>CM076582.1:1053012897-1053703989 GCA_034641835.2 Pinus albicaulis
TAATTTGAAAAAAAAAAACAAAATAATTTTAAATTAATAAATATATTTAATAAATTTTAGAATGGAAATTTTTATGATGTATGCACTATTTTCATTATTAATTTGAAAAAAAAAACAAAATAATTTTAAATTAATAAATATATTTAATAAATTTTAGAATGGAAATTTTTATGATTCATAATTAAAGACAATTATCGTCATAATTATTTATACTGTGATTTATAATCAAAGAAAAGTAATTATCTATACTGTGATTTATAAGTAAAGCACAACTCATTCTTACTGAAAACTCATTGCTACTCTGATTTATAATTAAATGTATTAATCCTGATAAATTTTAACAAACTAAGAGAGCATAAAAGAGAATTTAAAAGACATAATCTAAAGATTAAGATGAAATAATGCGGATTAGTCGATGTTGTCTTGATTTTCTCCGGGATTGGCTGTGGCAACATTATTTGAGATAAAGCTTGGCGCTCGTGTCTTGTTGGACATATATTTCATAGTCCGCATTGGTTCTTTCATATGGGCACAACATTTAGATGAGTTTCTCAGCTGCTCCTTAAAATATTCCGCCTGGTGTGGGATGGAGGCAATGTCCACTTGGTGATTTTGTTCCATGAGCTTTAACTACCCTCTGATTTGCTCTTCAGCTGTCCTCTTGGCTTGGAATTTGTCATGGCAAAAGAAGTTTTCATTTCTCAAGACTGTTTGATTGAAGGTACGAGAGAAAAACACTGCTGCGGAATTTGAAGAACTAAATAAGGAGGAGGTGAGAATATAGATGCGGAAAATAAAGAGTTGAAGGGATGGCAGTGAATAAGGATCGGGGAATATACCACAGATAGAAAGAAGTGAAATAGGGAGGAAGGGCTATATGGGGGGTCTGCGTAGAATTCTTTGTCATTCTTATGATGATTGAAGGGTCACTAAAAAGCACGACTTTTTCCATTTTGAGTGTCTTAATAATCTCGAGACCTTTCAATAGGGCATAGGCTTTGGCTGTGTTATTAGATAGACAACCAAGCCTCCATTCATAGGTGGCCATGATGCAACCTTGTTCGTGCGTTATATGTCACCCTGCACGTGCAATACCTGGGTTTGATTTTGATGCTCCATCAAAGAAGAACGCTGCCCTTTTCATCCCGTCAAGCCACTCAATGAACTCTTTCTCTTTGAGTCTAATATTCCACTGCTCATTGTGTGGAAGACGATTTACTGGATTTTTGCTAAACTTCGAAGGATTGTCAAGAGATTTACCAAGAAACTTTTTTCTTCAATTTGTAGACTACTAAAGTTTAGATGATTGTTGTTTTTGGAAAGGATTGTTTCAATTGTGAGACTCCAGGTCTTGCTCTGTATTTTTCTTGTGCAGGGTCTCTGCTCTTGAAAAATAGCCGTGTTCCTTCTTAACCAGATGTTCCGTAGAAAACCATAGTGAAGATTATCCCAAACTCTTCTGGCTACCAACTTGATTTTTCTGCCCCAAGGGTAACTTATTTTCCATTTTATGGTCAAATCTGAGATTGAGCTGATAACACCAAGGTCAATCCGAGAGAATTCAGTTAGTGAAAGCAAGCACTGCGAGGAAAATGGGAATCCAATAAAGATATGGAAGGCAGTCTCTTCAGCCTTAAGGAAAAGGGGACATCTTGATGCACAGTTCATATCTCTTTTTTTT
The DNA here is from genome assembly GCA_034641835.2 of Pinus albicaulis. Classification (NCBI taxonomy): domain Eukaryota; kingdom Viridiplantae; phylum Streptophyta; class Pinopsida; order Pinales; family Pinaceae; genus Pinus; species Pinus albicaulis. The sequence continues at coordinate 1,053,014,579 of CM076582.1, forward strand.
TTTAAGTTTTCAGAGGTAAGAATATTTCTTTTGAGCAAGATTCAAGTGAAGATTTTGACTTTGGGAAGCGCTTCATATTTCCAGATTTATTTCCAGATGGCCCAAGGTGGAGTGGGGTAATGATCATTGAGAAGGAACTCATACCCAGAATTGATTGTATAAGAGGAACTAGACAGATCCCATCTGAAGTTGTCTTGATAGCCTTTGTTCAGAGGGGCAACACCTTGAGCATTCCTTTCATAGTTTTCTGATCCTTCTCAAGGAGAGGAGGTATGAGTGTAAAGGTCCAGCCATTATATAAGTTGGAATCCCAATCCCAGCTGGAAATTGGATACAATCTATTGATCCCTTTGCTTCCGAGATACTTTTGAATGCGAAGAGTACTGGGTTTGTTCGAGAGATGGGGCTGCCCCATAATTTTATCTTCCCATATATTTACACTGCATCCTTATTGAGGGACTTTAGAAATATTATTGACTATGAAAGTAATAGATTTTTTACAGAGAGCCCATATTTTGGTGCAAGTTATGTGACGAATAGTATGATCTAAGAGCTTTTGTCTTGACATGGAGAGGTATTTTGACTCCCGCACTTGCTTCCACCAAGTTTTTTGTCCTATTATAAGGCGCCATACAATTTCCCCCCAAAGGAAATGTTCAACAACATAGGAATGTGAATTTCCAATCCTCCATTTGCATGATTTTGCATTACCTGTTTCCATTTGACCAAATTGAATTTATTCTTCTCATTTTTCCCTCCTTGCCATAAGGAGTGTCTTATGATAGCTTCTATTTTGTGTTGGATTCTTATGGGGGCCTGAAGAAGGGGAAAGTGGTACAAAGGTAAGGAGGATAGAACATATTTTAGGAGGATGATGTGCCCAACGATGTTGAGCCACGAGCGTCCCCATTCTTGAATTTTCTTTTTCATTTTGTTGATGGTTGATTATATAGAAAGGGGAGGGGCCCCAAGGAAGGTTGATCCCCTAATGTCAGGGAGACAGGATAATGATCAGAGACAAAACAAGTCAGGATGGAAGAGGAGGCAACAGAAAAATGTGAGATGAGGAAAACATCAATAGGAAAACGGTCAAGCCTCTATATAATATTTCCAACACCAATTCTACTATTATTCCAAATATATTTTCGATTTTTGGGGATGATATACACCAAATCGTGATCAAGCATAATGGATGCCAACTGCTCTCATGCAGGATCAGGATTGAAACTGCCTCCTCTTTTTTCATTGGCATGCAAGATCAAATATAGATCCCCTCCTATGATGACATTAGGATTTTCCTCACTGTCTATGTCAGCTTTCATAATGTTCCAACAAACTTCTTTGTCTCTGTAGTGGTTTGGCCCATAAATTTTATAGACAGTAGTCTTGATATCCTCTTGTTGATTCTGAAGTATGACTAACTTATTAAGAAATATGTTAATATTAATTTGAATTTTTTTTTTTAAATGAAGTGAACAAAAATTAAATTAATATAAACTTATGGTATAGTCTAACTTATATATGAAATAGGATTTTTCGTTGGAATTCGTCAATAAGATTTCAAATAAGATTGAGATTTTTTGTTGTTTAAAATGCGTTTGTGAATGCATAAATAGATTCAACAATGTCAAAAACCCATAGGGAAATAGAATTCTACATATTAAACGACTTAAACTAGAGTTTCTCAAAATATTTGTAGGATTTCATTTAAAATTAATAAGAAAAACACTCTAAAAAAGGTCATTTAGTCTACAAGTTGGACTATGGCTAAATTTATTTTAACCCTTGATCAATATAATTGAAAGAGATTAAATTCCTTAAAATATTTCTAATTTAATCCTTCTTCGCATATGGATTCTAGAAAGATTTATCATAATATAATTGCAATTGATTTGGTTTGTATCGAGTGATATGCATGGCTATTGTTTGTAAATGGAGGCAGAAATATATAGCCTATAGTTTGATAATGGAGGCCTTTTATAAATTACTGGTTTGTTAAGCTTTTGGGAGTTTAGAGTAGTAGGAGTGCGAAATGGGAAAGGCCACGAAGTGCGATAAGTGAAAGAGGTAAATAGAGAAAACTGTGATATGTGATATCACAATATCACAGTCGGAAAATATAGCGACAAGTTTTAAAGGATAACGGTAAAAAGAGCGAAGTGCCATAAGCTACTGGTGACATGGAGTGTAATTGCAAATTTTCATTCGGTTGGAAAGGGCAGGAAGACTTAAAAGTAAAGGGGAAAAGGTGAGATGAGCGAGTTGCGATGCGATGGATGGAGAGAAGATAGAAATGGTGGTGAAGTGCTATCGCAAAACCGCTAACGATGTTTGGAGGCGATGCAGGATGAGAAACAAGAGGGAATAAATAAATGGGTAGATCTCTGAGGGAGAGATGATAAAAGCAGACCTGCCCTGACACAGTCATGAAAAGGGAGAGATATGGGTAGGGAAAGATAATGTGAGGAGAGTAAATCATAGCATAGAAGAATAGGAAGTGGCTCCTTGAAGAAAAAGTTGACCGACTGGTCTCTTACAGGCATTATTTGCCAAAATGTCTTATTTGTTGTTGTTTTTTCTGAGAATGTGGAAGAAGGAGATGTCTTATGTTTCCTTGCACAAGGTGTGACATCTATCAATAAGCCCGATGAGAGCTATATTGGGGGTCTACTTAGAATTATTCATCATGCTTATGATGATTACAGAGCCACCGAAAATCATGAATTTTTCCATTTTGAGTGTCTTAATAATCTTGAGACCTTTCAACAGTGCATAGGTTTCGACTCTATTATTAGACTAACAACCAAGCCCCCATTCATAGGTGTCCACGATGCAACCTTGTTTGTCCGTTATATATCTTCATGCACCTTCAAAACATGGGTTTTATTTTTAAGTGCCATGAAAGAATATTGTTGGACTTTTTATCCCGTCAAGCAGCTCAATGAACTCTTTCTCTTTGAGTCTAATCTTGCACTGCTCATTGTGTGGAAGACAGTTGACTGGATTTTTTCTAAACCTCGGAGGATTATCAAGAGATTTACCAAGAGAGTTTCTTTCTTCAATTTGCTGACTGTTAAAGCTCATATGGATGTTTTTTATGGAAAGGATTGTCTCAATTGTGAGACTCCAAGTCTCACTCTGGAATTTTCTTGTGCAGGGTCTCTACCCTTGAAAAATATCCTTCTTCCTTGTTCACCAAATGTTCCATAGAAAAACATAGGGAAGAGTATCCCAGAATCCTTTGATTACCGCTTGCATTTTTTTCCCCAAGTTTAAATTCTTTTCCATTTTATGAATCAAATATGAGATTGAGGTGATAGCAACAAGGTCAATCCGGGAGGCTCATTTATGTGGCATGAGATATCTCATTTATAAACAATGTAGATCCACTTATCTGCCATTATACATTATATTTTGTATATAATATCAATATAATTTGTGAATGTATCTAAAATTTCGGTTATTAATTTGAAAAAAAAAGGTAAATAATTTTAAATAATAAACATATTTAATAAATTTTAGAATCAAAGCTTTTATGATTCATGGTTAAAACAAACCATCACCATAATTATTTATAATATGATTTATAATTAAAGAAAAACTCATTCAAAACTTATGTAAGAGGAATGCGAAGACACCTAGGGAGATCGCAGAGACTATGAGGAATATAAGCATGAAAGAGAAATGTTGAGAATTCTTATGGAAGAGGTTGTGAAAACTAGAAAAATGAAATTTATGAGTTATAAAAATGAAACTTTAGGAGTTGGTATATTATTTTTAATGCTTCTATTAATAATGGAACCAAAGCTTTTATATAGTATCTTATGGAATTTTTTTTTGTACATAGATACTAGGGTTTTACAAAATATTTCTAGTACATAATAATTTAATGTAATTAAGAGAATCTTCACACAACAAGCTTAAAAAACTCCTTAAAAGTACAATAGTATGAAGAAAAATTCATGATACTTAATGAATTCAATTCATATTCCACTCTACAACATTACAACATCGATAGTATATTGTTCCTGTATATTATTTTGGAGCGTTGGTGTGGTGATCTAAGATTTTGTGGAAATTTGTCCTCTTCTTCATTATGGGGATAACCATATCAATGATTGTAACTCCACTAGATAAAATTTATTTCCACCAAACCCCAACCATTCGGTCCTACCAGAACTCCTTATCGGGGTCTCTTTTCCCAAAAATTCCATCCATGGATCTAGTCAATCCAAAAATAAATCTGGATTCAAGAAGAATCCCCTCTCCCTGAATCCACATACCCATGCTCTGGATGTGGGGAAATCACATGGCCAAGATTGGAATCCTACGTGGTTATCTTCTCAGAAGCTGAGAAGTCGTAAAATTTCCCTACTATCCCCAATTAAAAATTAACATGAATTAGTTTTAGAACTGTCATCTATATTTGGATATGCAGACCTAGATCATATTACCGAGGCTTCCTCTTTGAGCCTTGAACCTATGTCTCTAAAAAGGACTTTCTTCCAGGATAGGGAGAAAATATTGGTACCTCAAGCATCTCAATCCAAGGAGCCTCGTAGAAGGAGGAAGAAGGAAGCTAAATATATGTTTGTGGGGCTATTGAAGCTAACCAGAATGAGTGTTTTGTTGAATCTCTGCAAGAATTTCTTATTCCCCCATATGATCCTAGCCCATAGAGGGATTCCTCCTCATGTGGGGGCTCGAAAATGTCATGAAGTCGTGTCTCATGGTTCTGAATTTTCTTAATGAAGATTCTATCCTTTAACATCAGGAGTTTCGGATCATCCCAATCTACCAGATATCTCCTATGGATCATTCAATCAAAGCTATCTTATAATTATTATGTTTTTATATTTTTATTATTATGATTAAAAAAATCATATTTTTTTATTTTTAAAAGAATTAATTATTTCTAGTTAAATTAATTAATATCATTTTGTATTTATTTTTGTATAATAAATACATTTTAAAAATAGGTATCCATTCAAGTCATCAGACATTAGTCAACTTGTTCTCTTCAGGAGGGGAGCTTTCCTTAAAAGAATGGTTGTTCCTTGATAGACCTTCCCATACCTAAGCCTTCCTTCAATAAAATATGCTCAAAACATTTCTTCAATAAAAATTGTGTCAGAATAACTTCAATAGATATAGGAAATTTTGTTTCCTCCAAGACGCGCCCAAAAAAAAAGAATTAATTCCAATAAAATTCATTTCCTTGATATGATATTCCCATGCCAAAATAGAGTGAAAAAGAGAATATTGTTAACTAGGGTGGAATATTTCACCACCGAAATTGACATGAAGGAAAGGGGTCTTAAAACCCTCAAAGCTAATGCTAACAAAACAATGATATGATCCACACTTGATGATCAAAATGAATCTAATCCTCCTTTATTTATAGGATTCCTCAAGGGGTGTCATATTCATAAATGGTTTATTAAATCTCACAGAAAAACCTAATTATGGTGTTTTTTTCCCCAGCTGCCACAAAAATGGTCTTTCAATGGGTGTTTTTGGGGTTTCCCCCTTTTTAGGTGGAATATAGACTATGGCAATGGATAGGAAAATGAGTCTTATTTATCCTCAATTCATTCAGGGAATTATAGTCCCACCTTCCTGAAATTTCTTTCCCTCAAGCAATTGCAAGTTTGGGTGTTGCAAAAATTTTTCTCCTTCTCATGTCATATCATCCTATGGTAAATTATCCTATATGATAAGGCATTTTAAAATTAATCTTCCCCTTAACTTATTTTCCCACACAACCATGATTGTTTCCAGAATCAATTCCAATTAACCCTCTTCATCTAATGGTGGAAATTCGATAAAGGTGGTGACATATTTACCCATAGCCTTCTTGAGGCATGAAACATGGAATAAATTGTGTATTATTATATCACTTGGTAGCTCCAACTCATGTGCCATATCGCACACTCTACGGATAAATTTTTAAGGCACGTAAAACCTCAGCTTCAATTTTTCCACTTTTCTCTTCTTGGGTATAGACTATCTATAGAGTTGTAATTGCAATAAAATAAGATCTCCTATCTAAAAATTGTGTTTTTTTCTATGTTGGTATGCATACAACTTTTGTCAATTTTTAGAAACCTATATGTTTTCCTTGAGTGCCTTGAGAATTTCATCACTCTCCTATATCTAGCATTTGGAAATAAGTGCTTTATTGTCTCCAAAAATTATGTTGATGAAGGACGGCGCATCATATCTATATAGATCTTTGAAGGGAGTCATCCCAATGGATAAGTGGTAGGTTGTGTTGTAGCAATGCTACCCAAGGTACAACCTGTTGAGCCCCAAAGATGTCCTTTTCTTTCACCAAATTTCACTTCATTTCCTTTTTCCTTTATCAATTATAGGCTTAAAATATCAATAGGATTGATTAAAGTCACTTTAAGAATGCATAAAATGACTAACTTGCTATACTTTTATGGTTTTGTTGTCGTAGTGATTTTTTACTAGACTTAGCTACAGAATGTAGCCATTCTGTAGCTAGTCGCATATTCCGCAACTATCTTCATGTTCACATAGGTTATAGGTGTCACTCAAAGGGAAAATGGATATGGTTGAATTCTAGAACTCACCTACATCATTCCTTGCCCTCTACGAAGTCTGAGCAAAAATATGCAAGTGGTTATGAACGTGGAGGAAACCAAAACTAAGAAGTAGACTTCTACCAGGACAAGGACTCTAGAGATGTCTTCAGCAAAGAACGAGGCCTCAAACAGGAGTTCTAATTCGATTTTAATTGAAAAATACACCTATCCCTATTTCTTCTCAAAGGCAGTTATGTATTTTGCTTATAAGAATAACTCAGAGAACCGAAAGACAATTAGCTAGTTGATGTTTTGTTGTTAAGTTGTTCAAGACTGTAATACTCTGTTTTTGGATCGTTTTCCTTTAATGAAAGAAGTACCACTTTAATGCATGATCTGAAGTAATATTTAGGAGATTTGTGTGCTAATACGACGGTAGAGGGCCCCTACTATCCAAAACACTCTGTGCATATTGTATTAGATAAGTGACTTTAGCTCTGTTTCATTCTTAATTTAGGATATTTCTTGAGCTTCATGTTTATGTTCACTCACATCGAATAGTGTAGTCAATCTTGTTCTTATGAATTGTTCCAAAATATCACTAACAATGAATGAGATAGAGCTGTAGTATTTCAGAGGTTAATTGAATTTTAGTTCAGTTGTAGTATTTCAAAGGTTAATTGTGTATTAGTTCAGTTATGATCATTGCATTTCGAGCTTTATTAATTGCATTCTAGTCCTGTTAAATTAGACTTAACGGCCTTCATTATTTACAAACTGCTCTTGTTTTTAATCTCTGCTAACACATCATTATCATATGAACAAGAATTAGTAATATCATTTTGAGGTCTTGACTGTTCTGCAATTTCTCATAATTTTACAAACAACCTTTTCTTTTTCCAAAACTATTCCAAGAGATCTCTAACCCTTGAATGAGGCTTAGTAGTAACATTTTGAGTTGCAGAATGGGTAAATTTTAGTGTCAAAAGTTAATTTAGCATAGGTTTCCTTACTATGTTGCAGATAATCTTTTCTTAACGTGTCCCAATAAATTTCTATCCTTGGATGAGATTTTCTCTATGATGTTGTAAGTTGTTGTTTACTTAGAAGAACCTCATTAAATTAAACTTATCCTTTTTTGAAGTTGTTCCAACATATCTCTAATAAAATGAATTGGACTAAGTTCATGTTATGAGTTATTTTTCTTGTCAAATTTTGCAATTTGTGAATTAGCCTTTTCTGTTCTTAGGTGCCATACATAGTTTAGAGTATATTTTGCTCTGTTTTAGTGTGACCAATAATTTCTCTTTGCCAAACAATTTAGTTCTTTTCCTCTTAACACAAAAAAACAAAACCAAAAAAACTAGAAAAACACTAAACACAACGAAGTAGGAAGAAGATACCTAGGCACATACAGTGCACTTCACTTCAACAGTTTACTAGCCCTGGTTGAAAATTTATGACATCAATTTAGGAACACTAAGTTGACTAGACATTTTGGCACCATTTCCAGGGAAGTGTAACTAGGTAGCCTTGTTTCTTACCTCCCAAAAACAATGACATGCGTAGAGAAAGAGACTCATGGGGTAGATTCATAAGAAGCGGAAGCTTGATTCCCAGAACACCACTTGTACCACCAAGACATTGCAGCACAACTCCAACTCAAACCCACATCCCATACTTAAGATCAGATATTCCATTAGAAAGACCTTCCACTTCATCCACTAAATTTTCTGAAGGAATATTGGACCTGCCTGAGAACCTCGGCTTTTCCCTTCTGGAATCCAGCCATGAGGAAGAAGAGGAGGAGGAGAGTCTTCATCAGAGAGTATACCTGTTGGAGGGGGTGAGGTGAGAATAGGTAGAAGGAGGTATAGGTGCATAAGGAGAAGGAAGTAGAGGAAGAGGTAGAAGAGAAATGGGAAACTCTTTTGGGTTTCCTATAGTAGATGAAGAAACCAATACAACTATGAAAAACATTTCACCCTCTGTCCTTCCAAACTTCTATGGACTTAAAACTGAAGATCCTAAAACCTTCCTATTTGAATTTTAAGTCCTATGTAGAACTTATGACTACTTACAAGATGCTCAAAAACTTAAACTATTTCCTTCAACATTGAAAGGAGCAGCATTGAAGTGGTTTATGAGTTTGATCAACAGTTCTATTAGGACATGGGAAGACATGAAACAAGAATTTCTAGAGAGGTATTTGGATTACTGTATGCCAGTCAACCATAAGGAGGAAGTGTTTAAAATGCTACAAAAGAGGATGAAAATTTGGAAGATTTACATTGAGAGGATTTATTTATCATCAAAAAGCAAAAATGGAAAAACTTAGATCCAATATCAAGATACCTTAAACTCTCTCTTGTCTTGTTGAAGAAAGTCAGGATGAATGGCTAGATATCCTTAATATGATGGAAAAAGGGGATATCTTGAACTTGTGCATCATTGAATTATATCAACACTTTCCAGGAAAATCTCATGTCTTAAAAGGACAAGGTAACTCTTTAAGGGCAAATAAATTACAACCAGGACAATAAGTAGGGCAGAAATAGGACATATGCTTGATGAATTCAAATCTGAAATTTTAGGGAGTCTTAGTGAACAAATAGACACCCTTAAGTTACAAAACAGGAAGAAAGTTGAATCTGATGCCTTAGCAATCTTTTGTCCCAAATGTAGAAAGAATCATGCCTTGAGAGAGTGCCTATTAGATGCAAAAATAGTAGAGACTTGTGTAATTTGTTCATAAAAACATGAGACCAAGGGTTTTCCTTTACTTCTCGGTCTTAAAGCTGTCTTTCAGGAAGAAACCCCTACAAATTCCATAGAATCTCTCAATTTTGTCTCTAGGAGGCCTTGGAAAGGACCCCAAACATAGGGATTCCATGATCAGCTGTATAATCAACCCCCACCAAATTGGAATTCTTGGCAGCAACCTTGGCCCCAATTCCAAAATCAATCTCAAACTTGGGCACAAGGAGCACAAAATCCCTATGGAAGATACTCCCAATACTATCAATATCCACCATCTTATCCACCATATCCACGTTTCCCTCCTCAACAAAATCCTCAACAGAATCCTCAAAATCCACAACATCAAAATCCACCACTTCCATTACCATTTCCTCAGAAAAAAAATCAGTTACCTGCCGAACCCATACCAAACCCCAACAATAAAAATCCTCAGAACACATACATGATAGAAGGCCAACAGTTTCCAACCTATTTGATTACTCCTTTAGACCTTAATGATTTCCAACTTAGGTCTGGAAGAATACTTGAAAAGAAGAAACCTTCTGTAATCATACAAGAGAAAAACAACTCTGAGGAAGATTCTCTATGGGTGAATAAAAGTCTTGAAGAGAGCACACATTTTCAAGACCCAAATATTGAAAAATCAAAACAAAAAGAACCAATAATTTCAACTCCTATATTAGAGCAACCATCAACATCTACCTCTACACCTCCCTTTCTAGAAAGATTACAAATTGATAGGGGTGTAGAAAAACAAATTATGGTGCCTAATTATGATTTCCTAGATGAGCTGAGAAATGTTTGTATTAAGATGCCATTATTACAAGCTATCAAGGAAAATGTAATTTAATAAAGCAATAAGATTTGAGCATGAAAAAAGCAGGAAAAGATCAAGAGAACAAAGAAAATTCTTGTGGAGGAAAAATAGCAGATATCATGGTGGTGTATTGACATTCCATAGTATCTAAACCAAATGAAGTTGTTAAATACACATCAATGAGGCGAGATCCAAGCCACTTATTGATTTAGGGCGACAGCTCAGTATCATGATAAAACAAATCATGGATAAGCGGAAACTTCCTAATCTTCTTTTTACACCACATTATTACAATTAGCGAGAGAATCATGATCAAACGATGGGGAGTAATGAATACATTCAATTATACAAATTCACGGGTATCCTTTAGATTTACCCATGATCCCACTCTAAGAAGAATAATCTAGGAGGGCATCCTATTATATTAGGGAGACCTTGGTTAGCTACAGCTGATGCTTTCATTAGCTGTAGATCCGGTGATATGTACATCTCTGATGGTAGTTCAACCAAGAAATTTACCTTGTATCCTCCAGCAAAGACAATTACAAAATTAGATGATACTCAATGGATTGAGGATGAAGAAGACATACAACCTTCGTTCACAATTTCAGAAATTAGTGAAGATAGCCATATTCTAAATACCTTAGAAAATTTTGAATCCTCTTCGGGATACAAACATGAACAATTTCAAGAAGAATCCAACATTTAGTTTTTATCATCATGATAGATGTCTCTTTACTCCATGGATAAATTTGGCAACTCTACTATTGAGATATTTCCAGGTAAAACTTTAAACATAAACAAGAACCTAGAGAAATCTCAACAAGAAGAGCTAGTTAAGATATTACAGAGACATTCTTCTGCATATGCATGGGAGTACAGCAATGAACTGAATGGCCCTGAGACTTGCCTCATCCTCTCATAGAGAAAATTACAAACCAATCGGATAACCTCAAAGAACCTCAAAGCGGATGAATCCAAATCTTAGGAGAGATTGTTAAAGAAAAATTAGAAATTGTAATCTCACTTTATCTATCCCATTTGAGATAGTCGATTAGGTTTCTCCTTTTATTAAATTGTGCAAATAAAAATATTACAATGGAGAATATATATATTGACTACTGGAAATTAACAACTATATAAGATCATTTTCCCCTACCTTTCATAGATCAGGTGTTAGATACATTAGCTGGCAAAAATTACTTCTCATTTTTAGATGGGTTTAGTGGTTATAATAAAATTCAAGTAGCACTTGAAGATCAAAACAAAACCACATTTACCTGTCCTTGGGGTACCTATGCTTACCAAGTATTGCCATTTTGACTATGCAATGCACCTGCAACGTTTCAAAGGGCAGTACTAGGAATATTTTCAGATCTAATACATGATTGTGTAGAGGTATATATGGATGATTTCATAGTCTATGGAAACACATTTGAAGAAGCCTTAGTAAAATTGGAAAAAGTTTTAAAGAGATGTAAAGAAGAAAATATTTCATTAAGTCATGAGAAGTGTTTTATGATGTTTACTGAAGGAATTGTTTTGGGGCATCACATTTCAGGGGATGGGATTAGAGTTGCTGAGTCAAAAGTTGAAGTCATCTCTAACTTATCTGTTCCAAGTTGTCAAAAAGATGTTAGGATTTTTCTAGGATTTACAGGATATTATCGAAGGTTTATAGAAAACTTCACCAAGATAGCATCTCCAATTTTCAAATTACTTACCAAGGATTGTGAATTCAAATGGAATCCTGATTTCCAGTTAGCCTTTGAGACCCTGAAAAAAAAAATCTCTGAAGCACCTATTTTAAGGGGACCTAACTGGAAATTACCTTTTCATATTTCAACAGATGCCTCGGATACAACTCTAGGAGCAGTATTGGGACAAAAAGACCTAATTCCTTATGCCATCTACTATACCACTAAAAATTTGACTCCTTCAGAGTTAAATTATACTGTAACTGAAAAATATTTCTTATCTATTGTTCATGCCATAAATAAATTCAGACACTATATAACAGGCTATGAAACTTTTTTTCACACAGATCACTCTACAATTAAATATCTAATGAACAAATCAATTACTAATGGCAGAGTCATAAGATGGTTATTGCTTTTACAGGAATTCAACATTACCATTCTAGATAGGCCTGGAAAACAAAATACCGTAGCTGATTTCCTATCTAGACTCAAAAACATTAAAGACGACACTTCAGTTGAAGATCAATTCTATAAATGAATATCTTTACAATTTCTACTCATCTTGATGTTCACGATAAACCTTAATTAAATAAGTTGGAAATTTCAATACAATAATAGATACAAAAAGACAAATAAGATCATTTGACAATGTTTATAAATACTCTTGATTGCCTGTGGGGTTGCTACAAAATTACCATCCAGGATTGTTCCTCCATATTAGGAGATGTATTAGAGAAGATAGGTCTGAGATCAGGCATGTCATGATGAACAACAGTAAGGCTTTCTGTTGATAAAAGGAAAACTTTAAGGTCCTTCATTTAGGATATATTATGTCCTTTTAAAGATATAAGAAGTGAAGGTGTGACGATTGCAGAAAGGTGGGAAACCCTCTCCTTGGTGAGATGCCAAACTGACCTGGAGTACATATTGAACCTTTTGAAAATGGCTTTGGAGTTTGTGAGATCTATTAGTCTACTCATCAAGACAAAAGAAATATATATTATTTTTCACTGATTATGTTACCAAATGGGTAGAGGCCAAGCCATTACTTTCTGCTACTGAAGCATCTGTAGTTAATTTTATTTTTGAGGATATTTTTACTCATTTTGGTGTCCCAAGAGAACTTTTACAGATCAAGGAGCTCAATTCACATCAAAGCTAGTGGAACAAATGGTGGAAAGGTACAAAATTAGACACAAAAAATCTATTCCTTATCATCCACAAGAAAATGGTCAAGTGGAATCTACTAATAAGGTCATTGAAGGGATCCTAACAAAGACTATTCATTTACATAGAAGAGATTGGGCAGACAGGCTTCCTGAAGCCTTGTGGGCCTATAGAACTACATGGGGAAGCACAACATGTCATACTCCTTATGAACTTGTTTATGGAAAGCAAGTCTTGTTTCCCATAGAGTTTCAGATTCAAACTTTTAAAATGGCAGTACAACTAGGACTTGATCTAACAGAGGCACAAAAGCATAGATTGGAGCAGATTAATGAATTGGATGAGATCAAACAGGATGCATTCCAGAGAACAAATATAGTCCAACAGCAAAGGACTAGATGGCATGATAAGTACATTAAGGAAAATAAATTCAAAGAAGGTGACTGGGCCCTCTTGTTTGATTCAAAGTTCAAAGATTTTCAAGGTAAATTCCAAACACATTGGCTTGGGCCATATGAAATTATGAATTTTTTTGACAATGGAGCAATAAAAATCAGGACAATAGATGAGGAAGAGTGCTTTTCTTATAGTAGTCCATAGTTGGCTTGTATCTTAAACCACTTTAAGAGAAAAATTTGTCAAGAGATTCAAAACGATGATGTAGAAGTTAATGAAGAAAGATCACTTCTTCTTCTATCAATATTTATTTTCTAAAATCAGTAAAATTATAAACATGAAAACTTCATCATTGATTAGCATGTTTTCTGAGAAAAGATAAAGTGAAAAATCAAGTGCTTGACACTTTGCTCAGAAATTATTCTTTTCATAGCATTATCATAGAAATCATAGTGTGAGCCCATTTCATTACATTCCATACAGTCCATTCCCCTATATATCTCACTTCATTCATATTTCATTCACTCCATTCATTCATTCACTCCATTTCATGGTCCATCTCATTTTCATTTCAGATTTTGAAAATTGATCTCTTTCTGCAATTGAGTATTACAAATTATAAGTTGCAGGCTACTTTTCATATTTCATTCCACTTCACATTTATGATCCAATTCATTCCGTTACATTTCACTTCACTCATGCTTCATTCCACCATATTTCATGATCCATTTTTATTTCATTTCATACCACATTCCATCCATGTTTCAAATCATTTCATTCCATCTTTCAAAGCTTTTACAGGTATATTCTGTAGCCAGACATTCTACAACCAGACATTCTGTAGTCGGACATTCTGCAGCTAGATATCCTGCAGGTAACTATCCAGCAACCACTTGTTCAGAAGCAAATTGATCCTACACACCTATGTCAACAAGAAAAATCAAAGGGATTATGAAGACTAAAAGATCAATGATTTTCAAAGGAAGACAAAGCATATTAAAACCACAAAAAAATCAAAGTAAAGGCTAAGGTAAAATTGTCAAATTATTATGATAACAGATTATGAAATTTTTAGTATGGTCAATTCATATGTATATTTCATAAAGTTATTTTGATTATTCGTATTGATCAATCCTATCAATCCTATCATAAAATCTTTGGACAAATCCCTTCCATTCTACCATATCAAATCATCATTTATTAAAACTTAACGATTAGTACTTGAAGTGACCTATTAGGTCATGTCACTAACCCGAAGTATTCAGTGATGATTTTAAAATTCTAACGAGATTTCTCCACGGTCTTTCACTCCATGACAACTCTCGAACTCATTTATTCTTGTAACTTCACCCTCACCGTATTCCACTCATTCCATAACCACTTCATGTCATTTTTCCGTAGCCAAATCCTAGCCAATTCCAGTCTGCAGAAACAGAGAAGTCATATTTGGGGTCAAAACGAATCTTTACATCCATTTTTACCATGAATAGAAGAGCAATAACGGAGTAGTAAATTGAAGGTTGAGAAAAGAAGCCATGGGTCTCATTGTAAGGTCCGAACTAGTCGGAACCAAATACTTAGAAGGTTACCCATAGATTAGAGAGATGCTACATCAGGTTGGGTGGTTACAGTTTTTGGAAAAGTTCAATGGTTTTCATAAGGAGGTAACCAAGACATTTACCTGGTCATTCAACGGATCAGAAGTTGAAATAGGTCATGTCAAGTTCACTATCATAGAATCATTCATTGTAGAAGCACCAGAATTACTAAGGCAAGGTGAACGATGGTTCAAAAACAAGAAATTTCACAATGAGGCATGGAGGCAGATGCTCAAAAAACCAGGTATGGATATCTCAGTTTTCAAGAAAGGCATTCCTAGTTCAGCCTTAAAGAATAAGTGGCGAAATATGTTGTTAATTCTGCAAAAGTTTATAACTTGTGAAGGAAGTTTTGGCACCCTATATGTTTATCATATTCGGCTTATGAAGCATTTCCTAGATGAAGAAATCAATTTACCCTTTTTCTTACTCCATAGCCTAAAGAGGATGGCCTCTAATGTACAAAAAAGGGTTCAATTCTTAGAAACCACCTTGTATCACCATGGCCTAGTTAAAATATTAATTGAGCATCATTTGAGAAAGGTGGGAGACAATTGGGATGAGTTCCTATTGAGGAATCACTTTGAAGAACCTAAGGAAACTCTATTTGAAGGAAAACTTGCAAGAAGTAGTAGGAGAGGGAAAATTTCCAAATCTGTTGAAATTAAAACTGGTAAATCCATACAAGAGGACAGTGAGGAGATTATCTTTGAAAAATTGGCTGAAATCAAGAAATAGCTTAAAAAGGAGAAGATATAAGAAAGTATGCCAAGGAGAGAGGTGAGGGACCATCTAAACTAAGAAGAAGCCATAGGCTTAGAGGCATATTGAAGAAAACAGGGGTTAAGCAAACAGGAATCATAAATATTGAGGATGAAGAGACACCAACTGATAGATCTCCTGAGTACCAGTACGAAGAGGATCTTGATAGAGGAACTCCAGAGGTAGACCCAGCACAACAACGAATCTATAATTATATTGAGTCATTGGAAAAGAGAGCCTCAGAAAATAGAGGAAGAACTCCTAGCCCACAAGAGTCTTCCATTGAAGTGTTGACAAGAGATAAATATGAACTGGAAGTACTTAATAGGCACATAAAAAATTAAAATGAAATTTTAAGGGAACAAGTTAAGCTGAAAAGTAAAATGAACACAACTCTCTCTCTGCAAATGGAAAAATTATACAAGGCTAGTGAGAAGTTGAAGAAGAAAAATAAAAAAAAATTGAGAAGGGCACTTATAAACCTGAGGTTCAAATTTGTCATAAGGAAACCTAGGATTCCATTGAACATCAGGCAAAGAAGAAAAAGGAAGTTAGATGTCCTAGCAGAAGTTTCAGAATACATGGATTGATTGCATAAGGACATGCAAAAGCTTTGCAGTGGGGGTATGTTGAGCCCCAAAGATGTCCTTTTCTTTCACCAAATTTCACTTCATTTCCTTTGTCCTTTATCAATTATAGGCTTAAAATATCAATAGGATTGATTAAAGTCACTTTAAGAATGCATATAATGACTGAATTGCTATACTTTTATGGTTTTGTTGTCATAGTGATTTTTTACTAGACTTAGCTACAGAATGCAACCATTCTATAGCTAGTCGCATATTCCGCAGCTATCTTCATTTTCACATAGGTTACAGGTGTCACTCAAAGGAAAAAAACATATGGTTTAATTCCACAACTCACCTACATCATTCCTTGCCCTCTACGAAGTCTGAGCAAAAATATGCAAGTGGTTATGCACGTGGAGGAAACCAAAACTAAGAAGTAGACTTCAACCAGGACAAGGACTCTACAGATGTCTTCAGCAAAGAATGAGGCCTCAAACAGGAGTTCTAATTCGATTTTAATTAAAAAATACACCTATCCCTATTTCTTCTCAAAGGCAGTTATGCATTTTTCTTATAATAATAACTCAGAGAACCGAGAGATAGTTAGCTAGTTGATGTTTTGTTGTTAAGTTGTTCAAGACTGTAATACTTTGTTTTTGGAGCGTTTTCCTTTAATGAAAGAAGTACCACTTTAATGCATGATCTGAAGTAATATTGAGGATATTCGTGTGCTAATTTGATGGTATAGGGCCCCTACTCTCTGAAAGGCTCTGTGCATATTGTATTAGATAAGTGACTTTAGCTTTGTTTCATTCTTAATTTAGGTAATTTCCTGAACTTCATGTTTATGTTCATTGACATCGAATAGTGCAGTCAATATTGTTCTTATGAATTGTTCCAAAATATCACTAACACTGAATGAGATAGAGCTGTAGTATTTTAGAGGTTAATTGAATTTTAGTTCAGTTGTAGTATTTCGAAGGCTAATTGTGTATTAGTTCAGTTATGATCATTGCATTTCGAGCTTTATTAATTACATTCTAGTCCTGTTAAATTAGACTTAACGACCTTCATTATTTACAAACTTCTCTTGTTCTTAATCTCTGCTAACACATCATTATCATATGAACAAGAATTAGTAATATCATTTTGAGGTCTTGATTGTTCTGCAATTTCTCATAATTTTACAAGCAACCTTTTTTTTTTCCAAAACTATTCCAAGAGATATCTAACCCTTGAATGAGGCTTAATAGTAACATTTTGAGTTTCAGAATCGGTAAATTTTAGTGTCAAACATTAATTTAGCATAGGGTTCCTTACTATGTTGCAGATAATATTTTCTTAACGTATCCCAATAAATTTCTATCCTTGGATGAGATTTTCTCTATGATGTTGTAAGTTGTTGTTTACTTAGAAGAACCTCATTACATTAAACTTATCCTTTTCTCAAGTTGTTCCAACATATATATGATAAAATGAAGTGGATTGAGTTCATGTTATGAGTTATTTTTCTTGTCAAATTTTGCAATCTGTGAATTAGCCTTTTCTGTTCTTAGGTGCCATACATAGTTTAGAGTAGATTTTGCTCTGTTTTAGTGTGACCAATAATTTCTCTTTGCCAAACAAATTAGTTATTTTTCTCTTAACACAAAAACACAAAACCAAAACAACTAGAAAAACACTAAACACAACGAATTAGGAAGAAGATACCTAGTCACATACAATGCACTTCACTTCAACATTTTACTAGCCTTGGTTGACAATTTATGACATCAATTTAGGAACACTAAGTTGACTAGACAAAACCACTTAATCCATGCCTTGTACTGAATTTTCACATAGTTACATAGGTACCCATCAATCCACATATTCATAATTTCTGTTTGACTACCAGTTTTAGGGTGATAGCTAGTGTTAGGGATCAATTCAGTTTCCACTAACTTGAAAAGCTCATGCCAAAATTCCCTCATAAATCCACTGTCACGATAGCTAACTATATTATCTGGAAAATGAAATCTAATGAATTATTTGAAAAACAAGTATGCCACACCTTTGGTCAAATAATTAGTTGCGATTGAAAAGAAGCGTGTGAATTTAGCCAACTTTTCTACTATCGTGTAGATGTATTTCGTCCCTTGTGTTTTGGGTAATCCTATGATGAAATCCATCGATATGATCTCCCATTTTATTTCAGGGATTGGTAGGTGATCCTAGTGGCTCTAGAGACACACACAAGACATAGAGGGCTTATGAAAGCTCGAAATTATAAGTGACAGGAAGATGAAAAACTTAGCTTCATATTGAAGAGATCGTTGCCCTGATCGCAATGATGTGAATGACGCGTCAATCTGAGCTCGTATAAGAATGTTAGACCAGTTTGAAATTTTTTTAAAGCAAGGGAAATGGGGCCGACAACATGCCATATGGTGTCCCAGTAAACACGTGGGAACTACATGGAAAGCCCCTCATCTTTTGACACATGGTGCTCCTCCATTGGCCCCTTGCCCCTACAAAAAAGACAAAACAAGATGATATTTAATTTCCCACATAAAAACAAAACAAAATCATTAAAAAAATAACTATATATTAAATATAGTTATTAAACAAACAAACTCAATTTAAATATGGTAAATTGTTATGTAAGAAAAATAGTATTAAATATGGTTTTAAAGTCCATATTAAAGAAAACCTCCATTTTTGTTTTTGGGAGTCGTTACAATATGGAGATACGAATTCCATATATTATATAGTTTTAAAAAACTATATTAAAACTTAAATTGGGCTTTAAAAAAATATTGGGAGACAATGTGATTTGAACTCAAAACCTCCCAATAACAACTATCTTAATATGATTATGCCAAACAATGTGCCAACCTCACACTTTGTCTTATTCATCCTCAAACTTTGTTATAAAATGCTATTCAAATGGATGAAGGAAACCATGGAGAATGATGGAGAATACATGAGAGATGAGGGCATAGGGAGGCCAATGGAGCCGTGAGCAAAGAGAGGCCAGGTCATAGTGCAGACAGACATGCAATTCGAGGTAGTGATGGTGCATGCAGTTCGAGGGAATATTTTTTGATGCTGAGGGAATATTTTGATTCCAAGGAGGTAAAATTTATCCGTGTCAGAATGTATTGAAATTTATATGCATTTTAACCAGAATTTCATAGGGAACAAAATGGTGAGGTCGGATTTGCCTTTCGAGTAGTGGTTTAAATATTCCCCGTGGAGGAGAATCTTCAAGAACCCTGAGGGAATATTTCAGATTCCTTGGAGGCCAAAATTCGCTGGTGTTAGAATGAGGTCAACATTATACTCATTCTTCTTGGAATTTCACAAGGATCTCAATGGTGAGATAAAATTATTGTTCTGAATTGCATATTCCTAGATTCCCTATGGATGAACCTCTTTGAGGAATTTAGAGGGGATCTAAAAGATTCCCTAAGGCCCATATTTTCACTTTGTTAGAATTCAGAAATTTGACAGTCGATTTTGCACTATTCAACACCACAAATTTGATGGTGTATTCATATTTTCCATTTGAATATTCCATTTCTCAGCCATTTTTCAAATTGGATTTGCAGGTGCCAAAATTCAGTGAGTGAGCAGTCGATTACATAACTTTTGATGCCACGGTTGCGATGATGATTTCAGATCCAGTAGCGGAGTAGCCTATTATTCAGTCAACTTCAGTGTGAGTATATGCAGTGTGATCATGTACTTCTTTGCGTCTTTTCTGTGAGCTGCATTGTGTTGTATAGATCCCTGCTTGATGTTTGATGCAAGATCTTGTTTTTTTTCTTGATGTGAGATGTAATTTCTATCATGGATTTTCATTTATGTTTGAGATCCCTTTGTTTCCATGTTGGCGGGATACTCATTGTCACATGTATGCTTGAATGAGATCCCTTTGTTTCCATGTTAGCAAGATACTCATAGTAGTTATGTGTGAGTCTATGTCATGTTGATAGGAGGTCAGTTTATGAGTGACAATTCCTTGTAGAGGAACGTCTCGTGGAGAGACTTTTCCATTCATGTTTATGGCTTATTTCCTTATATGAAAAGTATAAACATCCATGTACATATTCACTCTTTACAACACTGAATGAAGCGACCAACACCATTGAGACACCGAGGCCTAGAGACATAGTCCACACTGGATGAACTCTATTATTAAACCTCTTGCATTTTTGTCGTATGATGGTTCACATGCATTCCTCTTGATTATATCTGCATGTGTTCATTAATGCTTTTGATAAAATGTAATTCTAACACATCATCCAAAGTAAAATTTCTTGGTTAAAATGGTATAAAAAATTTACCCAGATCATGTGGTATCAGAGCGATCTTCTTGCAGATTTGGATGGCAGGCATTAACCATTAAACATTCACTGATTTGAGCAATGGATATTGTCAAAGACATGTAGGAAACCATGCTCAAGGTGTCCGAGAAAGAGGACATGTTATAAGAAGCTTATGAGAAACAAGAAGAAGATAACACTGAGTTGAAAATACTTCTACAAGAGGAGAAGGAGGACAAACATCGTTTGCAGCTTTAGTTGCAGGCCATGAAAGATGTATTGGAAGAATTGAACCGCAACGAAGAAAGTCTTCAAGAATATCATGAGGCATTGAAGGAAATCCTACAGGAATGGAAGGAGGAGAAGCAACGATTGCAGCTTTAGCTACAAGCCACGATAGAGTCATTGGAAGAATTGATGCACAACAACAGAAGAGTTCAAATATATCATGATGCATTAAAGACACTTCTACAAGAAGAGAAGGATGAGAAACAATGGTTCTGGCTTCAGCTAGAAGCTATGACAGAGGCCTTAAAGGAGGTGAAGTGAAGCGAAGTCTCAGAGAATCCCTCTTCACATGTTTCAAAATCCACATCTGAGGTAAATAGTTGTGATCATTCTTCAATTTCATCTTCACATGTGATTATTTCTATTGGAAACATGGAGATCCCCATTACAGGAACCGACATGAGACTCCTCACTAGGATGGGTTACAAAGGAGGAGGACTTGGCATTCATGGCCAAGGCATAACTCAGCCATTGGAAGTTGTGCAAATACCTCGCTATGTAGGTTTGGGATACACTGAAGGAGAATGTTAGAAGGTGTCATAATCCTCCATGACATTATGGAAACCATCGAGGAGAGAGAACTATGGGAACACTTCACCATCATCGTATGGCAACGCATATTGCAGAGAGAAAGATGAGGCAAGATCTCATCGTCATAATGACATCAAATGAAAATACACATTGTTGAACTCACCAGGGAAGAGGATTGATGGGAATACTTCACCATAATCCCATGGAAGTGCATGTCACAACAGAAGAGCTAAGACAAACTCTCATCACCATTCTCACACCAGAGACGACCAGGAAAGGTATAAGAAGTCTTGATATTCGCATGTTCATTTTGATTATAAGAATGTTGCTAATCATGAACATAAATCATGGCATAAGAAAAATTTTCGTTTTTTTGGTTTACACAACCATGTCATTGCTAAGTGTTGGAAAAGAATGGCAGCACAAAGGAGGATGAGGCATGGAAAGCCTTCTCCATAACAGGGAAAGAAACTGGTTAAGCAGGTCTGGAGGAAAAATAACTTTTGTAGCCATTGCAACTATATTTGCCATAAAAGATGCATGTGTTCAAGGCTCAATCCAAAGTAGCACCTTAAGGATGAAGTGTTAGTGCATGAACTAGTTGAAATGATTTTTTGACAAGCAAACGTGCCACAGGGAGATGATTGATTCACTTTGATAAGCGAGATATGTTTTTTCTAGATGTGGTAGTGTGTCATGACCTTCTTTGTAATTCATGTGTTAAATTTCTTTATGTAAAAGTGATGATGTGTTTTTCCATCACCTGTTAAGCAACAATTATGTTTTTGGCCTTGTGTTGATAGCTGGGGTATTATTGATTCCAGTTTGATGTGAGCTTGTCCACCGAGTAAGTGTTATAAACTCGTGGAAATTATGGAAATGTTTGGGTCATAGTTGGTCATATTTGAGCATGTAATTTGCAAGGATATGGTACTAGAGGTTTTCACATGATGCAGGTGTTAGTTTATCGCTTATGGCTCCAAAGGAAAAAGGTGAAGGAGGAGGAAGGGTGACCTTTCAAGACACTTGTGGTGTAGACAAGGTACAAAGCAGTTGTAGATTATCATTGATGCTTGTGGAGTAGAGCTCCTCAGTGGGGAGGAATGATCCAAGTGGCTCTAGAGATATACACAGGACAAACAGGGCTTATGAAAGCTTGATATTTAAAGTGACAGGAAGATGAGAAACTCAACTTCAGATTGAATAGCTCGTTGCCCTAATTGCAACGATGTGAACGGTACGTCAATCCGAGCTCGTATAAGAAAGTTAGATCACTTTGAATTTTTGTTAAGGCAAGGGAAGTGGGGTCCACATCATGCCACATGGGATCCCAGTAAGCACGTGGGACCCATATCATGCCACATATCATCCCAGTAAGCACGTGGGACCCACATGGCAAGCCCTTCAGCTGTTGACACATGGCGCTCAGATGGTTCAAGGAAACCATGGAGAATTATCGAGAAGACATGAGAAATGAGGGAACAGGGAGGCCAATCGAGCCATGAGTAAAGAGAGGCCAAGTTGGAGTGCAGATGGAGATGTTGATCGAGGCAGTGATGGTGCACACAGTTCGAGGGAATCATTTTTTATGTCGAGGGAATCTTTTGATTCCAAGGAGGTAAAATTTATTTGTGTCAGAATGTATTCAAATTTATGTGAATTTTAACCAGAATTTCACACGAAATACAATAGTGAGGTCGGATTCGCCTTTTGAGTAGTGATTTTTCAAATTCCCTATGGAGGAGAATTTTTAGGAATCTTAAGGGAATCTTTCAGATTCCTTGGAGGCCGAAATTCGCCGGTGTTAGAATGAGGTCAAATTTATACTCATTCTTCTCGGAATTTCAAAAGGATATGAATGGTGTGATCAGATTTATTTTCTTAGTTGCATATTTCTAGATTCCCTATGGAGTAGAATCTTTCAGGAATCTAGGGGGAATCTAAAAGATTCCCTAAGTCCCAGATTTTCACTTTGTCAGAATTCAAAAATTTGATAGTCAATTTTTCACTATTCGATGCCACAAATATGATGGTGTATTCATATTTTCCATTTTACTATTCCATTTCTTGGTCAATTTTCAAAGTGGAGTTGCAAGTGTCAGCATCTAGTGAGTAAGCAGTTGATTTCATACCTTTCAACGCCACGATTGCGACGATGATTTCAGATCCAACAACGGAGAAACCTATTCTTCAGTCATATTCTATGTGAGGTATATGCATTGTGATCATGCACTTCATTGTCTCTTTGCTATGAGATGCATTGTGCTATATAGAGCCCTGCTTGATTTTTGAGGCAGGATCTTGTTTTTGTTCTTGATGTGAGATGTAATTTATATCATGGATTGTCATTTATGTTTCAGATCCCTTTGTCACCATATTGGCGGGATACTCATTGTCACATGTATATTTGATTGAGATCCCTTTTTTGCCATGTTTTTAGGATACTCAACAGTCGTTATGTGTGAGTCTATGTCATGCTGATAGGAGGTCAGTTTATGGGTGAGAGTTCCTTGTATCGGAACATCTCGTGGAGATACTTTGCCACTCATGTTGATGGTTTATTTCATTGTATGAAAAGTAACAACATCCATGTACATATTCACTCTTTACATCACTAAACTTAGAGGCCAACACCATCGAGACATCGAGGCTTGGAGACGTAGTCCACACTGGACAAACTCCGCTATTAAACCTCTTGCATTTTTGTCATATAATGGTTCACATGTTTTACTCTTGATTATATATGCATTTTTTCATTAATTCTTTTGGTAAGATGTAATTATAACACATCAACTGAAGTAAAAATTTACCCTTGGTTGAAAGGCATTGAAGGAAATCCTATAGAAAGAGAAGGGGGATAAGCATCTATTGCAGATTTTTTTGCAAGCCACGATAGAAGCATTGGAATAATTGAATCACAATGATGAAAGAGTTCAAACAGATCATGATACACTAAATACACTTCTACGAGAAGAGAAGGAGGAGAAACAACGATTGGAGCTTCAGTTGCAAGTTGCGACAGAGGCCTTAGAGGAAGTGAAGAGCAACTAAGGCTCATAGAATCCCTCTTCACCTGTTTCAAAATTGACATCTAAGGTAAATAGTTGTGATCATTCTTCAGTTTCAACTTCACATGCGATTATTTATGTTGGAAATGTGGAGATCCCCATTATAGGAACCAGCATGAGACTCCTTACTTCAAAGGAAAACATACATTTTTGAACCTACCAGGGAAGAGTATTGATGGGAATACTTCACCATCATCCCATGGAAGTGCATGTCGCAACAGAAGAGATGAGACAAGCTCTCATCACCATGATCGCACCATAGACGAATAAGAAAGGTATAAAAAGCCTCGATACTCGCAAGTTCATTTTTATTATAATAATGTTGCTAATTGTGAACGTGAATCATGGCATGATAAAAATTTTCATTTTTATGGTTTACATAACCATTTCATTGCTGAGTGTTGGAAAAGAATGGCAGCACAAAGGAGGATGAGGCATGGAAAGCATTCTCCACAATAGAGAAAGAAACAAGTTACGAAGGTATGGAGAAAAAAGACCTTTTGCACCCATTGCAACCAAAGTGTCCATGAAAGAGCCACGTGTTTGAGGCTCCATCTAGAGCAACACCTTAAGGATGAAGCGTTGGTGCATGAACTAGTTGAAATGATTGTTTAACAAGAAAACATGACACATGAAGATGATCCATTCACTTTGATAAGTGAGAGATGGTTTTTCTAGATGTGGTAGTGTGTCATGGCCTTATTTGTAAATCATTTGTTTCATTTCTTTATGTAAGAGTGATGATGTGTTTTTCCATTAGTTTTTAAGAAAGAATGATGTTTTTGGCCTTGTGTTGATAGTTGGGGTATTATTGATTGCATTTTGATGTAAGTTTGGCCACCATGTATGTGTTATAAACTTGTGGAAAGTATGTAAATGTTTGGGTCATAGTTGGCCATATTTGAGCATGTAATTTGCAAGGAGATTGTAATATAGGTTTCTAGGGGATGTAGGCATCGGTTCATCGCTTATGGCTCCGAAAGACAAAGGTGAAGGAGAAGGAAGAGCGACCTTTCAGGACACTTGCGGTGCAGAAAAGA
Organism: Pinus albicaulis; assembly: GCA_034641835.2. NCBI lineage: Eukaryota > Viridiplantae > Streptophyta > Pinopsida > Pinales > Pinaceae > Pinus > Pinus albicaulis. The sequence goes on from CM076582.1 coordinate 1,053,040,133, forward strand.
TACACAATAGTTGTAGATTATGATTGATTCTTTTGGAGGACCAAAAGCTCCTCAGTGGGGAGGAATGATCCAGGTGGCTCTAGAGACACACATACGACAAACATGGCTTATGAAATCTCAAAATTCAAAGTGAAAGGAAGACGACTAACTCAGCTTCAGATTGAAGAGATTGTTTCCCTAATCGCAATGATGTGAATAGAGCATTAATCCGAGCTCATATAAGAAAGTTAGAGCAGTTTGAAGTTTTTTTAAGGCAAGGGAAGTGGGGCCCACATCATGCCACATGGCATCCCTGTAAGCACATGGGGCCTACATGGAAATCCCCTTAGCTGTTGACACATGGTCCTCCTCCATTTTCCCCTTGCCCCTGCATAAAAGACAAAACAAAATGATATTTAATTTCTCACAAAAAAAAAAATTTCATTATAAAAATAAATATATATTAAATATTGTTATTAAACAAACAAAATCAATTTAAATATTGTAAATTGTTATGTAACAAAACTCGTATCAAATATGGTTAAATTCCATACTAAGAAAAACCTCCATTTTTATTTTTGGGAGTCATTAAAATATAGAGATACGAATTCCATATATTATATAGTTTTAAAAAACTATATTAAAACTAAAACTGGGCTTTAAAACAATATTTGGAGTCACTGGGATTTGAACTCAAAACCTCCCAACAACAAATATCTTAATATGATTATGCCAACCAATGTGTCAACCTCACACTTTATCATATTTATCCTCACACTTTGTTATAAAATGCCATTCAAATGGTTCAAGGAAACCATGGAGAATGATGGATAATACATGAGAGATGAGGGCACAGGGAGGCCAATTCAGCATTGAGAAAAGAGAGGCCGAGGTGTAGATGGACATGTAGTTCAAGGGAATATTTTTTGATGGCGAGGGAATATTTCGATTCCAAGGAGGCAAAATTTCTCAGTGTCAGAATGTATTGAAATTTATATGAATTTTAACCATAATTTCGCAGGGAACTCAATGGCAATGTCAAATTCGCCTTTCGAGCAACATATTTGCAGATTCCCTATGGAGGAGAATCTTTAGGAATATTGAGGGAATATTTCAGATTCCTTGGAGGCCAAAATTCATCGTTTTCAGAATGAGGTCAACTTTATACACACTCTTCTCATATTAAAATGACCAATTAATCTTCGTGGTTCAGAACTTTGCTTCTCACACTCTACCCCTGGGCTCGAAGTACAATGCCCTAGAGTTGATCCTAGAGTTAGCTTCCATCCCCTTGCAAGACAAGTTGAAACTGCATAAATCCATTGGAGAAATTATGCATAGAGAGGTGTTGAAACATACCCTCGTCTTAGAGAAGGCTGAGAGAAGGCTAGCCCAGATGAAAATCACCCTGAAAAGAGGAAGGGAAAGTGGAAAAGCTCTTTCAACCCAGCTAGAGGATTTCAAGAAGCTTATCCAAATAGAGGAACTGGCCCAAGTCGAAAAGGCACTTTCTGAAAGAGATGAAGGGCTCACGGAGTTAAAGGGAAAAGTAGGCAAGCTTTAGCAAGCTCAGGATAGTCATGTATGCCTACTACAAGTTCCCGATGACCCAAAAAATTCCTTAGAGAATTTGACCAAGGCTTTGGAAAATTTGAAGATGTCTGAGGATGAGACTTGAACTGTCTGATGGCTACTAGATGAGGCAAAGGAGGCCTTTGTAAAAAATTAAAAGACAGTCTCATCTCTATAGAAAGAAGTGGAGACCTTTTGCAAAGAATCTTAGGAGCACTAGAAGTTGATTAGGGACTTGAAGGCTCAAATCAAGGGCAACAAGTCATTGGTGGAAACAAAAAAAATAATTTGGACTGAGATCATGAAGGAGGTAAAGGAGCATTGTGAGATCATTAAGTTGGCAAATGACAAAAAAGATTCCCTTCATGATTGCAAGGTATAATTGGATGTAGGTCGTAGGGAAGGGAATGTGAATTTGATAACCGCGAAGAGGTACATTAGATACATCAATGCGCTCCCCTCAGAGGATTTTGGCATGGGCGGGGTAGTTGATAGTTTCAGAACCATAATGGAGGTCACTAAAATGATTCAGAAGGAAGAGGCATAAACCAAAGAATCAAGATATTTAGCATTAATGGCTAGTGGGGTGGATTATTTTGATTGGGAGTGCGGCAAGATAGTGGAAGCTGGCGTGCCTACATTCTGTGACCCGTTGGGAGCATTGCTCAATTGGACCACTTACGAGTAGAAGTTCTCTGTGTATGTGAAAGGCTGATTCAACCTTGGATAAGAGATCTTGCTTAAAATATGAAACCCTAGTGGTTGCACTCCCCAAGTAATTCTTTCTCTTCACCATGGTTAAAAGGTTTTTCACTGCCCACCTGGATTACACCGAGGTGACTCAGCTACGTGCGTTTTTTGAGCTTTTTAGTACATCTTCTTTACCTGTGGATATTATATGGAAGAGATTTTATGAGAATTCACATCCTCTAGTAGCATCTACCTCACAACAAATGGCTCCCCTGTCACCACGCCACTCTGTCTCCTCCTCCACTCCTATACGTCCACGCATTTTGGGACCTTCCACCACCCCTCGACGAAACCGTTGAAGATTCCATGATCAAGCCCATGAAGCCTCCTATTTTACTTTATATTTTCATGTTATGTTATGATGTTTAATTGAGTGAAATCATGATTTCACCCTCACTAATCAGATGAATTCATTATTGTTATGTTCTTTTTATGCTCTCTTATGAAGAGAAATGCTCTTGGCATGCTACAGCTGGACTGTATCATTTTTTGATTTTGATATGTGTATTAAAGAATCAAGAAAGAATGTTAGTGTAAAAAAAATCTAGTTAACGAACCTGAGATATCAATGCTATAAATATGTAACTCAAAAATTATAGAGAGGCCAGGTCAGAGTGCATACGGACACGCAGTTCGAGGGAATATTTTCATTCCAAGGAGCTAAAATTTCTCTGTGTCAGAATGTATAGAAATTTATTCATTTTAATGAATTTCACAGGGAATGCAATGGCGATTTCAGATTCATCTTTTGAGCAGTGTATTCAGAGATTCCCTGTGGAGGAGAATATTTAGAAATCTTGAGGGAATCTTTCAGATTCCTCAGAGGCAGAAATTCGTTCGTGTCAGAATAAGGTCAAATTTATACACATTCTTCTTGGAATTTCATAAGGATCTCATTGGAGAGATCAGATTCTTGTTCTCAGTTGCAGATTTCCAGATTCCCTGTGGGGCAACATCTTTGAGGAATCTAGGGGGAATCTAAGAGATTCCCTAAGGCCCAGATAGTCACTTTGTCAGAATTCAAAAATTTGACAGTCCATTTTGCACTATTCGATGCCACAAACCTGATGGTGTATTCATATTTTCCATTTGACTATTCCATTTCTTGGCCACTTTTCAAAGTGGAGTTGCAGGTGTGATCATTCAGTGAGTGAGCATTCAATTTCTTACCTTTTGATGCCATGATTGCGATGATTATTTCAGATCTAGTAGTGGAGCAACCTATTCTTCAGTCATGTTCAGTGTGAGGTATATGCAGTGTGATCATGTACTTCCTTGTCTCTTTTCTATGAGATGCATTGTGTTGTATATATATGTGCTTCATGTTTGATGCGGGATCTTGTTTTTGTTCTTGATTTGAGATGTAATTTCTATCATGGATTGTCATTTATGTTTGAGATCCCTTTGTTTTCATCTTGGCGGGATACTCATTTTCACATGTATGTTTGGTTGAGATCCCTTTGTTACCATGTTGACAGGATACTCATAGTTGTTATGTGTGAGTCTATGTCATGTTCATAGGAGGTCAGTTTATAAGTGAGAGTTCCTTGTAGTGGAACGTCTCGTGGAGAGACTTTGCCACTCATGTTGATGGCTTATTTCCTTGTATGACAAGTAGTAGCATCCATGTACATATTTACTCTTTACAACCTAAATGAAGTGGCCAACACCATCGACACACCAAGGCCTGAAGACGTAGTCCACACTGGACGAACTTCGTTATTAAACCTCTTTCATCTTTGTTGTATGATGGTTGACATTTGTTCCACTTGATTATATCTACATGTGTTCATTAATTCTTTTCACAAAATGTAATTCTAACAGATCATTTGATGTAAAAGGTCTTGGTTAAAATGGTATAAAAAATTTACCCGGATCAGTAGGGATTGGAGAAGACCTACAGGGTGTGTATTCTCAACCTTATTTTGTTGGCATGTCATGCATTCCTTGACATATTTCATCACATATTACTTGAGCTCTTTCCATCAGAATCATTCTCAAATTTTTCGATATGCCTTCAAAAATATTTGATGCCAATCCAAGGGAATATCATCTATAGCCTTCAAAATATTTTCCCTGACTGTAGATTCAGGAACCAGGTATATGTTGTCTTTATAATAAATTACTCCATTAACTATTTTTTATGTGTCATCCTAGATGATCTCATCTATTAGCATGCAGGTAAACTAGTTCCTAGCAGACTCTGTTGTGAAGCGTGCCTTCCTATCTTCTGTGATTTCATCAGGGCACATGTTTCTAGTTTCTTTGAGGATGCATTGGCCACAACATTTTTCCTTCCCTTCACATACTCAATATGAAATTCATAACCTTGGATATTGGTTACCCATTTTTTTTGCTCATTTTTGTGGTTTGTCCTGACTATGAACTTGTTTCCAACCAAATATTGTTTGAAATTTTCCAAAGCATGCATGATAGACAACATCTCCTTCTCATATGTGGAGTAATGCTTATCTTTGTCTTGAAGCTTCCAAATTTTGAATGAGATACGGTGACCATTTTTCATTAAGACAACCCATATTCCTTTCCTTGACGCATTACACTCCAATATGAATGGTTGACCAAATTTGGGAAGATCCAAGACTGGACATAGCTTAATATTTCTTTAAAATTCTTAAATGTATTTTTAGATTATTTTTTCCACCTAAATGTTCCCTTTTTGGTTCATTCCGTCAAAGGTGCACTTAACTAAGATAAGCCCTTAATGAACCATCAGTAGCATCTGCATTTCCCAAGGAACCCACACAATTCTATTAAGGTTTGGGTGTGGGCTAGCTCAATATTGCCTAAATTTTCTCATGATGAAATTATCCTCCCTTTGTGTTGATTATGTGTCCTAAATAAATAATCTTCGTCAACCCAAACTTGCATTTTGATGATTTGGCATAGAGAGACTGCTCCTACATAATTCTCAAAATTGTATCCAAATGCCTCAAATGATCATCCCATGTTTTTATGTGAATGAGAAGGTAGTCAAAAAACACTAATAATAACTTCCTTAGTTGTTAGTTAAAGATAATTTTCATACATTATTGGAAAGTAGTGGGGGCGTTGGTTAACCAAAATAACATGAATAAAATTTTCAAAAATGTCCATAATGACATCCAAATGTAATCTTAGACACATATTATTCTCAAACTTGGACTTTATGGTACCTTGATCGTAAATCAATTTTTGAAAAGTAAAATTCACCATGAAATCTGTCCAATAATTCATCAATCCTTGGGATAAGGTACATATTTTTGATAGTTTGATTTTTGAGTGCTCGGTAATCAATCCACATTCTCCACATGTCATCCTTATTCTTTACCAATATCATAGATGAGGTGAATGGACTTGAGCTAGGTCTGATGTAGCCCATTTCTAACAGCTCCTAGATGGTATTTTATATTTCATCCTTGAATTTGTTCGGGTGTTTGTAAGGTGTGGTGATCATATGCTTAGATCCCTCTTCTAGTTCTTAGCAGACTCTATTGTGAGGTGTGCCTTCTAATATTCTGTGATTTTCATGAGGGTAGATGTTTATGAATTATTTGAAACTGCATTGGCAAAAACATCCTTCTTTCCCTTCACATACTCAATATGAAATTCACAATCTTGGATATTGCTTATCCATTTTTGTTTCTGCTAATTTTTGTTGCTTTTCATTACTATGAACCTATTTCCAACCAAATATTGTTTGAAAATTTCCAAAGAAAGCATGATAAAAAACATCTCCTTGTCACATATGGAGTAAATCTTATCTTTCTCTTGAAGCTTCCCAGTTTCGAATGAGATAGGGTGACCCTTTTTCATTAAGACAACCCATATTCCTTTCCTTGATGCATTACATTCCAATATGAATGGTTGACCAAAGTTTGGAAGAGCCAATAATAGACATGGTGTTGTCAGGGACACTACATGCCAGGTAATTAAGAGTTGGTGGGATCCTATGGGAGTTGGGCCAATGGAGTTAGGAGCTCTTTTAAAATCGTTCTCTGTGGAGGTTTCTTAACTACAACCTCCATTTGAGAAAGTTTCCATTCAGTGACCCATTGGATTTGGAACGGTCTCCATCAATTCTACTTTCTGGTCGAATTCCCAAGCTCTAGGACTTCCTTCCGCCTGTGATATCTCTTTCTTGGTGGCTCCTCTCACACTGTGGCAAGATTATTTAAATTTTACTACTTTCTCTCATGAGGTGGCAACATTGGGGGATCTCTTGATGAACTAAAATATATGTAATTACATATTTGGGTGACTACATTTCAAGGGTTATTCTCTTTATTGCAAGTTCATCATGGCTGCTATTTGGGCGGAAAAGGAAATATTGACAAAACAGTCAGGTTTTGCCTCTGTAGTGGATTTAGTAAGAGATGTTTTATGTGATGCACCTTGTCAGCCTATGAAATTTTCAAGGTTAAGGAAAGCAGATAGATTTAACTAAGGAATAGGTTGAATGTTTCAATAAGAGGGTCGGGGAAAGACTCACATAACTACTTCGGCACACTTTCCAAAGACACCACCTACCATGGCCACACCACCTCCATACGAGTGGTGCAGCCCGCGCCACCAGCATAGAGCTCACAACAGCTATTTCTACGACTCTCAGAAGCATGAAGGGCGGCGAGATTGACCCGTCGGAGGGGATGATATCATCCTCCCCTTGGACTAATTAGAGGAGCTCCGGGGGGCGAAACAACGATCGTCCCTCGACTTTCTGACCCGATGAAAGGTGGCAGGGTCCAAAAATTCACAGTTGGCAAAGGTAAGTTAAGGTAAGGTAAGTCCATCCAGGTATGAAGCTGGTACCTTTATGTCAGGCACTTGGCCTCTCAACCACCCCGCCACTGCCGGCCAATCACCTTGTGCCACGTGTCCTCCCGCGGACGTCCTCATGACGTAAACCCTCCAGTTGTCACCCCGCTCCACTCCCAGTAAAAATACCCATCTTTCCCTGGTTTTTACTTCAGGCCGTTTGATTGTTACCATTTACGATCATTTATTACTCAGCTCGGTGCTTTGGTAAAACTCACAGTAATTTTTGTTTCCTCACTGTGTCGTTGTCATTGTTGCCTTAGGTATTTGGTCAAGTCCCTATCACTGTTTTCCTTTTTTGTATTGTCAAAATTATGATGTAAAAGATGAAGCGAACTGCCCTCAAAACCCTACAGGCCCTTAAAGCCAAAATTTCTCCTAGTCCCGAGCCCCTCATGGATGCCCACTCCCAGCTCTATGACACCATCTATCCTTTGAATGTGGCGTGTATGAAGACCAAGCCTTTGGATTATAAGTGGAAGGGCAAAGATTTGTTTTGGGTTGTAGATTATGGGCTTTACTACCAAATTGCCCCATCGGTCCACCATTTTCCCAAGTTCATATCCTGGTTTGCCCACACCTACATTGAGGGGAAGGAAATTTTCCTCTCCACCCTTGTGGTTAAAATATTTAAAATTACCCCCCAACTAATCAGAAGGGCCCTGTGTTATCCATCCTCTCAATAATGTGTCAAATTCACTGAAGTCACCCTATCATGTCATTTTTCAAACCTGAGCCTGGAAAAGAAAGGGGGTTTCCTCAAGCTCATCATGATGTTGCGCCTAACTTCTCTCCCCCCTTTAGGAACTATTTTTCTGTTCTTTTCCGTGAAACCATCCAGCCCATTCTAGCATCCATCTTAGCAATGTTGGGTTTAGAGAGCACAAATAGGGTAACAACTACTGGTCTAGGGTTTCTAGAGTTCATGATGCAGCCCGGGATCCTATTGGATATCCCCACCTTCCTGGCCTTTGCTATTAAAGCTCAGTTTCAATATATATCATCCTCAAGTTGTTTTACATATTGTTTTTTGGTGTTCTAATTATTCTTTTTCAAGCACACAGATAAGTTGGAGGGCTTAGGCCTAGTCAAGTCCTCCATTAGAAATGAAAATGTCGAGCCAAGATCCATTTTTTAATGGAACTGCTCAGTTCTATAGCACCCCGAGGGAAAATTTTACACAAAATTCATCATGAATTTCATGTCCAGGGTCTATGGGATCATACACGACAACCCCCGCCCAAAATTTTTCCCGAGTAGAAGGAGCTGCTTCAGTTTAGTGAAAAATATTGTGTTGAGGATTGGTATTTATTTGAAGAGCACACCGAGACCAAGTTTTATGGTTCTGAGGTACCCCCCTACGATATTCTAGTGTTCATTTCCATGAAAATATTTTCCCTCGAGTTTATCTACCAATTCCTAAGTGCTGACAAAACCCACTTTGTGCCTGCAAAGAAGGGATATATTCTACGGATCCCAAATGTTGTATGGCCTTTTAATATTAGTTCAAGACACCCCTCCCCTTAGTCAAGGAGTTTTTGTGAAAAATGAATTTCATGGAAGGGGATGTATGGCACTATGATCCTAAAGGATTCATCACGCGCAGAAAGAGGAAGATTAAGTCTTCAGCATATGAACATGAGCCTAGGCCTCTAATAGAATGGAAAGCTAATTGTGATTCATGGCCTTTGGATACAAATATCAAGGCTAAATCCCAAGCTATTGAAGGAAGAGGACGTAGTGTGAAAAATGAAGTGCAAGTATAGGATGAGGGGAGCCATCAAATGGCTCAAGAACTCATAGACAAAGAGGCGGAAGATCACCTCAGTAAAAAGAAAGAAACTGAGGGGCCCGAGGAACTAGGCACTGAGAAACTTGAAGAAGCAACCCCATAGCCTACAAGTCAAGGGAAAGATAAACTAGGCTTTCAACTGTCTTTCGACTTTGTGTCATCATCAATGTCTTCATAACTATCACATGAAGTCACCCTAGGTAAGGGAGAAAATGGAGAACAGATTGAGGAAAAAAACAATCAGCTATGGAGAAACTGAGAGCAGAGTTAGCTCAATTTGTGGATAGGCACCACTCCAGGTTAATGATAGCTTTGGATGTTTTAAATGACCAGTTAATAGTCGTGGTTCTGCACACAACTTCTCACCCTCTATCCCTGGGCTCCAAGTACAAGGCACTAGAGATGATCTTGGAGTTAGCTTCCATCCCCTTGCAAGACAAGTTGAACCTACATAAATAAATTAGTGAAATGCTGCATACAGAGGTGTTAAAACATACCCTCACCTTAGAAAAGGCTAGCCCCGATGACAAAAAACCTGAAAAGAGAAAGGGCAAGTAAAAAATCCATTTCAACCCAGCTAGAGGATTGCAAGAATATGATAAGAGGAAAGGGCACCGGTCCTAATGCAGCAATGCAAATTCTACCATGGAAAGCTAAAGTGGAGGTACAAGATTTATGACGTAAGATGAACATCCCTCGTTCAGAACATATCCAAATAGAGGAACTAGCCCAAGTCGAAAAGGAGAAAGACTCACTAAATGAAGCACTTCCCCAAAGAGATGAATATATCATGGAGTTAAAGGGAAAAGTAGCTGAGCTTTAGCAAGCTCAGGATAGTCATGTATGCCTACTACAGGTGCTTGATGACCCACAAAATTCCTTAGAGAATTTGACCAAGGCTTTGGCAGATCGAATATGTCTGAGGATGATACTTGAACTGTATGATGGCTACTAGACGAGGCAAAGGCAGCCTTTGCAGAAAATAAAAAGATGGTCTCATCTCTATAGAAAAAGGTGGAAACCCTCCACAAAGAATATCAGGAGAACCAAAAGTCAGTCAGAGACTTGAGGGCTCAACTTAAGGGCAACAAGTCACTGGTGCAAGCTAGACAAATAATTTGAAATGAGATCATGAAGGAGGTAAAGGAGCATTGGGAGCTCATTATGCTGGAAAATGACAAAAATAATTCCCTTCGTGATTGCAGGGTATGATTTGACGCAGGTCCTAGAGAAGGGAATGATAATTTTACAACCACGTAGAAGTGGATCACATACATCAATGCACTCCCCTTAGAGGAGTTAGGAATGCGTGGGGTTGTTGATCATTTTAGAACCAAAATGGAGGTCATTAAAATGATTCAGAAGGAAGAGGCACAAACCAAAACATCATGATATTTATCATTAGTTTCCAGTGGGGTGGAATATTTTGTTCAGGAGTGGGGCAAGGTAGTGGAAGCTAGCATGCCAACATGCTGGGACTCATTAGGAGCTTTGCTCAATTGGAACACTTACGAGCATAAATTGTCTAAGTGTAAATGAAAGTTGATTCAAGCTTGGAGAAGAGCTCTCGCTTAAAATATGAAACCTTGGTGGTTGCACTCCCAAAGGAATTCTTTCTCCTCACTATGGTTAAAAGGATTTTTTCTTTCCACCTGGATTACACTGAGGTGACTCAGCTACGTGCGTTGTTTAATATTTTTAGTACATCACCCTTACCTACAGATATTATATGGCAGAGATGTTATGAGCATTCGCATCCTCCAGTGGTCTCTACCTCACAGCAAATGGCTCCCCCATCACCACTCCACTCTGGCTCCTCGTCCACTCCTATATGCCCACATAGCTCAGGACCTTTTTCCACCCCTCGATGAAACCATTGAATATTCTAGGATGACGCCCATGCGGCCTTCTATTTTAATTTATCTTTTCATGTTCTATTATGATGTTTAATTGGGTGAAATCATGATTTCACCCTCACTAACCGTGTGAAATCATTATTGTTATTTTCTTGTTATGTTCTCTTACAAAAAGCAGTGCTCTTGGCATGCTACAGCTAGACCGTATCAATTTTTGATTTTGATATGTGTACTAAAGAATCAATAAAGAATATCGGTGTAAAACAATATCTAGCTAACAAACCCGAGATAGAAAGGCTATAAAGATGTAACTCTGAAAGTATAGAACATAGATTTTTGGAAATTAATATAACAATGACCTTGTTGCAAAAGGATTCCAATTTTATCATTGAACAGTATGCATGTATTCGTTGTGTGTTTTTTTAAGTTTCATTACTATTCCTTTAAATAAGTCTTCAATTGTTTCATGCGAAAAGTGCTCATTACTGTTGTTAATAAATGAATATGCATATGCCGTCACTAAGGAAAGATGGCACTCACTTGTTAATCATGCAAGTAATAGTAATATTTCTCTCCATGGGATGACCTCTCCATAAATATTATCTTGGCCATATTTATCCGTAATTTTGAGAAGGATGGATTCTTATTGTCATATAAGCCTACCCTTCTCATATCTCCTCTCTTTTCTTCTATAATTCTATTGCCTAATATTTTCAAGTATGTTCACTGGTTTTAAACCTAGCCCATTCACATCAACCCAGATCTATACAGCCTCAAGCCCATTCTGAGTATTATTTGGTATACATTGGTTTTCATTACCTCTATTTCCACACTTAACTTGAACCACAATCACCTTTACCTTATAAGGGTACCTTCAAAAGATATTTTCCAGTGGAAAATTTCTTATACAATTCTAATTTTTTAAGATATCCTAGGCACTGGTGTTTTGCAAATCAAGGATGTCTCTAGGAGCTACAACATATTTTTGGCACTGTTGTAGGGGAACGAATTAAAAGAATCATTTCCTTAGGATACGGCATTATTGCCACCCTTCAATCAGGTGAGCACAAAGGGTTGAAACTTGCACTACACTCACCTTGGTGAATCTACTATAAATCAAGTTAAAATCAGTTGTAATCCTCACTTACACACGGCCCCATACTCGATCATATACTTCATAGATAAAAACCCCTTTTGTATTTGACCCCAAAAAAATCATATTCAAGAGGTTTTGGAAAGAAAAGCAGCCAATCTAGACTGACCTACCCCCTTTTTCTTGAGAAGCTTCGCCCTCCTCATCTCAACAAGCTCAATCTATGGTCCTAGTTCCACAACCCGTGTGCTCAAATATCCCCCAGAAATTGCTGCTCTATCCAGCTCACTCATAAAACAGGAAGCACAATCAGCTGAAACCTCCCTACCTCCCTTGGATCTTGTACCTAAGATTGAAGAAGTAAAAGAATTTGCAGCACTCCAAAGTTGCTTAAAAATAAACCTCCACCTCTCTACTCATCAAATACCTATTATCCCTCAACAAGCTCATCCCCACAACTTACCACTGCCTCCCCCAATGGTTGTGCCCTAGTTTCTCCTATACAAGTATGCTCCATTATCTCTTCGCTAGATTTTAAATGACATGTCACGGGATTATCTCAAGCTCTTGCCCTGGTTCACAAGGGAAGATAACACTCTAGAAAAAAATACATATTGAAAAATTTTGCACCTTTGTTGAGAGTGTCAATGTGAAACATCTAGATTTGGTGTTAAAGATATTTGTCTAGTCCTTAGATGGAGAAGCTCAGAAGTGGTTCAGGTCCCTGGCCAACAAAATGGTTCATACTTGGGAGGAGATGGAAAATTTCTTCACACAGAAATGGGGAGAGAAGAGAGATCATGGCTATGTTCTTACCGAATACAATGTTGTAAAAAGGAGACATAATGAGTACGTAACAGAGTTCATAAAAGGGTTCAACAAGTTTTATAATAATATTCCCACAAAAATAAATCCCCCTCAAGAAGATGCTAAGGTAGTTTTCATGAGTTCCTTTGAACCAGAATTTGGGTTGACCTTGAGAGAGAGGAAGTTTGCTTCTCTAGACTAGATTCACACCGACAGATTGGAAGTAGAATCAGACTTCACCTCTGCTGGAAAATTCAAGGGTAAGACAGAGCATGAAGTGAGAAGGGAAAGAAAAGAGGAGACTTAAACTTCTAATCAGGAAAGAGAATCACAAGAAAATAGAATTGAAGAGATGAAAAAATTAATCTAGAACATTTCAAATAAATTGGTGAAACTTGAATTGGACGCCAAAAATCCCTCTCCTCGATCTAGCCAAATAATTCCTAACCGAGGATTCAGTCTCCAGTACAAGAAGCCTCCTATGCAACTATTGTAGCATGAAATAAAATAGTAGTAAGACCACATTCATCCCCCTCTGTACTTGTAAGGAGAGGTGGAGGGGCAAGCCAAGGAAGTTACAGAAAGTTAAGAAAATCAATTCGTCGCTTACTTTGGTCATGAGGAGGGTGAAATAATTTTACAAGGAGAGGAACAAGAGAAAGAAACCCCCCTATAAGATCAAAATATTTTAAAATAATGCAAATAGTTCGTGGACTTCATGCAAGCTTAGCTCCATAATAAATATGACCTTAGGTCCTCTCAGAAGAGAACCTAAGTACAGAAAAAAATGAAGAGCCAACATGAAGGGAAAAAATTCCTCCTAATTCTCTCTGTAAAGGAAAGAAACCGATAGAAGAGTCAGCCTCCCATAAGGCCACTGTATCTACCTCCATCAAACATGACTTCGACCCACCCAAAAAGGACACATATCCATCCCTGAGTTTTCCTGAACCTCCTAAACAACACGTCAAAGACACCCTCACTAAAAAGGGGCCTACGACCTTTAATGTCCAGAAATTTGAAAAGTTTAAGATCTCAGTCCCCCTAATCGAGCTCCTGAAATAGCCTTCATATAAAGCTCAAGTCTTCCAATTCATGTAGCCTCATGGTGTAAGCCCCTTGCTTGATAGTCTAAATATCCAAGAACAGTGACCCATGGTATTTTTCATACCTCACGTTGAAAAGCAAGACTTAGTCACACCTCCATTTTATGTGACCTTAGTGATACATGACTTGCTACTACATAATTGTATGATGTATTTTGGGGCATCACACAACCTCTTGCCTTTGTACTTTATGGAGCAACTGGGGTTGCAAATCACTAGGCCCTATGGATAATTGTATTCGTTCGAATCCAAAAGAGTGAAATTATTGGGAATGATAAAATACTTGGTTATGAACTTGGCTCATATCCTGGCCAAAAACATGGTAATATATATTTTTGTGGCAGATATCCCATCCCATTTCGGTATGCTGCTATCGAGATAATAGGGATCCAAAATTGGAGGATCAGTAAAGCTTGATCTAACTTAGGCCACTATCCTAGTATTCGAAGGAGAGGAATGAAGGTTATACCGAGAGTCCAGGTTTTTTAACATGGTCACTAAAGCTGATGGTTTGACCAATTACCTGGTATATGGTAAGGAAGATGAAGTTTCTTTCCTCATGCTTGAAAAAGACGATATGTTTCTCCAAGAGACAAAGGTTTGTCCCCGAAGGCAGCGTAATCCTAGAAGTGGAGAGGAAAATAAAGCTTAGATCTTATAGTTTGTTGGAGCATATTCAAAAGAAGGGAGTGGAGTAGGTGTGCTCCTGATATTCCTGGAAGGATGTTTGATTCCCCTCTCCTTCAAGCTCAAGTTCGAAGCCACGAACAACGTGGCCTAATACGAGGCACTTTTTTTGGGACTACAGGCAATAAGAAACATGAATATACAAATTCTGAAGGTGTTTGGAGATTCAGAATTGGTAGTGAGGAAAATAAGGAGCCAATGTTAGACTAACCAACCGTGACTTAGATCTTACCAGAATGAGGTATGGGATCTAGTTGAAAACTTCTTATTGTCATTTAACATCCAATTCATGCCCAGGGATAAAAATAAGATGGCTGATTCACTAGCTGTAGCCGCCAAAATTTTCCATCCTCCTCAGAACCCCATACTTAGATATGAAGTGGAGGTAAAATCTCGTCCCTCTATCCAAGATAATGTGAAACATAGGAAATTTTTTGAGGATGAACAACAAGTCAAATGCTTCGTGGAAATGGTGGGTGAATTATCAAATTCGGTGATTGACTCAGTAGTCGAAGATGACAGTGCAAAAGAAAATACGAGATGGGAGGAGGCACTGGTTGGGCACCGCATTCTAGAGCTGAAGGGAAATGTCTTCCATAGAGGCCTCATGCCCCTAGAGAGGCTGTTGGACATAAATGATGTCTCAGTGAACTCAAACAAGCCAGCCCTTGATGAACTAGTCATAGAATTGAACATAGGGACAGAAGAAGAACCAAAGTTGGTAAAGCTATCTAAGGGGGTCCCTGAAGAGTATCAAGGTTAGTACCTAAAGCTGTTCCGATCATATAAGGATGTCTTTTCCTAGTATTACAAGGATATAAATAATTTTGATGTGAACATCATACAACATAAAACACCTCTCAAAGAAGATTCCAAGCCTCATAAATAGAAGTTGAGGCAGATTAATCCGCTCCTTCTAGCTATTGAAAGGGAAATTAATAAACTGCTGCATGTGAATATCATGATGCCACTGAGATATTCAGAGTGGGTGGAAAACCTTGTTCTTGTGAGAAAAAAAAGAAATTTGGCTTTGCGTGGAATTCCGGAACTTGAATCAGGCCTCGCTAAAAGATAATTATCCCCTCCCCAAGATGGACCACATCCTACATAAGGTAATAGGATCCTCCCGCATGTCTATGATGGATGGATTCTTAGGGTATAATTAGGTGGCAGTACTCCCTAAAGATCAGAAGAAGATGGCGTTCACCACACCTTCCGGAACCTTTATGTACGCTCGGATCCCCTTCGGTATAATAAACTCTGGCACCACATTCTACCGTGCGATGAACATTGTTTTCATAGTGGATCAAGATAAGTTCGTAGTGATTTACTTGGATGACATCACGGTATTTCAAAAAAATGATGCCACACATATAGAGCACCTCAGGCGAACCTTCGACAAATGTCATAGGTATGGTTTTTCTCTGAATCCACACAACTCCTTGTTCACCCTTGAGGAAGGGAAAATTTTGCGGCATATAGTAACAAAAGAAGAAGTAAAAATTTATCCCAAATGGGTGGAAGTGATAAATGGCATCTCCCTACCAATAAATAAGAAGCATGTATATGTGTTTCTGGAAAGGATAATTTTCTTAAGAAGATTCATACCCAATTATTCCGAGATCGTCTGAAACATCACCGAAATGCTGAAGAAAAGAAATGAGCTAAAATGGACCCCCTAGTCAAGAGAGTGTTTTAACAGGATCAAGCAAGCTTTTGTAGATGCCCCGGTGAAGGCTAGTTCGGACTACAAAAATCCCTTCATGATTTTCTCTTCTGCCTCCCCTCACACTATAGTTGCGGTACTGCTACAGAAAAAAGGTGAAGGGTATGTACAACCAATTTTGTTCTTCAGCCAAGTTCTCCAAGATGATGAACTAAAATAAAACATCCTGGAAAAGTAGTCGTATGCTCTGGTAAAATATCTAAAAGCATTTCGGGTGTATGTGTTACAGTCTACTATAATAACCTACGTACCCAGCATAGTCATGAAGGACATTATTGTGCACAACGACAGTGAAGGGAAAAGGGGTAAGTGGATAGCGAAGATCCAGGAGTATGAAATGGAGATAAATCCTAAAAAGCTCATTAAAGGCTAGGGATTGGCTAAAATTCTATCAGAATCCAACTTTCAAGCCTTAGGAATAAATCTATCTATGACAGGGGGTGAGGAGGAGGAAGATACATGTATACAACAGGGGATGGAAACTTCCATACAAAAGACACATGTAAAATACCTCCTCTCCCCATGGTATAAAGACATTGTGGAGTGTCTTTTGACTTTGAGGTGTCTTGCTAGCTATGATCGAACCCATTATCGCACGCTGTGATTGAGGTCTCAAAAATACACAGTGGAAAATGGGCATTTATATTGGAGAGACCTAGTTGAAATATTGTTATTGTGCTTGACAAAGCAGGAGGTGGAGGAGTTGATGACAGAGTTCCACGATGGGATATGTGGTGGAAACTACAGATGGCATACGACAGCCCAAAAAATCCTCAGAGAAGGGTTCTACTGGCCTAAGATATTTAGTGAAGTTGAAGCTCGTGTTAGGGCTTGAGAAAAATGCAAAACATTTATTGAAAAGAAAATGTTTGTGCCCCTTCTGTTGATCCCAGTACAGTTGAGGAGCCATTCACACAATGGGAAATCGACTTCATAATTGAGATCCACCCCGCATCTAGTAATTAGCATTGATGGATCCTCACCACCAAATACTTTTTCATTAACTGGGTCGACGTTGTCCCAAAAAGGAACGCCACAGACTCGGTAGTGAGAAAGTTCCTGGAAGAAAACATAATAGCTAGATTCAGGTGCCCTACAAAAATCATCACAGATAATGCTCAGGATTTCAAATCGGCGAAGTTTATAAACTTCTGCCAATGTTATAATATCTTTCTGGGACATTCCACTACATATTAACATCAAGGAAATAGATTGGAGGATTCATCTAATAAAATTTTGGTGAGGATTCTGAAGAAGACCATCAATGAACATCAAAAGAGTTGGGATTCCCAAATCAAGTTTGCTCTTTGGGTGAATCGAATCACATCCAAAATATCCATAGGGAAGTCTCCCTACGAGTTGGCGTATGGAAGAGAAGTAGTCTTCCCCATTCAGCTTGGACTGCATGTCGCCAGATTTCTGCAAGAGAGAAAAGAGGAACGAAATGACCTCGTCAGAAGAATGAATCAATTGGTAAAGCTAAATGAAACCTGGGAATAGGTGAACCTCATGTTGGCAAGGTACCAGGAGAAATTAAAGGCTTATCCCACCAATGAGCTAAAGACATATTGATCCAAGTAGGGGATTTGGTACTGTGATGGGATGTTACGAGGTTGGATAAAGGGAAACATGGGAGATTCGACTCACTTTGGTTTGGATTATTCACGGTGGCAGAGGTGAAAGGAAATAATACTTTTATGTTGGAAAATTTGGAAGCAGACACACCTGAGATCCCTGTCAATGGGAAGTTTCTCAAGCCTTACATCCAGCACTGACATGGACCTTGGTAGTCCATTGTATATGCGCCATTTTTATTTTTGCATGAATTACTATTTTAAATTTCACTGAGTTGTCTGAAAATTCTCTGATGGTGACTTCGTGCACTCAAAAATAACACAGGAAGATGGTTTATGAGTTCTCAACACACCTAAGCGAGCGCATTGTCCCCAAATGGAGCCAATGTTGGCTTGTGACATTTTCAAGGTTAAGGCAAGCAGAGAGATTTAACTAAGGAAGAGGTTGAATGTTTGAATAGGAGGGTGGGGGAAATACTTGCATAACTCCTTTGGTTCACTTCTCATATACACCACCCACCGTGGTCGCACCACCTCCAGATGAGCGACACATCCCATGGAAGAAGTGGCACCACCCGCATAGAGCTCACAACAGCCGTTCCGATGGCTCTTAGAAGCGCAAAGGGCGATGAGATTTACCCGTCGGAGGGGATGACGTTAGCCTCCCCTCAAACCAATCAGAGGAGCTCCAGGGGGGAAGAAAAGGATCTGCCCTCAACTTTTCGACCCGATGAAAGGTGGCAGGTTCCACGCATTCCCAGCTGGCCGAGGTAATTCAAGGTAAGGTAAGTTCATCCAGGTACGAAGCCCATACTTTCGTGTCATGCATGTGGCCTATCACCCACCTGAAATATATCGTCTAATCACATCATTCCATGTGTCCTCCCGCTGATGTCCTCATGACATTAGCCGTCCAGTTGTCATCCCACTCCACTCCCCAGTAAAAAAACCCATCTCCTCCCCTAGTTTTTACTCTCGACCATTTGGTTGTTACCATTTACGGTCATTTATTACTCATATGGGTGCTCTGCTAAAACTCACAGTACTTTTTGTTTCCTCCTCACGTCGATGTCACTCATGCCTCGGGTATTTGGTCAAGTCCCTCTCACTATTTTCCTTTATTTTATTTTGAAACTATGATGGAAAAGATGAAGTGAACCGCCCTCGAAACCCTACAGGCCCGCGAAGCTAGAATTTCTCCCGGTCCTGAGCCCATCATGGATTCCCACTTGAAGCTCTATGAAACCATTTATCCTTTTAATGTGGCTTGTATGAAGACAGAGCTTTTGGATTATAAGTGGCGGGGTGAATATTTGTTTAGGGTTGTAGATTCTGGGTATTACTACAAAATTGACCCATCATTCGACCCTTTTCCTGAGTTCATATCTTGGCTCGCCGACGCCTACATTAAGTGGAAGGACATTTTACTCTCAGCTAATGAGAAAGGCCCTATGTTATCCCTCCTCTCAAGAAAGTTTTGAATTCACTAACGTCACCCTCTCGTGTCATTTTTCAAACCTTCCCCTGGAAAAGCAAGGGGTTTTCCTCAAGCTCATCATGACGTTGTGCCTACTCTCCCCCCTTCAGAACCTATCACTCTGTCTTTCTTCCGTGAAACCATCTAGCCCATTATAGCATTCATCTTGAGAATGTTGGGTTTAGACAACACATATAGGGTAACAAATACTAGTCTAGGGTTTCTAGAGCTCACGATGCAGCTCGGGATCCTACTGGATATCCCCACCTTCCTGGCCTCTGCTATTAAAGCTTAGTTTCAAGACATATCATCCTCGAGTTATTTTAGATACTTTTCTTTGGTGTTTTACTTATTCTTGTTCAAGCACGCAGACAAGTTTGAGGGCTTATGCCTAGAAAAGTCCTCCATGAGAAATAGAAATGCCGAGCCAAAATTCATTTTCGAATGGACCTACTTAGTTCTCTAGCACCCCGATGGAAAATGGCACATGAAATTAGTCATCGATTTAATGTCTAGGGTCTATGGGAGCATACACGACAACCCCCTGCCCAAAATATTTCTTGAGAAAAAGGAGTTGTTGCAGTTCAGTGAAACAGATTGTGTCGGGGATTGGTATTTATTTGAAGACCACATCAGGGTTTATGGTTTCGAGGTACCTCCTTACCATCTACCAGTGTTCATGTCCATGAGAATATTTGCCCTCGATTTTATCTGCCAATTGCTAAGTGCTGACCAAACCCACTTTGTGCCAATAAATAAGGGATATATTCTGAGGCTCCCAAATGTTGTAGGGACTTTTAATATTAGTTCAATACATGCCCTCCCCTTAGTCGATGGGAATTTGTGAAAAATGAATTTCATGCAAGTGGATGTATGGCACTATGATCCTGAGGGATTCATCACCTAAAGAAAGAAGATGATTAAGTCTTCGGCATATGAACATGAGCCTAGGCCTCTAATATAATGGAAAGCTAATAGTGATCCATGGCCTTTCGATACATATATGGACGAAGAATCCCCAGCTGCTAAAGGAAGAGGAGACAATGTGAATGATGAAGTGGAAATACAGGATCAGGGGAGCCATCAAATGGCTCAAGAACTCATATATGAACATGGGGAAGATCACCTCAGTAAAAAGCAAAGAATTGAGGGTCCTGGGGAACTAGACACCAGGAAGCTTGAAGAATTAACCCCACAGCCTACAAGTCAAGGGAAAGATAAACCATCCTTTTAGTTTTCTTTCGACTCCGCATCATCATCAAATCCTTTAGAAATATCACGGGTAGTCACTTTAGGTAAGGGAGAAAATGAGAGTAGATTTAGCTCAGTTTGTGTATAGTCACCACACCAGGTTAACGTTAGCTTTGGATGTGGAAAATGACAAGTTAATAGTCGCAATTTAGCACTCATCTTCTCATCCTCTATCCCTGAGATCCAAGTACAAGGCCTTAAAGATGATCCTGGAGTTAGCTTCCATCCCCTTGCAACACAATTTGAGCATGTATAAAGCCATTGGAGAAATGTTTCATAGAGAGGTGTTGAAACATACCCTCGACTTAGATAAGGTTGAGAGAAATCTAGCCCAAATGATAAACACTCTAAAAAGAGAAAGGGAAAGTGAAAATCCCCTTCAACCCAGCTAGAGGACTGCAAGAAGTTAATAAGAGGAAAGGGCAGTGATCCTAATGCAGCAGTGCAAACACTACTATAGAAATCTCAAGTGGAGGTAAAAGAGTTACGATGTAAGCTGAACATCCCTAGTTCAGAGCATATCCAAATAGAGGAAATAACCCAGGTAAAAAATGAGAAAGACACACTCATCGAGGCACTTTCCCAAGGAGATGAAGAGATCACAGAGTTAAAGGGAAAAGTAGTCGAGCTTCAACAAGCTCAGGATAGTCATGTATGCCTATTGCAGGTGCCTGATGACCCACAAAATGCCTCAGAGCATTTGACCAAGGATTTAGCAGATTTGAAGATGTCTGAGGATGAGACTTGAACTGTCCGACAGCTACTAGACAAGGCAAAGGAGGCCTTTATAGAAAATCAAAATATGGTCTCATCTCTAGGGAAAGAGGTGGAGACCCTCTACAAAGAATCTCAGGAGCACCAAAAGTCGATCACAAACTTGAATTCTCAACTCAAGGGCAACATGTCGTTGGTGGAAGCTAGAAAAATAATTTGGCTTGAGATCATGAAGGAGTTAAAGGTGCATTAGGAGCTCATTACTCTGGAAAATGACAAAAATAGTGCCCTACATGATTTCAAAGTAAAATTGGACACAGGTCGTAGGGAAGGGAACGATAATGTGAAAGCCACATAGAGGTACATTAGATACATCAATGAGTTCCCCTAAGAGGAGTTGTTCATGCGTGGGGTAATTGATCGTTTCAGAACCATAATGGAGGTAACTAAAATGATTCATAAGGAAGAGGCACGAACCAAAGCATCAAGATATTTAACATTAGTGGCTAGTGGGGTGGAAGCTTTTGATCAGGAGTGGGGAAAGGTAGTGGAAGCTGGCATTCCCGAATGTTGGGACCCGTTGGGAGCATTGCTCACTTTGACCACTTAAGAGCAGAAATTGTCTGAGTGTAAGTGCAAGGTTGATTCAACCTTGGATAAGACCTCTCGCTTAAAACCTGAAATCGTGGTGGTTGCACTCCGCAAGGAATTATTTCTCCTCTCTATGGTTAAAATTCTTTTCGTCCCCTCCTAGATTACACCAAGCTGAATCAGCTGCATGTGTTGTTCGAGCTTTTTAGTACAACACCCTTACATGTAGATATTATATGACATAGATGTTATGAGCATTTGCATTCTCCAGTGGCCTCTAACTAACAGCAAATGGCTCCCTCGACATCAAGCCGCTCTCGCTCCTCCTCCACTCATGTACGTCCACGCGGCTCGGGGAATTCTGCCACCCCTCGATGAAAAAGTTGAAGATTCCAGGATCAGGACCATGCAACCTTCTATTTTACTTTATCTTTTCATGTTATATTATGATGTTTAATTGGGTTAAATCATGATTTCACCCTTGCTACTGTGTTATTATTGTTATGTTCTGTTACTAAGGGCAGTGCTCTTGGCATGGTATAGCTGGACTGAATCATTTTTTTATTTTGATATATGTACTAAAGAATCAAGAATGAATATGTATGTAAAAAAATATCTGGCTAACGAACCCGAGATAGCAAGGCTATAAAGATGTAACTCAAAAGGTATAGAAAGGTTATGATTTCTGTGGAAATTTTGGGTCCCTATTATATAACACCTTTTTGTAATTATTATATGGAGCTCTGAATGCATAACTTGGTGAGCTGCCTTTTTGAAAATTAATATAACGATGACCTTGTTGCAAATGGATTCTGAATGGATCACTAAACATGATGTATGTGTTCGTTACTGTCGTTAATAATTCAATATGGATATGTCCTCACTATGGAAAGGTGGCACTCACTTTTTAATCGTGCAAGTAACTTTAATATTTCTCTCCATGGGATGACCGCTCCATAAATCTTATCTCGGCCATATTTCACCCTAATTTTGAGAAGGACAGGCTCTTATTGTCATTTAAGCATGCCCCTTTCAGATCTCCTCTCTTTTCTTCTATACTTCCGCTCCCTGATATTTTCAAGTCTGTTCATTGGTTTTAAACCTGGACCATTCACATAAACCTAGATCTATACAACCTCAATCCCATTCTGAGTATTAGTCGGTATACACTGGTGTTCAGTACCTCTATTTACACACTTATCTTGAACCATTGATTAGGAGTTCATAAATTTTTCTTAAAAATCAAAGTTACAGGACTAGTTTGAAACTAGTATGGTTTCATAGATCTCATCTTCGTGATTCTGGCGCCATGAATGGTTCGAAAAATCGATGTTGTATGAGGGATATATCATGTTCTGATAAAAATGCCAAACAGGGAAATTGCGACAGTTTGACCAGGTTTGACTGGGATTCACAATTAGAAAATGGGTGGAGGTATGGTCAGAAAAAGGGAGTATTGTGAGGAATATTCCTTCCTTAGAACCAAAAACATGTTGAGAAGTGTTGAAATTTTGTTGGGGTGTACATTTTTGGTAGGCCAATTAGGAGCTCCCACGTGGCCATCCCTAAGGCTGCCACATGGCCTTGGAACCACATTATAAAATTTTGTTGGAGGCCACAAGATTCGAACCCTAAACCTCCTACCGAGAATGTGCACACCATACCACCTGAGCTGCATATTAGTTATTAACCTATTAGGCAATGATTTATATTTATTATGTGTTTCAAATCACATTGGGGGTTGGAACCACTTCCGGTCCCAACCCTCCAGTAGTTCCATAACAAGTGTTCACATGGCATATGTTAACATTAACGTAACCACCAAACATTGCATCAAATGTAGCCCAACACTTCAAACTAATTCCAGGTCGTGTGTTGTCACATGGTGATGGTCTATCGACTCCATGGTCTGTGCTAACCTCCAGCGTCAAACATGCTATTCAACTACAATCCAAGTCTCCAAACTGGAGTTCCATCGTGGGTTCTGCCCAACGGTTTTGTAAACATAGGTTTGGGGTTGGAATGTGGCCACCCCAATTGCAACATTTAATATACAATTGGATTTAGCAGTCATTATATTAGGCGCACTATTTAGGGTGGAGATGCCTAATTTAACTCCATTTAAGTGGAGTTCTCCACTTTTAGTGGAGCTTTTCTAGGTGAAACTAGGAAAAGGGGTAGGAGACTCAATTTTCACCCATTATGGGTGAATGAAAAGTCGTTTTTGACTAATTGAATAATTCTGGATCCATTGGTACAAAGAAAATAACCATTGGAGCACTATAACTACATGTAATAGTAAAATTTTGAGAATAATGAAAGATGGACATGCCATTGGTAGCTGGACCAGAAGATGTAGCCCAGTAGGGGTAAAATGCTCCATCACACCTGTTGTTTAACTTTCATGTGGTGACTTATTTCTCTATTTTACACTGTTGTTCAGTGTTATTTAAGCTTGTTTTATGCTTCTAACTCACCTAAAATAATCTACAATTCATGGACAAATTCCTCAATCCTTAAGTAAACTAATGAGTCAATTATGTACGTGTTTATAAACTAAAAAGACACTTAGCACAACAAAACTAATGCAATAATTTGAGATCAGGTTAGTATTAGAGCTAGAGTTTATTCTCTATTGTTGTTTTTGTGCAAAGAATTGTTTAAATATTTGCAAGTTTTAGATGCTTACAAGGCTCAAGCTCAAGAGAAGAGAAGGGAAATTGGTGGAAGTAGAAGGTTCTCAAAAGGACCAAAGCAAAGGAGAGAAATATTTCCACAATATCCACCAAATATTTCACCTCCTAAGGAAGAAGAAGCTAGATTAAGCATGCCTCAAGAAGAAGGAGAAATCCAAGAAGAAGTTGATCCCAAAGAGGAAGAAAGAGTGTTCAGGAAAGCATTCTTTGACATCACTGAGATGGTTAGAATCCTTTATCAAGAAAGGAATGAGAGAATAGAAGGAGAAGGATCTAAACTTTAGAAGGAAGGGCAAGGATATTTAGGAGGTCACCATGATGAAGATAAGTCAAAGAAGGGAAAAGGAGGGAATGGAGGCAATGGAGAGTATCATCCTCACCCTCATCATCATCATCATCTACTTCTTCTTCAATACATCAGCCACACAAGTCAAATAACACTGGTAAAAGTCCTTTTTTAAAACTTGATGTTAAGTTCGAATTTCCTATGTTAATGATGAGGTCAATGCATAAAACCTTGATAATTGGATTAGACAATTCAAGGTCTATTTGAGAATCCAAAACCTTCAAGATGATGATACTAAAATTCAATTAGCTTCGTTGAGAATGGAAGGTGCAACACTTGTTTGGTTGGAAGTCAAGAAAAAGGAGAAAATCAACAAACATGGTAAGATTATTCTATCATGGTCAGATTTCATTACTAATATTAAGCAACAGTTTTATCCATTAGCTCATATGCAGAAAGATGTCATGAACTGGAAGAACTTCAGGAAATTAAAGGGACAAAATGTGCTAGAATAGACCCAAGAATTTAGGGGAAGAGATCTCTTATTAGGGGTAAATTTTTGGAGCCAAGATACTTTTCTCAAGTACATAGGAGGCTTACATAGCTACCTTAAACATATTATTCTCATGTTTAACCCCACCATTCTAGATGAATTATGTTTTCAGGCCACACATCTAGAAGCTAGAGGGAAGAACATTTCTGAAGAGGGTAGAAATATTTTAAGGGTAAAGCCAAGGAAAATACCTCAAACGGGAAAAACAAAAAGAATGCATATGCTAAGAAAGAGGGAGAAAATTTAGTTTTTAAACACTATTCAAAAGAAGGCCATGATGAAACTCATTGTTGGAAATTACATCCTGAAATGAGGCCAAAGAAACCCAATAGCAAAGGGAAACAAAAAAATATTGCTACAACTCAACAAGATTTAGGATCTGTTTCAGGTAATGAATATAAGATTATAGCCATGGTATTGAAGAACGTGAAGGGAAAATAAATTGAAAGCAAACCCAGTACCAATACATCAAACTGTCACATACATACTCCCAATGAAGAAGAAATAATATAACTGTTTCATGTGAGGGTCATATCTAAGCATACCAAGATTTACACACTGTTTGACAATGGGTCGCAAGAAAACTTAATATTTGAAGACTTGGTCAAGAAACTTAATCTTGAGACCGTGCCACATCCAAAACAATATCCATTAGGTTGGATTTGTAGGGATGCAAATCTACAGGTTTCAAAGAATTGTATATTGCAGTTTGAAATCACTACAATTTTTTTTGACACAGTTGAATTAGATGTGGTTCCACTTAACATCACTGGTATTGTATTAGGGAGTCCTTAATCGTATGATAGGAAAGCAATCTTCCATTTCCATGAGAAAAATTATCATTTATTCAAAGATGGCAAGGAGTTCATTGTTAGAGCACATCGCAAGAACACAAACATTGCTATGGTAAATGATGGACAAGTAAAGAGGCTGGTCAATTCAAGTAAGAATTTTGTTCCTCTTATGATTAAGCCTAAAGCTGATGTTAACCATGAATCATTTGAGTGATGTGATCCTAAGTTGAAATCATATTTATATGATGTAGTTAATGCACATCATGAGATGTTTCAGCATCCAACAAGATTGCCTCCAAAAAGGGAAATTCAACATGAGATTCAGTTGCAAGAATATTGTCCTCTTCCAAACATCGGTATGTATCATATGTCAATAATGGAGAATTATGAAATAAAGAGGTAAATCAAACAGATGTTGGATAAAGGAATCATAAGACCAAGCACCTTGCCATGTGGTTAACCCATAGTCTTGATACCAAAGAAAGATGGGACTTGGCGCATGTGTGTAGATTTTCGAGCTTTGAACAAGATTATGGTAAAAAATTGTTACCCACTCCCAAGAATATATTATTTTCTTAATCAAATGAAAGAAGAATTTTTTTTCACTAAGTTAGATTTATGAAGTGGGTATCATCAAGTAAGAATTGCATAAAGTGATATATGGAAAACTGCATTCACAACTAAACAAGGACTCTTTGAGTGGCTATTTATGCCATTTGGTTTGTTTAATGCACTAGAAACTTTCATGTGTGTTATGGATAGTGTTTTGCAACCATTTCTTGATGACTCTATTATTGTGTAATATCCCAAAATAGGGATTGCACAAAAATCCCACTGAAATAACGCACTCCTGAGAATTCAGTGCACTGAAATGAGTTTGCAGCTCCTGGATCCCTTATACCAGCTCATCTAAGATCTAAATCCAAAAGGAGAGAAAAATCAAATCAAACTAGGTGGGTTAATAGATCTCCCACAACCTAGTCTAGCTGGTAAACACCCAATGAGAGGGGTTGTAGCTATATGCAAAGGAATGCTTCAGAAATAACGCAGTTCATCTAAGTTAAAGTAGAATAAAAATATGGAGGCTGAATAATTACATGTACATCATCAAAACAGATCTATAATGTGTCCCATATAGTGTACAAGAGAGAAATAGAAGATTTACAGAAAGAATCCCTCAAGATTGAGGTGCTACAACAACATATTAAGACTGAAAAGCCTCACAACATTATTTTATGGGCTAAAGAAGTTGTATATTACATTTCAAATATAGAACATATTTGTGTACAAAAATATAGGTCTATATTAGATCTGTACACTAGATGAGTTCCTCTACAAATTCCCCTTGGGGTTTTAATCAAAACATAAATGTACGGGAGTAGATATAAGATCTAGAATTACAGATCTGTAGCAATATTCAGGAATTATGCAGTAAATAAATACATAAGTAAATCAGATTTGAAGGGAACATGGATTGGATGGCCAATCCATGGATCAGCATAGTGCAAGGAAATCTCCTTAACACCCGAGATCACTCCTCAAAAATGTTGCTCAAACACCTTGCAACATTCCTCTTGCAGATAACATAGTATCGAAGGGAAAAATATGATGTTAGCTTCAGTAGTGATTAGGCCTAATGCTTTAATCTGAAAATTCATCTCTGATGATCCAATACACTCTTCCAGGTGGTTAAAATACACACTCACTTAGAAGAGGCACTAGATTTTCCTAGATCTGAATAGATCTAACTTCCACTTCTGCAGCTTACAAAAAAAATCGAACCCTCAACAAGATCTAAATTGTGGTTGGAAGATGAAGCTTGGCCCAAAGCCTGATAGTAGACAAGATAGAACAAGTCTCCTCCAAGAGCTGCTCTAGGAAGGAGGTGGGATTCCCGACCAGGAACACTCAAGTGCGAAATAGCACTATTCTCAGCTAAATAGCTATAGAATGAGGGATGTCTAAATAGAAAATACCTTCAACAATATCAAATAATCAACCTTTTCCTTGGTGTCATCCTCCTCCTTCTATAATATGGAAATCTTGTCAAACCCTAAACCACCTTGATTATTTAGCTCCATTCACATGAGTAGCCTCCAACATGAACTACGTTGTGCCTCTATGAGATACATTGCATGTAGAAAACACTGTGGGTTTGGTCCTATTTACCTAGTCAATTGACCTAGCCTCTTTCACACTTAAGGGTGTTTATGAAGGTAGCTTAGATTTTAGCTTGTTTCACATTGAGTATTGATTTATTTTGTCCTTTACAATTTTATTCATAAGCATGAGAAAAAAAACAAAATTGAATATTCCTATTAGCTTGGGCTAATTAGGAATATTACAGTCCTCCCCTCCAAAATGTTGCTTGTCCTCAAGTAACTGATAAGGTGAATGCTGCAACTCTTTCTCTCCTCCATTGGTGACACAATCAAATGATAAGCCCCTTCTATGAGCTGAATGTAAACCAATCCAATCTCCCATGAATTGTTCCTCCAAAATCATTATGAGATGTACATAGTCCATCCCATAAAAAGTCAAGAATCCCACTGAAACAAACATGGATGAATCCATGCTCTCCCTGAAATATGTAGCAAGGTATACACAGAGAGTATTCATATCATGTGGTACCCATATGCCTCCCATTCTACTTCCATACAATCCCAAAATTAGGACAAGTATATCATCGATGTATGGAAGCAAAGTTATAAATGCATAAACAAAATTTTGAACAAGAGGAGGTGGGTCATAGTCCCACATGTGATACCAACGCAGTGCATCTCCTGCTTGCCTTGAATCAATACATGGTAAGTGGTTTTCCCACCACTTATTTGCTACCTGATTCATCTCACTATGGCTGAAAGTGTGAGATAAGTTTGGTGCCTTAGGGAAGCACCCATCATGATAAAGAATTTCCCTTTGTTCATCAAGGGAGTGGAAAAATTTAGAAATTCGAGTGGCCCATTGTTTGCCATGAGATTTACATGATGTGTCACTCCTCCTTGGAGTCATGGCCTGCATAAACATGGTGAAAGAATATTTATGATCAGAAAATAAAAATTTACTTACATAATCGGATTCCTCACCATCAATACCTCTCATACACATGGAGTTGTGCATGGATCTACCTCCTCTTCCTAAAGAAGGGAGAGATGGCTGAAATAACCCCTCTATGGAGTCATGTTGTTGCCCCAACTCCACATACTTCATGCATATTTCAAAATTTTGATACAACTCCTCTTTCAAGCCCTTCCAATCAAAGCTTCTCATGATGATGTTGTAGATCCTCATGGAGTACATATAACTGAAACATAACTCTTTGTAAGCTCTTTGTAGTATCTCCTACTTGAGCTTGGAAGCTCTAGACAAGAAGACCCTACCATGATGATAGATGACCTCCCATTGGACTAAATATCCCTATTCATGCAGCTAGTCATCAAGTATCATACAAGTGTGTAGATCCTTGGAATAATCCACTAGAAGTTGGGATTTCCAATACAGATCTAGACTGCTCAACAGTGACAACGTAGATGAAGCATCAATAGAAATGTCTGCCATGTTGCTAACCTCCTTCTTGACATCTCCTATGTCAAGGGTGTATGTTGTAAGGCTGATCCTCCCATCTTCCTCTTCCCACAGTGCAGATCTAGATATGAGAGTGCGTGGTGATGATAACGGAGCAAAATCTCCCTTCTTCTTGAGCTTCCCCAAGCTTCCCAATGTTGTAGCCTTGTCTTCTAGTGCTCCAATCCTCCCCAGACTCATGAGCGGAGCATCAAGATGTGGGACACCTTTCACCAGATCTGAATAAGGTGGTCTACTAGGTGGTTTTCCACAAGACAATGATGCCTCATGGTTCTTTCTCCCATGCTTATCAGATGGGATCAACATTCCCTTGCTTCCATAGTGCAAGTTCACCTCTGATTTTTGTGTGGAAACCTCCTGAAACTTGGAGACCTCTCTTAGTGATGTAAGAGTGCCTCTTCTTGGAGCATTTTCCCCATCTTCTGATAGTGGATCAGCTAGGTGATCCCTCCTTTGTTCTGTCTCTTTGTCTTTTAGCAAAGACACATGCTTCTCATGCCTTCCATGTGGAAGATCCTTAGGAATTCCTTGCAAGGGTGAAAGAATCCCTCTAATGAAATCCAATGCTTCACCTCCTTCTCCCAATGAAAATATGTCTCCTCTTTCTTGCACAGCACTGGAGGATCTTCTCTACTCTCTCTCTCTCTTCTCCTCATCACTAGAGAATGATTCATCATCAAGATATCCTTTTTCTTGATCTCTTAGTGAGGAGGGAATCCTCATGTCTTCTCTTTCAGAAAAGAGATCTTGCTGAAATGGGGCCTTTGCCTTTGGAAAATTAAGCAACTGATCTTCAACCCTTTCAGCAATGTTTAGAAGTGGAGTCCGATCTATGGATCCTTCCAACTCATGAAAATATTTAGACTTATTTGGCTTGATTTTCTCCCTCAAATTTTTTTTAGATTGTTCATCAAATATTTTTACTAGTCCCCTAGTAAACTTTGCATAAGAAGAAGTGTTGACATGTATCAAGGAAAATGACTCAATGAGCCACCAGGCATAAGCCTTACCTTGAAGATGCAACGCTGCTACCCTCAAGGCTTCTTCTTCTAATACTAGGTGCAACTGCAAGTATGTGTTGAGCTTCTTTACCCAAGACTTGGCTGAGTATTTAGGTGATCCATCAAAATTATGTAGAGAGAATCTACTCAAAGTGTGTTGAAGGTACCCTTTCCTCCTACCACAGGTACTGGATCTTGCTTCTTTGAGTTGAAAAAACTCTGGGAAACTGAGATTCTCTTTGAACCTCTCTGATTGAGATTCATATTCCTTGAGATAATCACCAAGAGATTCCTCCTTTGGTGTTCCTCCTCTCACTCCTTCCTTTGACAAGAAAGTAGGCATGCTACAACATTGTGGAATAGATTGTGTGGTTGGATGCTCACACACATCATATGAAGTAGTGGGGATTTCTTCATGTGTAAACCCTTTCAGAATATCTACTTGTCTTTCATTTCTCACTCCCTTGATTTCTTGCTTCAATTCAGGCATGGCTTGAGAAAGAGTGTTAGAAAAATCTTCTCTTCCAATCCTTCCAGATAAAGAGGTTTCACCCTTCTTCCCTTTGTCTTCTATGTAATATTTCTTCTATCTTATTCTTTGGTACCTCTCTTCTCTGTCAGTGAGAGGCTCTTCTTCCTCTGGAGACATATTGGCTCTATAAGAAAAGCACAGGCTGTGCCAAGAAATATGCTCCGATACCACTGTAATATCCCAAAATAGGGATTGCACAGCAAGCCCGCTGAAATAACGAACTCCTGAGAATTTAGTGAAATGAAATGATTTTGCAGCTCCTGGACCCCTTATATCAGCTCATCTAAGATCTAAATCTGAAATGAGAGCAAAAACAAATCAAACTAGGTGGGTTAAACAGATCTCCCACAACATAGTCTAGCTGGTAAACACCCTATGAGAGGGGCTGCAGCTATATGCAAAGGACTGCTTTAGAAATAATGCAGTTCCTCTAAGTTAAAGTAGAATAACAATATGGAGGCTAAATAATTACATGTACATCAGAAAAAAAGATCTATAATGTGGCCCTATAGTGTACAAGAGAGAAATAAAATATTTACAGAAAGAATTCCTCAAGATTGAAGTGCTGCAACAACATATTAAGACTGCAAAGCTTGACAACGTTATTTTATGGGCTGAAGCAATTTTATATTACATTTCAGATCTAGAATAGATCTGTGTACAAAAAGATAGATCTATATCAGATATGTACACTAGATGAGTTCCTCTACAAATTCCCCTTGGGGTTTTGATCAAAACATGAATGTACAGGAGTAGATCTAAGATCTAGAATTATAGATCTGTAGCAATATTCAGGAATTCTATAGTAAGTAAATACATAAGTAAATCATATCTGAAGGGGACATGGACTAGATGGCCAATCCATGGATCACCACAGTGCAAGGAAAGCTCCTTAACACCCGAGATCACTCCTCAAAAATGTTTCTCAAACACCATACAACTTTCCTCTTGTAGATAATGTAGTATGGAAGGGAAAATTGTGCTATTAGCTTCAGTAGTGATTATGCTTGATGCCTTGATATGAAAATGCAGCTCTGATGATCTAATACACTCTTCCAGGAGGTTAAAAGACACACTCACTCAGAAGAGGCACTAGATTTTCCTAGATCTGAATAGATCTAGCTTCCACTGCTGCAGCTTACAAAAAAAATCAAACCCTTAACAGGATCTGAAGTGTGGTTGGAAGATGAAGCTTGGCCCAAAGCCTTATAGTGGACAAGATAGAACAGGTCTTCCCCAAGAGCTGCTCTAGGAAGGAGGTGGGATTCCCAACCAGGAACACCCAAGTGCTAAATAGAACTATTCTTAGCTAAACAACTATAGAATGAGGGATGTATAAACAGAAAATACCTTCAACAATGTCAAATAATCAACCCTCTCCTTGGTGTCCTCCTCCTCTTTTATAATATGGAAATATTGTCAAACTCTAAACGAACTTGATGATTTAGCTCCATTCACATGAGTAGCCTCCAACATGAACTGTGTTGTGCCTTTATGAGATACATTTCATGTAGACGACGTTTTGGATTTGGTCCAGTTGACCCAATCAATTGACCTATCCTCTTTCACACTTAAGGATGTTTATGAAAGTAGCTCAAATTTTAGCTTGTTTAACATCGAGCATTGATTTATTTTGATGTTTAGGAGTTATTATTGGTCCTCCTTTACAATTTTATTCATAAGCATGAGAAAAAAAACAAAATTGAATATTCTTATTAGCTTGGGATAATTAGGAATATTACATATTGTGTACTTAGATGAAAAATTTATTTTTAGTAAAACAAGAGAAGAACATGTCTTGCATGTGAATAGAGTGCTTGATATTTTGAAGAAAAAGAAATTGTTTCTTAAGATGTCAAAGTGTGAGTTTGAAAAGACTTCTTTGGTATATTTGGGACATAATTTAGGAGGAGGAGAATTGAGAATTGATCCTTCTAAAGTGGAAGCCATTTTGAATTGGCCCACACCCAAAATACTAACTGAGGTAAGAAGTTTCTTAGGCGCAGCTCAATATTGGAGAAATATTATTGCTAACTTTTCTTCCATCGCAGCTGCTATGCATGCAGTGAGAAGTGTGAATAAAGGATTCCAATGGGGAGGAAAACAACAACAAGATTTCAAAGCTTTAAAATAAAAAATATGTTTAGCTACGGTCCTTGCATTACCAAATTTGAGATAGCCATTCGAAATTCAAACTAAAGTTAGTGATTGTGCCATGGGCGCAGTTCTTTTGCAACATGGTAAGCCTATTGCTTTTCATTCTGAAACATTTAATGGTGTTGTGACTAATAATCATACATATGAAAAGGAACTATATGTGTTGGTAAAAAAGTATCAAGAAGTGGAAACACTACTTGATGGGTAAATAGACTATTGTACACACCAATTACCAACCATTACATTACTTGCAGTCACAAACAAAATTGAAGCAATCAAGACATTTTAGGTGGATGGGATTTCTTAAACAATTTCACTTGGTTATAAGGTACAAGAAAGGTATTCTCAAAATGATTCCATTGTACGTGAGAGTTACATAGAACAATATGCACATGACATTGATTTTCAAGATGTGTATGTTAGTTTTAGTGAATGGAATCAAGTTGAAGAAAAAGTTTATCACATGAATAAAAAAAATTTATTTCATTTGGGCAAGCTATGTATTCCAGAAGGAGATAGGCTAAGTGTCATGAGAGAATCGCATTCATCTCTTACTGCTGGACACTTTGGGGTAATCAAAATAGTGGCGCATCTATAGAGGTATTGCTATTAGCCTCACATGATAGATAGCGTGTCACATTTTATAAGAGGTTGTTTTATCTGTGCAACAAGTAAGCCTAGTAATAGGAAGCTTGGGTTGTACATGCCACTACCAGTGCCATAAAGGCTATGGGAGAGTGTCTCCATGGACTTTGTTGGAGGTCTACCTATGTCAAGAAAAAAACATGATTATATTTATGTATTTGTGGGTAGATTCAATAAAATGTGTATACTTATGCCACGTAAGAAAACCATTACTGTTGAAAAAACTACTGAACTTCATTTTCAACATGTTTGGGTTCATTATGGATTGCCAAATTTTATTTTTAGTGATAGGGATTCTAGGTTCATTGGGAATTTTTGTTCAAATCTATGTGTAATGTTCCCAATTTTGCAACAAGCAAATTGGAACATTAGATTCTGCTACTTTCACCTAGGAGAGGAATAAATGGGTAAGGAAGCCCATGAAAAATAAGAATATGAATAAATTCCACCTTAGCAAGGAAAGAGATCACCCTAGGAGCTGGTTTTACACTTCCAAGTGTGAACAAGGAAAAATTGGATAAGGACATAGTCAAGTTTGACTAAGTCAACATGCATTCTTGAGGAGGAAGAAAACACTCAAGTAAACTAGGTCAATGTGAACAAGGATCAGCCTAAACACACAAATGAGAACTAGATTAAATATCCCTAGTGTGAAAAGAGGCATTGGAGGTGTATTAGTTGACCAAGTAAATAGCGCAGCCACAAGAGGATGGAAGCAAGCTAGGGCAGCGCAATTTTGAAAGAGGAAGCTTCATGAAGAAGTCACCTCAACATTATGTGGGGTCTGGGGTGAGGAGGCTCACCAAAGATAAAAGGAAGGCATAACATCAAAGGGAGATCATTCATTTATTCCTATATTTTGGTCTAGAGACCAATTGTGTACTTCAGCTGTTTAGCCGGAGTTGTTGCACTGCTTAGTGCAAGGAATTCCTGTACAGGAATTCCATCCTCTCTTGAGATCAGCTTACTTAAGGGATCAAAGGGGAGTGATTTGAGCTTAATTTAAATATTTGGCTTGAGGCCATTCCTTCACATTCAGCCATAGCACAGTATACTTTAGGAAACTGCATCCTTGATGCAGCAGTAGCAACAACAGTGTTGCACCCTTTGATTTTGTGCTCATCTTGTAACAGGAGGTGCTTATTCCCCTCCAGGAGTTTGTTAGAGAGGCCTTTGGCCACATTTCTATATTATTCAGCTCTTATATATTATATTTAGTCATTTTTAATGTATATTTGTTGTATACTACGTTATTTTCTACAGTCCTACCTTTTGTACATGTATATTGCCGGAAATCCTTGCCGGGTGTCTTTTTTCTTGATGTAAAAGAGGTTAAACCTCAATTTCTCTGCCATTTTATTAATATATAATTCATATCAGAATTATTTCATAATTTTTTGTAGAAACCCTCATGGTAATTATGCTCTAACTGTATTCATAAATTTCTTTTTAGCAAAGTCATGGGAAATCAATGTT
Source organism: Pinus albicaulis (assembly GCA_034641835.2). Lineage (NCBI taxonomy): Eukaryota > Viridiplantae > Streptophyta > Pinopsida > Pinales > Pinaceae > Pinus > Pinus albicaulis. The sequence goes on from CM076582.1 coordinate 1,053,075,648, forward strand.
TTCTAGCCTAGTTGGGAAAGGAGGAGCTGTTTAATATAGCTAGAAGCATTATATTGAGCTGAAATTCAGATAATAGGTCCCTCATGACCTAATATATCATATCCAGCCATTTTCCGTACTTATTTTCATGCTCATTTCTAAAAAAAAAAACCTTTTTAGGGCATAAAATACCTTTTTTCCCCATTCTCCGGATCATGAAACGAAGTACAAGTAGCTATTGTAGATGAAAATTATTTATATGTGTTTATTATGTATATTTTAAGCTTATTCATCATAAAAGGACCATTATACAACTTATTCATTGCAGAATTCTAGTTTTATGCCCTATATTGCTGCATTTCCCCACCCGGGAAGGAGAATATAGGCCTAAATCTTGCTGAGGTTATTTAATTTGCTGGGTTGAGTTTATTTTAAATCTAATGAGCTTCTCTTAATTTCAAATCTCATGGTTTTCTGAAGCTCCACATTGTTAATAACTCAGGTTATTCCCAATAGTGTAGCTGTTCCTTAGTTGGGAACATTATAGTGGTATCAAAGCTCTCATCTTGGCTCAGCCTGTGGATTTCAGATCCACTCAGAAGATAAGAAGGAGGGGAGAAAAAAATTATGGAGAGGATGAGCTTACTCTCATCCATTTTCAGATCCAATAAGAAAGAAGAAGGGAAATGCATTGAAACTCCAAGAGGGTTTCAAGGAGGAAAGAGTTGCAGTGAGACCTCTATAAGGTTTCAAGAAGCAGAAGAAGATGAATGCACTTCCTATTATCATAGAGGAATTGAAGAGCATGGATACCACTTAGAGCATGAAATCTTGAGTGGATATTTGGCAGAATACAAGTGCCAACCTAGGGCTTCCAAAGAGACCCTAGATTTTCCTCAGTTTGTTCAACTGAGAGAAGAAAGAAGATTTTACAGAAAAGGAGAAATCAAAGGCAATAGGTTCATATTGTCTACATTTGATTGTTCAACTACATCTAGAGCTTGGGAAATAAAGCTTGAGGCATTCTTCCTAATTCATCCATTGGTTGAGAATGAGGCAATATAAATTGCAGCGCTGCACCTAGAGGGTGAAGCCAATACTTGGTGGTGCAATCACTTAAGCCACACAAGAGTGACTTCATTTTCTAAGTTCACTCAAGATCTAATTAGAAATTTTTATGAAGGGAGATCATAGGAGAGAGGGTCCACACCACCATGGGAAGAGACAAGTACCAGCGCTGCCACAACCTTGAAAGAGAAGCTTTCTAAATCAGCAGTTGTGGCAGCCATTACATTAGAGGGAGGAGCCTTTGCATCTCTACAAGAGGTTCCCACATCTCACCAAGGCATGGGAAGATTTCCACTTTTAATTATTGCAGCAAGTCTTTCTGAAAGATGTGGAAATATGTTTTCATATAGCCAAGGATGAAACATTGTTGCTGGGGTAGAGCAACAATATTGCACTGCGCTGTGCAAAATTGAATGGTTCAAGAAACAAATGAACCATCATCCTCTTAGACCCCTGATGAGTTGCACAAAATCCTTGAGGTTGAAGTGTGATATTTTTGAGGGAGACATGAACTTCGAGATGGAGTATGAGGTAGCAAATTTACCCTGGAGGAGGGTTATAACATTGTCAAGAGGTAGAGGCAAGGAGGCTTTGCCTTCACTTCTCTTGGATCACTATGGATTCAAGGTAATCATGGGTGAGAGATCTTTTCTGGGAGATATACAAGGAGTTGCATTTCAGCATCCCATGAAATACAAGGATAAAAATCTGATATGTGAGGATGGTAGCCTCTTTTGGAGGAGTTCTAAGATGGAGAATGATAGGGGGCATCCATCGGGGCATAAGTGGATGTGGATAGAGAGAAAGAAGCTGGAGAGCTACTTGTAAATCTATGATACTGGGCAGCAAGAGGCAAGACTGTGTTGGCTACTCTTGAGAGAGTTTGGCCATCATGTGGCATATCTTTCTTCCAAGGGTATGAAGGAGGAGAATTCTTGGCAGAGCACTTGCATCATAGGGCAGCAAGGACTGTGGATGCATTACAATGATGTGATCATTTTTTTCCCACCACATGAGTTGTTTGATGGAGGTGTGATGGGGCAGCAAAGACATTTTTTGCTTTGGATGATTGAGGGAGAGCAAGGGAAGAGTTTCACTCACATTTTTCATGATGTTGCAATGAGAGGAGATGGAAAAATTATGCGAGGGGTATTTGACATTGAACATGTCAAAGGATGGATTTATTAGTTGGAAGGAGTCTATCTGCATAGGGCAACAACGTTGTCACTTTGGAGCATGATTTTTTTGATGAGGTGTTCCGAGGATCACTTCATGTTTGATGCACTTAGTGAGCATGGAGGAGGTGAGATTGGTAGAATGGTGGATGGACTCATCAGTTATTGTGGTATGATCTCCTTGACTTGGATTTCCAAGCATAAGGAGGAGTATTTTCATGCAGCATGTGGTTCATCCCTCTTCATATGGGTATGCCATATCACTATGGATGATTCATCTATGGATCTTGTCACCATCTTGCTTCCATCACATGGTAAGAATTATGCTTATGCATTTATTGATTGTTCCATACAATATTTGCATGCTCTTACCTTTTCATTGCAGTGCATTTCTCTACAAAGGGGAATTTTTTTCTTTAGGCCCCATGGTCTATTCTTGGCCAGCTATCATGATGGAGATGATATGGGGCATGTATGTGGTTATTTATTGTATGCTCAATTGACACATATCACTGGGTGTGATGACTTATACAACAAGCCATTTGTCAAGAGACAACTTTCCATACCATTTCCTGAAGCTGTAGTGGTGAAGACTACGCTATGACCACTTGGGATACTGTTGGTACCTTCCAACACCATTTGAAGCCTTCAGCCTTTCTCTCATTATGATGCTGATCATGATCCTACTTGCTGATATTATTCCTACCTATATGAGGAGCATGATTGGAGGAGGAACACAGGGAGTGGATGTGTTATTGGGGGAGGGGCATCCCCAAACTTTCTGCATTGCATGCTCTAAGGGGAGCATGGGAAAAGACATGGCCTCTACAAAAAAACATTTATTTATGTATGAGGAGGGCCATGAGATGGATGGGAGGCTTTATGATGATGATTTCTTGCCCATCATGTATAATATGGTTTGGGCCAGCTTGATGCACAATGTTGGGAGAGGGGCCTTTGGAGGTCTAGCTTCCTTCTTGCCATTTGAGGGCAACATGATGGCAGCCCAAGATCAGAAAATCCTCTATACTTATCTTAAGTGGAGAGGAAGATATCATGGGGTAGACTACTATGTCTAACATGCCTAGAATTTCCACCCACCTACTTTGCCGGAGCTTCAGGTGGAGGATGATTTGCATGAGTTACCAATTTGGAGGGTAACTCATTTTGCTTGGTTGATAGCTTGTGGAGGATAGATTAAAAGAGGGATGATGAATCCCAATTTACATCAGCCCTCAAATAGGACCTTCAAATAGCCCATTGGTGCCCCATGGATGCTTCATTGTCACATCACGTTAGCTATTTGGGATGTTCCCCAATAGATGGCTTGCACACTTGGGAGGAACAAATTGGAGATATATTGATGATTCAACACCTTGACCCTTGGGAGACTTCATCTTATGAGGGTGCTACAGGGGAGAAGAGGATTCTACTGAGTCCTATCCTTGCAGTTGCTTGAGAACAAGCAACATTTGGGAGGGGAGGACTGTAATGTTCCCAATTTTGAAACAAGCAAATTGGAACATTATATTTTTCTACTTTCACCTAGGAGAGGAATAAATGGGTAAGGGAGCCCATGAAAAATAAGAATATGAATAAATTCCACCTTAGTAAGGAAAGAGATCACCCTAGGAGCTATTTCTACGCTTCCAAGTGTGAACAAGGACAAATTGGATGAGGACATAGTCAAGTTTGACTAATTCAACATGCATTCTTAGGGAGGAAGAAAACACTCAAGTAAACTGGGTCAATGTGAACAAGGATCAGCCTAAACACACATATGAGAACTAGATTGAATATCCCTAGTGTGAAAAGAGGTATTTGAGGTGCATTAGTTGACGAAGTCAACAACGCAGCCACAAGAGGAGGGAAGTAAGCTAGGGAAACACAGTTTTGAAAGAGGAAGCTTAATGAAGAAGTCACCTCAACATTGTGTGTGGTCCGGGGTAAGGAGGCTCACCAAAGATAAAATGAAGGAATGGAATCAAAGGGATATCATTCATGTATTCATATATTTTGGTCCAGAGACCAATTGCATACTTCAGCTGTTTAGCTAGAGTTGTTGCACTGCTTAGTGCAAGGAATTCTTATGCAGGAATTCCATCCTCTCTTGAGATCAGCTTGCTTAAAGGATCAAAGGGGAGTGATTTGAGCTTCATTTCAGTATTTGGCTTGAGGCCATTCCTTTGCATTTAGACACAGTGAATTCTACTTCAGGAAACTGCATCCTTGATGTAGGGGCAACAACAACAGTGTTGCACCGTTTGATTTTGTGCTCATCTTGTAAGAGGAGGTGCTTATTCCCCTCCTGGAGTTTGATAGAGAGGCCTTTGGCCATATTTCTATATTATTCAGCTCTGATATGCTATATTCAGTCATTTTTAATGCATATTTTTTGTATACTGCAATATTTTCTGCAGTCCTACGTTTTGTACATGTATATTGCTGGAAACCCTTGCCGGGTGTCTTTTTCTTGATGTAAAAGAGGTTAAACCTCAATTTATATGTCATTTGATTAATATAGAATTCATATCAGAATTATTTCATCATTTTCTATAAAAACCCTCATGGGAATTACGCTCCCACTATATTCATAAATTTCTGTTTAGCAAAGTCATGGGAAATCAATGTTTTCTAGCCTAGTCGGGAAAGGAGGAGTTGTTTAATATAGATAGAAGCATTAATTTAAGCTGAAATTCGGAGAATAGGTCCCTAATGACCTAATATAGAATATAAAACCATTTCCCCTACTTATTTTTATGCTCATTTATAAAAACACCCTTTTTAGGGCATAAAATAACCTTTTTCCCCACTCTCAGAATGATGAAACAAAGTAAAAGTTTTTTTTGTAGATGAAAATTATTTATATGTGTTCATTATGTACATTTTAAGCTTATTCATCATAAAATGACTGTTATAAAACTTATTCATTGCAGAATTCCAGTTTTATGCTCTGTATTGCTGCATTTCCCCACCCGGGAAGGAGAATATAGGCCTAAATATTGCTGAGGTTATTTCATCTGTTGGGTTGAGGTTATTTTACATCTAATGAGCTGATCTTAATTTCTAGGCTCATGGTTTTCTAAAGCTCCACATTTGTAATAACTGAAGTTATTCCCAATAGTGTAGTTGTTCCTTAGTTGGAAACATTACACTATGGATAATGATGGACAAAAGGTTGAAAAAGAGTACTAATTTTCATCCACAAATAGATGGAAAAATTGAGGTTTTGAATGGAACCGTTGTGCATTTATTGAGAGGATATTGCAGCAAATATTCTAAGTTGTGGGATGAACAATTGCATTACATTCAACACGCTTACAACTGGGCAAAGCACTCTTCAACACAAACCTCACCTTTTGAAGTATGATTTGGATATTTCCGAAAATCACCATTAGACTTCATCTTTGGGAAGGATGTTGCAATTGATGGCCATAGTGACATTGATAGGGTTTGAAATTTCATTGAAAAAATTCAGATTATACATCAACAAGTTCAAGAACAGCTTGAGAAAAGTCAAAGCAAATACAAAGAGAGGCATGAAAAACACCGGGTTGATCACAAGTTTCAAGAGGGAGATGAGGTATGGTTTCAAATTAGCAAAGAAAGGATGCAAGGGAAGGTAGAAAGCTCAAACCCATCACTATGGTCCTTTAAAGATAATAAAACAAGTTGGTAATAATGCATTCCAACTTGACTTGCCTTCTTATATGCATGTTGAAAACCTACACTTGTATGCGCCACCTTTGATCTATGATCAAGGAAGTGATGTCCAACTACCTTCTATTGAATATTTCTCTCCAGAATTTCTGGATGAGCTCAAAGAAGACACAATTCTTGACAGGAGGACAAGAGCATCCAAGAGGGGAAGTGTTGACTACCTTTGAGTTGGGCTCAAAGGCACTACACCAAGCAAGGAAAAATGGATGGATGTTGAAAAGGTGAGGGAGTTGTACCCTCATATACTGAACAGGTAATCAAGTCTTTTGGGGTCCAAAATCTTCCCAATGGGGAGGAGTGATCAGGAGTTCATAAATTTTGCTCAAAATTCAAAGTTACAGGATTAGTTTGAAACTAGGATGGTTGTGTAGATCTCGTCTTCCTGTTTTCGGCGCCATGAACTGTTCGAAAAACTGATGTCGTATGAGGGAGATATCGCATTCTGATCGAAATTCCAAACAAGTAAATTGCGACAGTTTGACCAGGTTTGACTGGGATGCACAGTCAAAAAATCGGTGGAGATATAGTCAGCAAAAATAATATTTTGAGGAATATTCCTTCCTCAAAACCAACCACAGGTTGAAAAGTGTCGAAATTTTGTTTGGGTGTACGTTTTTGGTGGGCCAATCAGGAGCTGCCATGTGGCTATCCCTGAGGCCGCCACGTGGCCTTGGAACCAGATTATAAAATTTTGTTGGAGGTCGCAGGATTCGAACCCCAGACCTCTTTCCAAGCATGTGCACCACATACTGCCTGCAGTACATGTTATTTCTTAACCTATTTCGCGACGATTTATATTTATTATGTGTTTCAAATCACGTTGGGGGTTGGAACCACCAACAGTCCCAACTCACCAATGGTTCCATATCAAGTGTTCACATAGCATATGTTAATGTTAACGTAACCACCAACCATCATATCAAATATAACCTAACACTTAAAATTGATTCTACATCGTGTGTTGTCACATGGCGATGGTCTATCGACTCCACGGTCTCCACTAACCTCCAATGATAAATCCATCATTCAACCACAGTTCAAGTCTCCAAAATGTAGTTCCACCGTGGGTTCCGCCTAATGATTTTGTAACCATGGGTTTAGCATTGGCATGTGGCCACCCCAACCAAAACATTTAATATGTAGTCGGACACGACGGTCATTATAGCGGGTGTGCTATTTAGGGTGGAGATGCCTAATTTAACTCCAGTTAAGTGGAGTTTTCGACTTTTAGGGGAGCTTTTCTATGTGAAACTAGGAAAAAGAGTAGGAGACTCAATTTTCGCCCATTCTAGGTGAATGAAGAGTCATTTTTGACTAATTGGAGCATTATGGAGACATTGGTGTAGATAAAATAGCCATTGGAGCACTGTAACTACATGTAATAGAAATTTTTTTAACATAATGAAAGATGGACACGCCATTGGGAGCTGGACTAGCAGATGTAGCCTAGGCAGGGTGAACTACTTCATCATGTTTGTTGTGTGAATTTCATGTGGTGACTTATTTCTCTATTTTAAACTGTTGTTCAGTGTTATTTAAGCTTGTTTTATGCATTTAATTCACCTAAAATCATCCACAATTCATGGACAAATTCCTCAATCCTTAAGCAAAACTAATGAGTGAATTTGTTGAGATTGCAACGAGATGATGAGCTTAGTGGAAAGAAGTCGCCTTCACTAACTAGGCCCACAGGCTATTTTTGGCGCAAAGTCTATTTTTAGACTATGTCTATTTTTAGACATATGGATCATGTTCTATGAGTGGCAAGATGCTATTTGTGGATGGCTGGTCAAGTCAGAAAAAATAGATGGACTTCTATTTTTAGAAATATTGGGCAGAATCTATTTTTAGATTGCCAGTCTAAAAATAGATATATAAAATATTATTAGCTCTTAATAGTATTTGGACTCTAAACATTATCTTATTCTCTTGGAGCACTTCAGTTAAGTGCACATATGTGGCACATGAGCTGACAGAAGGAATTATGCTATTCCTAAGGGTTAAGTGGAGCTATTGCATGGATAATTCAGTTAGAACTCATGTGACAGAGTTTGGTGGAGTTGATTGAGGAAGTTAGTGGAGTTGTATTCAGTTTAACTAATCTAAACATAGTTGAGCTATTTGTATTCAGTTTAACTAATTGATACAATTTGTGAGAGTGGTGTGAATTAATTACTAATTAATTCACTAATTATAAACTCATTAATCAACTAAATAATTCATTAGTTAACTTCAGTGCATGGACAGTTTCAGTGGAGACCAGTGCAGAAATAGGTGAAAGAGTAGGTTAACTATCAGTTGTGACTATACTGTTGATATTTTCAACACACAGATAGGTGGAGAAGCCCATGAGGATTGCGCAGTACAAGCCAGGTATTTCATATATTTAATGAAGCCATCCCATAGCATTGATAACGCAATAGAGGCTGGTTATCAAGTGGAAAAAGATTGGAGAATGTGTTTTGCTAGATCTAGCTTGATAGTGTGTATCAATTGAGGGTGTGCATGAGAGCTTGTGAGGAGCTTCTGTACTATGATTGTTACATGATCTCCATGACATATAATATACAGATATTTGGGGTTTTCAGCTTTAAGCTTTCCCATTAATTACTGTGTTCATATGTGTTATTGTTTATGGTTTTAATGTGCACATGCAATTGATTTTATTTCCACATGTGATGATCAATGGTAGAAGAGATTCTGTATTATGCATGAAGCTAAAATAGTGTGTGATCAGGACAATCTTGGTGAATAATATATCAGTTATTCAAATTTATACATGGTATCAAAGCGATATTGATCATTGGAGAAATTGCAAAACATTGAATCAATTGAGTTTTGTGCTGGTGGAATTCAAATTTGCGGTAGTGCTTTCTTGGTGTCGAAGTTGAGATGTATTTCAACAGATTGCGATTGGAGTATGCCCTTGAGGGTAGCTTGAATTATATTGCATGGAAGGACAGGATGGAGGCGGTGTTGGATGACAATGGGTTGAAGGAGTTCATAGATGAAGAAATTCCAAAGCCTACTTCTAGTGATGCTGTCGTACTTGACGCATGGAAAAAGAAGATAGCAAAGTGTCGAAGGATTCTGTTGGAGGGCGTGAAGGATCACATAGTGTCCAGCCTTCATGGTAAGGCTTCTCCATTCTTGATGTGGAAAGCTTTGACAGATTTTTTCCAAAGCAAGAGCGACCAGAGGAAGTTGGCGCTCAAGGACAAACTCAAGAACATAAAGATGGAGAAAGGAAACAGTATGCCCAAGTACCTCACGAAGTTCATCCAATGCAGGGATGAGCTGGGAAGTGTGGGGGTTACTATTGATGATGAGGACTTGGTGAGCTTGGCTCTCCTTGGGCTTCTGAAGAGTTGGCATTCCTATCAGGACTCTGTCAATGGTCAGGAGAAATTGCCAGGATGGGAGCGAATTTGGTCGGATCTTGTGCAAGAGGAGATAAGGCGGAGTACCAGGGATAGATATTCATCAAAGAACTCTGATGAAGAGAATTTTGCTTTGACTGCCAAAGAAAATAAGGGGAAGAGTAATAAAGTTTCTCAATCCAGTGTGAAAGGCAAGAAGCATTACATGTCCAAGGTGAAGTGCTTTCACTGTCACCAACATGGACATTACGCCACAAATTGTCCACAGAAGAAGAAAAATAACAAGGTTGTTGGGACTACAGTTGGAGAGGCCTTAGCCTCATAGTTTGAGCTGGATTTTTCACTGATCGCATGCTTGGTCTCAAGTATGATGGGATCAGTGTGGTTTCTTGACAGTGGTGCGTCTTTTCACATGACAGGAGATAGAGATTTGTTTACTGATCTGGATGAGAAAGATCTTGGAGTGCACATAGAGATGGGCGATGATGGTAGATACAATGCGAGCGGTATCAATACCATTTCCTTTGAGAGGGAGTTTGGTAAACCCTTCATATTGAAGGAAGTGATGCATGTTCCAGGATTGAAGAAGAATCTTATCTTTGTGCCGATGTTAGAAGACAAGGGATATGATGTTGTCTTTAGTGAGGGAAAGGCTTTCTTGTGTAGTAAGGCAACTAGTGAGACCCGAAGGATAGGGGTTCGAGTTAATAACTTTTATCAATTGTAGGTAGATGGATATGCAGAAATGGTAGGCAAGGCAGAAGGAGTGGTGAGCTGGGATGATGGCGAGTTGTGGCACCAGAGATTGGGCCACCTTCACCATGGAGCTTTGAAGATACTGCAACAGATTTCTACTAGGCTTCCTAAAGGCACTCTTGCGCAGTTAGATCAGTGCAAGGGGTGTACCTTGGGAAAATTTGTGAAAGCCACCTTTCACGAGAAGGATAGTCATGCCACGATGATCCTTGAGAGAACTCACACAGATGTGTGTGGACCTTTCTTAGTAGCTTTGACAGCAAAGCACAGGTATTATGTGATATTTGTTGATTATTTTTCTCATAAGTGTTGGATCTTCTTCATGCAGAAGAAGAGCGAGACATACTCAAAGTTCTGTAAGTTCAAGGCACTGGTTGAGAAAGAATCAGGGAAGCAGGTGAAGGCTCTAAGGAGCGACAATGGTGGTGAATTCATCTCTGGATAATTCAAGGACTTTTGCAGCACAGAAGGAATTCAAAGAGAGCTCATAGCACCTCATAACCCACAACAGAACATGGTTGTTGAGCGGAAGAACAGAATGATCATGGGTGTTGCACAGGTGATGTTGCATGATTAGGGCCTACCCATACACTTGTGGGTTGAGGCATGAAATACTGCAGTATATGTGCAAAACCGTTGTCCTCACAGGATACTTGGCATGAGTACACCCGAGGAGGCGTTTTCTGGTAAGAGGCATGATATTTCCCATTTGAGGATTTTTGGTTCACCTGTTTACATTCATGTGACGAAGGATGCCAGGAAGAAGCTGGAGCTGACTGTGGAGGTTGGGATATTTGTGGGGTACACTGATATGCCCCACAACTATCGTGTGTATTTTCCATACAGTCGCAAGACTGTTGTGTGACGGGATATCAAATTTCATGAGGAGAAAGCCATGAAGTGCTCACTTGAGAGGGAGCCACACTTGCATGCAAATGAGGAGCTATTAGTTCCTAAGGATGAGTCTTAGGATGTGGATCAACCACAAGATGAGGTTTATGGAGTGGAAGAGACCACTCAAGCAGCGCCAACCATCAGAGGGTGGAAGCACACTACAGAAGCTGACCTACAGAAGCCGAGCAACTGGCTCAAGATGCAGAGAAGGTTGTAGGAGCACCTACATCACAGCGCAGACAGAGACACTGACCTGACCAGTATATTGGATACATGGTTCTTATGAGAAATTGTATTGTGATAGAGCCATCCTTTTTTGAGGAAGCTGTGGAGTATCCTGCATGGGTAGATGCCATGGTGGAAGAGTATGATTCGATTGTCAGAAACAGTGCATGGGAGATTGTCCTGAGACCGGAGAGGAAATCAATGGTGGGTTCAAGATGGATCTACAAAGTGAAGTAGGCAGCTGACAGGAGTGTGGAGAAGTATAAGGCAAGATTTGTTTCCTGAGGCTTTTCACAGATTGAGGGGATCGATTATGAGGAGACCTTTGCACCTGTCGCAAGGTATTCTTCCATACTGACAATTCTTTCTCTCTCAGCGCAGATGGGGTGTCACATTCATCAGATGGATGTGAAGACTGCGTTCCTCAACGGAGTCATTGAGAAGGAGGTGTACATAGAGCAACCCAAAGGTTTCAAGATCTTCAGCAGCGAGTCACATGTGTGCAGGCTCAAGAGAGCGCTGTATGGGTTGAAACAAGCACCTTGTGCTTGGTACACACGGATAGACAGTTATTTCACCGGACTTGGATTCTCCAAGAATGAGGTGGATCTTAACCTATACCAGATTGTGGTGGAGGGTAAGTTGCTAATCATTGTACTTTATGTAGATGATTTTATTTTGACAGGTGATGAACTATTGATACACTCATGCAAGGCTGATCTTGTAAAGGAGTTTGAGATGAAGGACTTGGGCCTCCTTCATTATTTCCTAGGATTGGAAATTTGGCAACGCAGTGGTGGACTGTTTGTTTCTCAGGGTAAGTATGCCCGGGAGATATTGGAGAAGTTCAACATGCATGGCTGCAAGCCTGTTGATACTCCTCTTCCTGGTGGTTGGAGGAAGGAGGATGCTACTTCAGCGGAGGTAGTGGATGCCACTATTTATTGACAGTTGGTGGGGTCGCTTATGTATCTGGTCAATACACGACCCGACATATGCTATGCTGTTAACCAGCTTTCACAAGCTATGGTTAAGCCAACCAAGCTCTTCTAGAAGGCAGGCAAGCATGTATTGAGATATCTCAGAGGCACATATCTCAAAGGAACATCGGGATATGGATTATGGTATAGACAGTCAGATGAGGTGAGGCTATGTGGCTTCACGGATGCAGATTGGGCAGGGAGCCCAACGGACAGAAAGAGCACATCTGGAGGGATTTTCAGTATCGGGTCAACAGCAGTTTCTTGGTACAGCAGGAAGCAGAGATCCGTGGCACTCAGTTCAGCAGAGGCTGAGTATATGGCAGCAAGTTTGGCTGCATGCGAGGCTATATGGATGAGGAAGATCCTGGTCGGGTTGTTCGGTTCACACTTAGAGCCTACTATGATTTATTGTGATAATCAGAGTTGCATCAAACTCTCGGTTAATCCAGTATTTCATGATAGATCTAAACACATTGACATCTGGTATCATCATATCAGAGATTGTGTGCAGCAGAAGGTCATGTTACTTTCATACATTCCTATGGAGGATCAGGATGCTGATATCTTGACGAAGGCGCTCACCAGGAGAAAATTCGAATACCACAGGGGCAGGATAGGGGTTGCAGATAATCCATATCTTGTTGAGAGGGAGTGTTGAGATTGCAACAAGATGATGAGCTTAGTGGAAAGAAGTCGCCTTCACTAAGTGGGCCCGCAGGCTATTTTTGGCGCAAAGTCTATTTTTAGGCTATGTCTATTTTTAGACATATGGATCATGTTCTATGAGTTGCAGGATGCTATTTGTGGATGGTTGGTCAAGTCGAAAAAAATAGATGGACTTCTATTTTTAGACATATTGGGCGGAATCTATTTTTAGATTGCCAGTCTAAAAATAGATATGTCAAATATTATTAGCTCTTAATAATATTTGGACTCTAAACATTATGTTATTCTCTTGGAGCACTTCAGTTAAGTGCACAGATGTGGCACAGGAGCTGACAGAAGCAATTACGCTATTCCTAAGGGTTAAGTGGAGCTATTTCATGGATACTTTAGTTAGAACTCATGTGATAGAGTTTGGTGGAGTTGATTGAGGAAGTTAGTGGAGTTGTATTCAGTTTAACTAATCTAAACATAGTTGAGCTATTTGTATTCAGTTTAAATAATTGATAAAATTTGTGAGAGTGGTGTGAATTGATTATTAATTAATTCACTAATTATAAACTCATTAATCAACTAAATAATGCATCAGTTAACTTCAGTGCATGGACAGTTTCAGTGGAGATGAGTGCAGAAATAGGTGAAAGAGAAGGTTAACTATCAGTTGTGACTATACTGTTGCTATTTGCAACACACAAATAGGTGTAGAAGCCCATGAGGATTGTGTAGTACAAGCCAGGTGGTTTATCTATTTAATGAAGCCATCCCATAGCATTGATAATGCAATAGAGGCTGGCTATCAAGTGGAAAAAGATTGGAGCATGTGTTTTTCTAGATCTAGCTTGATAGTGTGTAGCAATTGAGGGTGTGCATGAGAGCTTGTGAGGAGATTTTGTACTATGATTGTTACATGATCTCCATGACATATAATATACAGATAGTTGGGGCTTTCAGCTTTAAGCTTTCCCATTAAATATTGTGTTCATATGTGTGATTGTTTATGGTTTTAATGTGCGCATGCAATTGATTTTATTTCCGCATGTGATGATCAATGGTGGAAGAGATTCTGTATTATGCATGAAGCTAAAATAGTGTGTTATCAGGAGAATCTCGGTGAATAATAGATCAGTTATTCAAATTTCTACAAAATTATGCATATGCTTATACATTTAAAATACACTTAGCACATCAAAAAATCATACAGTCATTTCAGATCAACCACCATCACCTTTACCTTATAAAGATATATTCAAAAGATGTTTTCTAGTGGAAAATTTCTTATAAACTTATGATTTTTTAATATTTCCTAGGCACTGGTCTTTTGAAACTCAAGGTTGTATCTAAGAGCTACAACACACCTGAATCCCTGTATTTGTTGTCTGGCAAACTCTTTCAGCACAAAACCATACACCGACCTATGGAAGCATTAAGAGGGCCACCATCTCTCACTTTGGACTCAACTGCATATTGGGAGTCTCTGGAAAGATTGCATGATAAGTATTTTTTGGGACGTTGGCATTATCCAAACATGTATGGAAACCAACTGAAGACATGTTCGATGGGTTGTTGGGTACATATCTTGGGATACCATCCTAATATCATTATGCTAACAAATGAGTGGTTTTGTTTTCATTTACTATGAAGGGTGGATGTAGATAGAATTATGTAGGAACCTTGGGTTTAAGGTCAAGCTTTCCTACTTTTACAGAGGTGGAAGGTTGGATTTAACCCACTTGTTGAATTTCCTGGATAGAAAATCATCTGGGCTAAGTTAATGGGTCTTCCATTGGATTTTTGGAACTTAGTTTCGGTGGAGGAAATAGCTAACAAAATCAGTAACTATTACTTCTGGGAGGATTCTAGCTTTGTACAGTTGGAAAAGCATTTTACTTGGGTTCTAGTTGAAGTAGACATGGGACATGGAATTTTAGTTGAGTTGGAGGCACAATGGTGGGGTTTCATCATTATGCTAGAAGTGGATTAATGGGAAATCCCATTTCATTTCCTTAACTATCACTTGATGGGACATCTGTTTGCCACATTGTCGGGTCTATTGGCTCCTGGAGCTGGTATCAGCACCCATGATTGTTGGAAAAAAAACACTTCCTCTAGGTAGGCTTCAAGAATCAACACATCTGCTGGGCGAGTCTCATGTATGTTGAGAACCACATCCTCTTTCAATCCTGGTTAACATGTTGAACACGATGATTCATTGTTTGAATTTCATGGGTCTCCCCTTCTCACCTATGGCCTAGAATCCAGTTACTCTCCTCCTCCAAACTCCGCACCTCTTCTTGACCCCATTTTTCTTGCCAATGGTTCCACTTCATTTTATGGTCCTGTTAATTCCTCATTTTCTTATAGCCCTGGTTCATCTCATGTCTCAGACGTCCCCATTACAACACCCTCACAATCTCTGAACATTGTCGAGGGTTCAGTTTCTACTCTATCACCTGACAAAGAAATGTTGGGCATGTCAAACTTAGGTGGGGATATGGAGCCCCTAGTCATTAAACTCAATTTATTCTCAGCTCCTGACTCTTCCAGACTGAAGCCTACTTTCCCAAGCATTGTGCACAATAGAACGAAAGCTCCTATATTCAGAATATTTTTGGACTACATTGATAATCCACCTGCTTCATCATCTGGAAATGAATTGGTGGATGCCCTGATCTCTTTAGACCTTGGCATACTCTCAAATTCCATGTCCATTTATATTTTGGATGTCTCTTGGGCCCTTAGAGGGGATTTTCCCAGTCATGGTGCGTCCTCATGACCATCATTTCACTAAATATTTGCGGGCTGGGGGCTAACCTTCAAACTAGCTCTGTAAGAGGTTTGATCCGCCAATACTGACCATCGATTCTTCTCGTTTAGGAAACAATTGTTTAGGCAGATAAGTCTTGTGGGTATATGCATATTATACCTTGACATCGGGGAAAATATTAGGGGCCAATATTCGTAGGTGGGCTAATTTTCCATGTTTAAAAAAAAAAAAAGATTTGTTAATTTCCATTTTTTCTAAAATTTATTAGCACAAATTTTGTAGTATAAAATTATTTCACCTTAAAAATCACCAAAATTTTATATAGAGACTATATAAAATTATTAGAAATTTGAGCATTTTTACAATAATATTGTCAAACATTTTATAGATTACATATGATGGAAAACATGATTCTCCAAGGTTTCTAAACTTCAATATAAATTTCCATCCTTAAAATTTTCCATGCTTGACATCCTCAGAGATATGGGGGTCAAAGGCCAAAGAAGACCCATTATCTGGTTTCTTCAAAGATTTTATTAAATCTGACTCATTAACTAATATTATTCCACCACTCATTGTTCCCACTTGGCAATATCGGAGAATGGGCACAAAATATATTTCTAAGCATATTGATCGCTTTTTGGTGAATCTATCATTTGCACAAAAAATGTTGGCCGTTTCCTCTTTCATTATTCCTTTTTGTATCTCTGATCATATGTCAATTGCTTTGAAATGGACTGGGTTGGAGGTGTGTTGGTCATGTTGGCCTGTGAACATACAAGCTAAGGCCACCTTGAATAGAAAAGAATTAAAAATGAGCTAAGCGATTAGTAAGGCCTTTAAGAGAAGGTCTTCGCAGCTGAGTGGCAGTTTCTCTAGTCACGTAACTCGCATCAGTCGCACAATCCATCAAGTGGTCATGTAGCTCATAACAGCCATGTAATCCATCAAGCATTCGCGCAACTCACTGCTGCCATGGAAATTACAGCAATTTCCTAGAGCACCTACTCTAACACCTCTAAATGGGAAGAAAGTGGTAGAAGTGATCCTCTGGAGGGAGTGATGTCAATCACCTTGTGGTCCAATTAGAGGAGAATAGGGAAGGAAGAGCAGGGATACATCTTCAAGTTTCTCACCTCACAAAAGGCCGAGGGGAACACTCGTCCAATGGTAGAACACAAAACGACAACAAGGTAAGTAGGGTACATTAAGATTCCTGGTACAAATCTCGTACCTTGTGTCAGACACATGGCCCTCACCCACCCAAACGCCTTTGGCCAACCCTCTCGCACCACGTGTCTTCCTGCTGACACCCACTTGACATCAGCCCTCCAATTATCACCCTCATTTTTACCCAAAAAAAGAACCATTTACCGATTTGGTTTTCACATATAACCATTGTTTTTAACCATTTACGGTCTATTTTTACCAAGTCGAGTGCCTAAGTAAAAATCAAAAGTGGTGCATTCCCCCCCCTCACATCGTTCTCATCGTTGCATGAGGTATTTGGTCAAGCCCCTCTCTATTTTCCTTTATTTTTTATCAATGTTATGATGGAGAAAATAAATAAAACTTCTCTGAAACCCGCAATCAATAATCCGTAGCCGCCCCAATCCCGAGGCTCATGACTCCCAATCCCGGGCTTCCGTGAGATGCTTTACCCTTTCAATGTGGCTACTATGAGGTCTGAGCTTCTGGTTATAAATGGCAGAGTGAGGACTTGTTTAGGGTCATAGATTCAGGGATTTACTATCAGATACCCCCATCCGTCTACCCTTTCCTTGAGTTCATAGCTTGGCTTGCCGACGTTTACATTGAGTGAAAGGATATTTTTCTCTCTACACAGGGGACTAAAATCTTCAAAATCACTCAGTTGATAATGAAAGTCCTGTGCTATCCCTCTTCTCCTGAGTGCGTTGAATTCACCAAAGTCACCCTCTCATGCCATTTCTCAAATCTTCCTATTGAAAAGCAAAGAGGTTTCCTTGAGCTAATTATCGCGCCTTGCATGTCCACTATCCCGCCCACGGAAACTATCCCTCTGTCGCTCTTTTGCGAAACTATCCAGCCAATCCTGGCGGTAATTTCAGGGATGTTGGGTTTAGATAATGTGGGTGGGGTAACAAAAGCATGTCTAGGCTTTTTATACCTTATGATGTAACCCAAGATTCTGCTAGACATTCCCACATTCCTGGCCTTTGCTATTCAAGCTCAGTTCCAAGACCTATCAACTTCAAGTTGTTTTAGGTACTACTCTTTGGTGTTCTATTTGTTCCTGTTCACGCACGCAAATAAGTTCGAGGGCTTAGGCCTAGACAAGTTCTCCATGCAAGATGACGAGCCAAAGTCCGTTTTCGAATGGACCCTCTATGTCCATCAACACCCCAAAGGAAGGGGGTATATGAAATTCGTCACGGATTTCATGTCCAAGGCTTATGAAATTATATATGGTAACCCTCCGCCCAGGATTTTCCCTGAACAAAAGGAGTTGCTCCAGTTCAACAAGACAGATTGTGTTGGGGATTGGTATTCGTTTGGATATCACACTGAGATGAGGGTTTATGGTTCTGAAGTGCCTCCTTTTCGTCTGCCAGTCTTCATGTCCATGAGAATCTTCGCCCTCGAGTTCATTCGACAAGTCTTGAGTGCAGACCAAACTCATTTTGTGCCTGCGAAGAAGGGGTATATTCTGAGGCTCCCGACTGCGATAGGGCCCTTTACTATCAGCTCAAGACATGCACTCCCTCTGGCCGAGGGACTGTTGCAGAAGATGAATTTCCTGCAAGGGGATGTATGGCACTATGATCCTAAGTGATATATCGCACACAGAAGGAAGCAGATTAAATCTTCGACATATGAGCATGAACCTAGACCTCTAATAGAATGGAAAGCTAACTATTATTCGTGGCCTTTGGATACAAAGATGGAGGCCGAATCCCCAACTGAAGGGAGAGGAGATAGTGCGCACAATGAGGTAGAGGTCCAGGATCAGGAGAGTTACCAAATGGAATAGGATTTTTTGGGTGAAGAAGGGGAAGCTCACCTCCACAAAAATGAAGAACAAAGGGGCCTGAAGCACAGGACACTGAGCAGCATGAAGAGGAAGCCTTAGAGTACATTGGGAAAAGAAAATACAACCCAGGATTCCAATTTTCTTTCGACTCCACGTCCTCAAAAGTACCTTCGAGATACTCACAGGTGGTCTCCCCAGGGCAAGGATCCTCAGAGAATGAAATGAGATCAGGAGTGGATTGGACAAAGGGAGAATAGATAAAGGCAAAGAACCAGTGAGCGGGGGAAAAGATGAAGGTCGAGCTAGCTCAGTTCATAGACATACACCATACTATGCTCTTGATAGCTCTCTATGTGGAGAATGATCAGCTAATAGTCATAGTACAACATTCCTCTTCTCATATTTTTCCTCCAGGTTTTAAGTATAGGGCCTTGGAAATGATACTCGGGCTTGCATCCCTTCCATTGGATTACAAGCTAAAAATAAACAAGGCTACTGGAGAGTTGCTGATACTAAGGTTTTGAAACACACCCTCACATTGGAAAAGGCTAAGAGAAATTTAATGAAGATGTCAAACATCCTGAAGAGAGAAAGAGAAAACGAAAAATATCCTTCTAGTCAGTTGGTAGATTACAAGAAGATTATAAGGGGTAAGGGCATAGATCCTAACAGGGCAATGATAACACTTCTATGGAAGGAAAAATTAGAGGTGTAGGAGCTATGATGCAAGTTAAATATTCCCTACTCGGAGCACATCTAGATAGCAGAATTGGCTCATGTGTAGATAGAGAAGGAGGCCCTCACATAAATACTTCTCCAAAAATACAATGAGATATCAGAGCTAAAGCAGAGAATGATTGAGCTACAAAATGCACAAGATAGTCATGTATACCTAGTTCAAGTGCCCGACGATCCCAAGAATGCCTCGAAACACCTAACCAAGGCCCTGATAGATTTAAAGGCCTGAGAGGATGATACATGAACCATGTGAAGGTTATTAGAAGCAAAAGAAGCCCTCACAGAAAAGGAAAAGTTGATCTCGTCTTTACAAAAAGAAATGGAGGCCAATTGCAGAGAGTCTCATGAGCTGAACAGATCAATCAAATATCTAAAAGTGAAACTCAAAGGTAATATTTCATTGCTGGAAGCCAGGAAAATAGTCTGGAGTGAGATAATAAAAAAGGTGAAGGATCACTGGGAGCTCATCACCTTGGAAATTGATAAGAATAATTCCATCCGTGATTTCAAAGTGTAGCTTGATGCAAGTCACCAAGATGGAAATGAAAATGTGGTGATCACACATGGATACATTTTATTCATCAATGAACTCCCCACTGAAGAGTTGGGCATGTGTGGAGTGGTCGACTGTTATGAGACAGTGATGGAAATTATGAAGTTGGTACACAAGGAGGAGGCATGAGTAAAAATAGATGGATATTTAGGGATAGTGGCCAAAGGAGTGGAAGCATTTTATCGTGAATGGAATAAGGTGGTGGAAGAAGGGTTTCTAGCTTGATAGGACCCCCTGGGCATACTGCTTCGTTGGGTCACATATGAGAAAAGGATGACCGAGATTAAAGACATGGCCGACTCAAATTTTGAAAATCCCTCGCGTCTAAAGTCTGAAACCTTGGCGGAATCACTGAGCAAGAAATTCCTACTACTCACCAAGGTCAAGAACTTCTTCTCTTCCCACATAGACTACTCTGAGATGACTCAGTTGTGCGCACTATTTGAGATATTTAACTTTCTTCCCTTACCTGCAAATGTTGAATGAAAAATATGTTAGGAACATGCACACCCTCGAGCCGCATCCACATCACAGCGAATGGTGCCTTCGTCATCTCGCCACTCTTGTTCTTCCTCCACTCCCGCACAGAAACGCACCTCAGGACCTTCTACCACCCCTTGATGCAATCGTTGAAGATTTCATGATCCAACCCATGCATCCATCGTTACTTTGTTTTAATTTAATTTTATGTTATAATGTTTTAGTTTGTGGAATTATCATTCCACCCTTGTTATTGTTATTTTTTGTTAAGAAGAGCTTGGCTCATAGCATGCTACAATTAGACCATATCGTTTTTATTATGATATATGTACTGAAAATCAAAAAAGAATATATGTCTAGGAAATTATCTAGCCATGAGCCTATATAGGGAAGACTCAACATGTATACAATGGTTCTGGATTTTTGTGGAAATTTTGGGTCTATACTACGTAGCCTTTATGTAATGTTGTTTTGAGCTCTAAATATATATCAAAGAGAGTTTTTTTTTAAAATTTATATAAGAAAAAATATTTCTACAGACGGATTCCAATTGAGATAATGTGTAGTATGTATGTGTTTTTCTCTTATTTCTTTAAGTTTCTTTCTTCTTTGCTATTTGTTCTTCAAGTGTTTCATATGTGAAATGTTGGTGATAGATGATTTGATAAATTAATTTGTATACATCCTCGTTTAGGAAAGATGACACTCATGTGTCAATTATCTTCCAACCTTAATATTGCTCACCATGAGACTATCTCTCCATTAACCTCATTTTTGCCATTTTCCTCAGATACGAAGAAGGGAGAACTCTTATTGCAGAATAAGCCCATCTTTCGTGGGGTTTCTCTTCCTAATCTCTTTGAATTACTGCCACCTTATACTTCCAAGTGTTCTAATTAACCTTTTACTTGGCCCGTTCGAGGTATCCTCGATTCTAACATCCCTAAGTCCATTTTGAGTGACGCTTAGTGTACATAAAGATTAGTACTAGTTTTTCTACAGATGTCTTGAACCACAATCTCATTTGTCCTAAATGAAGATACAATCAGAGTTAAGTTCTAAATGAATATTTTAAATCCTCTAACTCTTAATATGTCCTAGGCACTGGTTGTTTGCAACTCAATGTTGTCTCTAGGAGTGACAACAAGTCATACCCTTTCAAATTCAATTCCAAATGGCTCAGGGAAAAATATTTCAAGGAGTTGGTGCCAAAGGTTTGGGGATCTCCTATTAATCCTTACATATCTTCTCCTATGGTAATCAGTTGTGAGAAGTTAATTTCTATGAAAACCCAGAGACTGGTGGTTTATTTTTGAGAAAATGAGAGGGTATTTTGTTGACTTAATATTGTTAGAAGAGGAATTAAGGACCCTCTACAATATTTCAGACCCACTTTAATTTTTGACATCATATAGGGATAAAATAATGCAACTCAAAGGATGATGAAATTTTATTCTTCTTACACAGGAGGAGGATATCAGGGTGAAAATTCGAGCAATCTAGGTAGCTACCGGGGACAAAAACTCGAAATTATTTCATAATCACTATTGCATGTGGAAACAATAGAACACCATCAAAAGGATTTGTGATCAGAACGGGAAAGTGTATAATACCCAATCCGATTCAGAATTTTCTGTAGCTCGGAACTACATGGATAATTTTAAAGACTGGAACCATGAATATGGAGCTCAATGAAATTTTATTGATTTAACTCTTGATTTTGTCACTCAGGAAGAGAATCAAGTTCTGGGCGCCATGATTTCATGTGGTGAATTATTAAAAACTATGAAATAATGTGCAAGGGACAAAAGCCCTAGACCAGACAGGTGGGGGGTGGAGCTCTTCTTACATTCTAAGGAATTAATTCTCCCAGATCTACTCGTTTTTGCAGAGGAAATTAGAAAAAAAGGATACATACAAGGAGTGATCAATGCCACCTTCTTGACATTAATACCGAAAATGAAGAAGCCCACAAATTTTATGAACTTTATACCCATATCACTTTGTAATGCGATCTAAAAAATGAATTTAAAACTGATAGCCTAGAGACTCAATCCCATTCTGCATAAATTTGTTTCTCTTGAACAATTTGGCTTCATGGCAGGTCGACGGATTCATGACATAGTTGGAATTGCACAAGAAATGCTTCATACTACCAAAACATTAGTGTCTAGGTAGTGCCTTCTCAATATTGATCTCATAAAAGCCTATGATTGTGTAGACTAGCAATTCATTACTTCATTACTCCTCAAAATGTGTATTAACACGGTTAATGTTCACTAGATCATGGCGTGTATTAGAACATATAATTTCTCAGTTTTGATCAACATATATACTTCCTCATTCTTCTTGGCACATAGGGGATTACAAAAGGGGTGAGCACTGTCCCCATTACTGTTTCTTTTGGTTTTCGATTTGATGAGAAGGAGGATCCAACTTACGTCAGAAAGGGGTATTATTTCTATCATCCAAGTGACTAGACAGATTCTGGTATCACATTGGATATTTGTTGATGATATTATGTTTGGTGGACATAAATTTTTTTTTTATGGGATGGGTTTAATAAAAGTATACAAAAATTCAATGAAGCCATGAGTCTGGCCATGAATAAGGTCAAATCAAATATGATTCACAATGGAGGGGAAGATACATTGGTTAAGGAGATCTGCAATATATTGGGGGTGCATACAATTTCAATAGAGGATGGAATCACTTATTTAGGATTTAGACTCAAGAAAAAGAGATATAAAATCATGGAATGGGAGTGGCTAACTCTCAAATTAAATAAGAAGTTGGAAAAATATAAGCATATATATATCTCATTGGGTGGAATTCTATTTATACTCAAATCAGTCATTCAGAACCTCTCCATTTACTTGATGCATCTTTTCTTACTTCCAAGAGAAACAATAAAAAACATACGAAATATCATGGGGAAGTTCATTTGGTCTGGAGTATATCATGGGGAGACTAAAAGTAAGATCCATATTATAAGATGGGTACACATATCCAAGCCAATAGAAGAAGGGGGTTGGGGTTTATTAGACTCGAGACAATTTAACAAGGAATTGGTTATAAAAAAACCTCTGGAGGGCAGTGGACAGAGATGGGTTATAGTCTTAGATTATTAGAGGAAAATTATTGAGGGAACAATGTTTATCGACTTGGATTACATTTGGGGCTAGGAAAAAATCATAGGTCTCTTGCATTTGGAAGTGCATGTATAGGGTGATGTACTTACAAATGAGGCATGTTTGTTGGGATGTGGGAGATGGAAATACCAGGAAAATCAAACTTGACGTTATTTGGGGCATTACAAGAAATAACACATTGTCCTTTTAGTTACTTAACCATATTCATGGTAGGAATATTATGTTCCTAAAATATATTGTTGTACACAGTCCCCAACATTTAGAATTGATGGCTTGGGCTAAGGCTGAAGAGTTGAACATCCCGATGGATTTTGTTGGTCACTGGGAAACATACATCACACAACATCAAGAAGCTGGGATCTCGATCACGGATAAGAAGGACCAAATGTCATGGGTTGGCATACTTAAAAAGGAAGTCCGAGCGTACAGGATATATACAGAAATATGCTGAAGCTGGAAGGGATGGTACCTCCTCCATCATTTTGACATGCTATTTTGAAATGGCTTATCCCCAACAAAATTAAGGCTTTCTTTTGGTTGGTTATACATCACAGATTATTGACCTGGTAGAACCTCCAAAAATGTGGCTTCATGGTTCCATGTATTTGTGGATTATACTTGAAAGGTGTTGAGGATACCTTACATTTATTTCTTCATTGCCCTTACCTAATAACAATCTAGTTCGAGGTGCTCAATGCATTCAAGCTTGTTTTATGAGTTCCTTTACAGAAAATGAAAAGTGTTTTTAAAGTGTCGAGGAGAAGGCTAGAATACTACACATTACCTTATTATTAATTATGTTTTATATGGAGAAGGAGGAATGACATCCTCTTTAATGCTAAACAGCTAGATTTACCTGCAGACATTATTAAGACTGTGGTATATTTTATTGAAGGTGGACCTCTGAAGAAGAGTAAAAAATATAGGACTCCTAAGATAAGGGACTTGTGGAACTCTTTTGCAGTGGGATTTTTTTATGAAGCTAGTGTAGGGAGGAAATGTAGTTATGGTGTAGTTTTTTATATCTCTAAATATAAATGGAAACACTTCTGGTGGGAAGGGGGAGAGGGTACGAAGAGACGCAAAAAATTAATTGCCTTATGGGGAGTCTTGACAATAGGTAAATGGTTTGGTATAGAATGCATTCACAT
This sequence comes from Pinus albicaulis, assembly GCA_034641835.2. Lineage (NCBI taxonomy): Eukaryota > Viridiplantae > Streptophyta > Pinopsida > Pinales > Pinaceae > Pinus > Pinus albicaulis. The sequence continues at coordinate 1,053,100,342 of CM076582.1, forward strand.
CTTTGGGGATGCAAAAGGCATCATCAACTAGATTAAAGGAAGCAATAGCTTCAGGCCACCCATCCTTAACAACTAGATGTTGCGCATACTATGTGTGATCAAGGAATTTCAAAGGGTCACATTTGAACATATCTATAGGGAAAAAAAGGGGACTGCTAACACATTATATAAAAGGGGAATCCTACAGGAAAGTGGTAAGATATTTTACTCAATATTTGTACAGGGATGCATGACATACAATGGTAGCTTAAAATATTCATAAGAAATAAGACCCGGGCACTAGATGGCTCCTTAATGTTTTTCCTGAAGGTTGTGGGCAAAGGACTAATCTGATATTTTGAAAATGACCATTTTGATATATGTATAAGAGTGTCGATGTTTTTTTCAAAATATTGAATCCATTTATATAATAATAATAATAAAATAGGACTCATTCTTGAAATTGTGAAATTCAAATGAGAAACCTTTTCATCTATAAAACAAGATATGTATTTTTAAACCATTTAACTCCAAATATAATCTTCATAAACCCATCACATCGATATGATGGGCATGCCCATAATTAAACTTAAATTTTAAACCAAATAACCTCAAATATTTTTATAAATCCATCCTGATGCCCACGTCCATTCCCATATCCAGTCCACAAAGCCGATTTTAGCGGAAGCGCACAACTACATGGTTTCCACCCAAATATTGCTAGTGTACCTCTTATATTTAATTATGACCTAAATGATTGATCGAATTGAATTTATAATAGATGATAAGGGATCTTTCAAACATTATCGATTTCACTAATCATTTCTAACAAACTAGTTGGACTCGTGCAAATAATACCTAAAATATTCATCGAGTTTGGAAAAATGGTCGGATATTCATCATCTTCAAACCATGCCTCTAATTTTATAAATGAAAAGTTGATTTATTTCAATTCGTTAGAGGATGTACTAGTGGAATTTCTAAGATCCATATGTATTATCATAAATTAGAAAGATCAATCTTACAATGAGATGCCTTCATGTTGTACAAATTTCTCACGGGGTCTGAGAAAACATTCTCCTTGAGTCTGATAAGCCTCCCTCTCTAAAATAACCAGCATGAAGTCATGGACACAAAGGTGTGATCTTAAATGTATCAACAACAAGTCACTAGCTTAGAAAGTATGCACTCTACAAACTGTCTTCAACTTAGAAACTATGCAGATTAGTTTCTATCATTCACAATCTACTCCAGTATCTACCATTGAACCTAAAAATTTAGCTCCATATATAGGGAGGTTGAGGTGGTTTTAGTTCCATAAAGAGAGGGATGGATTCCTCCTATGAAGGGATTTGAGTTCCTTGGATGAAGGGATAATCGCTATGGGTAGAGGGATAAATCTCGAACAAGCGTGAATCTAGAGATTTCCAGTTGGGAGAATATTCAACCAACTAGGCTTCTAGAAGTTAATTTTTATTTTCTTTCTTTTCACAGAGGTGTGTAGGATTTAGTGGAAAATAGAGCGACGATCATCGTGACTAATGGAAGGATCATCAGCGCGTGTACAAGGAAAGGCTAGTAAAACTACACAAGCAAAATTTTAGTGGGTTTATAGAGCTTTTCTCCAATTTCCAAGATTTGATTCAGGAACATGAGTGTTTTTGGCCTCTAAGGGAACATGATATGGATGCTGATAGACCCATATGAACAATAAAATTTCATGGTGACAAAATGACGTGTATCAATTTTGCATTTAATCATTCTTATAATTTTTTAGTATATGATTCTTAGGTTTTGTTTAAAGTTTTTTCAATTTATTTAAAACGAATCTAGTAAAATTGGAAATTTCAAAACATGATACACGTTTTTCATTTGAATGAATCTTATACTTTGCTACATATATTTGTAAAACAATCATAACTTAAAATTGCATTACAAAATATGCTAGATAAATACATTTTTCACTCGTGTATAGATTCACATATTAAATTTCATGTTGAGATTGCAACAAGATGATGAGCTTAGTGAAAAGAGTCACCTTCACTAAGTGGGCCCGTAGGCTATTTTTAGCGCAAGTCTATTTTTAGACATGTCGATCATATTCTATGAGTTGCAGGATGCTATTTGTGGATGGTTGGTCAAGTTGGAAAGATGGATGGACTTCTATTTTTAGACATATTGGGTGGAATCTATTTTTAGATTGGCAGTCTAAAAATAGATGTGTCGAATATTATTAGCTCTTAATAATATTTGGACTATAAACATTATCTTATTCTCTTGGAGCACTTCAGTTAAGTGCACAGATGTGGCATAGGAGATGATATAAGGAGTTATGCTATTCCTGAGGGTTAAGTGGAGCTATTCCATGGAGACTTTAGTTAGAACTCATGTGACAGAGTTTGGTGGAGTTATTGAGGTAGTTGGTGGAGTTGTGTTCAGTTTAACTCAGTTAGACATAGTTGAGCTAGTTGTATCTAGTCTAATTGATTGATACACTAGTGAGAGTGGTGTGAATTAATTATTAATTAATTCACTAATTATTAACTCATTAATCAACTGAAGAATACATCAATTAACTACAGTGCATGGACAGTTTCAGTGGAGACCAGTGGAGAGGTAGGTGAAAGATCAGGTTGACTATCAGTTTAACTATAGTGTTGCATGAGTTTGCACCACAAATTTATGGAGATGCCAATGAGGATTGGGTGAGAAAGGCTGGAACAATTCAATTTCATTCAAAGCTAATATTCAGTAGGGATTACACATTAGAGGCAGGCTAGTAGGTGGCAAAGATCGGTGCAAGGATTTGCAAGATCGGGCTTGATTAGTGTGTAGCGATTGTATTGTAATGAGAGCTTGATATGATAAACTTTATATGAGGATTGTTACATTATCTCTATGACATATATTGTATAAATATAGTTGGGGTTTTTAGCTTAAGTCTTTCTCTTTAAAACACTGTGTTCATATGTGTGAATTTTTATGGTTTCAATGTGTGCATGCAATTGATTTATTTTCCGCAAGTAATGATTAATAGTAGAAGTGATTCTATATTATGCATGAAGTCAAATAGTGTGTGATCAGGAGAATATTGGATGTATAACACATTATTTATATAATTTCTACATGTTATCAGAGCTATATTGATCATTGGAGAAATTGCAAAGCATTGAAGCGGTTGAGTTTTGTGCTGGTGGAATTTGAATTTGCAGCAGTGTTTTCTTGGTGTCAAAATTGAGATGTCTTTCAACGGATTGCGATTGGAGTATTCCATTGAGGGCAGCTCAAATTATATTGCATGGAAGGACAGGATGGAGGTGGTGCTGGATGGTAATGGGTTGAAGGATTTCATAGATGCAAGAATTCCAAAACCTGCTTCTAGTGATGCTGCCACACTTGACGCATGCCAAAAGAAGACAAAAAAATGTCGAAGGATTCTGTTGGAAGGTGTGAAGGATCACATAGTGTCTAGACTTCATGGTAAATATTCTCCATTCTTGACGTGGAAAGCTTTGAAAGACTTGTTCCAAAGCAAGAGCGACCAGAGGAAGTTGGCGCTCAAGGATAAACTCAGGAAGATAAAAATGGAGAAAAGCGATAGTATACCCAAGTACCTCACGAAGTTTTTCCAGTGAAGGGATGAGCTGGGAAGTGTGGGGGTTACTATAGATTAAGAGGACTTGGTGAGCTTGGCTCTCCTTGGGCTTTCAAAGAGTTGGCATTCCTATGAGGACTCTGTCAATGGTCGGGAGAAACTACCAGGATGGGAGCAACTTTGGTTAGATATTGTGCAGGAGGAGATAAGGTGGAGTACCAGGGATGGATCTTCATCGAAGAATGAAGATGAAGAAAATTGTGCTTTGGCTACTAAAGAAAGGAAGGGGAAGAGCAAGAATAATAATTCTCAATCTAGTGTGAAAGGCAAGAAGCAGGACATGTCCAAGGTGAAGTTCTTTCACTGTCACTAACACGGACATTACGCCACTAATTGTCCACAGAAGAAGAAAAATAAGCAGGCTGCTAGATCTGCAGCTGGAGAGGCCTTAGCCTCGTAGTTTGAGATAGATTTTTTGCTGATCGCATGCTTGGTATCAAGTATGATGGGTTCAGTGTGGTTTCTTGACAGTGGTGCATCTTTCCATATGACCGGATACAAATATTTGTTTATTGATCTGGATGAGAAGGATCTTGGAGTGCACATTGAGATGGGCGATGATGGTAGATACAATGCGACTAGTATCGGGACCATTTACTTTGAGAGGGAGTCTGGAAAACATTTCATCTTGAAGGATGTCATGCATGTTCCAGGATTGAAGAAGAATCTGATCTTTGTGGTGATGTTGGAAGACAAGGGATATGATGTTGTCTTTAGTGAGGGAAAGGATTTCCTGCATAGTAAGGCAACTGGTGAAACCTGAAGGATAGGGGTTCGAGTTAAAAACCTTTATCAGTTGTAGGTAGATGGCTATGCAACAATGGCGGGCAAGGTAGAAGGAGTGGTGAGCCAGGATGAGGGCAAGCTATGGCACAGGATATTGGGCCATCTTCACCATGGTGCTTTGAAAATTTTGCAGCAGATATCTACTGGGCTTCCCAAAGGTACACTTGCGCAGTCAGATCAGTGCAAGGGATGTACTTTGGGAAAATTTGTGAAAGCCACCTTTCATGAGAAGGATAGTCGTGCCTCAATGATCCTTGAGAGAATTCACACAGACGTGTGTGGACCTTTCTCAGTAGCTTCGAAAGCAAAGCACAGGTATTATGTGATATTTGTTGATGATTTTTCTCATAAGTGCTGGATCTTCTTCATGTAGAAGAAGAGCGAGACATTATCTAAGTTGTGTGAGTTCAAGGCACTGGTGGAGAAAGAGTCAGGGAAGCAGGTGAAGGCTCTTATGAGTGATAATGGTGGTGAATTCATCTCTGGCGAATTCAAAGACTTTTTCAATGCAGAAGGAATTCGAAGAGAGCTCATAGTGCCTCATAACCCACAACAGAATGGGGTCACAGAGCGAAAGAACATAACGATCGCGGGTGCTACAAAGGTGATGTTGCGTGATTAGGGCCTTCCCATACACTTGTGGGCCGAAGCTTGCAATACTGTAGTTTATGTGAAAAATTGTTGTCCTCACAGAGTACTTGGCATGAGTACACCCAAGGAGGCATTTTCTGGTAAGAAGCTTGATATTTATAATTTGAAGATTTTTGGCTCACCTATTGTTACACTAAAAACTTTCATCCTGACATTTTACTATGAGTATGAGCTCATTATTACTCATACTTCCTCCTTTTGCAAGTCTAACATATCAGATCCTCATGTCAAGCTTTCAAAATCAGAGAAAAGTTCCTAAAAATCCCCTAAACATTGGTATCACACTTTCTCTATTCATTTTCTGCGGTCCCGCACCTAAAGTTCAGCCCTCGTGCGGAACCATACCGCACTTTCTTTGTGTTATGGGTGCGGACCTTTGTAAAACTCAAAAAGGCAAGAAAGTAAAGATAAAAATTGAATTTCAGATGAATTCTAGAAGATTCTAGATGGGAATTTTCGGGAATGGATACGCTTTGAGAAGGTTCATGCATCCCTCACTTGATGGAGCTAACCCCTTGATGTAAGGAGCTAATCCCTTTGAAGGAGGATTCTATCCCTTCATATTTGGAACAAGAAACCTCCTCTTTTCCACTATAAAAAGAGGCCATGAGTAGCCTCAAGGGGAGTTCAAGCTTAAGATATTTGAAGTTAAATGTTGTTGAGATTCAGACTCAGTAAACTAAGACTTTCTGTGAGGTTAAATCACTCATCTCTATCTGTCTTGGTTCAAAGAGTGCAATGCTTGTCAAATTAGAAGAGATTCATGCTTCGGACCCCGGGAGGACCTGCACAACATCAAGGCACAGGTTGTAAAGGTTTTCTTTATTTGAAATTAATACAAATATACTCATTTCTCTCATTAAACTGTCAATTCATGGTTTATTTCATAAATTCCTTGATCATTATGATAAGTATGGTTTATAATAATGTCTATACAGGTGCTGTGTAATCTTTTTGCTTGTTTGTGACTGCAGATTCACGAGGAACGTTCTTTCAGTGCACGGGAAGGACTTCAACGAGATCAAGCAAGCGTTGGACATAAGGTAGGCCTTACACCTATATAGTGTTTTTATGAATCTTATATGCTTAGAGAGAGATTAGTATAATCGGTTGTTTGTTGCTAGTTACTTTTAGTACTAGAGAGATCGGTCCTGTCTGCAAGAAGGATTAATCTACACAACAAAATGGCGACTCCGCTGGGGAAAGAACTTGTTGTTTTTGGTTCTCTTTTATTTTTGATTTGAGGAAACATTTTTTCCTGGTTTTTGATTGATACATATCTATCTGGGTAATTTAGATTTTCCCTGTTTTTGAAAATTTAGAAGTATTTTAAGTTTTTCTATAATTTTTCCTAGGACCGCACTCTGGCCTACTTTGACAGTGCGGGCAGGTTCGCACTTTCTCTAGAGAATACAGTGTGGGACCGCACCTGTCAATACTGGTTACCTGCGGACCCTGTAAAAATTTTAGAAAATATCTAGATTTCTTTTTCTAGTTTATTTTTAGATCTTTGGTTTCTGCCCAGACTGATCATTGTTTCTATCAAGAATTTTTTTTGAATGAACTCCAACAGTGTTAATGTTTTGATGATTTTCTAGAAGATTTTGCCGATTGGATTGTTTTTCCGCTTGGTCTTTGTAGCGATTCGAAATTTTGACAATTTGCAGTATCTCAGATTACATTGATCTCTTTTTGTCTTTTGAATCTGACCTGATTGTGAAAACATCCTATATTGAGAAATTGAGTCTTTTGTTTCTTTGCGAATCTTCGAAAAAACTTGGTTCAAAGTTTTGAATTTCATTTTTATAAAAACATATTTTGAGTGTTTTGATCTGTTTGTTATTTTGAACGAATAGATTCTTAGTTTGCTGAACAACTAAGGAAAACATTCATAAAAAAAAATCTAAAAGGCTTTTACTCAATTTAGATCATAGATCTCAAGATTAGATTTTGTAGTTTTGAGTAGTTTAATTTTTGTAGCTTTCTTTCGAAGGAAAATTGTTTTGTAGCTTCAAGTTTGGAAAAGAAAAGGATTTTTCTTGTGAGCTTTGGTCATTTATCTCATTATTGAAAAGACAGTACTTTCTTTCAATCATTTTTCATGTTTAAAGAAGGAATTAAAAGGATTGCATTCTCTAACTCTTTCTTTAGATAGAAAGTTCATTGAAAGAAAAAGAATTGAATATCATCATAGGTGCATTTTAGTGTTTTTTGGAAGTCGAGTCTTCACATCATCCAAAGTTTCATTTCCGCACCCATTGACTTAAGAAACAACTCATAAAAGTAACGCTTAACTAAAATTCATCTAGTAATCTTTTTATTTCTAGGGCTCTTATCACCAACATAGCTTAGGCTAGTATCTTGGAGTAGGGAGTAATTAACTCTCCAAGATAGCTAAAACAAACAAGTAGACAAATCTTGCGGTAGGAAGAATTCCAGTTGTTGCATGTATGCTCTGGGAAGCTCCTCTTAAAGGAGTCAAGCATGAGATCATATCTGAACCAGTGGGGTAATCAATCCTTCCTCATTGGGAACGATAGAAGATATACACGTATTAAAAACGGTAAACCTCGGATAGACCATTGTCGAGGAGCCAGGGGTCACTTGTCGGTAAACCTTGGATTTTGTTCAAGGAGCCTTCAAGGAGATTGAGCTTTGTTACTCTGCCCTTGCGTGTGTGTCGGATCGTAGACTGTTCCCCCAGGTATATTTGTTTCAGTTGGTAACCTTAGAGGCCATAATCTTTAGGATTATTTCCTAAGGTGACGGTGGAGGGAAGATCCCACTGTACCTGGAACAGACATCGACTAGACTCACTTGGACTCTTTGGGGGGTTCTCTTCACTCGAGATGGTTATGTGAAGAAACTTGTGCCAGTCTGTTTCATTAAGCAGGTTGTCGGGGTAACTGTTCCAACCGCCCTTTTCGTGTTAAAATTCTACTAAGTTGGATTTCATCACCAACTAGTGTTTTTAGTATGGAAAGTTACCTGTTTGTGTGTGGTTTGAACTCTTAGATTTTTAAGCGAATGATTCAATTGTTTGTTTCTTAGAGACTTTAGGTGTTTTCATTGAAGTTTCTCTTTGTTTGCATGTGATTAGATAATTTTTAATCGTGGCGGAATTGCCGAGACAATCCCGGAGAATACAAGGGAAACCCCCTGAATATTCACCAAGTGAACTTGAAGGGCTTCGAGCTCTGGTACCACACAGTAGCCGTAGACTTAGGTCAACAGAAGTTGAAAGCTCCGCTATAGTTATACATCCTGATCATCAAATACCTACAACAGAATACATTCAAGAACCGATTTCAGTTTCTAAAGGTACTGAAAATATTTCTCCTTCTGGTGAATTATCTGATGAACCTGAAATCTTTGAGCCTGAAACTGAATCTTCTATGTTAGAAACATCCTCAGGATTTATCACACCAACTTCTAGCGATCCAGGTTCACCTAGGGTAAGAAATATCATTACAGACAATCTTCCCTCTGGACTTATTTCTATTGAAGAACTTACTAATCCAGACGAAGACATATCTCTTCCCAACTCCCCTCAATCGTTAAATCTTAGGGAGCATGAATCTATTTTCTACAGCCCCATTTGAACTAATCCTTGGTATCTCTCTTTAACAGAATTTTTAGAGAATTTGGGTCTTGCTTTTTATCCACCTCAAATTCCATTTCATCCTACACCCAGAGGTTATTATCCGTCATCTTTTATGGCTGGAGAGTCATCCATGTTTTCTCAAACGCCTGAATCATTTTTACATGGTGGTCCTTCTGTTCCTTCGGGATATCAGTCTTTGTCTGGTACTTTCTCGGGAGCAAATCCTCAACCCATCGAAAACGTGTTATCATCTGGTCTTGATGGACTTAAAATTGAAACGTCGAACGCAGAACAAATTTTTATGATGTCTGGTAATATTCCCAATCCTCAAGCTCAAGGTAGTCAGTTTTCTTCTTGGGGCCAACCTCAAGGAACTCAGTTACCGCCTGGGGGGCAACCTCAGGGTAGTCAGTTACCACCTGGGGGGCAACCTCAAAGTAGTCAGTTACCACCCGGGGCACAACCTCAAGGTAGCTTTTTCCCAGGACCAACTGTGGATTCATATTATTTTGGGGGGCAACCCCAAGGACAGTACATACCTCAAGGGCAGTACATTCCTCAAGGTCAACCCCAAACACAATATGCTCCTCAGGGTCCGTATCAACCCCAGCTTCAGTATGCGCCTCAGGGTTATCAACCTCAAGGGCAGTACCCAATTCAAGGTTACCAACAGCCTTCTGGTCAACCATCTGTTCAAGGAGCCAGAAATTTACCTTTTAATTATCAACCCTACGTTCAACCAGGTTTTGGTCCTTACGTTCAACCTTCTATGGGACAATACTCCGGAACTATGGTGTTGGATCCGTCCCAATATCAACAGCCTTTGCAGCCTAATGTGCAGTTACCTTATCAACCTGGCCAGCCATTGGTTTTTGGTTCAACCCAGCAACCTGTTCAGCCAGCTATTCAAACTCCTGCACCTAGTTTAGTTCAGCAGACTGGGCCTAGTACACCTCAGACTCCACCTCAAACTGCTGCAACTGCTGCAACGTCTGTTCAACCTGTCAGACCTGTTTCTGGAGTATCTATAGCCCCGAGTTCGGCTACCCCTGTATCCGTGCAAATTCCTCAAGTCTCTGTACCTCAGTCAGGACCTTCAGTTTAGACTTTGGTTCAGATACCTATAGGACAAACCGGTACAAGTACAGTTGTTACAAGTCAACCTCAATTTACGTATCAACCGTACCAGGGACAGCTACAATTCGGTCCCTATGTATAGAATCCAAGCTATCAGTATCAACCGTACCCTAGTTATACTTATCAATAACCTCATTATGGTCCGGTTCATGCTGGTTTTCTGGGAGGTTACACAATACCTAATGCAAATACGATTCCTAGTTATCCTGGCTATCCGCCTCCTGGATCTGCTTTGGCTTCTCAAGGTTTTCGTGACCCTAACCGTCAATTACCGTTTATCGCAAATTTGGACTTACCTGATTTGACGCGCCTTACAAATGATCCTATTTTTTATTATCAGAACTGGCCGCCAATGCCTCATAAGTTTCCCAGTGATATACCTAAATTCGAAGGTAAGTCAGGAGAGGATCCATCGAATCATGTTATGACTTATCACCTTTGGTGTGCATCTAATTCAATTATTGATGATTCGATTCGTTTACGTCTTTTCCAAAGAACCCTTATAGGTCTTGCAGCTAAATGGTACATTGAGTTACCACGTAGCTCGTTTCATAATTTCAGTCAGTTAGCAACTTCTTTCTTGACTCATTTTCAGTTGCCTGTCAGATACGACAACGGCACAGAATTATTAACTTCGCTAAAACAATCTACGTCCACGTATATTTCTGATCATATTCATGAATGGCGACGTAGACGACGTTTAGTGAAAGTTTATATTCCAGATCAAATTTTGGCAGAATGTTTTGTTAAATCATTGTTATCCAAGATCACAGAAGATGTAGCTAAGGCTGGTGTTGTTACTGAAGAGCAAGTAATTTCTCAGGCTCAGTACCTTGACCTCGTTTATACGCAATCAGGTACTCTACATGAGAAAATTCCTAATCTTCCAAAACAAGGTCAAATAGCTGCTGCTCCTTCAGGGTCTCATGCCGCTGACGGTATGATTGGTACAGTCAATTCTAAAAGCAAGAAGAAATCCTCAAAGAATTCTTCTCCAATTATAACTTTACCTGATTCCCCAAAAGGAGAATCCTCTCCTGAAGTTTCTGCCGATATTCATGTCATTGAAACATCTATGAAAAAATAAAAAACCGATGGTAAAAAGAAGGGGAGGAATAAAAACAAAAAGAATTCGAAAGAGAAAACAGATAAAGATGAATCCAATGACGAAAAATGTAAACCTCGCTATTCTTGCTTCATTTTTGAACAAGATCATTTCACGAAAGAATGTCCATATCGAGACGAAGTTACAAAATTCGTTAAAGGATCGCAACAACCTGCTGTCTTGAAGGATCCTTTTCCAATTCAAGATAGTAAGATGATTGGTTCTTCCTCGACTACTTTAGAAGAGCCTATTATGATGATGTCTCATGTAAGGGTTGCGACGCGATCGCAAGATTATGGTTCTAAGAATCCTGTTGATGGCAAAGAAGAAGAGTCTTCCAATGCAAATACATCAAATACACCTCCTCCTGTTTCCGGTCTGCTACAGATCGAGAAACAAAATCCAGACTTAATAATAAAACCGCCTGCTAAAGGTGTTCTTCTTAAATCAACTTTCAATCCACATGCGAGAGCTGCTCAGAATTACAACATTGTTGAAGACTTAGCTATTTCTCCTTCAGCAATGTCGGCTTTGGAAGTGCTGCAATCATGTCCAGCACAGCGTAAATTATTATTGTCTGCCATAGGAGCTGTTGATGTTCAGGATTCTAACCTTATAATCTTCGATTTAGAAAATAGTACACCACGTCTTCCTCACCAAATGGCTTTCCAGATTCCAGTGTTAGTAAAAAACAAACCTATTTTTCGGACTGTGATTGATGAGGGAGCTTCAACGTGTATTATGTCGATTCAGTGTTGGAAATCGCTTGGTTCTCCTACACTTAACCAATCTCCGACGATTCTAAAAGCCTTTGATGGTCGAGGTTTTCAACCTTTTGGTATTTTGCAGGATTTACCCATAGGGGTCGAAGGTAAAATCATTAATCTAGATGTGGAAGTGGTTGATGCCCCTCTAGATTACAACCTTCTTCTGGGTCGTAGTTGGTCCTATGCTATGACTGCTATTGTCTCTTCGGTCTTTCGACTCATAAAATTTCCATATCAAGGAAAGATAGTGACAATAGATCAGTTAACTTATTTCTCGTCCGACCCAGCCTCTATAGAAACAATCCAGCATGCTGGTAAAACGACTATCCCTTATAAGGATGTTGGAGTGGGATTGATTAAAGATTCTGGTTTACTAGGAACTTTTTCCTTTCCTCCTCCTAATGTATCGCCTTCTACTGCAAGTATTCATATGATTTCATCAGACACTGTTATGTTTGATGATCCTTGGATTATACCTTCAGAATCCGAGATAGATTCATTTGATGGCGTGATGCCTTTGAGTCCATTTGAAATTGCGTACCAGGCTATACAGTCTTTTTCCAACCCCTCTTCAACCGAAATTGATCCAATGAATGGGATCCAAGAGGAATCACTTTCTATATCTAGTTCAGTTACAACGAAATTTCCTGAACTTGTTCATACATATGAGCAAATTCGTGAGTTTTTGTCAGTTGATGATTTACCATGGGAAGATCTACATCACCGATCTTCATTTTTACCTCAATTACATCATTTTGAAGATGATTTCGCTTCAATTTTTACTGCTGAATATGCCAAGGAATCTCAGAATCCATTGCAAAATCTTGATTCTGAGTTAAATTTGGAAAATATATCTAGAACGGTTCCAATCGACATTTCAGTAAAACTAGGAATAATTGAAAACATTCATATAGGTGCTTGTTGTACAGATGAAGAAATTCAGACTTATAAAGCCCTATTTCAACAATTCCGTGACGTGTTTTCCTGGTCTTATGAAGAAATGCCAGGAATTGATCCATCGATCATCGTCCATGAAATTAAGACTTACCCGGATGCTAAACCTGTTCGTCAACGATTACGTCAAATTCATCCTAGAAAAGCTGCTGCTATAAAAGCTGAAGTTGAAAAATTACTTCGAGCAGGATTCATTTATCCAATTCCCTTAGCGGATTGGGTATCGAATATTGTTCCTGTGACTAAAAAACAAGGAACGATAAGAGTATGTATCGATTATAGGGATATTAATCGAGCGTGTCCAAAAGATAATTATCCAACTCCCTATATCGATCAAATAATTGATGATTATGCTGGCAGTGAATTGTTTTCCTTCATGGATGGCTTTTCTGGCTACAATCAAATAAACATACTCCCTGCAGATCAACCCAAAACGGCTTTTATTTGTCCATGGGGAACGTTTGCTTATTGTAAACTACCTTTTGGACTAAAGAACGCTAGAGCAACTTTTCAATGGGCTATGTCTTATGCATTTCATGACATTAAGCACATTGTTCAGCCATATCTTGATGATTTACCTGCTCATTCATTACGTAGGGCCGATCATCCCACTCATTTACGAGCAATTTGTATGAGATGTAGGCATTATCGGATAAGGTTGAATTCGCATAAATGTGTTTTCTGCGTAGAATCAGGTCGATTACTGGGATTTGTTGTCTCAAAAGCAGGTATTCGCGTCGATCCATCGAAGGTCGAAGCCATTGTTAAATTGCCTCCTCCTTCGACTTTACGCCAACTCCAAAGTTTGCAGGGGAAAGAAAACTTTCTACGTAGATTTATTCCTAACTATGCCAAGCTTACAAAGGGTTTTACCCGGTTGTTGAAACAAAACATTCCATTCTTTTGGGATGAGATCGCTGATCGATATTTTGATGCACTTAAACACGCGTTGACCCATGCACCGTTATTGCATCCTCCCAACTACAACCAAGATTACATTTTGTACCTCGCTGCTTCTCATTCCACCATTGGGATGGTACTAGTTCAAGAAGATGAATCTCACAATGAACATGTGATTTATTATCTTAGTCAGAATTTGCATCCGACTGAAATCAAATACACACATGTGGAGAAATTGGCCTTGGCAGCTGTTCAAGCTGTTCAACGTTTTAGACATTACATCTTGTTACGTAAAACCACGGTAATTTCTAATTGCAACCCTATGATGTATATTTTGACCAAACAATTACTAGGGGGCAAATATTCCAAATGGATAGTTATCCTGCAGGAATTTGACTTGGAATTTGAAAAATCCAAGGCAAAGAAATCTTTGGTATTTGCGGAACTGATGTGCGATTTCCCCTCTACTGATACTGAAACAGTGGCAGAATAGTCCATTGTGGACGAATATTTGTTTCTCATCAGTACACTTGATCCATGGTATGGAGATATTATCGTTTATCTCCAAACCCAATATTTTCGGCTTGACATATCATGAACTCAATGACGGAAAATATGCTTCCAATCCCAACAGTATAATATAATTGGTGATACACTTTATCGACGTGGAGTGGATTCTGTTTTCCGACGTTGTCTAACTCATGAAGAAGCTGAAAAGGTGTTAAATGACTGCCATTCTGGAGCATGTGGTGGTCATATGTCTGGGTATGCCACAGCCCAAAAGATATTGCGTGCAGGTTATTTCTGGCCAACGTTGTTCAAAGATTGCATTTATGCGGTTCGGAAATGCCACAACTGTCAAATTTTTGATCGGAAAATGCGCGCGCCACCCGCTGCTCTTCACCCTATAATTGCTGTTGGTCCTTTTGCGAAATGGGGTATTGATTTTATTACATGTAACCCTCACTCGGCCGGGGGGCATGCGTATATTATCTTAGCGGTAGATTATTTTATAAAATGGGCCGAGGCGATGCCTACATATTCAGCTGACGGCAAGACTGCTGTAACATTCGTATTTAATCACATAATTGCTAGGTTCGGTGTTCCTCAAGCTATTATTACGGATCATGGAAGTAATTTTCGGAATTTCATGATGACTGAACTGACAGAACAACTTGGCCTACGCCACGATAGTTCCACTCCATATTATCCGCAAGCCAATGGTCTGGTTGAAGCCATTAACAAAGTTTTAGTCACCATGATTAAATTAATCATTGGTATTCACAAGACAAATTGGCATTCCATGTTATTTTCAACGCTTTGGGCATATCAAACCTCAGTCAAAACATCAACGGGTTTCACTCATTTTCAACTAGTTTACGGTTTGGAAGCTGTGTTGCCGATTGAATGCGAAATACCGTCACTAAAATTAGCCATAGAATTACTTCCAGCTACATCTGAAGAGGAAAAACGTTTCTTGTACTTAGCGTAATTAGATAAGAATCGACGAAATGCTGCAATAGCAAACGAGGCTCATGTTAAAAGGATAAAAGCTCAGTATGATAGAAATGTGACCCCTCGAAATTTTTCAGAAGGAGACCTAGTTTTACTTTATGATCAAGCTAACGACAAGCTAGGAGCTAGGAAATTCATGCCTATGTGGCATGGTCCTTACATTGTGAAACAAAAGTTAGCAAAAGGGGCCTATGAGTTGATAGATTTTGACGGTGTCCCTTTGGATAAAACCATAAATGGGCTTTATCTAAAGCGATATTATGCTTAAATGAGGTGTGGAGATTTTTGTTAGTTTAGATTTCTTTACTGCTGGTGTGTTTTAGATTAGAAAAGTGTGCCTAGTTTAGAAGTGTGTTTTTGTCACTATTCCTGCCTATCTGAGTTTTACTCTTGATATTGCAGATGTCGACGTCTCTTCAAACCTACATTGGTTTTGCTGATGGTGCTTGTCGTAGTACACGGAACATTTCTTCCGCAGCTTGGGTTATCTATTCACCCTCTGACGAGTTAGTATCCATGAATGGGGTAAGCCTTGGTCAAACAACAAATAACATTGCCGAGTATAGTGCAGTGATTGAGTTATTGTCTGAATCCATATCATTTGGAATTCGGAGTTTGATTGTAAGGTTGGATTCTGAACTTGTTGTATTACAGCTTAACAAGGTTTATACCATTAGAAATCCAGTGTTATTACGGTTATTTTTAAGAGTTCGTCTCTTGGAACGTGAATTTGATTACATTGAATATCAGCATATTCCAAGACATTTAAATACATTAGCAGATTCAATTGCTTCTAGTATGATAAATAGACATTTGCAATAATTAAAAGCAGTAAAACAAACAACATTCACATATGTACATAGATAGCTGTCAAAATAGTGATATATCATAGTATAGGAGTGTTTTCAAAAAATATACATCGTCTTCGATCATAGGTTGGAAACACCTTATGATCGGCAAAAATGATAATACAAAAGTCAAAAATATGAGTCTACACGATCATCCCATTACTGATGGTGATCACGATACGAAACCACTGCCCGGGCTACCCTGCATAGGAACCTCCTGAAAGGTCCTGGAACTCCAATCACATATCTTTGCAGCCTGAGAGGAATGTCATCTATGCTGGTCTCTGGAATATCTAGAGTCAAGCGCTCTAGATGATGCTCCAAATCAGTCAAAATCTCTGCTGATTGGCCTGCTGGGGCTGGTGCGGGCGCAACTGGTTGTCTCCTCTCGAAAGGTTGGAGATGAGCTGGTCGATGTGGACCCATGTCTGTATTCAAAAACTTTTGATTATTAGTTTTCAAAGACGATAAAAAACTAAAAAAAATTAGAATTTAGCAAACGTTGAAAAATGTTTTTACCTGAATCATCCCACTGTTCCC
This sequence comes from Pinus albicaulis, assembly GCA_034641835.2. NCBI lineage: Eukaryota > Viridiplantae > Streptophyta > Pinopsida > Pinales > Pinaceae > Pinus > Pinus albicaulis. The sequence continues at coordinate 1,053,116,783 of CM076582.1, forward strand.
CTGCAGGGAGAACCATCTCTCTGTCGCCGCGGAAATCTATCCCGGCATACGGAAAATCCTCTATCACAAAAATTTGGCGATCCAGCCAACGAAAATATGAAGAAGGGAATCGTACAATCTCAGTACCCTCAATAGCATGACGGGCCATCAATGCAGACCAACGAACCATTCTTGGTTCTCGAGGTCGACCGGCATCAACAGCGATACTCTGTGGAGCTAATAAGGGGATCCTCTCCAGAGCAAAAGAAACGACAATGGATCCGTATCCAAAGTTTTTCAGTTTCCCATTTTTTGCTCTGGTTAGTTGGCCTTTCACATTGGCCAACACAGCTTCACACTAGTTAAAGATGGTGCCGCAAAAACAGTCCACTGCAACACGCATTTGGGAACCAGTAGCCACATGAAGCGCGGCACTCCCACACAGTTTGGTAACAGTAAAAGATATAACTTTCAACTCAGGACGGATGATGTGTTTTATGTCAATTCGTTTGTCCCGAGGATTTGCCTGATCATTGCAAAATTCTAGTTGGAGACTAGCGACAGTCTAGCCACCTGGCCTAGTCCCAAACAAGGATACTTGTTCGCCCCTCTTGGACAAACCAGTCAAAAAATATATATCCTCCAGCTCAATTTCGAGCCGGTGGCCACCAATGAAGAAGCACTGGTCCTCCACATTCCATCTGTCTACCAACCATGTCAAGAGTTCTACTTGTTCCCTCAAGCCAGAGATGGCCCAAAATTTGTATAAGCCACATGCTTTTAATGCCCTTTGTGTGGGAAAATGAAGTATTGCAGCTTCATCTCCTTCCTCGTGCTCACGTTCTCGCCAGATAAGCATCTTGTTAATCCTACAATACAGAACAAGGCAAGTTAGAATAGTTTCATTTGAAAAATTTTGGCAAATTAATGAGAAATCATTGTTTTAAAATGAACCGCGCGGGTACCGCACCCGCTCTTTGTAAACAGAGCGTAGGTCCGCATGCGGGCTGTGTGCCGGGTGCGGAACCCATGACTTTTTCCTTATAGGAAAAATTCGGGGTCCGCAGGTAACGTGTGTCTCACCTGCGGACCCCGCGGGCGCATTTTCAAACCATTTTTTGCCCCAAAAATTCAAACTAAAGCCTAAAAACAAATTTCAAACGGATGAAAAACAAGATAGAGAGGTTGTGGATTACCTGGGACTGACGGTTCTCGATTCCAACGGACGAATTTTCCAGAATCTTCACAGGAACTTTCTTACCCAAAAGCTTTTTACTTTTCACTCTGGAACTGAACGGTAAAAATGAAATTGAAAAAGTCCTTTTTATAAGTTTTTTCAAATGGATGAATTTTTAATTTATTTATTTTTCACTTTAAAAAGGGTATTTTTGAAAGCATTTTTACTTATCTTAAATAGGTATGTGTAATGTTTCAAGTTTTTGTGCAGAAACTGGATTTTTTCAGGTGAACTGATCGTTTTTCAACAAAGAGCATACTTTTATCACTTTTTCGGACTCTTTCAAAAATTTTACGAAAATGAAAAACCTTGGAGTCCTCTTTTAAGCCCTTTTCAGACTCTCTAAATATGAAAAGATTGCCGAGTACTTGACTATTCGAACTCGTTAAATTAAATGAACAGTCGTCCCTTCAGTACAAGTTTACCCCTTTTACGGACTGAAATGGACTATTTACGAAAAAGGTATACGTTGACTAAATACGGTCAATAGAGTTCTCTCCCGCATTATTTTATCCTTTTTCGGGCTCGAGAGACTAAATTTATGAAAAAGAACACCCATGGAGTTTTCTTAAGTTTTTCTTCTGACTCCCTAAAACTGAAAAACACCGAGTTTCTCCTATACTGGACTCGTTAAAACTTAACAGTAAAGGACCCGTTTAATTTTCAACAGGAACGAACCACTCCTTCTTAGGGTTCGAATTTTAAACTAAGTTGGACTCATCCGAAGGATGAGCTTATAACCAAGCAAATGTTATCCTCCTCAAGCTTGTCAAAAATAAAGAGGTACTTGCCAGAAATGGTTGGCGAAAAAGAGAGAAAAATGGGCGTGTTTGTTGTATTTTAAATTTTTCGAAAACTCAGTAAACCACTCTTGGACATGACACTTTCATTTACCTGGGTTGGGAAATCCTTTGCCTAACAGTTAATCAAACCACATTGAAAGTCTTCAACCGGTTTCTGGGTATTAGCTTTGGGTCAATTGTTACCAAGCCATCTGTAGTGTCATTATGTGTTCAAGAGAACAGTTCAAATAAACCATTCATCTGCAAAATATTTGTCATCCATTTTTGACCATCCCTGAGTCAGTCCTTGCCAAAATATTTTCAAAACTTGATCTATAATTTCGTGTTGTGGGCTTGCCTACGACAGATCACTTTCTATCTACATCAACACATTATCTAAGAAGTTGATCCAGAAATCGTCAGTACCTTGAAATCTGCATGCCTTAATGGCAGGTTTCTTGCCTTCGATGATAGGTTGCATCATTGACCTTTGATCGAACGATTCTATGAGTGTTCAAAGACAAATCATTCATTCACACTTCATAGATTGTACTGAAGTACTTTGAGAGCCATTGTCATTATTGATAATTTCTCTCACACTTGTTAACGGTTCACATCATTCACCGGTAATCAAGTGGTTTCTACCATGTTCGACTTCGACACAATCAATCGCATCGATAGATTCGTACTAGTTCGAGATGCGAGTAAGACAATGGATCTAGTTCCCACCATCAAGGCTGCAGGGGTGTATTTGTCATCATAAGTGGAGCTATTTATGAATCATTGTCCATCTTTGTCCCTGTACGTACTACGATGTATTCAAAATCATTCTGTATCGAACGATTTAGTTGGTTCTAGTTAGTTTTTATACGAGTATGGGAATGCCTACCTCAGTGATGACATATATATGTATATATTTTGCATTGAATGTTTTTACAGGTTCCGACTGGGGTGTCCACAGGATGATCTTTGAAATGATAAAGTACTACAGTCTTCATATATGACAGACTACAGCTTCATCTATTCCAGACTTTTCACTTTAGGGGGCAATTTGTTACACTAAAATCTATCATCCTGACATTTTACTATGAGTATGAGCTCGTTATTACTCATACTTCCTCCTTTTTCAAGTCTAACATATCTGCTCCTCATGTCAAGCTTTCAAAATTAGAGAAAAGTTCCTAAAAATCCCCTAAACATTGGTATCGCACTTTCTCTATTAATTCCCTGCGGTCCCACACCTAAAGTTCAGCTCTCCTGCGGAACCATACCGCACGTTCTTTGTGTTATGGGTGCGGACCTCTGTAAAACTTAAAAAGGCAAGAAAGTAAAGATAAAAAGTGGATTTCAGATGAATTCTAGAAGATTCTAGATGGGAATTTTTGGGAATGGATACATTTTGAGAAGGTTCATGCATCCCTCACTTGATGGAGCTAACCCCTTGATGTAAGGAGCTAATCCCTTTGAAGGAGGATTCTATCCCTTCATATTTGGAACAAGAAACCTCCTCTTTTCCACTATAAAAAGATGCCTTGAGTAGCCTCGAGGGAGTTCAACCTTAAGATATTTGAAGTTAAATCTTGTTGAGATTCGGACTCGGTAAACTAAGACTTTGTGAGGTTAAATCACTCATCTCTATCTTGTCTTGGTTCAAAGAGTGCAATGCTTGTCAAATTAGAAGAGATTCCTGCTTCGGACCCCAGGAGGACCTGCACAACATGAAGGCACAGGTTGTAAAGGTTTTCTTTATTTGAAGTTAATACAAATATACTCATTTCTCTCATTAAACTATCTATTCATGGTTTATTTCATAAATTCCCTGATCATTATGATAAGTATGGTTTATAATAATATCTATACAGGTGCTGCGTAATCTTTTTGCTTGTTTGTGACTGTAGATTCACGAGGAACGTTCTTTCAGTGCACGGGAAGGACTTCAACGAAATCAAGCAAGAGTTGGATATAAGGTAGGCCTTACACCTATATAGTGTTTTTATGAATATTATATGCTTAGAGAGAGATTAGTATAATTGGATGTTTGTTGCTAGTTACTTTTAGTACTAGAGAGATCGGTCTTGTCCACAAGACGGATTAATCTACACAACACCTATTTACATTCATGTGACGAAAGATTCCAGGAAGAAGTTGGAGGTGAGCACGAGAGGTTGGGATATTTTTTGGGTTCAGAAACACCCCACACCTATCGTGTGTATTTCCCAGATAGTCGGAAGACTGTTGTGCGACGGGATATCAAATTTCATGAGGAGAAAGCCATGAAGTGTTCGCTTGAGAGGGAGCCACACTTGCATGTAGATGAGGAGCTATTAGTTCCTAAGGATGAGCCTTAGGATGTGGATCAGCTACAAGAGGAGGTTCATGGAGTGGAAGAAACTACTCATGTAGCGCCAACCATCAGAGGGCAGAAGCGCACTACAGAAGCTGAGTGACTGAATCTTGATGCAGAGAAGATTGTAGGAGCACCTACATCACAGCGCAGAAAGAGACAGTCACTTGACCGATATATTGGATACATGGCTTTGATGAGCAAGTGTATCGTGATAGAACCATCCTCTTTCAAGGAAGATTTTGAGGACCCTGCATGGGTAGATGCCATGGTGGAAGAGTATGATTTGATTGTCAGAAACAGTGCATGGGATATTATCCCAAGGCCAAAAGGGAAATCAGTGGTAGGTTTGAGATGGATCTACAAAGTGAAGCAAGATGCTTACGGGAGCATCAAGCTTACAAGGCAAGATTTGTTGCCCGGGGCTTCTCACAGATTGAGGGGATCGACTATGAGGAAACCTTTGCACCTGTCGCAAGGTATTCTTCCATACGGAGCATCCTAGTTCTCTCAGCGCAGATGGGATGGCACATTCATCAGATGAATGTGAAGACTTCATTCCTCAATGGAGTCATTGAGGAGGAGGTGTACATAGAGCAACCTGAAGATTTTGAGATCTTCAACAGTGAGTCGCATGTGTGCAGGCTAAAAAGAGCATTGTATGGGTTGAAACATGCACCTTGTGTTTGGTACACACGAATAGACAGTTATTTCACTGGTCTTTGATTCACCAAGAGTGAGGCGAATCCGAACCTATACCAGATTGTGGTGGAGGGTAAGTTGCTGATCATTGTACTTTATGTAGATGATTTGATTCTGACAGGTGATGAACAGTTGATACTCTCATGCAAGGCTGATCTTGCAAAAGAGTTTGAGATGAAGGACTTGGGCCTCCTTCATTATTTCCCGGGATTGGAAATTTGGCAGCGGAAGGGTGGACTGTTTGTGTCTCAAGGCAAGTATGCCTAGGAGATACTGGAGAAGTTCAACATGCAAGGCTACAAGCCTATTGAAACTCCTCTTCCTGGTGGTTGGAGGAAAGAGGATGCTACATCGGCAGAGGTAGTGGATGCCACTATTTATTGACAGTTGGTTGGTTCGCTCATGTATCTAGTCAATACACGACCGGACATATGCTATGCTGTTAACCAGCTTTCACAAGCTATGGTTAAGCCTACCAAGCTCTTTTGGAAGGTGGAGAAGCATGTATTCATTGGGAGATGTTTCGTAGGAACATCTGGATATGGATTATGGCATGACAGCTTGGATGAGGTGGAATGATGGCTTCACGTATGAAGATTACAAAGTGTCTCAACTGATTAAAGAGCACATCTGGAGGGATTTTCAGTATCGGGTCGACAACAGTTTCCTAGTACAGCAGGAAGCAGAGATCCGTGGCACTCAGTTCAGCGGAGGTCGAGTACATGGCAACAAGTTTGGCTGCATGCGAGGCTATATGGATGAGGAAGATCCTGGTCGGGTTGTTCGGTTCACACTTAGATCCTACTGTGATATATTGTGATAATCAGAGTTGCATCAAACTCTCGGTTAATCCAGTATTTCATGATAGATCTAAACACATTGATATCTGGTATCATCATATCAGAGATTGTGTGTAGCAGAAGATCGTGTTACTTTCATACATTCCTACGCGAGGATCGGATGTCGATATATCAATAAGGCGACTCACCCAGAGCAATTCGAATACCATGAGGTAGGACGAGGTGGCAGATAATCCCTATCTTTTTGAGATGGAGTGTTGATATTTCAACAAGATGATGAGCTTAGTGGAAAGAAGTCGCCTTCACTAAGTGGGCCCGCAGGCTATTTTTGGTGCAAAGTCTATTTTTAGACTATGTCTATTTTTAGACATATGGATCATGGTCTATGAGTTGCAGGATGATATTTGTGGATGGTTGGTCAAGTTGGTAAAAATATATGGACCTATATTTTTAGACATATTGGGCAGAATCTATTTTTAGATTGCCAGTCTAAAAATAGATATGTCGAATATTATTAGCTCTTAATAATATTTGGACTATAAAAATTATCTTATTCTCTTGGAGCACTTCAGTTAAGTGCACAAATGTGGCACAGGAGCTGACAGAAGGAATTATGCTATTCCTAAGGGTTAAGTGGAACTATTGCATGGATACTTTAGTTAGAACTCATGTGATAGATTTTGGTGGATTTATTGAGGTAGTTGGTGGAGTTGTGTTCAGTTTAACTCAGTTAGACATAGTTGAGCTAGTTGTATCTAGTATAAATAATTGATACACTAGTGAGAGTGGTGTGAATTAAGTATTAATTAATTCACTAATTATTAACTCATTAATTAACTGAAGAATAAATCAGTTAACTATAGTGCATGGATAGTTTCAGTGGAGACTAGTGGAGAGGTAGGTGAAAGAGCAGGTTGACTATCAATTGTGACTATAGTGTTGCATGAGTTTGAACCACACATTGATGGAGATACCAATGAGGATTGCGTGAGCAAGGCTGGACCAATTCGAGTTCATTCAGAGCCAATATTCTGCAGGTATTGCACAATAGAGGTAGGCTAGCAGGTGGCAAAGATCGGTGCATGGATTTGCTAGATCGAGCTTGACTAGTGTGTAGCGATTGTATTGTACTGAGAGCTTGATATGATCAGCTTTGTATGAGGATTGTTACATGATCTCTATGAAATATATTATATATATATATAGTTGGGGTTTTTAGCTTCAGGCTTTCGCATTAAAAAACTATGTTCATATGTGTGAATTTTTATGGTTTCAATGTGTGCATGCAATTGATTTAGTTTCCACAAGTAATGATCAATAGTAGAAGATATTTTTTATTATGCATGAAGTTAAATAGTCTGTGATTAGGAGAATCTTGGATGTATAACACATTGGTTATATAATTTATGCATTGCATTAATTTATGAAATAATTTAAGACCATCTATTATGTACATATAGATTTCTTGACGCATGGTGCATGCAAACATAATATCAGTAGAATCAAATTCTCAATAAACTTGTATATAAAATTTTAATCCTTGAATTAACACCCAATTGGGCCATGATATCTATTTAAAGAGCATGGAGGGTCATGGATAATCATTGATTTCCATAACTCTTTTATGTAAAATATTTTCTTTTGCATTAATAAAACTCCCTCAAGTGGTTGCATTAGTTGGAGCCGTGGACTATTTCCCTATCAGAGGGTTTTAACCATGTAAAAACATTGGCATTAGTATCGAGGAGAATATAATCCATTCAAGCACTCTATGTTTAGAAAATATCATGATTTTCTTATCAGTCTATGCCTTAAACACATCATGATCGTTGGATTACAATGCAACTAATACATAGTAAAGATGCACTAAGAAACACACTTTTAGCTAATATACATAGTAAAAAAAGTTGAAATTAACCAGCTCCTAAGTTTTTAAATATCCTAACAAATCATAATCATGGGAACTATATATGTTCGATGTAGAAGTATTTTTGTTCTTTATATATTTTCATCTATAGGTGATAGAATTTATTGTCTGGGAATTATGGTTCCAGTTAAATAAGTACCAAAAAGGGCTGTTTTGTTGATTTTATAAAAATATAATTTGTATCAAAGAGAAAATAAACCATCATATCACTACGTATAGAACATATCATGATTGTTGAATTACAATGCCTCAAATCCATGTTGAAGAAACACACTTTTACATATTAGAGACATTAGGCCATGTTGAACTTAACTAACTCCTAAGAATATAAATATCTTAACATCCATTCTTAAAAATAACTTGGAATGGATTGAAGGATTGAATAATCTGACACAATATCTTAAATCCCTTCTTAAAAATAACTTGGAATGGATTAAAGGATTTAATCAGGTGACACAATAGGATATGGAAGGGAGGATTAAAGCTTATCTGCCTTTAATGAAAACGTATTTAAGTCCTAACATAGATTTAAGTTTATAAAACTTTTCTTTTTAAAGATACACTATGAAAATATATGTAAATTTGTCATTTGTAGGGAAAAAGTGTGCTTCAATAACTAGATCATGAATGAGTTATGCACATATAAATTACTTGTCGCACGGTGCATTCAACCATAATATCAATAGAATCAAATTCTCAATAAACTTGTACATCAAATTTTAATCCATGAATTAACACCCAATTTGTCCATGAACTCTATTTAAAAGGCATGGAGGGTGGATGATGACTACTTTCCATAACTCTTTTATGTTAGATATTTTCTTTTTCATTAATAAATTTCCCTCAAGTGGTTGCATTATTTTCAGTTGCAGACTATTTCCCTCTCAGAGTGTTTTAACCACGTAAAAATATTGACATTAGTATCGAGGATAATATAATCCATTCAACCACTCCATGTTTATAAAATATCATGATTTTCATATCACTCTATGCCTTCAACATATCATGACCGTTGGATTACAATGCAACTAATACATACTAAAGACACACTAAGAAACACACTTTTAGCTAATAACACATTACAAAAAGTTGAAATTAACTAACTCATAAGTGTTTAAATATCCCAACAACTCATAATCATGGGAACTATATATGTTCGATACAAACGCATTTTTGTTCTTTATATATTTTCATCTATAGGTGATAGAATTTATTGTCTGGGAATTATGGCTCCAGTTAAATAAGTACAAAAAAGGGTGTATTGATGATTTTATAAAACTATAATTTGTATCAATGATAAAATGAACCATCATATCTCTATGTCTAGAACATATCATGACTTTTGAATTACAATGCCTCAAATCCATGCTAAATAAACACACTTTTACATATTAGACACACATTAGCCAAGCGTTGAACTTAACTAACTCCTAACAATATAAATATCTTAACATCCCTTCTTAAAAAATAACTTGGAAAGGATTGGAAGGATTTCTAAATAAGGCATATTAATAGAGAAGGAAGCGCACGTACTTCAAATATTATCCGCCATTAATGCCAACTTCTTTAAGTCCTAACATCGATTTAATTTTATAAAACTTCACTTTTTTACGATACATTATGAAAATATCTACAACTTTGTCATCATGGGGAAAAGGTACTTCAATATCTAGATCATGAAATGAGTTTTCTCGATGAAGTGCATTTGTAGCTCAATGAGTTTGTTGTGCTAATGAGACAATGGATCTTTGACAAACTTGATAAAAATTATTGTCACAAAGATGGTCGTGACAGATGTTGCTAAGATCCAAACTATGAAAGGATCTCAAAGTCACAATAATTATTGTCTTGCATTAATCGTTGCTCAATACTCTTATTTTATTGAACAAAGAGTAATATCCTACTACATTTAGAAGCCAAAGTGACAAGTTCAAAAACAAGAATGAAAACATAACCTACAATAGACTTCTAATAATAAGGTGACCAGTCAAATCTAAATCAATGAAACCAACCAAAAAATAAGTCCCCCCTTAAACTATAATGTATCCCAAACTCAATTATACCTCGAATATATCAAACTATATATTTTTTTCTTTCTAATTACTTTCATGTGGTGTTTGCATATATTGAGCAACATGATCAACAATAAAGGAAATATCAATATGTGTATGTGTAAAATATGAGTGAAATATAAAAGGCTACCTACTAGAAAGTAGAATTATATTTTTACAGAAATATATAAAAAGAACATATGCAATTTTAGTTTTTCCTTTTTATATGAGATATATTATTTTGAAAACCCCCACAAATAACTTTACGAAACTAGATTTTGACCATATCTAAGAGTACATCTCGAGCTTAATAAAAGTATTTAACTTATCTCAAAAAAAAATTGCATAAACCTATCATGCCAATGATAAGAAGAAAAGTTCCAAAATAAATCATAATGTGGTTAGTTTATATGTGTTGTTGTTATGTATGATTTTCATCTTATTTAATTATCTTTGTTGAGCGGCATCTTTGTCCAATTTTTTACAATTTTTATCAGATAAATACATACTTGTACCTAGCATTTTTAATCATTATTAATCCATTATGTTGATGATTAGAGGACTTTAGAAATAATAATTATTTCTCATTATTAATTAATTTAGAAGGTGTTTTGTGTAATAATTTCATTAATAAACTCATTCTTGGTTGCAGGAAGGCTCGGTGCAGGAATGCAGTTGAGTACAAATTCACCAAATGAATAAAAGTAGCAGATGGGTAGTTTAGATAGTTATTTTAAGGTGTGAATTTATAATGTGTGATATTTTTGCTTATCTTGGGATTAGTTTTGAGTGTTAGAGAGGAATAATTATATTAAGGTTTTTAAGTTATCATAGGAGATTTAAAAAGTAGAATGCGAGCACGAGAATTATTGAGGATTGTCTTGAATTTAATTATAGTTTAATTACAGTGTGGAGTTTGCAGTGAATGAAATTGGTTAAGTAGGTTTCCTTCCAAGATTGTTTATTTGTGAGAAAATGCGTGTTTCATTCCAGTATCTAGTTTTTCATTACAAAGGAACATATTTATACTCTGATCCATAAACTGAGCCAATACATAGTACAACTTGCATTTACAACTCCCGAATTGATAATTAATATTAAGAGGTTTAATTCGACAATTAAGCCGACCAACATTTTGGCGCCGTTGCTGGGGAGTTGTATTTTGGCTCAGGAAAATTTTTCTCACAGAGTTTCAAGGATGTTGTAGGGCAGTCAGAGGGCGGAGAGTGTACGGTAAGATGTGAGTGAAGAGCCACACATCCACTATTGTGGGGTTGCTCCAAAGTCTGGCCATCTTTCTTATCTCTTGAACTTTTATTTCCTTATCTGGCTTATTTGTAGAAGTAGAAATGGCCTTTATACATTTAATTTCCAAATTTCCTTGTTTTAATAGATTAAATAGCACTTTGATTTGGCATTTTTCCTTTCATGCAAGTGTGGTGAGTTTTATTTCAGTCAAAAGATTTTAAAATTCATTTATCTTCAAAATCCAATATTCAAAGTTATATCATTTTTGGGGTACTATAAGAACCCTTGTGTACTAATCCATGTGATGACAGAATGTACCAATTTTCTCATTGATGTCAAGAAGATGGTATTTTAAGGAATCATTCAATGAGGATTTCTTATGCTGCTATAGATAAGAACAACTCATCCTATGAGGAATTCACAAGTGCTGAATTTAATATATTGCTTGAACATAAATTTAAATCTTTGATTTCAGAATTGGATGATTTGTTGGAACAAGAGAAGGATGAAGAACCACTGCTTATCCTTTGCCCCAACTGTCAAAAGAGACACTGCCTTGGAAAGTGCCCACTTATCAGTCTAGAAGTTTTTGAAATTTGTGAGGATGGTCATGAAACTGAAAATTTCCCATCACTGTCATGATTATGAAAGGTACTCAAGGAGTCAAGTAAGGAATTGAATCAACCACTAGGTATAACTCAAAACCCAAAACCCTTTGATACTTGGAATAATTTTTATTTTCCTGAGCAGGTTCCTCAACGTATTTATAATCCTTCAGTGTCATGGAAAACTTTTAATCCTTCTACAATTGAATATCCTACTTCATGGTCACAATGGCCCTCGCCTTGGCCCTCATCCTCGAGCTAGATATATCCATGGCCTCACTAATCATTTGGATCTTTCTCTCTAGGGAAATATCCCATGAAAATTCAATCATATGAGCACCAAAAACCACAATTTCTTTCCAATGCACCATTAAGTTATCTTCCTCCATGGTCCCAACCACATGTGCAACCTTACCTTAACCCTCATCCATACCCTAACCCTAATCCTTATCTTAGTCCATACCTTAATCCATACCCTAGTCCTAATCCAAACCCTAATCCACACCCTAGACCTAACCCTAATTCTAATTTAAAACCTAGACCTAACCCTAGTCCAAAGCCTAATCCCAATCCAATGTTGAACCTTAGTCCAAGCATTAACCAAAACCCTACCCCAAACCATCTTTTAAACCCTGATCTAAACCATGAGGTTTCATAGCAATTTGAGCCACCTATTCTCTACGTTGATTCCCATGTTGAACATAATGCTACACCTTCTATGTTGGAAAAGGGAATGAATCTGGAAACTTCCCCCTTTACCGTAGAGCATTCACCCCGGGAAGATATAATTCAAAGAACACAAGAGGAGAAATATTTCATTGGAACTTATTCTAAAAATGTTGTTGAAATTAAAAACCCTAGAACCTCTCTCAACCATTCTTATGAATTTGAAAACCAGATATTTGAGCCTGGACTTGAGGGATTTATATTTTGTCTTTCACTAGATTCTTTGTGCCTCCAGGAGAGTGACTATAAAACTGTGGAAGAGTTGCATCAGTTGGAAAATCATAAATATGTGGATTTCATTGAATCATGCTTTCAAGTAGTCATCAAGCCATCTTATTTCCTCAGCATTCAGAAAATCTTGGTACCATATCAATTAAAGAAACTGGTTTCTCATTCTTTTGTATGTCTTGAAGTCTATTCTTTAAAACTAAGTGTGAGTATAATTAGAATTTTGTTATGCACATGCCTTCATTGGAAGTACTCATATACTTGAAAATGAGTCCTTCGCCTCTTAGGGCAAAGTAGGGTAGGAGAATAAATTAATAAAGAAGTTATAATGCTATTAGGGTTTTTTACACATTAGTTGTGAACACACACATTTGTGACAAATATTTTTGAATACAATTCACTCTAATACCTCATGATTTTGCAAAAGTAACCATGATTAATCGCTCTAATAAGTTTTCATCTCGGATATATATTTTCAGTTCCTTAGAAGGTACTGTTGAAGCCCTATGGTCAGAGGACACTCTTGCAAAGATCATAATGAGCTATTCGAGAGAACACACTAGCATTCTTAACTCGAAAGAATATTTCAATCATTATGCAGGATATCTTTAAAAAGTATTTAGGGTAAGTGCTTGACAATGATTAGTCATTAAAAACTTTTCACGCCATCTGTATTCTTAAGGAGTAGATGCATCTCCCCACTTATTAAGTAACCTTAAGGTTAATCATAATCATCGATTCCAAAGATTTAGGGAAGGATAGGAGGTCTCGTGATGAGCTGACCTACCACGATCATGAGACCTAGCATGGATGACATTACTACTACTGGTCACCAAGCCAGAGTAATGGCTTTCAACCAAAAAGTTGGAATACAAGAGGTTTCATCACGAGCCAGATTGTTCATCCATGTTACTTCTTATGAGTGGCACTACCATCAGCTGGTTACCAAGCCAAGACAGTGGCCTTCATGTAAAAATTTAAATAAGCTAACTCTGAATCTATATCTATTAAGTGGGATACTGACATTTCTCTAGGTTAAAATACATCCCTGTCGAGGTTATGGACACCTGTGGGTAGCAGGGCCATGTCTGTGGTATTAAAGTTAACTGCATATTATGATTTGTTTGGTTATCCTTCTCTTCCCTGTTTGGTTATCCTTCTTTTGGGACGAGATCGCTGATCGATCTTTTGATGCACTTAAACACGCGTTGACCCATGCACCGTTATTGCATCCTCCCAACTACAACCAAGATTACATTTTGTACCTCGCTGCTTCTCATTCCACCATTGGGATGGTACTAGTTCAGGAAGATGAATCTCACAATGAACATGTGATTTATTATCTTAGTCGAAATTTGCATCCGACTGAAATCAAATACACACATGCGGAGAAATTGGCCTTGGCAGCTGTTCAAGCTGTCCAACGTTTTAGACATTACATCTTGTTACGTAAAACCACGGTAATTTCTAATTGCAACCCTATGATATATATTTTGACCAAACAATTGCTAGGGGGAAAATATTCCAAATGGATAGTTATCCTGCAGGAATTTGACTTGGAATTTGAAAAATCCAAGGCAAAGAAATCTTTGGTATTTGTGGAACTGATGTGCGATTTCCCCTCTACTGATACTGAAACAGTGGCAGAAGAGTCCATTGCGGACGAATCTTTGTTTCTCATCAGTACACTTGATCCATGGTATGGAGATATTATTGTTTATCTCCAAACCCAATCTTTTCGGCCTGACATCTCACGAACTCAGCGACGGAAAATACGCTTCCAATCCCAACAATATAATATCATTGGTGATACACTTTATCGACGTGGAGCGGATTCTGTTTTCTGACGTTGTCTAACTCATGAAGAAGCTGAGAAGGTTTTAAATGACTGTCATTCTGGAGCATGTGGCGGTCATATGTCTGGGTATGCCACAGCCCAAAAGATATTGCGTGCAGGTTATTTCTGGCCAACGTTGTTCAAATATTGCATTTATGCGGTTCGGAAATGCCACAACTATCAAATTTTTGATCGGAAAATGCGTGCGCCACCCGCTGCTCTTCACCCTATAATTGCTGTTGGTCCTTTTGCGAAATGGGGTATCGATTTTATTACATGTAACCCTCACTCGGCTGGGGGGCATGCATATATTATCTTAGCGGTAGATTATTTTACAAAATGGGCCGAGGCGATGCCTACATATTCAGCTGACGGCAAGACTGCTGCAACATTCGTATTTAATCACATAATTGCTAGGTTCGGTGTTCCTCAAGCTATTATTACGGATCATGGAAGTCATTTTCGGAATTTCATGATGACTGAACTGACAGAACAACTTGGCCTACGCCATGATAGTTCCACTCCATATTATCCGCAAGCCAATGGTCTGGTTGAATCCATTAACAAAGTTTTAGTCACCATGATTAAATTAATCATTGGTATTCACAAGACAAATTGGCATTCCATGTTATTTTCAGCGCTTTGGGCATATCAAACCTCAGTCAAAACATCAACGGGTTTCACTCCTTTTCAACTAGTTTACGGTTTGGAAGCTGTGTTGCCGATTGAATGCGAAATACCGTCACTAAAATTAGCCGTAGAATTACTTCCAGCTACGTCTGAAGAGGAGAAACGTTTCTTGTACTTAGCCCAATTAGATGAGAATCGACGAAATGTTGCAATAGCAAACGAGGCTCATGTTAAAAGGATAAAAGCTCAGTATGATAGAAATGTGACCCCTCGAAATTTTTCAGAAGGAGACCTAGTTTTACTTTATGATCAAGCTAACGACAAGCTAGGAGCTAGGAAATTCATGCATATGTGGCATGGTCCTTACATTGTGAAACGAAAGTTAGCAAAAGGGGCCTATGAGTTGATAGATTTTGACGGTGTCCCTTTGGATAAACCCATAAATGGGCTTTATCTAAAGCGATATTATGCTTAAATAAGGTGTGGAGATTTTTGTTAGTTTAGATTTCTTTACTGCTGGTGTGTTTTAGATTATAAAAGTGTGCCTAGTTTAGAAGTGTGTTTTTGTTACTATTCCTGCTTATCTGAGTTTTAATCTTGATATTGCAGATGTCCATGTCTCTTCAAACCTACATTGGTTTTGCTGATGGTGCTTTTCGTAGTACACGGAACATTTCTTCCGCAGCTTGGGTTATCTATTCACCCTCTGACGAGTTAGTATCCATGAATGGGGTAAGCCTTGGTCAAACAACAAATAACATTGCCGAGTATAGTGCAGTGATTGAGTTATTGTCTGAGTCCATATCATTTGGAATTCGGAGTTTGATTGTAAGGTTGGATTCTGAACTTGTTGTATTACAGCTTAACAGGGTTTATACCATTAGAAATCTAGTGTTATTAAGGTTGTTTTTAAGAGTTCGTCTCTTGGAACGTGAGTTTGATTACATTTAATATCAGCATATTCCAAGACATTTAAATACATTAGCAGATTCAATTGCTTCTAGTATGATAAATAGACATTTGCAATAATTAAAAGCAGTAAAACAAACAACATTCACATATGTACACAGATAGCTGTCAAAATAGTGATATATATCATAGGAGTGTGTTAAAAAAATATACATCGTCTTCGATCATAGGTTGGAAACACCTTATGATCGGCAAAAATGATAATACAAAAGTACAAAAATGAGTCTACACGATCATCCCATCACTGATGATGATCTCGATAGGAAACAACTGCTCGGGCCACCCTGCATAGGAACCTCCTGAAAGGTCCTGGGACTCCAATCACATATCTTTGTAGCCTGAGAGGAATGTCATCTATGCTGGTCTCTGGAATATCTAGAGTCAAACGCTCTAGATGATGCTCCAAATCAGTCAAAATCTCCACTGATTGGCCTGCTGGGGCTGGCGCGGGCGCAACTGGTTGTCTCCTCTCGAAAGGTTGGAGATGAGCTGGTCGATGTGGACCCACGTATGTGTTTAAAAAACTTTTGGTTATTAGTTTTCTAAGACGATAAAAAATTAAAAAAAATTAGAACTTAGCAAACGTTGAAAAATAATTTTACCTGAATCATCCCACTGTTCCCCTGCAGGGAGAGTCATCTCTCTATCACCGCAGAAATCTATCCCGGCATACGGAAAATCCTCTATCATAAAAACTGGGCGATCCAGCCAACGAAAATATGAAGAAGGGAATCGCACAATCTTAGTACCCTCAATAGCATGACGAGCCATCAACGCGGACCAATGAACCATTCTCGGTTCTCGAAGTCGATCGGCATCAACATCAATACTCTGTGGAGCTAACATGGGGATCCTCTCCAGAGCAAAAGAAACAACAATGGATCCGTATCCAAAGTTATTCAGTTTCCCATTTTTTTCTCTGGTTAGTTGGCCTTTTACATTGGCCAACACAGCTTCACACCAGTTAAAGATGGTGCCGCGAAAACAGTCCACGGCAACACGCATTTGGGAACCAGTAGCTACATGAAGCGCAACACTCCCACATAGTTTGGTAACAGTAAAAGCAATAACTTTCAATTCATGACGGATGATGTGTTTTATGTCAATCCATTTGTCCTGAGGATTTGCCTGATCATTGCAGAATTCTAGTTGGAGACTAGCGACAGTCTGGCCACCTGGCCTAGTCCCAAACAAAGAAACTTGTTCGCCCCTCTTGGACAAACTAGTCAAGAAATATATATCCTCCAGCTCAATTTCGAGCCGGTGGCCACCAATGAAGAAGCACTGGTCCTCCACATTCCATCTGTTAACCAACCATGTTAAGAGTTCTACTTGTGCCCTCATGCCTGAGATGGCCCAAAATTTGTACAAGCCACATGCTTTTAATGCCCTTTGTGTGGGAAAATGAAGTATTGCAGCTTCATCCACTTCCTCGTGCTCACGTTCTCGCCAGATAAGAATCTTGTTAATCCTACAATACATAAAAAGGCAAGTTAGAATAGTTTTATTTGAAAAATTTTGGCAAATAAATGAGAAATCAATGTTGTAAATCTAACCGCACGGGTACCGCACCCGCTCTTTGTAAACAGAGCGTAGGTCCACACGCACAGTGTGTACCGGGTGCGCAACCCACGGATTTTTCCTTATAGGAAAAATTCGGGGTCCGCAGGTAGCGTGTGTCCCACCTGCGGACCCCACGGGTGAAATTTTTAACCATTTTTTGCCCCAAAAATTCAAACTAAAGCCTAAAAACAAATTTGAAACGGATGAAAAACAAGATAGAGAGGTTGTGGATTACCTGGGACTGACGATTCTCGATTCCAACAGACGAATTTTCCAGAATCTTCACGGGAACCTTCTTATCCAAAAGCTTTTTACTTTTCACTCTGAAACTGAACGGTAAAAATGAAATTGAAAAAGTCCTTTTTATAAGTTTTTTCGAATGGATGAATTTTTAATTTATTTATTTTTCACTTTAAAAAGGGTATTTTTGAAAGCATTTTTACTTATCTTAAATAGGTATGTGTAATGTTTTAAGTTTTTGTGTAGAAAATGGATTTTTCAGGTGAACTGGTCGTTTTTCAACAAAGAGCATACTTTTATCACTTTTTCGGACTCTTTTAAAAATTTTATGAAAAAGCAAAACCTTGGAGTCCTCTTTTAAGCCCTTTTCAGACTCTCTAAATATGAAAATATTGCCGAGTACTTGACTATTCGAACTCGTTAAAGTAAATGAATAGTCGTCCCTTCAGTATAAGTTTACCCCTTTTACGGACTGAAATGGACTATTTACGAAAAAGGTATACGTTGACTAAATATGGTCAATAGAGTTCTCTCCCGCATTATTTTATCCTTTTTCGGGCTCGAGGGACTAAATTTACGAAAAAGAACACCCATGGAGTTTTCTTAAGTTTTTCTTCTGACTCCCTAAAACTGAAAAACACCGAGTTTCTCCTATACTGGACTCGTTAAAACTTAACAGTAAAGGACCTATTTAATTTTCAACAGGAACGAACCACTCCTTCTTAGGGTTCGAATTTTAAACTAAGTTGGACTCATCCGAAGGATGAGCTTATAACCAAGCAAATGTTATCCTCCTCAAGCTTGTCAAAAATAAAGAGGTACTTGCCAGAAATGGTCGGGGAAAAAGAGAGAAAAATGGGCGTGTTTGTTGTATTTTAAATTTTTCGAAAACTCAGTAAACCACTCTTGGACATGACACTTTCATTTACCTGGGTTGGGAAATCCTTTGCCTAACAGTTAATCAAACCACATTGAAAGTCTTCAATCGGTTTCTGGGTATTAGCTTTGGGTCAATTGTTACCAAGCCATCTGCAGTGTCATTATGTGTTCAAGAGAATAGTTCAAATAAACCATTCATCTGCAAAATATTTGTCATCCATTTTTGACCATCCCTGAGTCAGTCCTTCCCAATATATTTTCAAAACTTGATCTATGATTTCGTGTTGTGGGCTTGCCTACGACAGATCACTTTCTATCTACATCAGCACATTATCTAAGAAGTTGATCCAGAAATCGTCAGTACCTTGAAATCTGCATGCCTTAATGGCAGGTTTCTCGCATTCGACGACAGGTTGCATCATTGACCTTCGATCGAATGATTCCGTGACATGTTCAACTTCAGCTCATTCATTCACATTTCATGGATTGTACTGAGTACTTTGAGAGCCATTGACATTACTGATGGTTTCTCTCACACTTGTTAACAATTCACATCATTGACTGGTAATCAAGTGGTTTCTACCATGCTCGACTTCAACACATTTATTCACATGGATAGAATCGTACTAGTTCGAGATGCGGAAATCAAGACAATGGATCTAGTTTCCACCATCCAGGCTGCGAGGAATTTTGTTGTCATCTATACAGTAGACTATTTATAAACAGATGGCTACGTCCATACTGTGTCTACATATATCTGTACTACGATGTATTCAAAATCATTCCTGTATCAGAACGATTTCAGTTAGTTTATAGTTAGTTTTTATCTGAGTATGGGAATGCCTACCTCAGTGATGACATATATATGTATATATTTTGCATTGAATGTTTTTACAGGTTCCGACTGGGGTGTCCACAGGATGATCTTTGAAATGATAAAGTACTACACTCTTCATATATGACAGACTACAGCTTCATCTATTCCATACTTTGCACTTTAGGGGGAAATTTGTTACACTAAAATCTGTCATCCTGACATTTTACTATGAGTATGAGCTCATTATTACTCATACTTCCTCCTTTTGCAAGTCTAACATATCAGCTCCTCATGTCAAGCTTTCAAAATCAGAGAAAAGTTCCTAAAAATCCCCTAAACATTAGTATCGCACTTTCTTTATTCTTTTCCTGCGGTCCCGCACCTAAAGTTCAGCCATCATGCGGAACCATCCCGCACTTTCTTTGTGTTATGGGTGCGGACCTCTGTAAAACTCAAAAATGCGAGAAAGTAAAGATAAAAAGTGAATTTCAGATGAATTCTAAAAGATTCTAGATGGGAATTTTCGGGAATGGATACGCTTTGAGAAGGTTCATGCATCCCTCACTTGATGGAGCTAACCCCTTGATGTAAGGAGCTAATCCCTTTGAAGGAGGATTCTATCCCTTTATATTTGGAACAAGAAACCTTCTCTTTTCCACTATAAAAAGAGGCCTTGGGTAGCCTCAAAGGGAGTTGAAGCTTAAGATATTTGAAGTTAAATGTTGTTGAGATTTAGACTCAGTTAACTAAGACTTTCTGTGAGGTTAAATCACTCATCTCTATTTGTCTTGGTTCAAAGAGTGCAATGCTTGTCAAATTAGAAGAGATTCTTGCTTCGGACCCCAGGAGGACCTGCACAACATCAAGGCACAGGTTGTAAAGGTTTTCTTTATTTGAAGTTAATACAAATATACTCATTTCTCTCATTAAACTGTCAATTCATGGTTTATTTCATAAATTCCTTGATCATTATGATAAGTATGGTTTATAATAATGTCTATACAGGTGTTGTGTAATCTTTTTTCTTGTTTGTGACTGCAGATTCACGAGGAAAGTTCTTTCAGTGCACGGGAAGGACTTCAACGAGATCAAGCAAGCGTTGGACATAAGGTAGGCCTTACACCTATATAGTGTTTTTATGAATCTTATATGCTTAGAGAGAGATTAGTATAATTGGCTGTTTGTTGCTAGTTACTTTTAGTACTAGAGAGATCGGTCTTGTCCACAAGATGGATTAATCTACACAACACCTATTTACATTAATGTGACGAAAGATTCCAGGAAGAAGTTGGAGCTGACCACAGAGGTTGGGATATTTTTTGGGTTCACAGAAACACCCCACAACTATCGTGTGTATTTTCTAGACAGTCGGAAGACTGTTGTGCGACGGGATATCAAATTTCATGAGGAGAAAGCAATAAAGTGTTCGCTTGAGAGGGAGCCACACTTGCATGTAGATGAGGAGCTATTAGTTCCTAAGGATGAGCCTTAGGATGTGGAACAACTACAAGAGGAGGTTCATGGAGTGGAAGAAACTACTCATGTAGCGCCAACCATCAGAGGGCAGAAGCGCACTACAGAAGCTGAGCGACTGAATCTTGATGCAGAGAAGATTGTAGGAGTACCTACATCACAACGCAGACAGAGACAGTCACTTGACAGATATACTGGATACATGGCTTTGATGAGAAAGTGTATCGTGATAGAACCATCCTCTTTCAAGGAAGATTTTGAGGACCCTGCATGGGTAGATGCCATGGTGGAAGAGTATGATTTGATTGTCAGAAACAGTGCATGGGAGATTATCCCAAGGCCAAAAGAGAAATCAGTGGTAGGTTTGAGATGGATCTACAAAGTGAAGCAAGATGCTTACGGGAGCATCAAGAAGTACAAGGCAAGATTTGTTGCCCGGGGCTTCTCACAGATTGAGGGGATCGACTATGAGGAAACCTTTGCACCTGTCGCAAGGTATTATTCCATACGGAGCATCCTAGTTCTCTCAGCACAGATGGGATGGCACATTCATCAGATGAATGTGAAGACTTCGTTCCTCAATGGAGTCATTGAGGAGGAGGTGTACATAGAGCAACCTGAAGGTTTTGAGATCTTCAACAGTGAGTCGCATGTGTGCAGGCTAAAAAGAGCATTGTATGGGTTGAAACATGCACCTCGTGTTTGGTACACACGAATAGACAGTTATTTCACTGGTCTTTGATTCACCAAGAGTGAGGCGAATCCGAACCTATACCAGATTCTAGTGGAGGGTAAGTTGTTGATCATTGTACTTTATGTAGATGATTTGATTCTGATGGGTGATGAACAGTTGATACTCTCATGCAAGGCTGATCTTACAAAAGAGTTTGAGATGAAGGACTTGGGCCTCCTTCATTATTTCCTGGGATTGGAAATTTGACAGCGCAGTGCTGGATTTTTTGTGTCTCAAGGCATGTATGCCCAAGAGATAGTGGAGAAGTTCAACATGCAAGGCTACAAGCCTATCGACACTCCTCTTCCTGGTGGTTGGAGGAAAGAGGATGCTACATCGACAAAGGTAGTGGATGCCACTGTTTACTGACAGTTGGTGGGGTTGCTTATGTATCTAGTCAATACATGACCTAGCATATGCTACGATGTTAACCATCTTTCAAAAGCTATGGTTAAGCCTACCAAGCTCTTATGGAAGGTGGAGAAGCATGTATTGAGATATCTCAGAGGCACATCGGGATATGGATTATGGTACAGACAGTTGGATGAGGTGAAGCTGGATGGCTTCACAGATGAAGATTGGGCAGCAAGCCCAACGGACAGAAAGAGCACATCTGGAGGGATTTTTAGTATCGGGTCGACAACAGTTTCTTGGTACAGCAGGAAGTAGAGATCCGTGGCACTTAGTTCAGCGGAGGCCGAGTACATGGCAACAAGTTTGGTTGCATGCGAGGCTATATGGATGAGGAAGATCTTAGTCGGGTTGTTCAGTTCACACTTAGATCCTACTGTGATATATTGTGATAATTAGAGTTGAATCAAACTCTCGGTTAATCCAGTATTTCATGATAGATCTAAACACATTGATATCCGGTATCATCATATCAGAGATTATGTGCAGCGGAAGATCATGTTACTTTATTACATTCCTACGGAGGATCAGGATGTTGATATATTGACGAAGGCACTCACCAGGAGCAAATTCAAATACCATAGAGGTAGGATCGAGGTGGCAGATAATCCCTCTCTTGTTGAGAGGGAGTGTTGAGATTGCAACAATATGATGAGCTTAGTGAAAAGAGTCGCCTTCACTAAGTGGGCCCGCAGGCTATTTTTGGCGCAAGTCTTTTTTTGGACTATGTCTATTTTTAGACATGTCAATCATATTCTATGAGTTGCAGGATGCTATTTTTGGATGGTTGGTCAAGTTGGAAAAATATATGGACTTATATTTTTAGACATATTGGGCGGAATCTATTTTTAGATTGCAGATCTAAATATGGGTAGATATGTAATACTATTATCTTAATAATATTTGGACTATAAACATTATCTTATTCTCTTGGAGCACTTCAGTTAAGTGCACAAATGTGGCACAGGAGCTGACAGAAGGAATTATGCTATTCCTAAGGGTTAAGTGGAACTATTGCATGGATACTTTAGTTAGAACTCATGTGACAGATTTTGGTGGATTTATTGAGGTAGTTGGTGGAGTTGTGTTCAGTTTAACTCAGTTAGACATAGTTGAGCTAGTTGTATCTAGTCTAACTAATTGATACACTAGTGAGAGTGGTGTGAATTAAGTATTAATTAATTCACTAATTATTAACTCATTAATTAACTGAAGAATAAATCAGTTAACTATAGTGCATGGATAGTTTCAGTGGAGACTAGTGGAGAGGTAGGTGAAAGAGCAGGTTGACTATCAATTGTGACTATAGTGTTGCATGAGTTTGAACCACACATTGATGGAGATACCAATGAGGATTGCGTGAGCAAGGCTGGACCAATTCGAGTTCATTCAAAGCCAATATTCTGCAGGTATTGCACAATAGAGGTAGGCTAGCAGGTGGCAAAGATCGGTGCATGGATTTGCTAGATCGAGCTTGACTAGTGTGTAGCGATTGTATTGTACTGAGAGCTTGATATGATCAGCTTTGTATGAGAATTGTTACATGATCTCTATGAAATATATTATATATATATAGTTGGGGTTTTTAGCTTCAGGCTTTCCCATTAAAAAACTATGTTCATATGTGTGAATTTTTATGGTTTCAATGTGTGCATGCAATTGATTTAGTTTCCACAAGTAATGATCAATAGTAGAAGATATTTTTTATTATGCATGAAGTTAAATAGTCTGTGATTAGGAGAATCTTGGATGTATAACACATTGGTTATATAATTTATGCATTGCATTAATTTATGAAATAATTTAAGACCATCTATTATGTACATATAGATTTCTTGACGCATGGTGCATGCAAACATAATATCAGTGGAATAAAATTCTCAATAAACTTGTATATAAAATTTTAATCCTTGAATTAACACCCAATTGGGCCATGATATCTATTTAAAGGGCATGGAGGGTCATGGATAATCATTGATTTCCATAACTCTTTTATGTAAAATATTTTCTTTTGCATTAATAAAACTCCCTCAAGTGGTTGCATTAGTTGGAGCCGTGGACTATTTCCCTATCAGAGGGTTTTAACCACGTAAAAACATTGGCATTAGTATCGAGGAGAATATAATCCATTCAAGCACTCTATGTTTAGAAAATATCATGATTTTCTTATCAGTCTATGCCTTAAACACATCATGATCGTTGGATTACAATGCAACTAATACATAGTAAAGATGCACTAAGAAACACACTTTTAGCTAATATACACATTAAAAAAAGTTGAAATTAACCAGCTCCTAAGTTTTTAAATATCCTAACAAATCATAATCATTGGAACTATATATGTTCGATGTAGAAGTATTTTTGTTCTTTATATATTTTCATCTATAGGTGATAGAATTTATTGTCTGGGAATTATGGTTCCAGTTAAATAAGTACCAAAAAGGGGTGTTTTGTTGATTTTATAAAATATAATTTTTATAAAGGAGAAAATGAACCATCATATCACTATGTATAGAACATATCATGATTGTTGAATTACAATACCTCAAATCCATGTTGAAGAAATACACTTTTACATATTAGAGACACTAGGCCAAGTTTAACTTAACTAACTCCTAAGAATATAAATATCTTAACATCCATTCTTAAAAATAACTTGGAATGGATTAAAGGATTTAATCAGGTGACACAATAGGAGATGGAAGGGAGGATTAAAGCTTATATGCCTTTAATGAAAACGTCTTTAAGTCCTAACATAGATTTAAGTTTATAAAACTTTGTTTTTTAAAGATACACTATGAAAATATATGTAAATTTGTCATTTGTAGGGAAAAAGTGTGCTTCAATAACTAGATCATGAATGAGTTATGCACATATAAATTACTTTTTGCACGGTACATTCAACCATAATATCAATAGAATCAAATTCTCAATAAAATTGTACATCAAATTTTAATCCATGAATTAACACCCAATTTGTCCATGAACTCTATTTAAAAGGCATGGAGGGTGGATGATGACTACTTTCCGTAACTCTTTTATGTTAGATATTTTCTTTTGCATTAATAAATTTTCCTCAAATGGTTGCATTATTTTCAGTTGCGGACTATATCCCTCTCATAGTGTTTTAACCATGTAAAAATATTGACATTAGTATCGAGGATAATATAATCCATTCAACCACTCCATGTTTATAAAATATCATGATTGTCATATCACTCTATGCCTTCAACATATCATGACCGTTGGATTACAATGCAGCTAATATATACTAAAGACACACTAAGAAACACACTTTTAGCTAATAACACATTACAAAAAGTTGAAATTAACTAACTCCTAAGTGTTTAAATATCCCAACAGCTCATAATCATGGGAACTATATATGTTCGATACAAATGCATTTTTTTTCTTTATATATTTTCATATATAGGTGATAGAATTTATTGTCTGGGAATTATGATTCCAGTTAAATAAGTACAAAAAAGGGTGCATTGATGATTTTATAAAACTATAATTTGTATCAATGATAAAATGAACCATCATATCTCTATGTCTAGAACATATCAGGACTTTTGAATTACAATGCCTCAAATCCATGCTAAAGGAACACACTTTTACATATTAGACACATTAGGCCAATTTGAACTTAACTAACTCCTAAGAATATAAATATCTTAACATCCCTTCTTAAAAATAACTTGGAAAGGATTGAAGGATTTAATAAGGTGACATAATAGGAGAAGGAAGGACAGACTAAATATTATCCACCATTAATGCCAACTTATTTAAGTCCTAACATCGATTTAATTTTATAAAACTTCACTTTTTTACGATACATTATGAAAATATCTACAACTTTGTCATCTGTAGGGAAAAGGTGCACTTCAATATCTAGATCATGAATGAGTTTTCTGATGAAGTGCATTTGTAGCTCAATGAGTTTGTTGTGCTAATGAGACAATGGATCTTTGACAAACTTGATAAAAATTTGATTGTCACAGTAGATGGTGGTCAGATGATGTTGCTAAGATCCAAACTATGAAAGGATCTGTCAAAGTCACAATAATTATTGTCTTGCATTAATCCTTGCTCAATACTCTTATTTTATTGAACAAAGAGTAATATCCTACTACATTTAGAAGCCCAAGTGATAGGTTCAGAAACAAGAATGAAAACATAACCTACAATATACTTCTAATAATAAGGTGACCAGTCAAATCGAAATCAGTGAAACCAACCAAAAAATAAGTCCCCCCTTAAACTATAATGTATCCCAAACTCAATTATACCTCGAATATATCAAACTATATATATTTTTCTTTCTAATGACTTTCATGTGGTGTTTTCATATATTGAGCAACAACATCAACAATAAAGGAAATATCAATATCTGTATGCGTAAAATATGAGTGAAATATAAAAGGCTACCTACTAGAAAGTAGAATTATATTTTTACAGAAATATATAAAAAGAACACATGCAATTTTAGTTTTTCCTTTTTATATGAGATATATTATTTTGAAAACCCCCACAAATAACTTTACGAAACTAGATTTTGACCATATCTAAGAGTACATCTCGAGCTTAATAAAAGTATTTAACTTATCTCAAAAAAAAATTGCATAAACCTATCATGCCAATGATAAGAAGAAAAGTTCCAAAATAAATCATAATGTGGTTAGTTTATATGTGTTGTTGTTATGTATGATTTTCATCTTATTTAATTATCTTTGTTGAGCGGCATCTTTGTCCAATTTTTTACAATTTTTATCAGATAAATACATACTTGTACCTAGCATTTTTAATCATTATTAATCCATTATGTTGATGATTAGAGGACTTTAGAAATCATAATTATTTCTCGTTATTAATTAATTTAGAAGGTGTTTTGTGTAATAATTTCATTAATAAACTCATTCTTGGTTGCAGGAAGGCTCGGTGCAGGAATGCAGTTGAGTACAAATTCACCAAATGAATAAAAGCAGCAGCTGGGTAGTTTAGATAGTTAGTTTAAGGTGTGAATTTATAATGTGTGATATTTTTGCTTATCTTAGGATTAGTTTTGAGTGTTAGAGAGGAATAATTATATTAAGGTTTTTAAGTTATCATAGGAGATTTAAAAAGTAGAATGCGAGCGCGAGAATTATTGAGGATTGTCTTGAATTTAATTATAGTTTAATTACAGTGTGGAGTTTGCAGTGAATGAAATTGGTTAAGTAGGTTTCCTTCCAAGATTGTTTATTTGCGAGAAATTGCGTGTTTCATTCCAGTATCTAGTTTTTCATTACAAGGGAACATATTTATACTCTGATCCATAAACTGAGCCAATATGTAGTACAACTCGCATTTACAACTCCCGAATTGATAATTAATATTAAGAGGTTTAATTCAAAAATTAATTTGGCCAACATTTTGGCGCCGTTGCTAGGGAGTTGTATTTTGGCTCAGGAAAAATTTTCTCACATAGTTTCAAGGATATTGCAGGGAAGTCAGAGGGCGGAGAGTGTACGATAATACGTGAGTGAAGAGCCACGTATCCACTATTGTGGGGTTGCTCCAAATTCTGGCCATCTTTCTTATCTCTTGAACTTTTATTTCCTTATCTGGCTTATGTGTACAAGTAGAAAAGGGCTTTATACATTTAATTTCCAAATTTCATTGTTTTAATAGATTAAATAGCACTTTGATTTGGCATTTTTCCTTTCATGCAAGTGTGGTGAGTTGTATTTCAGTCAAAATATTTTAAAATTCATTTATCTTCAGAATCCAATATTCAAAGTTATATCATTTTTGGGGTACTATAAAAACCCTTGCGTACTAATCCATGTGATGACACAATGTACCAGTTTTCTCATTGAAGTCAAGAAGATGGTATTTTAAGGAATCATTCAATGAGGATTTCTTATGCTACTATAGATAAGAACAACTCATCTGATGAGGAATTCACAAGTGCTGAATTTAATATCTTGCTTGAACATAAATTTAAATATTTGATTTCAGAATTGGATGATTTGCAGGAACAAGAGAAGGACGAAGAACCACTTCTTATCCTTTGCGCCAACTTTCAAAAGAAACACTGCCTTGGAAAGCGCCCACTTAGTGCTCTAGAATTTTTCGAAATTTGTGAGGATGGTCATGAAACCAAAAATTTCCCATCACTTTCATGAGTACGAAAGGTACTCAGGGAGTCAAGTAAGGAATTGAATCAACCACCAGGTATAAATAAAAACCCAAAACCATTTGATACTTGGAATAATTGTTATTTTCCTGAGCAGGTTCCTCAACGTATTTATAATCCTTCAGTGTCATGGAAAACTTTTAATCATTCTACAATTGAATATCCTACTTCATGGTCACAATGGCCCTCGCCTTGGCCCTCATCCTCGAGCCAGATATATCCATGGCCTCAAGAATCGTTTGGATCTTTCTCTCTAGGGAAATATCCCATGAAAATTCAATCATATGAGCACCAACAACCACAATTTATTTCCAATGCACCATTAAGTTATCTTCCTCCATGGTCCCAACCACATATGCAACCTTACCTTAACCCTCATCCATACCCTAACCCTAATCCTTATCTTAGTCCATACCTTAATCCATACCCTAGTCCTAATCCAAACCCTAATCCACACCCTAGACCTAACCCTAATTCTAATTTAAAACCTAGACCTAACCCTAGTCCAAAGCCTAATCCCACTCCAAATTTGAACCTAAGTCCAAACATTAACCAAAACCCTACCCCAAACCATCTTTTAAACCCTGATCTAAACCATGAGGTTTCACGGCAATTTGAGCCACCTATTCTCTGCATTGATTCCCATGATTAACATAATGCTACACCTTCTATGTTGGAAAAGGGAATGAATCTGGAAACATCCCCCATTACCGTAGAGCATTCACCCCAGGAAGATATAATTCAAATAACACAAGAGGAGAAATCTTTCATTGGAACTTATTCTAAAAATGTTGTTGAAATTCAAAACCCTAGAACCTCTCTCAACCATTCTTGTGAATTTGAAAAGTAGATATTTGAGCCTGGACTTGAGGGATTTATCTTTTGTCTTTCACTAGATTCTTTGTGCCTCCAGGAGAGTGACTATCAAACTGTGGAAGAGTTGCATCAGTTGGAAAATCACAAATATGTGGATTTCATTGAATCATGCTTTCAAGCAGTCATCAAGCCATCTTATTTCCTTAGCATTCAGAAAATATTGGTACCATATCAATTAAAGCAACTGGTTTCTCATGCTTTTGTATGTCTTGAATTCTATTCTTTAAAACTAAGTGTGAGTATAATTAGCATTTTGTTATGCACATGCCTTCATTGGAAGTACTCATATACTTGAAAATGAGTCCTTCGCCTCTTAGGGCAAAGTAGGGTAGGAGAATAAATGAATAAAGAAGTTATAATGCTATTAGGGTTTTTTACACATTAGTTGTGAACACACACATTTGTGACAAATATTTTTGAATACAATTCACTCTAATACCTCATGATTTTGCAAAAGTAACCATGATTAATCGCTCTAATAAGTTTTCATCTCGGATATATATTTTCAGTTTCCCTTAGAAGGTACTATTGGAAAACCCCTATGGTGGAACACTCTTGCAAAGATCATAATGAGCTATTCGGGAGAACACTAGCATTCTTAACTCAAATAATATTTCAATCATTGTCTGGGATATCTTTAAAAAGTATTTAGGGTAGAGGAATTAGCCAGCAATGATTAGTCATTAAAAACTTTTCACGCCATCCTGTATTCTTAAGGAGTAGATCTGTCTCCCCACTTATTAAGTAACCTTAAGGTTAATCATAATCATCGATTCCAAAGATTTAGGGAAGGATAGGAGGTCTCATGATGAGCTGACCTACCACGATCATGAGACCTAGCATGGATGACATTACTACTACTGGTCACCAAGCTAGAGTAATGGCTTTCAACCAAAAAGCTGGAATACAAGAGGTTTCATCACGAGCCAGATTGTTCATCCATGTTACTTCTTATGAGTGGCACTACCATCAGCTGGTTACCAAGCCAGGACAGTGGCCTTCACGTAAAAATTTAAATAAGCTAACCCTGAATCTATATCTATTAAGTGGGATAATGACATTTCTCTAGGTTAAAATACATCCCTGTCGAGGTTATGGACACCTGTGGGTAGCAGGGCCATGTCTGTGGTATTAAAGTTAACTGCATATTATGATTTTTTTGGTTATCCTTCTCTTCCCTAAGACTCATCATCATTTTTCTTGGACAATGGTTTTGAGCTGATTTAAAGATGATGCTTTGAGTTCTATCTTTCAAAAATAAAGAATCTTTGAATGATGTGGTACCCTTAGTGAAGGTAATTCATTGTACTAGATTAAGAGGAAATTTATTTTTGAATCTGGATGACAACGTAGTTTAGAGTTCTCAATAAAGAGGTTGTTGAATGGTATCGTAACTCACTTTAATGGTATTTGAAGTGATGAATTACTCAAGGATGGCTATTCACAAGGTGTTGGTTGCTGACAATGCATATTTATTATAGTTGCATCTAAATATGTGCTGAATGACCTAGGTATGAGATTGTTATAATAGGTGCAGGAATATTTTGTTATTCCTTTTGAAACTACGTTTTTTCAACAAAATTTGATTTTCATCACAAGACTTTGGGCAGAAACAAAACAGGGAATTCATTTGGGACAAGGTAACAGGCATGTGCCATACTATTTTTCTATAATGTCTACTTGTTGTACCTAATCCTGTTACATTCCTGAAATTTATACCTTCATTAGAACTGTAACATGGTTATGGCTGGCATTGTAATAGTTATGTTGCAGGCTAATGAAGGCATTTCATTATTAGGCATCTCCATCCTTATTTGCTAAAATATTTGTTGACATTTTTTTCCTACCTTATTTCACCGCCTTAAAGGTTTTTCTTGCAAGAGGACGTGAAAGAAGTTAAGTGTGGGGGGATGTTGAGCCGCATCTTTGTCCAAATTTTTACGATTTTTATCAGATGAATACATACTTGTACCTGGTGTTTTTAATCATTATTAATCCATTATGTTGATGATTAGAGGCATTTAGAAATAATAATTATTTCTCGTTATTGATTAATTTAGAAGGTGTTTTGTGTAATAGTTTCATTAATAAATTCATTCTTGGTTGCAAGAAGGTTCGGTGCAGGAATGCAGTTGAGTACAAATTCACCAAATGAATAAAAGCAGCAGCTGGGTAATTTAGATAGTTAGTTTAAGGTGTGAATTTATAATGTGTTATCTTTTTTCTTATCTTAGGATTAGTTTCCAGTGTTAGAGAGGAATAATTAGATTAGGGTTTTTAAGTTATCATAGGAGATTTAAAAAGTAGAATGTGAGTGCGAGAATGATTGAGGATTGTCTTGAATTTAATTATAGTTTAATTACAGTGTGGAGTTTCCAGTGAATGAAATTGGTTAAGTAGGTTTCCTTTCAATATTGTTTATTTGCGAGCAAATGTGTGTTTGATTCTAGTATCTAGTTTATCATTACAAAGGAACATATTTATACTCTGATCAGTAAGATGAGCTAATAAGTAGTACAACTCACGTTTATGACTCCCAGATTGATAATTACTATTGAGAGGTTTAATCTGAAAACTAAGCCAACCAACAATATTCTATTTGTATTTTTAATCTAATAGGCTTAGCATCCGGGTATGTCTTGACTTCATGAATAACAATCTTAGGATCGATACTTGGCATCTCTTCGTAAGACCAGGAAAATTTTTCTTGGAATTCTTGAAATATGGCTTTGTAAGTGTTAATCTCTTTAATCGAAAAATAAGCACCTATATGAATTTTTTCATTAATTCCAGGTTTAATAAATATGTCAATAGGACTTGTTGTAGAAATATTTCCCAAATTTTTCTCAGAATCCGAATGTGTGATCGACGTGGGATTCTAAGGTTCCTTGACATAATAAATTGTAAATATAGATGTAAAATCATTTTCAAATTTATCAATATCAGGAAAAAAATAAGATCGATGACGTAGATTGTCCCATGGTAATTCATCTGGTGAAAATATTTCTCGAATGCTTTCATTAGTTGTGAATACATGTTGAAAGGGATCCAGAAATGACGTCAAAGTTGAGCTTGATATAGAAGATGATTATTCTCTGACCTATTCACTGATCAGTAGAAGTTTATGGGGTGTTAAAAAACAATTGTACTACTACATATGCTGATTCAAAAGGACTTAAAGGCATCTCGCCATTATAAGAGTCCAATTTTTATTCTAAAGGCACAGTTCATGTGTCATCAAATGTCCTGTGCTTGATGTGATCATATTGATAATGGAAATTATTCGTGGTATGTTGGGAGATGGCATAGCAAAATTTCCCATGAGAGTGAAATCCTTTATTAGTCCTACACCAAAATATTCGTATGGGATGACCGATTTTCCAATATGTTGGATACTATCTGTAGAAGGTCTGAAGAGAAGTATGACAATTGATCGATTTTAACAATATTTCCTTTATGAGGAAACATTATTATCCAAAAGACCTATGAAAAAAAATAGTCATTGCGTAAGACCAACTGCGACCCAGAAGAAGGTTGTAATCAAGAGGGGTATCAACAACTTCCACCTCTAGTTTTATAGTTTTTCCTTCTACTTCTATAGGCAGATTCTGGAGTATTACATATGGATGGAAACCTCTTCCATCAAAGGATTTAAGTAGAGTCAGTGATTTGTTGAGTGTTTGAGGACCAACGGTTTTCCAACAGTTTAATGACATTATACAAGTATATTCCCCCTCTTCAATTATGACACGAAAAACTCGTCTTGATTTGACTAATAATAGAATTTGAAAAGCCATTTGATGTGCAAGTCTAGGTAAAAAATGTTCGAGATCAAAGACCATTAGGTTCGAGTCTTGAGGATCAATAGCTCTGATGGCTAATAATAGTAATTTCCTTTGTGCTGGACAAGATTGTAACACTTATAAGGCTGACATTATTGAAGGGGATATGACCAAATCTTCAACAATGTTGCTGTTAGTGTGAATTCTAATCGCAAGTGTATGAAAAAATCTCACTTTATTTGTGCATAAAAAACAAACCTAACATCAAATATGGTCGTCAATTTCCTTAGTTCCGCAGTTAGTGATCAGAATAAATGCTACATAAATCCAGATCTATGTAGTTGAAGACATTGAACAACAAATAATAAGCACGAGTTTCTCCATGCATCCAACGAACAAGACAGGGAACATAGAAAGATGTTACCAGTCCCCCTCAATGGGATGGGTTCTTGTATGTCCTCAGCTCTTCAGATCTAAGTTCTCTCTCTCTTGATGGTGTAGAAAACACAGACAAAAATGGAACTCAAAGGGAGCTCACAAGAAAAAATTAGGAAAATATGACAATGACGAAGGATCAAAGTCAAACCAAAAGTATATATCTAGAGTGATCTTTAGGCAACAAAAGGTAGTGAATGAATGGAAAATCCCTTCTATTTATAAAAAAATATTGAGTTATTCTAGATATTTGTGCATAGTTAAAAAATTATTAACCAAATCTAGATCCAACTTTTATGGAATATTTTATTATTTTTGTTGGAAGGAAAAATGAGTTGAATTTGTTCAAGTCCCTTTATTTATAAATAATAAATAAATAAATGATTTATTTATGATTTTAAGAATGTGGTTGAGTAATAATTAAATAAATAATGATTTATTTAATTATTTATAAATTATTTAGTCAATTTTAACAAGGAATATTATTTAAATAATGTTTTAAATAATTATTCCTAGAAAATAATAAGATAAATAATGCTTTATCTAATTAATTTTCTTGTTTTGGGTTAAATATGACCAGGAATATTAATTAAACATTGGTTTAATTAATTATCCCTCGAGAGATATCAAAAAAATAAGGATTTATTCAATTATTCCTCATGGGGTTTCCTGTTTAGACCAGAAACAACTTAATAAATTATGGATTACTAAGTTATTTTTCATAGTGAAAGAAATTTTACTATGGTAAAATTGGTCTTACATGGTGTACTTTTGTCCATCTAATAGTAACAGGTTATATGACCATGAATTGGTGTAATATATTTCCCCCAGCGTACAAGCAGTAGGAGCTAATCATATGACCGAAGTACATTGTAAGAACTCAATCACTAGACACCAAATGGGGAGTGAGAGAGAGAGAAATATAAGGTAGAATAAAGCATGAGGAAAAGAGCGTGATGAGGTGAGACTTACAGGTGTGACAAGTCTCTTTTATGAGTGGTTACCTATTCTACATGTGCGGGGGAGGCATACCTATGCCCACTGAGATAAAAAAGTACAAAGAATAATGATGTGTCCAACAAACAAGGGACTGAACTATATAGGACATGCTGGCATAAACATGTGCTAGATAAAAAAATGATAATGGATCCCACATAGATAATGTTCTTGGGACAACAGAGGGGAGTTATACAATAATATCTGACTACATAAGATATACATACAACCAAAGAGGCCTTGTAAAAAATGAAATGTCTCTGAAAATATGAATGATACATGCAAACTAAGAAGGTGCAACAAGTGGCTGAGGCCGGAACCATAAAATTTATGCAGCTGCATCCAAGGTTGTAGTAGAGAGGTCATCAGGGAATGTGGGGGTCTACCTGAAGGTCCACCCCCTCACGAGGTCTAAAAAATCTCACACACACCCGGGAATCATTGGTACGAGCTACTGCATCACTGAACCATTAAGTATACAGATCTCGATCATGCAATAAGGAGCTAGAGCTGAGAAATAATCAAGTCAAAGGGCAATAAAGGGTCGCTTTCCCTGATCTGAGGCACTGGACAAGAGTGGAAGTTGGAACCAAGGTACACTACCCTCTAGACCTGTCTTCTGGAATGAATAAGATGATGTTGACATAAGGAGGTCCACCATAGGTGAGGAAATAAGGAATACTCAACTAAGGCACAAGGGAAAATAGTAGAGAGATTGAAAGACTGACACTAGGGATGATGGTGGGTACTATGTGGTAGGTGGACGACTTCCCTTGTTAGAGCATAAAGGGCCTGGATGAACTAGTAGCTACTGACTCGACTCCGGAGGGGATAGGGGATAGTATGACTAAAGACCAAAATGTGCGAGATGAGAGAGGTACAAATCAATGAAGGATGGAAGACTGTGGCGGGAGAAAAATGGGACTCAGGATAAACTCTATGGATGTGATGATGACTCAACTTGGATGCCCTAACAAGGGCGACTTGATGATTCTTCCACATAGAACAGGACCGGTAGGGACCGTAAAAACATGAGTACAGGATGGTTACTCACGACAAAGATTGACACAAGCATGGACAAGTATGAAGCCAAGGTGGTGCCCCATGTACAAGTGTTCCAAGTGAAGAAATTTTAGTTTGAGGAGTAGTGAAGTCGCCCTTCTTGGAAAAGATGTGTCAGGGTGAAGTATCAAATCACCAAAAATGAAAGGATACCCATTTGACAGATCAGTGAGATATTTCCAATAATGCCGATGGTTTTTCAAATCAAGCTATAGTTTAGTCACAGCTGGTGAAAGAAAAATATAGGTTTCTCTTTTAATAAGGAATTTTATCTCCAATTTGATTCATTTCAAGTGTAACTATGTTGAATGTAGAGAGGAGAAAAGGCCCTAAATATTGCGATGAACATAGTGGACAAATCGACTGTTGGAATCAGGATCCGTTAGTTGCAGGTAAGAGTAATAACCATACTTTTTCAATTCAATGGATTAAAAATTCAGTTTAGGCACCTAAAGCTCAAGAACATATTGGGTCGCACTTTTTGGGGCCTTTTCTGTGACCTGGGTAGGAGGTACTGGGCAGAAAACTGCGACCTATCTGAAGAAATACCTTGAAAAGTGCGACTTGTCAGATAAAGGGGTTTTCAGTGTTGTTTTTGGCTTAGAGCTAGGATTTTATGGTTATAATGTAGTCTTTCCTCTCTGTATGCTAACAAACATGATGGTTTTTCATAGGTATGGTAGATTTGAGGATCAACTAGAGAGAGAGAGAGAGACCTAGATGCATTATGTTCTAAGATCTGAGGGAATCATGTAGTTCGTGTCGAATTGGCTAGGTTTAGGGTCCTAAAATTGTTTAGAACCCACTAATGAGGGTAGGAGAGCCCTTTCATTTCTAAGGATGACCTTCATTCTTCTTGGACAAATGGTCCTGATGAAGAATCAAGGTAAGAAAATAATAGGAGAATGAACTACTAGAGAAGGTGTAGAATCATCCCCACCCACCAAGTCAAACAAAGGGACCAAGTGGTAAACATGGTATCACACAAAGTATAATATTTGAAGATAGGGTATCAAACATCTACGATATATGGCTCGTCAGAGAGGCTGGTAGGTGCAACTATCCAAGGAATTGGAGGACAATCGACCATACCTAGATTGATGGGGTCTAGGCAGAGACTTATGGTAATCATATGAGAATATGGCCTGGGGTTCCATCATGCCACCAAGCATGGGATACTTACCCCAAGCACATGTGATGGAGGGGAATGATTTGGTATGCACAGGTGGGAATGATGCCCCTAGCCAAAGGAGTTTATGGAGCACCATATATGGTGTCACTATACCAAAGAGTGTCTTTGGAGATAATGAATTGGTTCTCACTAAGAAAATATAGACATTGGTCAACAACAATGTCTAAGGGACTGGGTTGTTGATGTAAGATGAAGGAATGATGAGGGGGATCATCCCTAGAGTGATTTGAGGTGATATGGGACTCTAGATTTTTTTCTAAATGGGGAAGAATAATGGTACTAGAGTCTACACTAACAAATGCACTAGGAGGGTTGTGGAGAATTTCTTCTCCTGGACTCTCAAATATGGGTGCCCCTTTACCAAAACATTGGGTGTCAATGTAATGACCACAAGGTGTATGTGGTTTGAATGCATGGTTTCGATGTAAGTAGGGATAGATAATGTCAGGGGTGGTAATTGCTTCCATGATGTCATCATCACAATAGAAGATGGGGTGACTGGTGAAAGAAAGAACACATGGTGCAGTGAAGCTACCTAACTCATTAGCATTAGAAGAGAGGTTTACGTGTGCATCTTCATGGGGGGCGATGAAAGAACAAGTAGATGAAGGATCCAATGATGTTTAGCCTAGGGTGATTTCTGAAGGGAGGTTAGGCAAAACAGAAGGGTAAGTCCCAAATGGGTCTTCGACTGTGGATCTCATAGACGATGATAGGTAGAAAATGGTAGCTGAAGGCTTCGTCATCTTGACATCGGGAGGGGGGATGTCAAAGGGAGTGGATGGGTCCTTGGGCTCTCCTGTAGCATAATGCACAAGTAAAGGGAGGTGGACTCATAGTGGTCGGTCTCGTACTGGCGGACTACTTCCAAGGAGGTGTGGTAGTCTTTGAGGTGGGGACATAGGTGGGTATAATGACAATGGAGATCACACAAATCATAGGCATGGTTGGTGTGCATAGTCTTGGGTTTCTTGGCTACAGTCAATAAATTAACAGGGGCTTTAGGGACCTTAGACACAGGAAATGTGACATTGACCATGGGCTTGATACGAGGCAATTCAGGACAATTATGGATGGCATGACGGAAAACATCACACAAAGCACACTAAGGTGTATGCTTTGGAGGCTGACGAGGAGTAGGGGTTGTCTAGGAAGCCTTTTCCTTAGGTGCCTTTTTTCGAGCCTTTCCCCCCTCACCTGACGCTTTCACAATAGGACTAGGGTTTTGTTGAGGTGGTTGAGGCACTGAAGAAAAGGGAGGGGTCATTATGACCGATTGGACCGGGGTCAAAACCATATAAGGTTTGGGATGAACATGCAGGATATTGGCTAGGGGATCGATGTACTAGACTGGGATTCATAGGGTCATGTTAGGGAGAAACACTGTTACCAATGAAATAGGTAACCGCACTGTTACCTACTTTTTTTTTGGTAGCATAAAAAGCACCCGATTTTGAAAAGTGCTGATGTAGAATCACCCCTTTTTTTTGTGCACATTTTTGACACTCTAATATTTTTATTTATGAAGTATGAATATTTTTTTTTTAAATGTTAGTCATTTTCATGCTAATTTTGAAACGTATTGTTGCAGCATCAATTTTTTTTTTTAGAGCGGTGATTTTCATGCTAATTTTGAAACGTATTGATGCATCATCAACCTTTTTTTTTTAGAGTGGTTATTTCATGTTGGTAATAAAACACAAAACTTAGATAAATATATATATATATATATATATATATATATATATATATATATATATATATATATATATATAAACAATAAAAAAACCAATAAAAATGTAAAAAAAAACAAAATTAACTCATAAAAATAAAAAATTTAAACAAAAATATTCGAAAATTATATCAAAAGAAATGACAAAATTTGAATAAAAAACACATAATTTAAAGAAAAAAAAAACATCAAAAACATTGTTTTTCTAAGCTATTAAAAAAACTATATAATTTAAAAAAAAAAAATTAAATAGAAAATTTAAAAATAATTAAAATTACAAAATTAAAATTTAGATAAAAAAATAAAATACAAAAAAGAAAAAATTAAATTTAAAAATTTAAATTAAAAAAATAATAATATTAAGAAAAAAAATAGAAATTTTAAAATTAACAAAAAAAAAATTAAAGAAAAAAAAACACAATTTAAAATTGCAAAAGAAAAAAAAAAAAAAAACTATCATTAAAAAACAAAAAAATGAAAAACACCACATGCAAATAATTAAAAAACAAATATCCATAAATTTACTATTTTTTTTTTAAATGAAACAATTTATAAATTTTAAAAATGAAAAACTAAATAAACTAAAAGATTAAAAAAAAAAAAAATTAAATTAAAATTTAATAAATTTAATAAATAAATTTTAAATTTGAAAAAATAATTAATCCAAAATATTAAATTTAAAAACAAAATTTAAAAAAATAAAAAATAAAACAAATAAAACAAATTAAATTTAAAATTAAAAAATTGAATTAAAAAAGAAAAAATTTAATGTTTTG
The DNA here is from genome assembly GCA_034641835.2 of Pinus albicaulis. NCBI lineage: Eukaryota > Viridiplantae > Streptophyta > Pinopsida > Pinales > Pinaceae > Pinus > Pinus albicaulis. The sequence continues at coordinate 1,053,155,996 of CM076582.1, forward strand.
AAATTAAAAAAATAATAATAATAACAATAATAAATTAAAAAAAAATTAAAAACAAAAAAGAAAAAAATCAAATTAGAAAAAAAAATATAAAAAATTAAAAAAAAAATCTTACGAATTAAAAAATATTAAAAAAGAAAGCTAAAAAAAAAAAAAATCAAATTTAAAAAATAAAAATAAAAATTAGAAAATAAAAAAAAGAATTTTTTGATCGTGGTGGCACCACCAATCGGCCTCCTACCCAGGTGGCGGCAGAGGTCGGCCGCTGGGCGGCCAGGGAGGCTGCAATTCTTTTTTTTTCTTAATTAATATATATATATATATATATATATATTTTAATTTGATTTTTTTTTCTTTTTTTTTTTTAATTCAAAAATTAATTTTTTTTTTTTTTTCATTTAATTTTTATATTTGAAATTTAATTTGTTTTAATTTTTTTTTTTTAATTTTATTCATTTTTTTTGTTTTTTATTTTTCTTTTTCTAAATTTTATCAATAATTTTTATTAAATTTTGTATTTTTTTTTCATATTTTTTTTTTTATTATTAAATTTTATGTTTAGTTTTTTCATTTAATTTTTTAAAATTTAATAAATTTTGTATTTTTTGTTAATTTATTTGAATTTAATATTTTTTTTTTTTAATTTTTTTTTTATTATTTTTTTTTTTTAAATTACATAAATTTTTTATATTTTTTTATTTCAATTAAAATTGTGTATTTAAAATTAGATTTTTTTTTTTATTAAACTTAATATTTTCAAATTAATTTGTTTTTTATTTATTTATTTATTTATTTTTCAATTTTTCATTTTTAATTGATTTTTAAAGTTTTTTAACTTTTCATTTTGACAATGGTTTTTTTTTTCTTTATATTTAAAATTTATTTCTTATTTCAAAACTTATTTTTTTATTCATTTATTTATTAAAATTTAATATATATTTTTTTAAGTTTAATTTGTTATTTTAATATTAACATTTTTTTTTTAAATTTAATAAAATCTAATATATATGTTTTTTATTTAAGTTCATATATATATATATATATATATATATATATATATATATATATATATATATATATATATATATATATATTTATTTATTTATAATTTAAATTTAATTTTTTTTTTTTTTCGAAATATATTTTTTCAAATTTAATATTTTTATTGTATTTTATTTTTCATTTTTTATTTTTAATCAATTTTTTATTTTTTTACTTTTAATTTAAATAATGTTTTTTTATTTTTTATTTTTTTTTTATTTTAAAGTTTTAAATTTATTAAAATTCAATATATTTCTTTAAATTTGTTTTTTTATTTTAAAATTTATTTTTTTATTTTTTTAATTTAATAAACATTTTCTTTTTCTTTTTTAAATTTAATTTCTATATTTTTTTTTTATAATTTCTTTTTTTTTTTAACTTGTTTTTTTTTTTTAATTTAATATTTTGTTTTTGTTTTTTTTTAATTTTTTTATTTCTATATATTTTGAAATTTTAATCTTTAATTTTTTTATTTTTATTTTTATTTTTTTTATTCCCATATATTTTTGAATTTTAAGCTTTAAAATGTTTTTATTTTTTAAATTTATTTTTTTCTTATATTTTAGGTTTTTTTTAATGTTTGAATTTTAAAAATTAAAAAATGTTATTTCTATTTTTAAAAATGTCAAAAATATGACAATTTTTTTTTTTTTGCTATTCCAGCATCAAGTGGTTTTGTTTTGAGGGTATTTTTTCAATCCTTTTTTCAAGAAACAATTTTGTTTTTGGCATAATTTTATAAAATGTTGAAATTTGACCTTAAAAAAAAACGAAGTGCATTCTGGAATACACTTTTTTTGTTTTTGGGGTGTTTTTTCATGTTTTTTGAGTCTTTTTGGGCTAGAGTTCCTATTTTGAGGTCAGGTTACCTATTTCATTGGTAACAGTGTTGAGAGACAAGGTACCATAACAGGTACCGAAAATACTCTAGCAAGGGGATCAAGAAACAATATCTGACCGAAGGGGTAATGGCCGTACAGGATAGCTCAAGGGATGGTCAAGGCCAGGGGGAACCATTCCAGGAGGGTATATAGGATCATGGACACCAACTACAGATGAGGGGCCTTGAGGAGGAGCTCCTGAAGGCTGAGTCAAAATTGGAAAAGGTTGCAGAGGGCAGGGTTGCTGACTAGTCGAACCGGTCCGTGTGAGGTCAGACCGAGATGATTGCATCATGTAAACATTCGACGAGATAGGGTTAGAGATAGGAGGGGGGAGACCAGGGAATGAACCGAGAAAAGAGGAATATTTATAGACTTTGGATGAGACACTGGCCGGAGGTTCGACTATTTTTTTATTGGCCACAGAAGAGATAATAGACTCAGGAGAGGCCTGAGACTTCGGTTCATAATATGTCAACTGATTTATGGCGATGATATTTTCATTGTGAGGAAAGAACATATTACGATGAACTGCAGATGGGATAACAGACATCCCATCAGTGTAGCTACGACCCAATATAATTTTGTAGTCTAAGGGGGCATCAATGACTTCAATGTCAACACAAATACTCTTGCCGGCAAGAATAAAAGGACAATTGTGGAACATGCCAAGGGGTTGGGAAGAGTGGTCATCCCACGCACAGATGGTGATATTGGAAGGGACTAACTCAAGAGATCCGAGTTGCTTCCAAACAAAAGTGGACATCACACAGGTGGATGGCCCCTTGTCAATGATACAATGGGAGACATTAGCATTCTGTATCTTGACAGGTATTTGGAAGGTAATGGATGCAGGAAGGGGGGGACGCTCTGACTTGTCAACATTGAAGACAATCAAATGATCATATGAAGGATCCATATTGTCCATTGCGGTTAGTAGAGCTTTTCGTTGTGAAGGGCATGAATAGAGGACCTCCAGCATTGGCATGGTAGCAGGACATTGCGCCAAGTCATCTACTATACCATAAGAGTGGGCAGCTTTATTAGAAGTAACATTTCGGCGCAATGGTCCCCTATGGATCTTGGTATGAACCTCTACCTTAGGCTGAGGGATCTGTAAAGGACCATTGGGTGTCAAAAGAGGCTCTGCGGGACCTAAAGACGAGGGCTGGGTAGCAAACATAGCGGGGAGTTTATTGTACTTACGGGACTGAGTCTGAAGTTTTAGGTCAGCAATATTGGGTTGGTCATAGTTCATCACGAGGATCCGATAATTAGAGGTACTATATGGAGGAGGTTGAGAAGTCACTTGAATTTTAGGGGGTTAGACAACCACATATCTTTGTTGGGAGAAATAATGGGTAAACACAACCAATTGAGTAGGCACAGCATTAGGAGGAACCAAAGCAGAGGCTTGTTGTCCTTGAAATGCTACATGAGATTCCCACAGTTGACGCATTTGAGGGAAAAGGGGACAATCATGGGCATAGTGACCATAGAAACCACAACACGAAAAATACTTATTCGTGCATAGAGGCATGTTCTTCTTGGGTTGATCGCCCTGTTGCTGGGTTGTAGTGTTAGATATATTCCCTTGGGGATTTTTTCCTAGATTACCTAGAGCTTGATAAGGCATGGGATTACCTAGAGCTTGATATGACCAAATATAATGTTGTATTCTAAGGGGACATCAATGACTTCAATGTCAACACAAATAGTTTTACCCGCAAGAGTAATAGGAAAATTTCGAAACATGCCGAGGGGCTAGGAAGAGTGGTCATCCCAGGCACAGATGGTGATATTGGAAGGGGCTAACTCAGGAGATCTGATTTTCTTCCAAACAGAAGTGGACATCACACAGGTGGATGCCCCCTTATCAATGATACAATGAGATACATTGGCATTTTGTATCTTGACAGGAATTTGGAAGGCGATGGATGTAGGAAGGGGGGGATGCTCTGACTTGTCAACATCGAAGACAACCAAATGATCATTTGAAGGATCCAAAACTCCCATTATAGTTAGTAGAGATTTTCGTTTTGTAGGGCACGACTATAGGACTTCCAGCATTGACATGGCGACATGAGATTGTGCCAAGTCATCTACTATACTGTAAGAGTGGGCAGCTTTACCAGAAGCAGTGTTTTGGCATAATGGTCCTTTGGGGACCTTGGTATGAACCTATGCCTTAGGCTGAGGGATATATAAATGACCATTGGGTGTCGAAAGAGGCTATGTGGGACCTGAAGATGAGGGCTCAGTAGAAAACATAGCAGGGGGCTTGTTGTACTGACGACACCGAGTCTGCAGGTTGAGGTCAGTGGTATTGGGTTGGTCAGAGTTCATCATGAGGATTCAATAATCAGAGGTACCAGATGGAGGAGGTTGAGTAGCCACCCGACTTTCAGGGGGTTGGGTAGCAACATATCCTTGCTAGGAGAAAGGATGGGTAAATGCAGCTAGTTGAGTAGGTGCAGCATTAGGAGGAACCAAAGTAGAGGCTTATTGTCCCCGAGATGCTACTTGAGATTCCCAAAGATGACGCATCTGAGGTAAAAGGGGAAAATCTTGGGCATAATGAACATGGACACCACAACAAGAACAAGGCTTATTCATGTGAAGAGGCATGTTCTGATTAGGTTGATCACCCTGTTGCTGGGTTACAGTGTTAGATATATTCCCTTGGCGATTGTTTCCTAGTTTACCTAGAGCTTGATCAGGCATGGGAGCTAGAGATTATTGTGTGGAAGGATCTAGAGAACCTCGTTGTAGATACAGATAATAAGGAGGTTGAGAAACATTGCAGTAAACAAGTTGGGAAAACGTAGGCCCTCACATTGGAGGATGGGGTTGGGCAAAGGCGTGAGGCATGTTGTGTTCTGGATACATGTTTCCAAGAGGGGGGGAAATTCTAAAGGAGCAGGCCCCTCCCTGAGGGAAAAAATAACCCATAGGAGGATGATTGTATGGACATGAAAGGGATGCTAATGGAAACTAAGGATGAAGGCCTTCAAGTCTCCATGATGAAAGTCTTGGGGGCACAATGATGGAAAAGAGACGTGAAACCCAATAAGGAAGATAGGTAAATAAGGGAAGGGAGGTGCAGGATCAATTGATTAAAATGTTTAGGAAGAGAGGTAAACAAGGGCAGGGAGGTGTAGGATGAATTGATTATAATGTTTAGGAAGAGAGGTAAACAAGGGCAGGAAGGTGCAGGACCAATTGATTACAATGTTTAAGTCTTGCGCACGTGGTGTAAACTAGGCGCTCTTCACTTAGGGTGTGCATGTATGTGATAAGTGTGTTAATTTTAATCAAGCCCAGACGTGTGCAGAGAAAAAAGAAAAAAAGATATTTTATAACTGTAAATAAATCTGAAAATAACAGTAAAGGAAACTAAATGTGACAGTAAAATTAGCAAATAAATATGCATCAATTTAAACCCAAGGAGGAGGGATTCCCAACAACTAGTATATGGGTCAGAGAAATTTAGTTAAAACACACAAAATGGCCAATGGATCTAAATTCAGGAGGGACAGGGATCTAACAGTCAAATCTGTTGGAAATATATGCAAAAAAATAAAAATATCAGAGGGAAAAATGTTGCAAAAAGGGGGGCAAAAGGCTACAACCTGAAGGGAAACGGAGGGTACCCTAAAGGAGGACCGAACAAAACTGAAAAGAGGTATTTTAGATGGATGAATAACTGATCTGGAAAGGATCTAAAAGTATGGGTTCAGATCTGAAAAATGGTTGAAAACATTGAAATCTCAGAGGACCTGCTTCAGCTAAACTCCTCTCAAAATGGTGGTAGCGTACTGAAGCCCTAAGAGGCTTGGTTCTTACTTTGACAAGTAAAAATAAGCAAGTACAAGTCCAACACAGGTGAAGAGGGAGGTCAAACAACTCTGAACAGTGGCCTAGTCAAAACCTAGAAAAATCATAGAAAAAATCCCAGAAAAAGAACAGGGTTCTCACCTGTTTTTTGCCGAGGATGCAGTTTTCTGCTATCTGAGAGTTGAGGTCGCAAGTTTTGGCCCAAAAAGTGTGACCTACACTTCCAGATGTTTCGGCAGAATATTTCAAAAAAAAAATTCGTCTCTGCTATGGTTGATACATGTTTCTTGCGTAATAGGCCCATAAACACATGGAAGTTAGAATTTTTACTTTAGGGTTTTAAAGGTTAAAACCAACATCAAGAAATGCAAAATAAGAAGTTGAATAAAAACCCTAGGGTTTGAAGAAGTTGGTAATGCAGGGATCTAAAGAACGACAACGGTCATAATTATAAACCCTTGTGGAGTCGCCAATTGTTAGTATGAATTGTAATCGCAAGCGTACAAAAAAAACTCACTTTAGCTATGCATAACAAACAACCCTAACATCAAAGATGATTGTCAATTTCCTTAGATCTGCAGTTGGTGATCAGACTAAATGCTACAGAAATCTAGATCTATGCAGTTAAAGACATTAAACATCGAATAATAAGCAGGAGTTTCTCTATGCATCCAACGAACAAGACAAGAATTTTTAAAGAATTTTTTGTATTATGACACTTGGGAAGGGAAAATATAAAGAAGTTACCAGTCCCCCTCAATGGGATGGGTTCTTGTATGTCCTCAGTGCTTCATATCTAAGTTCTCTCTCTCTTGATGGTGTAGAAAACCTAGACAAAAATTTAACTCAAAGGGGGCTCACAAGAAAAAAGTAGGAAAATATGACAATGATGGAGGATCAAAGTCAGACTAAAAGTATAAATTCATAGTGATCTTTAGGAAACAAAAGGTAGTGAATGAATGAAAAAACCGTTCTATTTATGACAAAATGTTTAGTTATTCTAGATACTGGTGCATAATTAAAATATTATTAACCAAATCTAGATCCAACTTTTATGGAATATTTTATTATTTTTGTTGGAGGGAAAAAGGATTTGAATTTGGTCAAGTCCGTTTACTTATAAATAATAAATAAATAAATGATTTATTTATTATTTTAATAATTTGGTTGAGTAATAATTAAATAAATAATTATTTATTCAATTATTTATAAATCATTTAGTCAAATTTAACAAGGAATATTATTTAAATAATGTTTTAAGTAATTATTCCTAGAAAATAATAAGATAAATAATGATTTATCTAATTAATATTCTTGTTTTGGGTTAAATAGGACCGGGAATATTAATTAAACATGTGTTCAATTAATTGTAACTTGAGTAAAATCAAACAAAGAAGGGTTTATTCAATTATTCCTATTAGTATGAATCTTTCGTTGTAAAAGATCACTTTAGCTACGCATAACAAATATCCCTAACATCAATTATGGCTACAAAACATCTTTAAATCTACAATTAGATGATCCAAATAATGTTTCACAAATCCAGATCTAAGCATGAAAGACATTAAGTAGATAAAGTAAAATATGGCTCCATGCATCCAATATACAAGACAAGAACAGTGTATTTGAAAGAATTTTTGTATTATATAAAAAGGGGGCACCTGAGAGGAAAAAAATAAAGGTGTTTTCCGGTTCTCCTCAATGGGATGGATTCTTGAAAGTCCTCAGCGTTTTAGATCTAAAATTCCTCTCTCTTATTGTGGTAGAAAACCCAAAAACATAGAACTCAATGGGAGCTCACAAGAAAAAAATGGAAAATGGTGACCAAGAGTAGATCCAGAGTGATCTAATGCAATGGAGGTGACTAATGAATGGGGAAAACCCTTCTATTTATAAAAAAATATTGGGGTGTTCTAGAACTCGGTGCATGAATAAAATATTATTAATCAAATTCTAGAATCACCCTTTAGGAATATTTTATTATATTTGTTGGAGAGAAAAGGTCTTTTGACTTGGGTCAATTCCTTTATTTATAAACAATAAATAAATAAATGATTTATTTATTATTTTAGGGAGATGGTGGGAATATAATTAAACAAATAATGATTTATTTAATTATTTAAAAATGATTTAGTCAAATTTAACTAGGAATATTATTTAAATAATGATTTGAATAACTTATTCCTAGGAAATATTTAAATAAATAATGATTTATTTAATTAATTTCCTTATTTTGGGTTAAATATGACCAGGAAATATAGACAAATGTTATTTTACATGGTGAAAGAAATTTTACTTAGGGTAAAATTGGTCTTACATGGTGCACTTGGGTTGATCTAATGATAATGGGTTAGATGACCAAAAAATGGTGTAATAGATTGCCCCCCAACATATGAGTGTTAGGAGAAAATCGTATGACCGAAGTACGTTGTAAGAACTCAATCAATAGGCATCAAGAGGAAAGTGAGAGAGAGAAATGTAAGGTAGTCTAATGTGCTAAAGGACTAGACCCGGAGGAGACAAGACTTACAGGTGCAACAAGTCTCTAGGTGATGAAGTGGTACCAATGTTAAAGGCAGCGGGGGAGGCATACCTATGCCCGCCGAGACAATAGTACAAAGAATAAGGCACCCAAAAAACCACAGAACACAATAATGGAGCATGTGTTGGCCTAAACATGAGCCAGATAAATAAAATGATGAATCCCACATACATGCGATGCCTGGAATAACCTTCAAGACTTATACAAGAAGATTTTAGTACATGAGATACAAATACACCCAAATGCCCCCTACACACAGGGAAGGGCTCGCAAAATCTAAATGATACATGAAAATCGAAGAGGCACTACAAGCAGTTGAGGCCGATATCATCAAATGAGAGGAGATGCATCAAGGGCGGAAATGAATAAGTCATCCGGGTATGTGGGGGGCTACTTGCAGGGCCACCCCCTCATGACGGTTGAGACATCTCACACACGGCCGGGAATCACCAATAGCTACTGCTACATCACTAGACCTTCAAGTGTATAGATCACGATCATGCTGAGAAGAGCTCGAACCAAGGTACACTGCCCCCTAGACCTAGATTCTAGAGTAAATGAGCTGATGTCGACAGAAGTAGGTCCACCATATGTGAGGCAATAAGGGAACCCCAACTAAGGCACGAGGGAAAATAGTAGAGAGATGAACATATAGACACTAATGATGATGGTGGAATGAGGGATACGGAGGAGTGGTTGGATGACTTCCCTTGTTAGAGCATAAAGGGTATGAATGGCTTGGCAGCGACTGACACAAGATCATGAGGGATAGGGGACAAGGGTATTGAAGGCCATAATGTGCGACACGAGAGAGGGACCAAGCAAGAAAGGATGGAGGACTATAGTGGGGTACAAAGGGACTCAGGATAGACTCCATGAATGTGATGATGACTCAACTCAGATGCTCTAAACAAGGGCGACTCAATGGTGCTGTATCATAGTAAAGGTCCGATGGGGGACCATAAAAGCATGAGTACAATAGGGTAGCTCATGACAAAAATCAACACGAACGATGACAAGTAAGGAGGCAAAGTGGTGCCCCAAGTACAAGTGTTGTAAGTGAAGAAATTAGATTTTGAGAAGAGGTGAATTGACCCTTCATGGACAAAATGTGTCCTGGTGAAGTATCAAAACATGAAAAACTAATAGATACCCATTTTAGTGCTCGACGAGAGCTTTCCAACGGTGTAGACGGTGTGTCAAATGGGGCTACGGTTTGGTCACAGCGGGAAAAAGAAAAACAGGGGTTTTATTTTAATAAGGCATTTTCCTCCAAAATCATTCATTTTCTTGTCTAGCTGTGGTGAATGTGGAGAGGAGAGAAGGCCCTAAATCTTGTGGTGATCGTAGCAGACAAACCAACCGTTGGAATCGTGATCCGTCAGTTGCAGGTAAGAGGCCTAACCCTACTCTTTGTTTTTGATGGATTCAAATTTCAGATTAGGGTTTTAAATCTCAGTTACTTCCCCTACATCATCATTACGGTCGGGCCGCACTTTTTGGGGAAAAAACTATGACCTACGATGCATGTTTTGGCCTGAAAAGTGCGACCTGGCCCAGGATTTTCCTAAAAAGTGCGACCTATTGGATGTGGGTGGTTTTAGTGCTATTATGGGCTGAGATTCAGTTTTGGTGTAAGTTAATGTAGTTTTCCTGATCTATAGACTGACAAAAATGATTGTTTTGTGCAGATATGGCAGATATACGGATCAAGTGGAGAGAGAGAGAACTAGGTACATTACAGACAAAAATCCAAGTGGATTAGGGTGTCCGTTGTGCATTGGATAGGTTTGGGGTTCTAAAATTTTTGGAGAACCCTTTGATGAGGGCTGGGGAGCCCTTGTTGGCCTGGATGATCAATTATTGGGATCCAGATCATGAGGCGTTTATAGTGCAGGGGCACAGGATTGAGCTGATGTTCCAGGATCTGTATTTCTTGACTGGTCTTCCACCATTAGGGATGGTGGGAAATACGTAGCCAATGTTACCATAGGGGCGTAACATTATGGAGTTTATTGAGCGACATTGTCAACCAAGTGTCTAAGTCAAAGGGACTCAGATATCCATTGGTGATCTAGAGAGGTTGGAGACCCAGGCAGTGGCCGTAGCAGTGTTGTGGATCTTGGGTAGCCAGGCGTTCCATCACATCACTGGAGGGAAGATGATGATTCTGGAGAGTGTGCTGAGTGGGACCTACTATGGGTGGGCCTAGATGATGTTGGTATCGGTGAAACGATAACTGTCGCTATGCAAGTGGCAAGTGAATCATGATTGTGCCTATGGGAGAGTATTTTTCTCGTTCTTCTTTGAGAAGATCCCGACCTTACGACCTCATATACAGTTACCTGATGGAGGTCCGAGAGAGCCCCGGATGCATCGGTGGGGACGACTACTGTGTAGAGGAGGTGGAGGGGCGGTCGTACGGGTGTTTCGACCAGAGTTCTTTGCCCATTGGGATTAGATTTCATTATACATAGATGACTATCCCTATAGTGGGATGAGTTATTGGGGAGATTCGGACTTGCCGCTTCCACCTGGTCGAGTGTGGGGGCCCGATGGTAAGTGACAAGTAACTAATCTGTTATGTGCATTTTGGAGTTTGTGACTAGTATTCATGGTACTAATCCTTATATTTTTTGGAATGCAGATATAGCTACAGTAAAACTGGCCGGATATATGGGACGACCAGTAGCAGTAGGGGCTATGGGTGCAAATGGATCGAGGATGGCACAAAACGAGGATATGGCCGCTCTATTGGAGGACATCTGTCATAGATGTGAGGGGTTGCTGACCAGTGTGTCGGAGCATGGTTGGCAGGATTTAGATGACCAGTACATAGAGTTATGTATTGGGCTACCCTCGGAATGGCGAGGTATCATGCGACGCATGGCGATGGCCGGTTAGACTGTGCATGATCTATGAGCTGCGGGAGAAGATTCGTTGGTTTGGGATCCTCCAGAGAGTGATTAGATGTAGGGCAGGTGGTGCCCCCAAGTGTTTATGTAGGGGCAAGTGGTGCCCCCCATTTTTGTAGCTTTGTTTTTTGTACCATGTTATGGACATGTCATATGTTTCAGAGCAGATGGACTCTAAAAACACGTTATATGATATATATGATTTATGTACATTTTGTTGATGATGTGAAATATTATTGTCATGTGTGTGATAAATGCCAGTCTAGAACATGATTTGCGATTTGATCTACGTAGTGATTTTGACATCGAGGGATATGGTTGAAAGTAATGAATCTAAATTCACGTATCAAAAGTTTCACTCGTAAATATTGTCTAAACAGGATAGGGTTATGCACACGATAGACACCATTAAGTTGTAAGACAAGGAGTAGGGAATCTAAATGAACATGCAGATGGAGGATGTGATGAGAGAGGGCATCGGCTAAGAGACCACGTACTGCATCATATTTGGCCTAATTATTGGTGGCATTACCAATGTAGACCCCGTTTACAAGAACCAGGGTATGAAAGAGGGTAAAGATGGCCCATGGTGCCGAAGCGAGACTCTGGGAATAGCAACTTGCCCCATCGGCATAGCCAAGATAATGTGTGGACGAGAGGGCTGATGTAATAGAGTCACAAGACAAGAAATGGGAGGGATGAGAAAAAGGATGGCAGCGTGAGTAGAGGATAGACATCCACTTATGGATATGGGAGGGATCAGTCCGGGTAGAAAGTCTAGGACTCATAGATCGACGAGAGGGAGATGAATGATAACTATGGGATGAAGAGCGGGCACTCAGGTTGTGAAGAAAATTGAAGATACTGATGGTATGATCGTGATTATGGGAGGAAATGGAAGGGTCAAGGAGACCATATGATGCTGCAAAGCTACCTAAATCATCAGTATGGGAAGAGAGGCGTAGATACGGGTCATCACGGGGAATGACAGAAGAACAGGTAAAAATATGGTCAAAAAATGAAGAGCCCGAGAAAGTGTCTGAAGGAGGATCAAGAAGAAAAAATGGAGTGGATTCAAAGGGAATGTACTCCGAGGATTGTGCGGATGATGATAGGTATAGGAGGGAAGCAGCAGGTTCTGACATCTCAACATTAGGGGGAGGAATTTCAATGGTAGCAGGGGGATCCTCGAGTAGACCGGATGCATATTGAGCAAGGATGGGATAGGCGGATTGATTTTGTTCAACTTCATACTCACGAATGACTTCTAAAGAGGCTCGGTAATGTGTGAGGTGTGGACAATGGTGAGATTAATGGCCATGGACACCACACAGAGCACAGGGTTTGTTGGTGAGAAGATTCTTTGGGTTCTTGGTTGTGGATGAGGAAGAAACAGAGGTTTCAGGGACTGTAGATTTAGGGAACACGACTTTAACCATGGGTTGGATACGAGGCAACTTAGGAATGGGCAGGATGACCGATACCATCACACAAGGAACAAGGCTTGGCAGGTGGGGGAGGGGTAGGGTTGGGTGCAGTGACCTTGTCTTTGGATGCCCCCTTGCGAGTCTTTCTTTTCTTGCCTGTAGCTGTCACAGCATGAGGTGGGTTCTGCGGGGGGGCTAGGGGCACTTTAGCGGTGGAAGGAGCGAAGGGGATTGGTTGCATGAGTGTCACAAAAATGTATGGTTTAGGGTGGCCTGGTGGGGTCTCGGATGGAGGAGTAAGATACCATATTGGTATGCCCAGGGTTAAATTAGGGAGGGAAAGGGTGGCCATGAGAGGAACCAAATAAACCTTGGGGGGGGGGGGGGGGGACCAAGGAAAGGTATTTGACCGGTGGGGTAATGACTAGGAGGGACAGCTCCCATATGATGGAGACCTGAGAGAACTGACTCAGGAGGATAGGGAGGTTCCTGAGTGTGAGGTGGATGGGAAGGTCCAGGTGAAAAAGGGTCGGTTGACTGAAGTGAAGGGCTAGAAGTAGGTTGCAGTGGGAAAGATTGAGGTTGATGACTAGCCAAAGCAGGCTGTGAAAGGCCAGCCTGAGATGATTACATCATGCAAACATTCGCTAAGTTGGGGTTAGAGACAAGAGGAGGAGGAGGACCAGGAAAAGTTCTAAGCAAGGAGGAGTCTTTGTAGATGCCAGGGGAAACATTGGTCAAAGAATTAACAGTTGGCTTATTGGTAACAGAAGAGATGGTGGACTCAGGGGAGGTCTGATATTTTGGTTCATGGTAAGTCAACTGGTCAATCGTGACAATTTTTCCATTATGAGGGAAAAACATCTTGCGATGGACTGTGGATGGGACGGTAGACATGGCATAGGTGTAACTATGCCCAAAAAGAATGTTGTAGTCAAGAGGGGCATCGATAAATTCCACATTGACGCAAACAGTCTTATCGCAAGGGTGATAGGATAGTTACGAAAGAGGCCAATGCGCTAGGAGGCATGGCCATCCCACGCACGAAGGGTGATTGTGGAAGGGGCCAGCTTAGGAGATCCAAGTTTTTTCCAAACCGAAGTAGACATCACATAGGTAGATGCCCCATCATCAATAATACACCGAGCAACATTAGCATTTCGGATTTTGACTGGGATTTGGAAAGCAAAAGAGGGAGGAAGAGGTGGATGGTCTGACTGACGGGCATCGAAAACAATCAATTGGTCATTAGCAGGATCTACATCACCCACTACAGATATTATAGCTTTCTTTTGAGAAGGGGATGACTGGAGGAGTTCTAATGTTGAAATGGCAGCAGGATATTTTTCCAGATCATATACTATACTGTATGAATGGGCAGCCCGACCATAGGCAGCATTTCGGTGTAATGGGCCCTTAGGAGTCTTGGGATGAACCTCGGCTTTGGGCGGAGGGATTTGCAAGGGACCATTGGGTGTCAACAAAGGCTCTGTAGGACCTGAAGATGGAGACTCGGAGATAGACGAAACGAGAGGCATGGAATACTGACAGGACCGAGTTTGAAGGTTGAGGTCGACGGTGAGAGGTGGGTCAGAGGCCATCATGAGAATCTGGTAATCAAAGGAACCAGAAGGGGAAGTTTGAGTGGTTACCGGGGCATGAGGTGGTTGAGTGGCCACGAATCCTTGTTGAGGGAAAGGATCAGTAAACAAAGCGGGTTCAGAAGTATCTAGAGTGGGAGGGATAGTAGGGGAGGAGTGTTGTCCCCACACAGTGGCCTGAGACTCCCACATCTGCCGCATTTGTGGTAATAAGGGACAATTATGAGGGTAGTGACCATAAACACCACAACACGAATAGGGCTTATTGGTGCGAAGCGGCCTGTCCAGCTTGGGCTGAGAGCCCTGTGGCTGGTTGGAAGTGGTAGAGTCAATACTGGAAGGAATGGATCCACGATTACCAAAAGCGGTTTGATTGCCTTTTCTCTTTCTTTGAGAAGGAAAAAAATTAGTTGCCCCCTGCTGTGAAAATACTTGCCCTGGAGGGGGTAGTGAGTGCGGTTGCGGGGGTGGAGAAGGCAAAGGAGTGGGAGGTCCAAATGCTAGAGGAGATGGGGCACCAAGTTGTGGATACGATTAAGGGGTAGGATGGGAAGCATTGAGGTAAGCAGGAGTGTGGGCAAAATGGGGAGGTATGTCGTATCCTGGGTACATGCTACCTGGAGGTGGGAAAGTGATGGAGGGGCTAGCCCCTCCTGGAGGGAACCCATAGCCCAGAAGAGGTTGAGTAGAGGTATGTGATAGGGTTCCAACGATATCGTCGGCAGAATGAGATGCCCCTAAGGCATTGGGGCCACTGGGCTTGGGGAGGTCAGGAAGGACGGTATAAACATAACTAGACTGGGCATAGATAAGGTCATATTTCAAGGCAATTTGGAGGGCGGCTTCTTCAATTTGGAGTAAATGGGAGGCGACATCTTTGCCAATGGGAGGTAAGAGAGAGCGAAGGAACCAGTCCATGTAAACCCGATCTTCAAAGGGGGGAGCGCAACACAAGCGCCGTCTTCGTCGCCATTCCTAGACATGAGTGGAAAGGCGGGTCGAAGAGGATTGATGGAAAGAAGTTAAGAGTTTAGTACCAGTGTCGTATCGGAGAGGGAGCTGGAAATAAGATAAAAAGCCTTGGGCAATGGTCACGAAGGTGGTATGGGAAGAGGTGGCTTGATCAACATACCATTTATAAGCTTCGCCGGTAAGTGTGCATTGAAACAATCGAAGATGGATGGAGTCATCGGTGATGGAATTAGAGGAGCACCACATGTGGAAAGATCGAATATGGTTAGAGGGATCTTCACTAGCAAGGCCTTCGAACTTGGGAATGTCGGAGGGGAGCTTTGTTGGCATAGTAGGCCAACTGACATCGTGGTGGATAGGATCGTTAATCAGCTGATTGAAGTGGGGGAGACTGAGGCCAGCCATATAAGGGAGCAAAGGAGAAGTCAAGGTAGGTCCCGTAGTGGTTCCATTGGAAACAAACCCAGCAGTAGAACTGGGGTTGCTACTGGTAGTAGGCCCTGAAGTAGACATGGCGAAAGTAATAGGGGGAGAACCAGGAGTAGGGGGAGAACCCGAACAATCAGAAGAAGAGTCGGAGTGCGGACTCGGCGGAAGAATTACTCGATGATGATGGGAAGGAGGAAGTTGACCAACTAAAAACTGAGGGTGAAGGCCAAGAAGTCTCTAGGACAAACGCCTTGGAGGTGCAATGATGACGAGAAGAAGAAAACTGACAGGGGTAGGGGGGGGTTAAATCAAGTGAGATCAATGTCGAAATAAGGGCAGAGAGGTGTAGTGTCAATTGATTTTAAAGGCTTTGCTAGGTGGTGTTAACTAGGCTCTTATTCACTTAGGGTCAGTTGTATGGCATGCGTTAATTTTAATTGTTTAAACCCAGACGTTTTGAGAGTAAAAGAAAAAGTGTGCTGCGTAACTGAAAAATAAATCTGTAGCAAATAAGACTAAAACAACAAAAAATTAACAGCTACCAATGCATCAATCTAACCCAAGAAGGCGGGTCTCTCAAAACTAGTCTATAAGAGGGAAAAAACTAAGCAAAGCATGCTAAAAGGGGGCCAATAGATCTAAGGTTGGGAGGGACAGGGACTTAAAGGAGAAATCTGCTGAAAAGAGGTGCAAAGAACAACAAAGAGGCAGAGGCAAGGTTGTTGCTAAAAGGAGATCAGCTAAAAATGGAAGGGACAAGGAGGCAGCCCTAGAAATGAACCCCAAAAACACTATATGATGTGATTTGAAAGGGAGAAGAGTTGATCTAAA
The DNA here is from genome assembly GCA_034641835.2 of Pinus albicaulis. Lineage (NCBI taxonomy): Eukaryota > Viridiplantae > Streptophyta > Pinopsida > Pinales > Pinaceae > Pinus > Pinus albicaulis. Next base: position 1,053,172,469 of record CM076582.1, read on the forward strand.
GGGATCGGAAAATGAGGTATCAGATTTGGAAGCAAAAAGGCTGAAACCCTGGAAATTCAGACTTCTGAAACAGCAAAAAATCTCCCACAAAAAGTGGAGGGTACTAGAGCCCTAAGGGGCAATATTCCCATGTATTTGAGTGAAAAAAATCAGAAATAAGGCTAAACGGGTGGAGACAGAGGCTGGAAAACCCTGACAGAAGCTTCAGACAAACCCATAAAAAGTGCTGGAAAATTGCAGAAAAAAGTGCAGGTCGTAGGTTCTGACCTGTTTTCAGTCCAGGTTGCAGATTTGGGGCAGAAAAGTGCGACCTCAAGGCCACATTGCACTTTTTGGGCCGATAAGTGTGACCTGCAGATCCGTCTCTCTCGGTGGCAGATTTCAGAAAAATTTGTCGTCTCAGCTGTGGCTAATGTCTGTCACCTGCTCAATAAGGCTAGAAACACACGGAAGTTAAAAGTTTGAATGTATGATGGTTTTAAAGGTGAAAAGCACCATAAAAATAGGAAAAACAGAAAACTAAGGAGAAACCCTAGGGTCTGAAACAACTGGATATGCAGGAATAGATAAAACGACAACAGTCACAAAATAAAACCCGTGTGGAGTCGCCAATTGTTAGTATGAATCTTTCATCGTAAAAGATCACTTTAGCTACGCATAACAAATAGCCCTAACATCAATTATGGCTGCAAAACATCTTAAATCTGCAATTAGATGATCCAAATAATGTTGCACAAATCCAGATATAAGCATGAATGAAATTAAGTAGATAAAGTAAAATATGGCTCCATGCATCCAATAGACAAGACAAAAACAATGTATTTGAAAGAATTTTTTTATTATATAAAATGGGGGCACCTGAGAGGAAAACAAAAAGGTGTTTTCTGGCTCTCCTCAATGGGATGGGTTCTTGAAAGTCCCCAGCGTTTCAGATCGAAAATTCCTCTCTCTTATTGTGGTAGAAAACCCAAACAAACATAGAATTCAATGGGAGCTCACAAGGCAAAAATGGAAAATGGTGACCAAGAGTAGATCCAGAGTGATCTAATGCAATGGAAGTGACTAATGAATGGGGAAAACCCTTCTATTTATAACAAAATATTGGGGTGTTCTAGAACTCGGTGCATGAATAAAATATTATTAATCAAATTCTAGAATCACCCTTTAGGAATATTTTATTATATTTGTTGGAGGGAAAAGGTCTTTTGACTTGGGTCAATTCCTTTATTTATAAACAAATAATAAATAAATGATTTATTTATTATTTTAGGGAGATGGTGGGAATATAATTAAATAAATAATGATTTATTTAATTATTTAAAAATGATTTAGTCAAATTTAACTAGGAATATTATTTAAATAATGATTTGAATAACTTATTCCTAGGAAATCTTTAAATAAATAATGATTTATTTAATTAATTTCCTTATTTTGGATTAAATATGACCAGGAAATATAGACAAATTTTATTTTACATGGTGAAAGAAATTTTACTTAGGGTAAAATTGGTCTTACATGGTGTACTTGGGTTCATATAATGATAATGGGTTAGATGACCAAAAAATGGTGTAACAATTCTTCATGGGGTTTCCTGTTTAGACCATAAATAACTTAATAAATTATGGATTACTAAGTTATTTTTCATAGTGAAAGAAATTTTACTATGATAAAATTGGTCTTACATAGTGTACATTAGTCCATCTAATAGTAACAAGTTAGATGACCACAAATTGGTGTAATAGTTGCAATTCTGAGCAGCTCTAGGATGTGGATTGAATGCCAATTTTCGAATTTCACCTTTAGCAGGCGGTTTAATCACTAAATGAGGGTTAGTTTTATCAATTTGAAGTAGTTAGGAAACTAAAGGAGTTGTTGCTAGTTTTTGACTAGAATATTTAGTCTCTTTACCAGTTACAGGAATCTTAGATTCATAGCCTTGAAATTGTGTCGCATCCATGACCTGAGACGTCATTAAAATATCTGTCAATGAATTGGAAAAAGATCCAATAATTTTACTATCTTGAGAGGGAAAAGGATCCTTCAAGACAGTATGTGTGGGTGAACCTTAGTAAATTTAGATACCTTGACCTAATGTGGACACTCTTTGGTATAGTGATCCTCATCACAGAGAAGACAAGGATAACGAGGTTTGAGGTTTTCATCAGATGGTTTGGTTTTTTATATTTTCTCTTTAGGGGATGTGTTTTTTTATTTTTATTCTTCCCCTTATTCTTGTTACCGGATTTAGCTTTAGTTGTGGATGAGTCTACAATGTGAATTTCAGCAAAAGTTTTGAGGGAATAATCTCCTTTAGGTGAATCTGGTAGAGTTATTATAGGAGAAGTAGGTTTTGACGATTTATTCTTGCTCTTTGTAGTATTAACTGTACCAATTTCATCATCTGAAAAGTGAGAACCAGTAGGAGTTGCAGTAATTTGACCTTGGCATTGTAAATCAAGAATTTTTTCATATAGATTACCAGACTGTGTGTATATAAGGTCTAAGTGTTTCTCTTGAGCTATGACCTGTTCTTCTGTAGCAACGCGTCCCTTTGCTATGTCTTCAGTGAGATTTGGAAGTAATGATTTAATGAACCATTCTACCAAGATTTGATTTAGAATGAAAACCTTCACTAAACGTTGTCTACATATCCATTGATGTGTTTCATCTAAAATGTATGTAGACATACTCTGTTTTAATGAAGTTAAAGGTTCTGTGCCATTGTCATAATGGACTGGCAACTAGAAGTGAGTTATGAAATCTGTTGCTAACATGGTGAAATTATTGAAAGATCCACATGGTAATTCAATATACCACTTCATAGCTAAGCCTATCAATGTGCTCTGAAAAAGTCTCAATTGAATGGAATCATCGATTAAGGAGTTGGATGCACACCAAATATGATAAGTCATCACATGATTTGAGGGGTCTTCTCCTGATTTTCCTTCAAAATTAGGTATATGACTGGGAAACTTAGTTGGCATCGCCAGCTAGTATGGAAGATAATAAATTGGATCATTCATGACACGAGAGAAATTTGGTAATTCTAAAGTTGTAATTAATGGTAATGAACGATTAGGGTCTTATTATGAAAACTGATAACCTTGAGGAAAAATGCCAGTACCCAGAGGAGGATATCCAGGATAACTTGCAATAGCCTAAGAAAATGGGATTGGAATACCTTCGGGGTATCTAAGGTTAGCCACACAAAACTGAGGCTGAGCTGGTATTTGCTATGTATAACCAGGGCATGTTTGATTTTGCTATATTGGGTTTTGTCTTGTTTTCCCATATTGAAACTATCCTTGAAATGGTTGACTCCGTACAAACTGGCCTACAAATGGTACGCTTGTTTGAACTGTAGTTGCACTAGGTTGTCCTACAGAGGTTTGAACAATAGAATAAATTGGAGGTCCATTTTGATGAGCAGTAACTTGAGGTATTTCCTGTGTAATAGTTGATGTAGTCGTTTGAGGGATTGTAGCAATAGGGGTTTGAGAAACTCCGCGTATAGGTGTAATTGGTTGTTGAGCATAATTTTTCATAGAAGATTGGATAGGAATATGTGGAGTACTCAGAACATCTTGTTGAATACTAGGTACAGATACTTGAGGGGTAATTTGAAGTGGAGTCTCAACAGGCTGCTAGACTTGGGCATATCCAAATTGTCCAACTAGTTTACCAGGTTGATTATAAGGTACTTGTAAAGTATGTTGCAAAGGTTGTTGATTCAACAACAAATTCCACACAATATTAGCACCTAGGTAAGGAGCTCCTATTAAAGCTTATGATACATAAGGTTTACCATAACCAGTTTGAGGCATTGGAACGTAGGTTTGATAATTTGCCAAATAAGTTCGAGAAAAAGGTTGATGTCCCTGCAAGGATAGTTTCTCTTGGTAAAATTTATGCCCTTGGATGGGCTGTCGTCCTCGAAAAAGATACTGTCCTTGAAGAGGTTGTGGTCCTTGAATAGATTACTGCCCTTGGGGAGGATGTTGTCCTTGAATAGGATATTTCCCTTGGGGAGGCTATGGTCCTTGAACATGATATTGCCCTTGAAGAGGTTTTCCTTGAGGATTATACTACCCCCAGGCAGTAGATTTCCACCTTGAGAACTAGTTTGAGGAATATTTACAGACATCATATAGATTTGTTCCATTTTCAAATTTTTGGTAGTTGTTACACAGTATTTTGTCATTGTCCCTGCAATCCCTCATCCTGCACATTGGAGGACTATTCTCGTGACCTATGACCAGTATAATTTCCTGAAAACATCTTCATAACATCCCTGCGTAAGGATAAACATTCTGCTAAAGAAAATTTCCTCTGGAAAACCCTAAAAACATATGTTTTAGCCTTGGCGTGACTAGTCAGTTCATCCCTCGCGCCAATGGGGGAAATCCACACTAGAGGGCACACTAGTTGGTGCTCTGTCCCTGTGTTTCACTCACGCTAAGCCTATTAAGAAATGTTTTTTAAAAATAAATGGCGGAAGTTTGATTCTAACAAACTCAAGAATGAATCATCAAAAGAAGTTGAGTGGTTTGGCTCTGGATCTCCATGTATAGGAAGTGGTTTCCCACCTCTCATGGAACCTTCCTAAGAGATAGGACCTATCCCATGATTATAGGGATCCCAAATTCCCTTCCTCCATCTATAAAAGCTTGCCCTCTCCATTAGGAAGCTAGCTAAACTTGTAGGAGGAAAAATATAGCTGGGCAACTATTGAGAGCAGAGTCGAGGAGAATCCCATAAGAGAAATCTTTGTCCAAATTCCCGACAGGCTTCATTGAGACGCGCTCCACTGCAAGCCTCGCCGAAGGAAGATCATAGCGTCAGAGCATTTTGTTGTAATCTCCCTTTTTGTCATCTTTAATATAAGCGACTCTAATTTTGGTTCCATTCGTGTGCTTAGTATTTCATGAAATGCAATGAACTATATCCTCTCTGACTGAAATATAGTTACATGCTTTAAGTATTACGTTGTATGTCATCGTTTCTCTGCATGTGTACAGGTGTCGGGACGGAGCGAATGGAAGGACTGTGATCTGTCAGGCTAGAGACGAAGAGCACTGCCTCTTCCTTGCAACAAAAGAGTGGGATTTGAGGTAGGATACTTACCACGATATTTGTCTTTCTTGTAACTAGGAACCAACATCATTGCATGATTTGATCATTGCTAGATGCACTCTAGGGCTAGTGGGATCGCCTCTGTCCGCAGAGGGGATTTACTGCATCAACAATTTGGTGACGACACTGGGGATCAGTGGGAGTTAGTCCTTCTTCTGTTTGGGTTTTTTCTTGGCTTTTGATTGATTTATTTGCTCTCCTGGTTCACCTTCCTTGGTGTTTAAACCCCTGGTCAACCCCCATAAGACTAGATCCATTCTCTGTTTTTCCTTTTTCATCATTTTTCTAGAGTAAACTTGATTGCCGCAATTTTTCCCCTGACAGTCGCGCCAACTGGCACTTATTGCTAGTTAGGCCCCCATGCCAATGCCTTTTTGGCACATATTACAACTAAACAGGCACACCAACTCTGCTTAGTGTTAGGGTTTGCTTGATTTTGGGCTCCCTAAGCTTGAGTTTTGGTCCTCGTGTCATTTTTCTGATTTATTAAGTGCCTTGAAGTCATTTTTTATTATGTTTGGCCCTTTTCCTCTGGTTTTTTTCCCTTTACTATCAGTTTTGCATTCTAGCCCTAGGGCTTCTAGGTGCTTCAGTGTGTTGAGCCTCTCGTGGGAGTTTTGGGTCCTTTCTTTCCCAGTCAACTCCATTTTCGCTTCTTTGCATTCGTTTTGCTGGATTCCATTGTATCATTGCGTTGGTTGAGTGATTGTCCTCTCTTACATTCAGTTTTTCTTTGTGTTACCCCAAGCCTAGATTACACGGTTTGTTTGAGTCTGTTTCGAGATTCTTCTTCACTTTGAGGAATTTTGTCATCAGTTGGAGTCTTCATTGTGTGCATTTGGATCGAGTGAACATTTTTGTTTTAGCTCTCTCCTTGTCATTTCTTGAATTGAAGTTTTCATTAGTTTTTTCGGTCATTTAGTGCATTTTCTCTTATATGTTGAAAAATACAGAAACAAGATCTTTTTCATTTGGTTTAGTGTAGTGAAAGTTGAAAGCTATTTGGAATTATTAGTGTTATATAACTCTAGAGAGAATTTTTCTAGTTTCATTAGCTTGCATTGGAAACAGTAGTGGATGTTTTTGTGTTCATTTTGTTGTCATTTGAAAAGCTCTCAACTCTCCCGTAGATAGCTCTTCATTGAACAAAGTGATATTTTGTGGCATGTAGTTTGCATTTATAGGTTTGATGAGATACAAAATTTGATAGGGCCTGAAATTGAAACGTAAATTGAAGATCAAATTTAAAATTTACTGAGTTAATCTAAGGCAACATTGAAACATTAATGATATATATAGTAGTCTAATGTAGAGACGTGTTTTGGCGTCTTTAAGCCTATCAGTTGTCGCTCTCCATCTGGCTATAGACAGCGCTAGTATGGACTTGTGCTCCCCGTACCGTTGCGTATATAAAGGGAGACCCCATTAGGTTGCAATCCTTTATCTGTAGGAAGCCGATTCTACCGCCTTTTACCCATGATACACCAGACATAGCATTTGGGGAGATTACCTGCATGTATGTCAAGTCATTGGTTGATTTATTTTTCATTTTTTACCAATGTTTATATGGAATTTCACGGATATTTGGTACACCCATTTACCTAGATTACCAGAGCAGTCATTTTGTTCTTTAATGACTCACTAAATTTGAAAATATCATCAAGCGCTTGTCCTTTCATGCTTGTTTCCAAAATGAAAGTGATAGAGTCATATTTTACTCGTTTCTAGACTCTTAAAACATGAAACAATAAAATTTTCCAGTCTCAATATCATAAAATTAACTGCCCACGAAATATTCCTGGTTAAAAGTTATTGACCTTAAGTATTTTCAGGTCATTTCCGATGGCAACTTTTCTGGAGTGCACCAACCAAGGAATCCCCTCCGATGGGAATCCTAGTCCTTTTCCTCCTTTTCGAAATGTTGGTGCCCCTTATATGCAAACGCTGTCCCTTCCTGGGTTAACTGTTGGGTTGCCTGTTTGGTTGTTTTCAACCTCTATGGTCCCAAATGTCCTGGCTACTATTCGATCAGTTCCTCTGCTTGAAAAACACCATGTTGATTCTAAGGTGGGCCTCTCCCCTTCTTCGCCTGTTTCTGCATCCTCCTCTTCTACTTTGCCTGGCTAAAGTCTTGATTTGAGTAACCAGATGGCTAAGGAGAAGAAGAAGAATACTAGAAAGAATAAGTATGATAAGGGAGAGGCTAAGGCTGTAGCTACTGCTTCTAAAACATCCTCTCTTGATAAACCTTCCAACCCTCCATGGAAATTTAAGTTCCTCTACATGTTGTGCCAGGGAAACCATCTTCGTCGATATTGCCCTGGTATTCCCAAGGTGCTTGAAGGATGGTCTAATGGTCTTCTGTCATTGCCTTTGGCTTCCGAGAGTCAGGTTGGGGGCACGTCTTTAGCTAGTTCTGGTAAAGCTCCTAAGATTCAAGGTAAGCTCACCAATCCCTATAAGTTGTGTGAAGGGCACCATGCCGTTCACCTTTTTCTGTATGTGGATGAAGCCAAGAAAGTTTTGGAAAACTCGATTGTTTCTGCACCATGTCTTCTGGCGGGTTACAAATAGCTTTATTTGAGTCCTTCACCAGTTGATTCAACGATCAGTCAAGAGTCACCCTTGGTTAATCCCGCTCCCCCGGAAATTCCAAATCATGAATCCATCCCTGACCAACCATTGGTTGTGGGACCAGTTGAGTTGGCCTCGTCTGTGGTGCACCAGGTCTTTTCCGTTGAGAGTGGATCTCACATCCCTTAGGTTCTTCTTGTTTCTTCAAATTATTCTGACTTGAAGAAATATTCTCTTGTCCCTATATCTCAGGAAGCCATTCCTCCACCTTGCATGATGGAGGTCTCGGAGGGTACTCCTTCTGTCTCCATGACGGAGGTGGCAGAGGATGCTCCTTCTTCTCGTGTAACACCAAGGGAGGACCATAATGGTTCGATGGTAGCCCCTAGAAGTAGTTTGGTTGCCTCCTTCAATTGGGGTTGAATCATAGGTTATCACCTTCCTGCTTGTGTGCCCTTTGAGATCATGGTACAGGCCTCCCATCTGGTCGTACCCAGCACCATTACAGATGAAGGCACATCTGTAATTATTTTATCTTCAACTACTTGGTAACCTTTCAGTTTGCTACCGCTTGTGCCTGTTACACAGAATCTATTGGCATTTAACAGAGGAACAAGTCAACCTTTAGGGATCCTTCCGAAGTTTCCTATTACTTTGGGAAGGAAAACTGTCCATATGGACATGATGGTTGTTCCTAGCCCCTTGGATTTTAATTTACTTCTTGGCCATGATTATACTTATGCCATGGGAGCGCTTGTCTCCTCCATCTTTCGTGTGATAATTTTTCCGCACCAAGGTCAAATCATGACCATAGCTTGCGTTCTTTGGTCCGAATATGGCAGCTAGTCCACCATCATCCCTGCCGGATATTTATCCGCTGGTTATGTCATCCCCGCCGCATGTAAATTATGTGGATACCTATCCTATGCCCATATTCAATGATAGTGTCATTGTACATCGTGTGCTTGGGGCATTGGGTCTAGAATTCCAAGATGTTTTCCTTCCATCGGATCAGCAACCCTTGGAAGCCATGACTTCTTATTCATTATGATGAGGTCTGTTGGAGCATGGTTCGTCTTCTTGTGTCAATCTCCCTAAAAATGAAACAAGGTCATTCTAAGGATGGTTCATTTACTATGTCAACCTCGTTAAAAAATGAATTAGCTCATGAGGATAGTTCTTTTAATGCGTCAACCTCGTTAAAATAATGAAACACATTCCCATTCAATTCGAGTCTTTGATAAGATCTTGTAAAATCCCAGTCGAGTATTTCTCTTGATATCGTAATTGAACCTTCATTTCATCCACCTATCAGTAACTAACATTCTACTCCGGTGAATGCACTGAAGCTTGGGGGGCATGCACCTCAAATTGAGTCACCATGCTGGGGGCATGCCCAGTTTCCCTTGTCTTTTTGAAGCATAGTTTATGTAGTGTTTTCAAGCTTGCGTAAAAATGAAAACTCATTTCAAGCATAATTTACTTTGTGTTTCAAGTTTGTGTAAAAATGAAACCCATCTTCAAGCATAGTTTGCATTTGCGCTTTTAAGCTTGTGTAAAAATAAAATATATTGGTTTGATACATTTTGTGAACTTTTCCATTGGGTTGTTATTTATGCGTATTATTTAGCTGATACATTAGATAACATTGTATTAGACATTTGCATAGCATATAAAAAAAATCATCATATGTAAAAAAGATCCATCCAGAAATAGATGTATATATATATATGTCGAAGGTTTGCAGCGTGTGCATCATATAAAATCCAAAAATATACATGTTTGCTTCAAATTACATCTGGAGACAACATGTCTCTCAAAAAATATGCATATAAAAAGCCTAGGTGACTAATTGGCATGGTGCTCATGGTAGCACGTCACTGTCTGCACCAACCGCCGCAGTAACGATGGAGTCGACTCGGCACCCCTACAGTGTGCCTCTAATAAGAAAATGGAACATTAGCTAGACGAGCATAGTCCAGGACTCCGCAAGAAATCCCCTCCAAGTTCTGCACGAGTTCGTCCTCCTCGCACCCCTCACCTTGAGGGTCATAGGCGAGAGGGGTCCTCCTCACCACTGGTGACATTCTGGCGGGCCTCTATGGGCTGACATCTGAATACATATAGGATTAGCTGTTAGAATATACATGTATACCAAAAAATCATAAAATTCATAAAATTAAAAAGAGTCTTACCCAGCTCCTCATCCCAGTCCTCTCCTTCTGGGAGCGGAAGGTCTGGGTCTCCTGTGAAATCAGTGCTAGCATAGGGTCAGTCCTCTACAAAAATCAGTTGTCGTCAGATCCATCCAAAGAACTTGGGCCACCATGACATCTATTGGTCACCCCCTGCCCTAGGAATCAACACTGCCTATTGAGCCATCCATGGCTCTCTTAGGGATCCGGGAATATAGCCCCTTGGCCCTGGAAGATAGGCAGTCGTTCTAGGAAGAACGATACTAGGATTGAACCGTACCCAAACTGCTTCAGTTTGGCCTTTTTGAATTTATTCAACTGTCGTTTGATATTCATAGTTACGACTATGGCCGAATCAAATACTGTTGGTTTCATGCACTCTGACGCCAGGAGGAGCTATGTTTTGGTAGCTTCGTGCGGTGCCTGTGACCCCATAGTCTGCTTAATGGTATGTAGCACCACTCTGAGTGCTAGATTGGGAACATTATGAATGTCTACTTTTCCACTACCTGATCCTGTTTGTGCCCTTGGGCACACCCTCTCCATGACCATCGAAATTTTTTCACTAGAAGGCCTAGTGCCTATCATAATCAGAACTTGACCTCTACATGACAGTCCAGTAGTGAAGTATACATCAGACAATTTGAGTTCAAGTACTTGTTCTCAAAATTTAAAATTCTCTTCATCCTCATCCCATATACTTATCAAATATTGTAATGATTCAGGCTGAGCCCTGAGACATGGTGTTAATAAGAATTTCTTTAAACCACAATTATGGAGAGCATTCATGCATTGTTCATTATCCATTGTCATTTTTTCTTATTCACTATGCTCTCTTTCTTTCCATTCAATCACCATTTTTCTTTATAACTGCATCAAATTGGTCATAAGCACATTATAAGATCTCTTGGGTACTTAAAATAATAATTTATTGGTTTTATTTTGTCAAATTTAAACAAAATATTAGGTTGCGTGGTTGGCACACCTGTTTTGATTATAGTCGCACCACCTGGAACAACCCCTTTGCAAATGTTAAACACCATGTTAAGCACACACATGGTGTACGAGGAAGATTAAACACACACAAAAGAGACTCAACACACAATGAAAGATAAGCGTGAGGCTTTCTTATTTTTCCATTATACATGATGTACATTTATAATACAATGGTGTGACTCTTGATTTCACATTCCAAGGTCACTTGGACTCCATTGTGACTTTTCGCATTCCACACCTACCCATGTAGGATTAGGTGTTCCAACATCCCCCCTTAATCTGAAGGGGTATGTGTGAGTCCAAGAAGAGAGTTGTAATACAAATCTGCAAAGTATGCATGGCAACACTTGGGCTGAATCAACTCTCTGAAATGTTGGAAAAAAGAGGTGGTTTAAGGATGACCACCAACACTGGAACGCAAAACTTGTTGCAGTTCCCGGAACTCTTCCAAAACTGGCAAGAAGCTGAAGGCTTCTGCTAGAGGAATTGTCCCTCATAAAAAAGGGAGACCTTCAACCTAAAAGAAGGGAGGTCTACTACATGTGATGGTTTTAGGATTACCAACAACTCTGGAATGCTTGAAGCATTTCTTGGAACTCAACCAAAGCTGGCAAGAAGCTGAAGGCTTCTGCTAGAGGAAGTGTTCCTCATATGAAAGGGAGACCTTCGACCTAAAAGAAGGGAGGTCTACTACCTGTGATGGTTTTAGGTTATCCACCAACCAAAGATGATGGTTTAAGGTTGTCCACCAACCGAAGGCATGCTCATGGGCATCCGTGTCTCTGGCTACATCTCTGAATCTGGAATGATGAATTGTGGCTCTGGCTCGCTTGAACTGCTATGTCTCTAGCTACAACTCTGAACATCGAATGAGAGATTGTGGCTCAGGCTCGCTTGATCTGATGTTGAAGCTTGTACATGACCACCATTTTCCCCCCTGTCAGGGACAAGGTGAGATGATGGAAAAAAATCAACTGCAAGTTTGTTCAATATATGTGAACAAGTTCTAATATGTGTCGTAAACATCTTCTTGGCTGCTGATGCCCATTTCCAAGAACCGATCCATCCAAGATGAATCTTGGTTCTTGCAGGAGGCTTGTTTTTGAAGCATCTGTTTGAAGAATGGGTGTGCCGACTACAGTGCTTGCATGGATAAAGATCAAAACAATGATCTTTCATATGACCGACTCGATCACAGTGTTGGAATTTTACAATCTGCTGTTGTGGAAGTGGAGCAGGATCTGAAACAGCTGCAGGTGAACTGTCATACAGGAATCCGGGACTCTGAAATATGATGGGCTTTTTGTAGTCTAGAATATGAAAGGACACATCCTTGTCATATCCAAGACCAGTTCTGTGCTTGTTGTGGAGAAGCTCTTCCCCAGGTCTGATGATGGGCTTGAGAAGTTTAGGCTGAGCTGCTACATCTGCATGTACATCTGCTCTAGTACAAGGAACTGAATGGGAATCAACTGCAAATTTTTATTCTTTCTTCTGATGAGAGTCCTTCACAATCTTCTGAACAAAAACAAGTTTAGAATGGTGACTCTTTTACTAAATTTCATCTTGTTGGAGCGAGTGTAAAAGGGTGTAGAGTGAGTGAGCCGTGGAGTGATGCGCAGGGTCAGCGTTTGCAAGTGCGTTGGGAGTGTGGATAGGGGGCGGGGAGTGTGTGAGCTGGAGTGTATGGTGAGAGTTGAGAAGGTTAGATATGGCATGGGGAGGAGTCATAGGGATTTTGCAGAGCAAAGTTTGTTTGCAAAGAGGAGGGGGTAATGCAGGTGCGTTGGGTGGAGAGGAGGGCGGATGTGAGGGCCGGTGTAAGGGTGTAGGGTGTTGGATGGGGAGCGTTTAGAGTGTAAGGCATGGAGAGGTAAAGGATGGGGAGGGGAGCAGATTGGGTAACGCAGTGAGAGGGGGCTGCGTGAGGGTTGGGTAGTGTATGTTGAGTGTATGGTATGGAGATGTGACGTCGAGGCTGTTGAACAGAGATGCGTGCTATTTGGGTAGTGTATGCTGAGTGTATGGTATGGAGATGTGAGGTCGAGGCTGTTGAACGGAGATGCGTGCTATTTGCAGAGCGCAAGGGAGGAAGGTAGCGTAAGGAATGATGCAGCGTTGAGAGAATGTTATGTAAACAAAATGCAGGAGGAGAAGGGTCGGAAGGCCTGGAATTTGAATTGATTTTTTTTTATTATTTATTTATTTATTTATTTATTTATTTTAATACAGCAGAGGAGTGAAATTTGAGACCCAATACTTTAAAATAGCAGCAGAAAATGCAAATATGATGAAATTTTCAGCAAAACTCATACTTCTTTTCCACTAAAAACCAGAAACTTTCAGCAATAAAAACCTAGAAACTTCTTCACAAACCCAATATAAATAGTATCTAGCAGATCTCCAAATTGTAGAATTTAAAATGCAGAGATTGCAGGAAAAATGAGCAGTGAGAAAACCTTCAGATGCACAATGCTGCTTTTCTCCAAACCAATACTGGAATGCTACCAATTTCTGAATGCTGCTCCTTTTCCAAAACCACTTTTTGAATGCAGCAAAATATCTGCTGCAGAAACTATGAGTGCTGCAAAAATGTCAAGAATTTTTGTAGATATGCACAGGCCATAAACACAAATGGTTCACTCAATTTGGAGCAGGGCCAGCAATTTCCCACTCTGATACCATGTTAAATACCATGTTAAGCACACACATGGTGTATGAGGAAGATTAAACATGTACAAAAGAGACTCAACAACCAATGAAAGATAAGCGTGAGGCTTTCTTATTTTTCCATTATACATGATGTACATTTATAATACAATGGTGTGACTCTTGGTTTCACATTCCAAGGTCACTTGGACTCCATTGTGACTTTTCGCATTCCACACCTACCCATGTAGGATTAGGTGTTCCAATAGCAAAAAAGAGGTCGATTGGTGCGGGTTCGTGCCTCATACCCACGCCAACTGCGGAAGCCCTAGTTTTGAAAATCCTCCCCTCAGGGATGCCAAATCACAATGAAAATCTATGAACTATGGCTTAAAAAATGGCTAATGGAAGCAGCTCTTACCTAGAAAAGACAGGATCCGGAATAGTGCACTGGATTGTCCACAATCGTCACCATAAGATCGAAAAGGAAATGACTCACTATCGCTCTGCAAAGAAGTAAAAAGGTAAAAAGTAAATATGTTTTTACTATTGGTCATATTTATAACTTTTCAAAATCCAATTTAGGTTTTGAGACTTGTTTCTCCAATATTTCACTATGTTTTGTCGAAAAATGAGTTTTACACTTGCTTTTTGTGCAGTGACAGGTTTTCAAGCGATTAGGATGACGGCATGAGTTGTATTTTATACCTTTTCAGACTTGGTAAAAACATGAAAAAGTCACTACTAGAGTCACCTTTCATCTCTTTTCTGACTCTCTAAAACTGAAAAGATCGCCGAGTCACTTGTCCTTTTGAGCTCGTCAAAATTGGCTGCGAAATGACATCTACCCAGTATACGTTTACCCATTTTTTGGGCTGGGATAGATTATTTACAGAAAAGGAATACCCTAGCCTATCACGACTAGGAGGTTCTCTCAGACATAGTTTTCTACCTTTTCGGATCTATGGGACTATCTACGAAAAGGGACTGCTAGAGTTTAATTTTTTCTGTCTTTTCAAACTCTCTAAACATGAAAAGACGTTGAGTTCTTCATTTTTCATACTCATTAAAAACTGATGACATTAGGCTCCGTCGTAATGATGTTACTTGAGTTCCTCCTTCCTAGGGCTCATTACATGTGCTAGGATGGATTTGTCTGAAGGAAAAAATTATATATCAAGCACATGCTATCCCCTTCAAGCTTGTTTTAAAAAATAATTGGGGTACTCGCCAGAAATGTTGGGGGAAAATGGAACCAATATTACAGTCGTTTCGGCAGTATGTCGCTCTTGAACATGGCACTTGTCTGCATTCGTGTCGGGTTGGGGACATCTCATCTCATTATTTTCTTGCCTCCATGGGTTTGGGTAATCCCTTTTGACAACTCATATTCTCTTTGCCACATCACCATGACCTCATATCCTTTGATCTCAAATACTACCAAATTCAATGTCGTGCCGCCGATATGTTCAAGATAATTTGGCCTCTGCAATTTTCAGCCTCCCTATGATTCTCTGTTGGTATTCATTCAAAAACATTATGTCCCTCTGTCTCGTGTCAATGATGTGGGAAACATTATGGCCACCTTTGATCAAGGTCACTTCCTGTCGACTTCAACTCATTATCCAAGAATTTGGTCTAGAGACTCCCTTCAGGTACCTAGGAGCCTGCATGCCTCAATGGCAGGCTCTTTGCATTCGACGAAAGGTTTTCATTATTGACCTTCGATCGGATGATTTTATGGGTGTTTGACACCAGCTCACTGTTCACATTCCATGGATTGAACCTCTTGTACCTTGAGAGCCATCATCATTATTGGTAGTTTCTCTCGCATCTGTTAATGGCTTTCATCATTGGCTAGTAACCAGGTGATGTTCTTGCATGTTCAAATTCAGATCACATATTCACATGTTTGAACTTGTACTCTATTCAGGTCGAGATGGAGTGCAATACCTTGGATTTTGTCTGATAAACATCTAAGCTGTGAATTATTTGTGGATTATTATCATTTATTATGTGACTCATTCGATTGGACGGCTGCGACCATAACTGAGTCTACTTGTTGATCCTTATTTACTGGATGGTTGCGTCTATACCTTGGATCTTAATTTTTGTACACTCTATTATGGATGGCTGTGACCATACCACATATCATGTATTTGAGATATCAGTTGTATTTGTCTTCACAGGTTTTCCGATGGTAGTGTTTTTGGTTGGGTGTGTTCTCATAAAGCATTTCACCTCTCCCTCTCTCTCAGAAATCATGCTTTAGGGGGCATCTGTTACACAGTATTTCGTCACTGTCCCTGTAATCCATCATCCTGCACATTGGAGGACTATTCCCATGACCTGTGAGCAGTAGAATGTCCTGAAAACACCTTCATAACATCCTCCTGCCTAAGGATAAACATTCTCCTACAGAACATTTCCTATGGAAAACCCTAAAAACAAATGTTTTAGCGTTGGCACAACTAGTCAGTTCATCCCTCGCGCTAATGGGGGAAATACACACTATAGGGCATGCCAGTTGACACTCTATCCATGTATTTCACTCATGCCAAGCCTATTAAGGAATGTTTAAAAAAAATAAATGGCAGAAGTTTGATTCTAAAAAACTCTAGAATGAATCATCAAAATAATTTGAGTGATTTGGCTTCGAATCTCCGTGTATAGGAAGTGGTTTTCCACCTCTCATGGAACCTTCCTAAGAGATAGGATCTATCCCATGATTATAGGGATCCCAACTTCCCTTCCTCCAACTATTGAAGAGCAGAGCCGAGGAGAACCCCGTAAGAGAGAGCTTTGTCCAAATTCCCGACAAGCTTCATTGAGACGCGCTCCGCTGCAAGCCCCGCTGAATAAAGATCATAACATCAGAGCATTTGGTTGTAATCTCCCTTTTTTCATCTTTAATATAAGCGACTCTGATTTTGGTTCCATTCGTGTGTTTATTATTTCATGAAATGCAATGAATTATATCCTCTCTGACTAATATATAGTTACATTCTTTAAGTATTACATTGTATGTCATCATTTCTCTGCATGTGTACAGGTGTCTGGACAGAGTGAACAGAAGGACTGTGATCTGTCAGGCTAGAGACTAAGAGCACTGCTTCTTCCTCGACAACAATAGCGTGGGATTTGAGGTAGGCTACTTACCGTGATATTTGTCTTTCTTGTAACTAGGAACCAACATCATTGCATGATTTGATTTTTGCTAGATGCACTCTAGGGCTAGTGGGATCGCCTCTATCCGCAGAGGGGATTTACTGCCTCAACAGTAATAGATTCATAAAGACTAGTTGATTGTGTAATATTTTTAGAATAGGGAGATGCTCCTGAGAAAGTACGAGAGAGTGACTGGTATCCAGCAGGAACTGATGGACCACCATACAAAAAAAAATTGGTGATGAAGAAAACATCGATGACTCACCTGGTATGCTTGATGAAGAAATGTAACTACCTTTGGGTATATATTAAAATAGAATGTGGTGTGGTGAATAATTGAGACCAATGCTATATAGAAAATCAGTGATATGTTGATACCAAGGATCAAGTTTAAAAGGATTGTAAGGGTAAATCGGTTCAATATACCTTAGATCTAAAGATTCTTGATGAGAAGGAATTGTGATCTCTTATTCTGTGTCAGTAATATCCTTGATACTAATCAGGCCAGGAGGAATATTCTTAGTAATGCAAAGCTTCAATCGAGGTGAAAGAGGACAACCAGAATTTTGGGCTATGAACTCCGAAGTTAACTCAAACGAAGTAGATTCAGATTCAGGTTCACATATTTCGAGTTCAATGAGTTGAGTATATGATAAATCACCCGTAGCAGACTCAGTTGTGATTACTTCAGAAATATCTAGTTGTTCTTGATTTATTCCTACTATTTGAGGTTGATTGACTTCATAATTGGGACGTATTATTACAAATGTTTCCCCTTGTTCAGTAGACCTGGTTCCTAATTGTTGACCTCTTTCAAATTTAAGCTTTTCCAATTGACTCGGTGTATACTCGGGGGGGTTCCCCTGCATTCTACGAGAGTGTCTTCATAATTCACCCATGGTTGATGTTTTAACACATGTAATAAAAAAATATTTCAACAAAATACCTAAGGTCACTAAAAAAACAAACGTTTTAATCATACACCTACAAATATAAGAGACAAACCACACACAAACAATATGTTTCCACAGTAAAAACACTAGTTGGTGATGAAATCCAATTTCATAGAAGTCAATATGGAAAACTTCGTGGTTGGAACAGTTACCTCGACAACTTGCTTAATGAAATATTCTGGTGCAAGTCACCCCACTATGCCATATCGAAGTGAAGAGTACCCTTTGGAAAGTCCAAGTGAGTCTAGCCGAAGTCTGTTCCAGGTATAGTGGGACCTTCCCTCCACCATCACCTTAAGAAAAATCGTAAATATTATGGCCACGAAGGTCACCAACAAAGAAAAATACACCTTGGGGAACATTCTACTATTTGATATACATGCAAGGGCAGAATATCAAGCTCAATCCCCTTCAAAGCTCCTTGACATGGTAAATCCAAGGTTTTCTAACAAGTGACCCCGGACTCCTCGAAAATGTTTAATGTGAGGTTTATTGTTGTATTACGCACGCATATTCTATCTTCGTCAATAATATAGGTACGATTACCTCACTGGGTCCGACATAATCTCATGCTTGACTCTTTTAAGAAGAGCTTCTGAGACTACAAATGCAAAAAATTTATTTCCCTACCACAAGATTCTACATGGTTTTTTTGACTACTTTGGAACGTTTATTACAACCTATTCCAAAACACTAGCCTAAGCTATATTGGTGGAATGAGCCCTAGAAAATGTAAAATTGTCTAGATTGATTTTATTAGGTGTTTTATTGATTTGGATGTTATTTAACAAAAAGGGTATGGAGTTGAAACTTTTATGATTTTGTGACCCGGTGTAAAATACTCTAAATGATGTTAGGAGAATGTTAAGATATTTTTTGAATTTAAAGCATAAAATTCCTTATTTATTAACAAAATATTCTTTGAAAAGAAGACAATTTCATTAAGAACTAAATTTCAAATATGGTCTATTTCTCTTTTCAAATGAAATTCTATTGACAACCAAGTCAAAAACTACAATTTCGATAAACAATCAATTCCAAAAGAAAACAATTCCTAAAAACCCTAAAAAAATTTCAAAATCAAAACAAAATTATAATTCTGAATCCTAATTAGGATACGTATGAATGTTTTGTAGATGAATTATCTTAGTTGTTATCAGACTAAGAATGTTTCTACTTATCCTGGCGGAAATGAAATCATCCAAGAGTGTTTGGTGTTGAATGAGGCTCCAGTGATCTAGAAGCTTTTCTAGATTTGCAAATGAATAAGAAGCATATATTCACAAAAGTAAGGTTGGGTAAAATCTTGATGGCTCAAGAAGACAAAATCATAAAACCAGTGAGATGAGGCAAACAAAGGTATCTTCCATGTAGAGCAACAGTGAACTAGGGAAAACCCTAACTTGTAAAGTGCAAACATGATGATAAATCACACAAGACTCAAAATTACTGAAAAGGAGTTCTCGCATAGGATCTGAAAACTAGAATGAATCGGGGAAAACTTGAAGAATTTGGTTATCTGGCTCGGAAAGAGAGAAATTTATTTTTTTTCAAAATTTTCCAGGGGGTGTGTGGCTTATTAGTTGACAATAGTGCACATGTGCACTGGATTGAACTAACAAGTCATGCAGGTTGCCACTCTGTCTTCCAAAGAAAACTATGCAACCAAAGGAAAAGTTGGAAAAAATAAAATATAAGCTTTCTTTCTTAGAGATTCTAAAAATTTATCTACCCAACGACACTCAGAGAAGTCAAAATTGGAAAACTAAAGTTTCAAACTAAACACCAACAAACAAAACTAGGCTCTAGTCCCTAGTAGAGTTTCCAATTTTTTAACAGGATTAATCCCCCTTGCGGACAAGAGCGATCTCCCTAGTACTCCAATGAGTAACTAGAAACTACCTTCCATTTGAATACCTCTTTCTCTAGATTATTTGTACTTTAAGATCATTATAATAGCAAATTAGAGAGGACACACTCCTTCCTTTAAACCCAAATGCCTGATGTAGCCCTTTGTCCTTATGCTCTGAAGTATTTCTCCAATGATGAGTAGAACCTACAATCAAAGACAAGAAAAATAATCAAAGCATCTGAAATATATAATAATAAAAAAATACTAATCTAACTTAGTGATCAAGGAGTTTAAGTAGTGACATCATTCCCATGAATTCAGAAACGAGACAATGAGAAAAATAGATCAATATGTATTATCATAAATTAGAAAGAGAAATGTTACAACCGGATGTCTTGATGTTGTACAGATTTCTCCCAGTGTCCGAGAAATTGTTCTCCTTGAGTCTGATATGCCTTCCTCTCTAGAATAACCAACATGAAGTCATGGACACACAGATGTGAACTTCAATGTATCAACAACAAATCACTAGTATAGAAATTATGCATTCTACAAACTCTCTTCATCTTAGAAATGATGCAGATCAGTTTCTATCATTCACAATCTACTCTAGTATCTACCCTTGAACCTGAAACTTGAGCTCAATATATATGGAGATTGAGGTGGTTTGAGCTCCATAAAGAGAGGGATGGATTCCTCCCATGAAGGGATTTGAGTTCCTTGGACCAAGGGATAAGCTCCATGAGTAGAGGGATAAAGCTCGAACTGGCATGACTATAGAGGTTTCTAGTTGGGAGAGTATTCAACCAACTAGGCTTCTAGAAGTCACTTTTTCCTTTTACTTGTTTTTCATGGGGGTGTGCAGGTTTTAGTGGAAAACACAATGGAAATCACCACGGATAATGGAAGGATCATCACCGCATGTGCATGGAAAGGCTAGTAAAAGTGCGCAGATAGACTTTTAGAGGTTCTACAGAGCTTTTCTCCAATTTCCAAGACTTGATTCAGGAACATGAGTGTTTTTTACCTCTAAGGGAACATGATATGGTTGGTGATAGACCCATATGAACAATCAAATGTCATGGTGAAAAAATGATGTGTAACAATTTTACATTCAACCATTCTTATAATATTTTAGTAAACGAATCTAGTAAAATTAGAAATTACAAAACATGATACACTTTTTTCAATTGAATGAATCTTATAATTTGCTACATATATCTCTAAAACAATCATAACTTAAAATTACATTATAAAATATGCTAGATAAATACATTTTGCACTCATGTATAGACTCATGTATTAAATTTCATTAATTTATGAAATCATTTAAGACCATATGTTATGTACATGTAAATTACTTTCCGCACGGTGCATGCAAACATAATATCAGTAGAATCAAATTCTCAATAAACTTGTATCTAAAATTTTAATCCTTGAAGTAAAACCCAATTGGGCCATGATCTCTATTTGAAGGGTATGGAGGGTCATGGATGATCATTGATTTCCATAACTCTTTTATGTAAAATATTTTCTTTTGCATTAATAAAATTCCCTCAAGTGGTTGCATTAGTTGGAGTTGCAAAATATTTCCCTCTCAAAGGGTTTTAATCACGTAAAAATATTGGCATTAGTATCGAGGATAATATAATCCATTCAACCACTCTATGTTTAGAAAATAACATGATTTTCTTATCACTCTATGCCTTGAACACATCATGACCATTGGATTACAATTCAACTAATACATACTAAAGATGCACTAAGAAACGCACTTTTAGCTAATATACACAGTAAAATAAGTTGAAATTAACTAACTCCTAAGTGTTTAAATATCCTAACAAATCATAATAAAGGGAACTATATATGTTCGATGCAAAAGTATTTTTGTTATTTATATATTTTCATTTATAGGTCATAGAATTTATTTTCTGGGAATCATGGTTCCAATTAAATAAGTACAAAAAGGGGGTGTATTACTGATTTTATAAAACTATAATTTGTATCAAGGAGAAAATGAACGATCATATCACTATGTTTAAAACATATCATGACTGTTGAATTACAATGCCTCAAATCCATGCTAAACATACACACTTTTACATATTATACACATTAGTCCAAGTTGAACTTAACTAACTCATAAGAATATAAATATCTTAACATCCCTTCTTAAAAATAACTTGGAAAGGATTGAAGTATTTAATAAGGTGACGCCATATCTTAACTCCCTTCGTAAAATTAACTTGGAAAGGGTTGAAGGATTTAATAAGGTGACACAATAGGAGAAGGAAGGAAGGATTAAATCTTATCCACCCTTAATGGCAACGTCTTTAACTCCTAACATAGGTTTAAGTTTATAAAAAATCATTTTTTTAAGATACACTATGAAAATATATGTAACTTTTTCATTTTTTTGTAAAAAGTGCACTTCAATAACTATATCATGAATGAGTTATGTACACATAAATTACTTGCCACGGTGTTGAGGTATAAAAGGTATCTTTTTAACACCTATTTATCCTACATTAATTATCAATCTGGGAACGACTTTTTGTTTCAAGAGTGTACTCTGTTTGAGACTGCAATTTAGCTAAGAGTAATGCTATGAGAGATGTAGTATTGTATTCTAGATACAAGAGTAAACAGATTCTTGTAAATAAATATAATTACAATAACATGAATGCAAATACTCTGAAATATTAACTACTCACTCTGCAAAGCATCAATCAAGGACACAGTAGCAATAACTCATTCCTTTAGAAATCGATGCAACTGAAATCACACTAGAACAAGGCAATGAATATGGGAACTTGGAAGCTATAACCAATGTTCTCTATAGTTGACAATCCTGCTCTTTGAGAAATCAAAGTGAAATCGAAATTGAACTACTTGCTGTTGAAAATAAACTAAGAAGAAATTATTTTAAAAGCAAGAATTGAAAAGGAGCAGCAATTTGTAATCAAACTGTAAATAAAAAATATCTTTTCAATATGAAACTAACGAATTAGAAATGAACAACAAATAGTAATTGCACAAAAAACATGAACTTAACAAAATCAGATCACAAATCTTCTTAAACTCCAACCCTGTCGACAACAAACACTATTAGGTAATCAATCGAAATGGACAATAATCCAACGGAACAACAAATAGAGCTAAGTATAGAAAAACAAAGCTTTATAAGTGATAGAAAGATGAATAAGACAGTAATCATGATCCATGCTAAAATAGAACAACAATGCAATCCATTAGCGCACACAGAGTTCCAGTACTCAATTCAATAGTAATTAAGTAACTCTGTAATCATAATGAAACCAAATGCAATTATCACATGACAGTAATCAAAGGATAGAAATACAAATAACAGAATGATTCCACTAGGGCTGGGCCCTTAGCACCAGTGAAACACTGTTGGGTTACTTCAGAGCTTGAAAGATGAAATGAAATGCGCCTTTGTATTAATTGAACATAAAAGTGTTACAGTGACCGCTCTCTGATCACGAGAGTCAATAAAACACAATATTACAAAAGGAATGTTTTTAATCAAATGATCTGACTCCTACAATCTCTAAAGGCATTGCCTTATATAACAAACTCGACAGAAAAGACAAGGGATGAGATAAGGTTCGAACAACAAGGGATTCACTTCTCTTCTTTCTTTAGCTGTCCCCTGCCTTCTCTTAGAAATGCGTTTGGATTTCCTTGTCTTTGGCAGGATTTGGTCTAACGCTGGAGGAACATCAATTGCACTTGTTTTAGCCTTGCCTCTAGTATAGCTGTTCACCTCGCCTGATTCCTGTTTTTAGAAATAAAGGGCAGTTTTTAGTTACATTTTAAAATAAACATAAATCTTTACAATTCTACCACAATTCTTGTAATAATTCACCTTTCTAAAGTAAAAAGAATTATGTTTAAAGTAAAAGAATGGGAAAACACATAGTGAATTCATACCTTTTCCACTGCTCAACATACCCCCTTCTTACCCTTTTTCATGTCCTCATGAAAACCATAGTTTACATGCAAAGCAGTTAAAGAATAAGTTGGAGAAGTTTTTTCATCAAAAGGCCTAAAACCATGCATTGCAGCTAATGCTTCGAAGACATGCCCTGTCTGTCCTTCGGATATTTCATAAATAGCTTTATAATATGTATTAGGATACCATGGAATGGGGCTTCGAAACCTACACCCTAGCCATAATGGGCCTTCCCTAAAAATGAGGTTGCTATAGAGAACCAAGCAGTCTGCAGCTAATCCAAAATTTTTATAGTTAAATGGTTCTCTATTTTGAACATTCCGATTGGAAATTCCCCATCGGACCATAGCTGCTATGTAGGCCTGGTTTCTAATAGATAGGAAATAGTCTATCCCATTCAATACAATTGCTTTATGGACAGGCTCCAATGCTTGGATAACACCTTCCCTTGTCATCAAATTCTTCTGCCTAGCCCATAATTGTAACGGGTGCTTAGGTTCACTCCTAACCTACAAGTCTAACTCATTCTCCTACCTTTGAAAAACATTATAGGCTTTGAGCCATTTTAACTGATTAAAAAAAAAGGAAATAAATGCTTGGTATTGGATGTCACCCACAAAAGGACTGGGATTTGTCTCACTATCATTTTCCAATATGAGATTATGCAAATAGAACTCACACAGGAGACACTGTACCTTTACCCCATAGAGTTTGAAGCATGTTAAAAAATCATCTATAGTGTTTAAATCTATAGATTTTCCTACCCTAACTGCTTTAATATTTAACTGTAAATATCTCTCTAATAAAAATAAAGCATAATTCTTGGCAGGACATCTACAAGCTAAAAGATCTGTGTATAATGAGAAGAGAGTGTTCATTTGATTCTGGGATAATTTTAATTGATTCATTACCTTTTCAGTCTTCTCCTCTGCCTTTCAACATTTCTCATGGGCTTCAGCCTCTACTGCATGGATGATCTTCATCTGCTACTGCAACGCCTGATATTTTCTTCTAGGAACAGTGTCTTCTTCAAGCTTTTCCCTTTCCTGTCGAGCCTGTGCCAACTCCTATTGGAGTCTGGCTAATGTAGGGTCACTAAAAGTGTTTTGACTACAGGCTTGCACATTTTCACTTGAGGTTTGTCCATCTGGAACAACTACTTTTGGAACAGCTGCCTGCTGTTCCATATCTTCATGATTAGGCTCAGCCATAGTCTCTACAACTTGGGGCCTTATTTTAGTGGCCACTTTCCTCTTTTTTGAGGCTCGTTTGGTGACTATGCTTCTTTTATTTGGGGTTTGTTTGGGCATTTGTTTCATTTTAAGAACCCTAATGGTATTCCTAATTTGTTCCACTAGTCTCTGAAGCTTCAGTTGTTCCCTCCAAATTTTTTCAAGCTCGGTTTCTTTCTTCCTTTTCCTTGATGGAACGGTTGTTCCTTTTTCTGGATGCAATTGCTCAACAGGGTTTTTCTCCTCATCATCTGTGCCTTTAGTTGGGCTTGCTTCTCTATTTTCTTCTTGGGGCACTTCTTCAGTGTTCATATGCCCTCGGCTGAATTCTACAGGGGTTATACCCTCAATTGACTTTGCAATTCCCTAAGAGTTTTCGGTTTGGAACACTACTTCAGTGTTCTCCTTTTCTTGTCCATACTTCTTAGGGGAAGCAACCCCAACTGATTCTACCATTTCGTTAGGGTTTTCTCCTTCTGTTTGATCCAACATTCCCTCAGCCATTTCTTTATTGACAATAGATTGCTCCTGAAATTGGTTGATATCAACATTAAGGTCTAGTGGGCTGTGAGGCTACACATATTGACTCATATTGGCCAAAATTTGGGCCAATTGGTCTTCATGCAAAGGTCTTCGTGGTGAACTTGCAGTAGTGTTTTCGGGAGGCTCTGTTCCTTCTCTTTTACTGCTGTGATTATCTTCATCCTCCTCGTAGGTATGGTAACTACCTTCTTCCTCATCAGAGTAGCGAATTTTTCCCTCTATACTAGTATGAGGGCTTCCGTCCTCTCCCTCAATTTCCTCTTCTTCATCGTTTCCTTCTTCTATGATGGTTTTTTTCTCACCACTGGTGTCGTGACTCATTTTTTCTTCATCCTCATCAATATGGGGACTCCCTCCTTCCAATTGTGGAGGCTATTCATCCTTCGAGCTGGGAAAATCCAGGGGCTAGCTACTGCTACCCAGAAGGCCTTATATCATTCCCCTACTTCATTTTGAACGGGAGGACTGTCTACGTTTTGACGGCTTAGCTGCCAAGCTAGCCATTCTCTTTTGTTTTGGGGTAGGTAAGGCTAATCCTCCATCAATCGAAAATATCAATTCTTCCCAACTGGTCTTTTGTTGGGCAAGACTATGACTTACTATTAATCTGATTAGGAAATGGTAGCTTACCACCATGTATGTGTGCTGAGATTTTCTTATACTATTGGCAACATCATGCAGTAAGAAAATTAAAAATGCAGGAAAATTTAAAGTACATTTTTGCTTTAATACTTCCAATAACTTAAGGTGGCGAGGTCTTACCACGTCTTTCCTTCCATTGCATGCTATATAGGCCTACACTACCTTTTCCAATTCCATCGATGGTTCTCCCAATGATGCCGGCATAACTCCTTTGCCTTTGATGACCAATGTCTATCCTTATTCCTGGAAAATATTCATGGCTTCTTGAAGCCTGACCTTCTTATGAGTCCATACGGTTCCTTATGTTGGTAGACCAGAAACCTCTGCAATTATTTCATCTGTTACTGCTATCTATCTTCCTCTAAACATGGAGTATCCTTCCTGCAAATTCTGTAGAAACTCAATAGCCACTATTTCATGGGGTTGTTGCAGCCTTGTGAAGTATGTAATCCATCCCAATTTTTCCAGAATCTCTCGTGCAGCATAAGGAACAACTAGCATTTGTGGCTTGCTATGAATTGGTCGACCTCCCGTCTTCTTCGCACACTATTACTTCTTTCCAAACACACAAAAATTTAATGGAACAAGACAGCACAGTGAATTGGAATAATATCGTCAAGTTTTTTTTATTCCCTAGAATGTGGGGATTTGATTCGCGTACAGGTGAAAATATATAGGGATTTTATCTGCATGCAGTGATTAAGAGGCATACGCGCTCCCCCTAGAGGATGATAGGTCATCCTCGACTGTCAAATAAGAGAGGAAAGTACTGCACAACAGCTGTACAGAAGGAAAAAGCATGCATACTTATGATACAATCAATCAAATTATTGCAGTTACTGAAATCGATGCGTGTGATTAAATCGTAAATAGATATAGAAATGTTTGTAATGATTTAAAGATAAGGAAAAGGGATAGCTAATGTGAACACAAGTACTAATGCATTTATTACCCACTCAAACTAATTTGATTGATTTATGATGATTTTCATGTATAACAGGTTTGAAATCAAGGGTTTAGGATTCATAATTTCATTTGATATTTAGATAGAGATATAGGAAAAAGGGTTTAATATTACTATTGATTTGTAAAAATGTGACTCCAATACCATCAGCAAAGCTCTATTGCCCACAGGTGTCCATAACCTTGACAAAGTTGCTTTCTCACCCTTGGAACCATTTCCCTTTATTTATGCCTAGGGAAGTGTTGTTTAATGTCATAACGGAGGCCATTATGCTGGCTTGGGAACCAGATGAATCACAATGCCATTCACCGGGAAGAAGTGAAAAGTGTACAGGCTAGCTCGTGATGAGACATCCTATTCCAAGGACTTCTTAGTTTTTTTTTTCAATTGTCCATTGGACCATATCCCTGGTGTGGTGGCCATGATGGGAATGCCACTTCACTTGCTTCCTTATGATCATGGTAGGCTGGCTCTTTATGAGACCCCCTACCCTCCATCTGCCATATCATAAAATTGTTAGTGAAATATTTTTTCTTGTTTTTCATATAGCACTTTCTTATTTATATATAAAGGATGGCTCATCACTCCTTAAGATTAGGGATGGTGGAAGAAGTCTAAACATCTCAATAGAAAATAATACTCCCCGATTCCTTCTTAATAAGTAAAAATCAAAGAAAGTTATAAAGATTTGGGGAAGAACCAACATGATAAAGATAATAGATCATATTAATTTTAGTGATAGTAAGACAACAAAGTCATATTATTGATTATGTCCTTTTTTTCATTTTTCTTATCATCACTAAACAAATTATTAAAAAAATGACAATTTATTTTGATTTGCTGATTCCAGTAAGCATTAATTTGTGTGATTTTGTATAAATAGTATGTTTTCCTTTACAAGAGTCATTAGAAATCCCTCAAAATGCTGGTCTAAAACAAGAAAAATAATACACTCAAAAAGTGTTGTTCCTTTGGAAAGGAACATCAGAAACAATCTGCGAAAATATTGTTCCTCTGGAAAGGAACAACAAAAACAATTTGCGAAAAGAGTTGTTCCTTTTGAAAGGAACAACAAAAAGAATCTGCAAAACTGCTGTTCCTTTCAAAAGGAAGAGCAAAACAATCTATGAAACAACGAAAATAAACAGCACAACTAAAGTTCCTTTCAAAAGGAACAAAAAAAACACTCTCAGCAAAGCTGTTGTTCCATTTGAAAGGAACATAAAAAATGTTATTCCTTTGGAAAGGAACAACAAAAACTCACAATAAGTGAAAGAAACAAAATTCCATAAAAAACAAGAAAAATAAATGAAAAATATTTATGTACAAATTTCAAAGGAAAGAAATGATTTAATGAATAGGTTTCGAGGAGGGGTTATCCCCTTCAGCAAGAATTTGCATGGTAGAATCTTCCCGTAATTGCTGGTAAAAGGATTCTCGAGTAAGCAATTTATGGTAAAGTCGTACTTGATGACCGTTTACTTTGAAGGAATGTCCAGATCCATCAATGGTGGTTAATGTAATGGTGCCATTTTCATGCACTTTTTGTATCTCGTAAGGTCCAAGCCATTGTGTCTGGAGTTTCCCTGGAAAATTCTAAAACCTGGAGTCATATAGACATGCCCAATCTCCTTCGTGGAAGATCTTTTCTTTGATGAGGGCTTTATGCCATTTTGCTCTCTGTTGTTGAATTAACGAAGTGTGCTGGAGAGAAGAGAGCCTAATTTCATCTAACTCATTGATTTTCTACAATCTTTCAGCCTGGGCTTCCTTTAAATCTAGGCCCACCTTTTGGACTGTTGTTAATGTCTAAATTTCAAACTCTATTGGAAAGATGGGATCCTTTGCAAATAGAAATTGATATGGTGAATATCCCGTAGTAGCTCTCCATGTTGTTTGGTATGCCCATAAGGATTCTGGCAATCTGTAGGCCCAGTCACGTCTGTGTGAGGCAATAGTTTTTGTCAACATAGACTCAATCAATTTATTTGTGCTCTCTACCTGGCCGTTTTCCTGTGGGTGGTATGGGGTTGTAATCTTGTGCTGAAAGTGGTAATTTTGTAATGTTTTAGCGATTTTATTACCTACAAACTGTGGTCCTCCAAATCTGATTATATCCCTTGGGAGGCCATATCGCAAAAATATTTGGAAAAGTAATTGTATTACAGAGTCCTCTGTAGCTTTCAAAAGTGCCTCTGCTTCAACCCATTTAGTGACATACTCAGTTACAACTAGGATGTATGTTCTTTGGTTTGATGGGGGGTTAATGGGGCCAAAAAAATCAAGCGCCCAATGTTCAAATGGTTCAATTACTAGTTGTGGGTTCAAAGGCATTTCATCGGACTGTCCAGGACAACCTGCCCTTTAGCAACTATCACGGGCCTGTACAAATGTTTTGGCATCTTTAAAAATGGTAGGCCAATAATATCCTGTCTGTAAAACCTTATGGGTGGTTCTACGATCTGCAAAATGTCCGCCAGACGGCCCGTCATGGCATGCTTTCAAAATATCAAACACTTCGTCCTCCCGGACGCATATCCTAATTTTCATATCTGACCCTGTATGAAATAGGTAGCCCCAAATCCAAGAGAATCGGGTACTATGTTGTATTATCTGCTTTCGTTCATTAAGGGTTAGATGTTTAGGTAATTTACCTATTGCCAAATAATTTGCTATATCATCATACCATGGGGTTCTAACAGTAACAACGAAAAAATGTTCATCTGGGAAGTGGTCTTTGACTGCTGTTGCATCTGTTGGCTTTGGCATTCTTGACAGAAAATAAGCTACAAGGTTGTCTTTTCTAGGTCGATCTTTGATTGCAATGTTGAATTCCTGCAATAAAATCAACCATCTTGTCACCCTTCCATTTGTAACAGGTTTATTTGCTAAAAATTTAATGGCAGAGTGATCAATATATAGAACTACAGGATACCTAGTTATATAAAGTCTAAACTTATTTACGGCATGAACTATAGCTAAAAATTCCTTCTCAGTCACAATATAGTTTAGTTGAGAAGGAGATAGACTTTTGATGATGTAATAGATTGCATATGGTTTTTTATCTTCTTCCTGCCCAAGCACTGCTCCAATCATTGTGTCTGAGGCATCAGATGAAATTTGGAATGGAAAATTCCCATTTGGGCCCCTCAGCACTGGGGCTATTGATACAAGCTTTTTCAGATCATTGAAGGCATTGTCACATTTATCTGTCCAAATAAAAGAAACATTTCCTGTTAGTGCATATAAATGTGTAGCTATTTGAGAATAATGTTCTATAAATCTCCTCTAATAACCAGAAAATCCAAGAAAGCTACGTACCTCTGTTTGTGTGGTGGGTGTGGGTATTAACAAAATTATCTGAATTTTGGCTGGATCCACCTGAATTCTAGCTGCTGAAATATAATTTCCTAAGATAAGTCCTTCAGTCATCATCATATGACACTTTTCATGGCTTAAACAAAGCCTAGTGTCGATACATCTTTGCAGCACCTTTTCTAAATTTTCTAATTCTGGCTCAAAATCATCTCCATAAGGTGTGAATTCATCCATATATACTTTGAGCACTTCATTTATTAAATTTGAAAAGATGGTGAGAATGGCCCTTTGAAATGTAGTAGGGGCATTGCATAGGCCAAAGGGTAAGACTCAGTAGGCAAATGTGCCCCAAGGATAGGTAAAAGTAGTTTTTTCTTGGTCTTCAGGGGCAATCTAGATTTGACTATACCCACTGAAGTCATTGAGGAAGGAAAATAATTTCTTTCCTACCAATGTGTCTAATACCTGGTCAATGAAAGGAAGGGGAAAGTGGTCTTTCTGGCTTTCCTTGTTGAGTTCTAGGTAATCTACACATATTCTCCACTTCTCGTTCTTATTTGGTACCACTATTAATGGAGAGACCCACTTGCTATCAGATATTGGGTAAATGAAATTAAGATCCAATAGTTTTTGTAATTCAGCTTTCACAATATCTTTAAGGTGAGGGTTTAGTATTCTTTGGGGTTGGAGAATGGGTCTTGCATCCTTTTCGGTATAGATGTGGTGTGTACATAATTGGGGGTCAATTCCCTTCATCTCTAGATATTCCCATGCAAAGGCTACTTTATATTTCCATAGTAATTGGACCAACTTCTCTTCTTGTTTAGCAGTCATATTTTTGTTAATGTTTAGAGATTTTCCTGGCTCAATTTCTACAATATTACTATTGTACATAGAAGTAGTGGGTATTACTTGATCAGGGATGTCTGTCAGAGGATCTTCTTCTTCTTTATTATCAAATGATGCCTTGATCATGTGACATTGTAGATGGGATCTGATTTGTGGTTTGTTAATAAAACTATTAATGATATCATCCTCTGTTTGGTTTTTAAAATTGAGGTCATCTTCTATAGTTAGAGGTGGTCTCATATTTTCCATAAGATATGATACATGTTGCTTTCTTGTTTTGATTATTGATAGGCTTGGCTGGGCTGGGGGATATAAAGCTAAATTCCTGACATAGTTTCCCCTTGTTATTGTCATGTTTCCTTGTCGGAATCCAATATAAGCATCGACAGTTTCCAACCAAGGTCTACCTAGGATTGATGGGTGTCCATATAGCCGGTTCTTTGGGTTGATAACCAGGAAGTCAATAGGGTATTCCCAGGAATCTACGGATACCATTACATCTTGTAGTGTACCTTCTGGTTTAACTACCAATCGGTCAGCCAATTCTAATAAGGTTGTTGTTGGTTCTAATGATGTAATGCCAAGTTTTTGACAGGTGGTGGTTGTTAAGATATTGATTGCAGCTCCCAAATCAACTAAGACATTTGGGAACAATTTCCCATTGATTTGCACCGTCACTATAGGATTTCCTGAGTCTTCATATTTTACAGGTGTTTCCATTCCTGATAATAAGTCAGATAGAGTGCCGAATATTTGGATGGTTGGGTTGGTTTTTGTTCTCCTCTTTGGCTTATTTATACACAGTTCCTTAATGGTTTTTGCATAAATAGGGATGTCTTGGATAGCTTGGAGGAGAGGGATTTTTATACACATATTTTTTAATTCTCCCAGAAGATCAAAATCAGGATATTCTAATGGGCAAGGTATGATTAATCATTCTGGGAATGGTGGAGAAGAGGTTGTTGCTTGTTGTGGAATTTGATGTTTATTTTGTTTTTGAAACACCTCTTTTTGCGATGTTTGTTCTACAGGTAAAGGATCTTCACTATGAACATTTTTGTCTTTCTCAGTTTCTACTATAGGCCCAGACCTCAATTGAAGTTCATTACACTCCCTCAGTTTGGTTTCTAGTTCTGGTGGTTTCATTATTTGCACAAACTCAACTAGCCTATTTTTTGGGTTTGGGTTGGGCTGGGCTAGGAGTTGTGGTCTTAAGTTGGTCTGGGGGTTTTGTGGTAATGTATAGAGAGCTAGCAGTGTAGGTTGAGAGAGGGGAATTGTTCCAGCTGGCTGATTTGTAGGTCTTTTCCATTTTGAATTCCAAGCTTGACTCTGCGAAGTAGAGGGGGACCATTGTGTTGGATAAGCATTGTTTTGCCAAAACGGTGGGTAGAAAGGAAAATTTGGCCAATTAGTTTGGTTTGTTTGATTTGGCCATGATGATGTAGGAAATGGCTGTTGTGACCAATTGGGGAAACGTGGTTGATTTTTCCACATACCATTATATTGATGAGCATTATATTGAGGAGGATGAAAAGAAGAAAATGGATCAGTTTGCATACTTGATTGTCATGGCTGCCATTGTCGGTGTTGATTAAGTAAGAATACCACTTCCGATTCTTCTTCTACCTCTTTATAGACTGCTTTTAGGCTAGGAAGCAAGGCACATCCTTCTGTGGGGTGGTCTTTCATGCAAATGGCACAAACTTTGATTATATCCAGCGAGCACTCTTTGTGGTTGTGTTTTTTCCTCCATCTGGGACAGAATATTGCCAAATTTTGTTCTTCTTCTACTTGCTTTTGTTTGGATTGCATAATGTCAAATTGCGTTGTTATAGTCCCTAGAATATCTGTTTTAAAATCTTCCAAGAAATTTTCAATCTCTGCACGAGTTACACCTTCACTAGTGGTCTTATTATCCCTTGTGATCAAGTCACGTTCTGCTGATTTTAGCCTTGTATTGCCCCTCGAACTCCTGATACACAAATCAATAATGTTAGCATAGCTTTCCTTATATATATCACATTTTCCCATAATATTCAATGTTTCAACCCATTGATCCTTCATCCCCCTAATTAATGTATTCTTCAGCACATGATCAGGTAAGTGTAAAGATGCATAAGGAGATCTCTGAAGATTGTATTGAAAGCATTCCACATATTCTTCTAGGGTTTCGTTTGGTTTTGTTGTCATTTGAAATATTTCGTCTTTTAGTTTCCGAGACCTGTAATAATCCTGATATTTATTTAGAAACGTAGCTTTCATCTAATCCCAATCAGTAATAACACCCCCACCTAGCCCCATAAACCATCGTAAGGTTGCTCCTTTTAATGTGGAAGGAAATATTTTAAATTTTTG
This sequence comes from Pinus albicaulis, assembly GCA_034641835.2. Taxonomy (NCBI): domain Eukaryota; kingdom Viridiplantae; phylum Streptophyta; class Pinopsida; order Pinales; family Pinaceae; genus Pinus; species Pinus albicaulis. The sequence continues at coordinate 1,053,205,871 of CM076582.1, forward strand.
GGGATTGGTGGTATAGTCATACCCCCTGCATAACACATCGAATTCAAATAGAAATGCATTTGGATATTCTGATGTGAAGCCATGAAATGTAGGAATATGTTGAAGAGGAATGGATTTCATAGGTGCATTAACCGCAGCATCCACTATAGGATATTGCAGTGTGGAAGTTTGCTGGGGTGTTTGCTAGTTCTGGTTTTGGTTTTGGTTCTGGACCATTTGATCAAATATGTGCCAATATCCTTCTGGGATAACAATGGAATTCTGAGGCTGACTAGAAGGAGTAGGAATGGCCTTGACAACACTCCCTTGATCTGGAACAATAAGTATTCCTTTCTGGCCTACTGTTTGAGGAGATTCAGGTCCTTTGTTTTGAATGAGTTTGACAACACTTCCCTTATCTGGACTGCTCACTGTTTGTACTATTTCAAAAGGAGATTTTGGTTCTTCTGCTTCTCTTGTTTCCCCTTCTACTTCGTAGATATTGCTAGAGTTCCCTTCTTGTGGAGAACTTAGGCAGGGATTCTCAATTTCTTGGGAATCTTGCTCAGTTCCCACTGTTTGACTATGTATCTCAGCAAAGGCTTCAGATGGTGACTCTATGGTCTGAAGGGAACTAGGAGGTTATCTAGAGATAACTTTCCTAGGTCCTACTAATGGCTGAGATTCAATCTTCTTAAGGATTTCATCAATGAAATTTGTTCGCCCAAGGGTCACCGGTCCCTTAGGTTTTTTAGGTTTAGGAGGAATTTTGTTTTTTTTAGCTGGTTTATTCATTCAAGAAAACAAGCTTTCATTCCTACCTAAAGAAAGAAGTTTTACCTAATTCTTCTATGAAGCAGGCTGTGAGAAAGTATGTTCCTTGCTCGGTGCGTAGGTTCTTACCTTCTGTCTTTAATACCCAATTCTTCCCAAGCAGAAAGAAAATCAAATGTGCATCACTCCTTCGAAATGGCATACACCCTCCCCGGCAATGGTGCCAAAATTTTGAGGTATAAAAGGTATCTTTTTAATACCTATTTATCCTACATTAATTATCAATCCGAGAACAACTTTTGTTTCAAGAGTGTACTCTGTTTGAGACTGCAATTTACCTAAGGGTAATGCTGTGAGAGATGTAGTATAGTATTCTAGATACAAGAGTAAATAGATGCTTGTAAAGAAATCTAATTACAATAACATGAATGAAAATACTCTGAAATATTAACTACTCACTCCGCAAAGCTTCATTCAAGGACACAGTAGCAATAGCTCATTCCTTTAGAAATCGATGCAACTAAAATCACACTGGAACAAGGCCATCAATCTGGGAACTTGGAAGCTATAACCAATGTTCTCTATAGTTGACAATCCTGCTCTTTGAGCAATCAAAGTGAAATCGAAATTGAACTACTTGCTGTTGAAAATAAAATAAGAAGAATTTCTTTTAAAAGAAAGAAATGGAAAGGAACAGCAATTTGTAATCAAACTGTAAATAAAAAATCTCTCTGCAATCTGAAACTAACGAATTAGAAATGAACAACAAATATTAATTGAACAACAAATAGGAACTTAACAAAATCGGATAACAAATATTCTTAAAATCCAACCCTATCGACAGCAAACGCTATTAGGTAATCAATCGAAATGAACAATAATCCAACTGAACAACAAACAGAGCTAAGTATAGAACAAAAAATCTTTATAAGTGATAGCAAGATGAATAAGACAGTAATCACGATCCTTGCTAAAATAGAACAACAATGCAATCCATTAGCGCACACAACAATCCAGTACTCAATTCAAAAGTAATTAAGTAACTCTATAATCGTAATGAAACCAAATGCAATTATCACACGACAATAATCAAAGGATAGAAATACAAATAGCAAAATGATTCCACCAGGGCAGGGCCCTTAGCACTAATGAAACACTGCTGGGTTACTTCAAAGCTTGAAAGATGAAATGCAATGCGCCTTTGTATTAATTGAACATAAAAGTGTTACAGTGACTGCTCTCTAATCATGAGAGTCAATAAAATGCAATATTACAAAAGGAATATTTTTAATCAAATGATCTGACTCCTACAATCTCTAAAGGCGTTGCCTTATATAACAAACTCGACGGAAAAGACAAGGGACGAGATAAGGTTTGAACAGCAATCCCTCAGGATCGAAGGATCCTAAGGGATTCACTTCTCTTCTTTCTTTAGCTATCACTTGATTTCCTTTGACCGAAGCTGAGCTGCTCCTTGCCTTCACTTAGCAATGTATTTGGATTTTCTTGTCTTTGGCAGGATTTGGTCTAACGCTGGAGGAACAACAGTTGCACTTGCTTTAGCCTCACCTTTTTTATAGCTTTTCACCTCGCTTGATTCTTGTTTTTAGCAATAAAAGGCAATTTTTAGTTACATTTTACAATAAACATAAATATTTACAATTCTACCACAATTCTGATAATAATTCACCTTTATAAAGTGAAAAGAATTATGTTTAAAGTAAAAGAATGGGAAAACACATAGTGAATTCATACATTTTCCACTGCTCAACACACGGTGCATGGAAACATAATATCAATAGAATCAGATTCTCAATAAACTTGTACATAAAATTTTAATCCATGAATTAACACCCAATTGGTCCATGAACTCTATTTAAAGGAAATGGAGGTTCATTGATGATGATTGATTTCCATAACTCTTTTATGTAAAATATTTTCTTTTGTATTAATAAAATTCCCTCAAGTGGTTACATTATTTGGAGCTCCAGACTATTTCCCTCTCAGAGGGTTTTAACCATGTAAAAATATTGGCATTAGTATCAAGGAGAATATAATCCATTCAACCAATCTATGTTTATAAAATATCATGATTTCCATATCACTCTTTGCCTTCAACACATCATGACCGTTGGATTACAATGCAACTAATAAATACTAAAGACATACTCAGAAACACACTTTTAGCTAATATACACATTACAAAAAGTTGAAATTAACTAAGTCCTAAGTGTTTAAATATCCCAACAACTCATAATCATGGGAACTATATATGGTTGATACAAAAACATTTTTTTTCTTTATAGATTTCCATCTATAGCTGATATAATTTATTGCCAGGGAATTATGGTTCTAGTTAAATAAGTACAAAAAAAGGGTGTATTTCTAATTTTATGAAACTATAATTTGTATCAAGGAGAAAATGAACCATCACATATATATTTCTAGAACATATCATGACTTTTGAATTGAAATGCCTCAAATCCATGCTAAAGAAACACACTTTTATATATTAGACACATTAGGCCAAGTTGAACTTAACTAACTCCTAAGAATATAAATATATTAACATCCCTTATTAAAAATAACTTGGAAAGGATTCGACGATTTAATAAGGTGACCCAATATCTGAACATCCCTTCTTAAAAATAACTTGGAAAGGATTGAAGGATTTAATAAGGTTACATAATAGGAGAAGGAAGGAGGGATTAAAGCTTTTCTACCCTTAATGACAACTTCTTTAAGTCCTAACATATATTTAAGTTTATAAAACTTAACTTTTTTAAGATAGACTATGGAAATATATGCAACTTTGTCATATGTAGGGAAAAGGTGTAGTTCAATAACTAGATCATGAATGAGTTTTCTGATGAAGTGCATTTGTAGCTCAATGTGCTTTTTTTGCTAATGGTATAGTGGATCTTTGACAAACTTGATACAACTTCGATTGTCACGCTAGATGGTGGTCAGATGATGTTGCTAAGACACAAACTATTAAAGGATCTGTGAAGGCCACAATACTTCTTGTATTTCATTAATCGTTGCTAAATACTCATACTCTGTAGAAGAAAGAGTAATATCCTACTAGATTTTACAAGCCCAATTGACAGGTTCAAAAACAAGACTGAAAACATAACCTACAATAGACTTCTAGTAATAAGGGGATCAGTCGAAAATAAATCAATGAAACCAACAAAAAAAGAAGTCCACCTCTGAACTATAATGTATCCAAAACTCAATAATACCTCGAATACATCAAATTATCTTTCTTTGTTTTTGTGTCTAATGACTTTCATGTGGTGTTTACAAAATCAACAATAAAAGAAAAATTAATATGTATATAAATTAAATATGAGTCAAATATAAAAAGCTACCTATTAGAATATCAAATTTTATTTTTACAAAAAAAAAAAATCCAATTCTTTTCCTTTTTCTACAAGATATATTATTTTGAAAACCCCCACAAATAACTTCACCAAACTAGATTTTGACCATATCTAAGAGTGCATCTCGAGTTTAACAAAAGTATTTAACTTAACTCAAAAATTTACATAAACCTATCATACCCATGATAAGAAGAAAATTTCCAAAATAGATCATAATGGGCTTAGTTTATATGTGTTGTTGTTAACTATGATTTTCCTTTAATTATCTTGAATTTGTATTTGTAAATTTGTTATAAAATATTTACTAAGAAAATATTCAATTTTCTATTTTTAAAACGTTATAATATATTATTATTTATTTTTCTCTTATTATTATGTATTAAGACAACTAATTAGCAATTGATTTGTTTGTTCACTATTATTATTTTAGCATTGATCAATAAAATTAATAATGTTTATCTTTGAAAAATAAATATTTATTTTTCAATATTATTAAAAAAATATTTTTAAAACATTTGATTGGAACATAACTCTAACATTAGTGTTAGATCTAAGACTTTTGTGATCCATAATGTAGATGAAATGTTTATTTTTCAATATTATTAAAAAAAATATTTTTAAAACATTTGATTGGAACATAACTCTAACATTAGTGTTAGATCTAAAAGTTTTGTGATCCATAATGTAGATGAAATGTACTTCAGATTAATCACATTATTGGGATTTGGTTTACAAATGTTTATCTTTGAAAAATAAATATTTATTTTTCAATATTATTAAAAAAATTATTTTTAAAACATTTGATTGGAACATAACTCTAACATTAGTGTTAGATATAAGACTTTTGTGATCCATAATCTAGATGAAATGTCTTTTGGATTAATCACATTATTAGGATTTGGTCGACGATTCTAACCAGCTTGGTTCATCCTCAGGACAAGGTGGGGAAACTAATCGATCTTGATGAATAAATAGTGGAGACACATCATTTCCTAGAACGAGTTGTTATGAACTAGCCGTTAAGACTAGCTGTTAGTTGTTAAGAACTAGCCATTAGAAAGTTAGTTAAGAATTAAAATTAAGTTAAAATTTTTATTAAAAATGGGTTAACAAATTTTATATAAAATTATTATTTAAGTAAATTAAATATAATAGGAAATAGGGAGGGTAACCAATTTTATTTTATCAATAAATAAATAAATTATATATATATATATATATATATATATATATATATATATATATATATATATATATATATATATATATATATATATATAAACAAAATCACCTAGCAAGAGCCGCCCTTAATTTCCTATGGTGGAAGTGATCTACTTTGGCCAATGCTTTGTAGTCTTCAATACAAACATGCTGACACAATCCTAATGATGATGTAATTAATCCGAAAGACGTAACTCTAACATCTCATTGTACCATTTGTACAATATAATTCCATGTGGATAACTCGGTATCTCACATATATCATTCCGTAATTTATGGGTATCCTTACAATATTCAAACATGTTTTTAAGATATTTTTGTAGTGATTTTTTATTCTTAATAGCATATTTACTATGTTTGGCCATTATTTAAGTGTTTGTAAGAAAACTAATAAAAATAGGATATGCATAGATATGCTTAGTAGGAGTTACTTCCCACCATTATTTATGTTTTCCTTAACACTTATTAGGAGTAAAACTATATATATATCTAAAATTATTTCTACTTATTATTGGTCAAAATCCATGCAAATCCTTGTGTATGACCAAACAATTAATTTATCCACTTCACATTTCAATTTATTAGTTCCTACCAAAAAAAGACTCGGGGATTTGATTTTCATATGGACCACTATTAATTTAGCATTGACTGCTATAAATTATAATTTTCATGCAAATTTTCCTAGAGTATAATTTCTAACTTGAGTGAGAGGGACTAAGTTGTGTTGCACAAGTTATTTTTAATAAAAATATTTAAAACACTTCAAAAATAGATTTCATAGGCATGATAGCCCATCATGCCTCTCATAGTAAACAAAGCTTATACCTTTAAATCTCATAGCCTAAGTGTTAGACAAAATTATCATTTTAAGGGCCTTTTTCATGGTTGATTTTAATTAAAATCTTGTAGTTATGCTTAAAAGGTCAAAGTTTACGTTGTTTAGTTTACAGAATTTGACTCTTCGTGGAATTTCAAGATATTAAATCCATTTATACACCATAAATAAAAAAACATTATCATTCTTGAAATTGTATGACCAAATTCAAATTAAAAAACCATTTCATTTATAAATTAAAATACATATTTTTAAACTAATTAATTTAAAAAATAATTTTCATAAACTCATCATGTCTATATGATAGCCATAACTATGTTAAAACTTACATTTTAAACCAATTAACCTCAAAATAATATTTTTTTAAACCCATCGTGATGCCCACATCCATGCCCATGTCTATACGATGGCCATGACTCTGTTAAAACTTACATTTTAAACCAAATAACCTCAAAATAATATCTTTGTAAACCCATCCTGATGCCCACGTCCATGCCCATAGATGGTGTTTACGGGTCCACACAAAACCGGGTTTAGTGGTATCCACCTAAATATTACCAACATTGTGACCTAAATGATTGATCGATTTATATTTATAACAGATGATAAGGGATCTTTCTCTCAGTATCGATTTCACAAATCATTTCTTCCAAACTAGTTGGACTCGCAGAAATTATACCTGAAATCTTCCCCGAGTTTGGAAATATGGCCGGATCTTCTTCATCATCAAGCCATGCCTCTAATTTTATAGATGAAAAGTTGGTTTCTTTCAATTCGTCAGAGGATGGACCTGCGGAAGTTGTGAGAATAATAGGAGATCCACCGACGCCTATAAAAGTAGTAGAAGGATCTTCTTTACTGGGACAAGTTAATATTACCTATAAGAGGAAGCCGAAGCGAAAGACAATAAATAAAAATAAAGGAGTAGAGACAAGCTTTATAGAATGTGGTTGTTGTTATTGGCCAAATATGTTTGAAAATTTGCTACAATGTCAAAATGGACATTGGTTTTGTTTTAAATGTATAAAGAAGCAAGTTGATCAAATAATTTATGGAGGTCTGAAAGCGGATGACTATTTATCCTGCATCGCTAATTATGACTGCAAGGACTCAATTTCTTTGTCATATATCAAGAGAGGTATCTTCCAAATAATGTTATTGAAAGATATGAACATTGCATGGCCGACCACGCTGTGGTTGAAGCCAAAATTGAAGGTCTTGTTTATTTCCCATTATGTAACATTCCATATGAAATAGACGAGTGTGCACAAGTTTTGGATTGTCCAAACCCTAAATGTTTAATCGCTTCATGTATTCAATGCAAGAAACTAAGTCCCTTGTTCTAAACATATCCAAATAAAGGAACTGGCTCAGGTCGAAAAGGAGAAAGATGCACTCAATGAAGCACTTGCCCAAAGAGATGAAGATATCACAGAGTTAAAGGGAAAAGTAGTTGAGATTTAGCAAGCTCAAGATAGACATGTATGCCTACTGCAGGTGCCTGATGACCCACAAAATTCCTCAGAGCATTTTACCAAGGCTTTAGCAGATCAAATATGTCTGAGGATGAGACTTGAAATGTCTAATGGCTACTAGATGAGCCAAAGGCAGCCTTTGCAGAAAATAAAAGGATGGTCTCATCTCTACAGAAAGAGGTGGAGACTCTCCGCAAAGAATATCATGAGCACCAAAATTCAATTAGAGACTTGAGGGCTCAACTCAAGGGCAACAATTCACTGGTGCAAGCTAGAAAAATAATTTGGAATGAGATCATGAAGGAGGAAAAGGATCATTGGGAGCTCATTACACTGGCAAATGACAAAAACAATTCCCTTCATGATTTCAGGGTACGATTGGTTGCAGGTCGTAGGAAAGAGAATGATAATTTTACAATCACGTGGAAGTAGAATAGATACATCAATGCCCTCCCCTCAGAGGAGTTGGGCATGCGTGGGGTAGTTGATCACTTCAGAACCATAATGGAGGTCATTAAAATGATTCATAAGGAAGAGGCACGAACCAAAACATCATGATATTTAGAATTAGTTGCGAGTGGGGTGGAATATTTTGATTGGGAGTGGGTCAAGGTAGTGGAAGCTGGCATGCCAACATGCTGGGACCGGTTGGGAGCTTTTCTCAATTGGACCACTTACGAGCATAAATTTTCTAAGTGTAAGTGCAAGGTTGATTCAAGCTTGGAGAAAATATCTCATGTAAAATATGAAACCTTGGTAGTTGCACTCCCAAAGGAATTCTTTCTCCTCACTATGGTTAAAAGGATTTTTTTTCTTTCCACCTGGATTACACTAAGGTGACTCAACTACATGTGTTGTTCGATATTTTCAGTACATCGCACTTACCTGCAGATATTATATGGCAGAGATGTTATGAGAATTCACATCCTCCAATGGTCTCTACCTCACAGCAAATGGCTCCCCCGTCACCACACCACTCTGGCTCCTTGTCCACTCCTGTATGTCCACGTATCTCAAGACCTTTCACCACCCCTCGACGAAACCATTGAAGATTAGAGGATCAGGCCCATGTGGCCTTCTATTTTACTTTATCTTTTCATGTTCTGTTATGATTTTTAATTGGGTGAAATCATGATTTCACCCTCAGTAATCGGGTGAAATAATTATTGTTATGTTCTCTTACGAAAAGCAATGCTCTTGGCATGCTACAGCTAGACCGTATCATTTTTTGATTTTGATATGTGTACTAAAGAATCAAGAAAGAATATTGGTGTAAAACAATATCTGGCTAATGAACCCGAGATAGAAAGGTTATAAAGATGTAACTCAGAAAGTATAAAACATACATTTTTGGAAATTAATATAGCAATGACCTTGTTGCAAATGCATTCCAATTGGATCACTGAACAGTATGTATGTGTTTATTGTGTTCTTGTTTAAGTTTCCTTACTATTCCTTTAAATAAGTCTTCAATTGTTTCATGCGAGAAGTGCTCGTTACTGTTGTTAATAAATGAATATGCATATGTCGTCACTGAGGAAAGATGGCACTCAATTGTTAATTGGGCAAGTAACCTTAATATTTCTCTCCATGGGATGACCTCTCCGTAAATATATCTTTGCCATCTTTCTCCCTAATTTTGAGAAGGATGGATTATTATTTTCATATAAGCCTGCCCTTCTCATATCTCCTCTCTTTTCTTCTATAATTTCGTTGCCTAATATTTTAAAGTCTATTCATTGGTTTTAAGCCTGGCCCATTCACATCAACCCAGATCTATACGGCCTCAAGCCCATTCTAAGTATTATCCAGTATACACTAGTGTTCAGTACCACTATTTCCACACTTACCTTGAACCACAATCACCTTTACCTTATAAAGATACCTTCAAAATATGTTTTCCAGTGGAAAATTTCCTATACACGTTAAATTTTTTAACATGTCCTAGGCACTGGTATTTTGAAAATCAAGGATTTCTCTAGGAGCTACAACATATTTTTGGGATTGTTGCAGGGGAACAAATTAAAAGAATCATTTTCCTAGGATAGGACATTATTGTCACCCTTCAATCAGGTGAGCACAAAGGGTTGAGATTTTCACTACCCTCACCTTGGCGACTCCACTATAAATCAAGTTAAAATTAGTTGTAATCCTGGCTTACACAAGGCCCCATACCCAATCATATACTTCATAGTTAAAAACCCCTTTTGTATTTGACCCAAAAAAATCATATTCAGGAGGATTTGGAAAGAAAAGCAGCCAATCCAGACTAACCTACCCCCTTTTTCTCTAGAAGCTTAGCCCTCGTCATCTCAGGAAGCTCATATCTATGATCCTGGTTTCACAACCCGTGTGCTCGAATATCCCCCAGAAACTACTGCTCTATCTAGGTCACTCATAAAAGAGGAAGCATAGTCGGCTGAAACCTCCCTACCTCCCTTGAATCCTGTACCTGAGGTTGAATAAGTAAAAGAAGTTGTAGCACTCCAAAGCTGCTTACAAATCAACCTCCACCTCTCTACTCATCAAATACTTGTTTTCCCTCAACAAGCTCATCCCCACAACTTACCACTGCCTCCCCCAATGGTTTTGCTCGAGTTTATCCTAAACAAGTATGATCCATTAGCTCTTCCCCATATTTTAAATTACATGTCGCGAGATTATCTCAAGACCTTGCCCCGGTTCACAGGGGAAGATAATACTCTAGCACAAAGACATATTGAAAAATTTTGCACCTTTGCTGAGAATGTCAATGTGGAACATCTAGATTTGGTGTTAAAGATCTTTTTCCAGTCCTTGGATGGAGAAGCTCGGAAGTGGTTCAAGTCCCTAGCCAAAAAAATGGTTCATACCTGGGAGGAGATGGAAAATTTCTTCACACAGAAATGGGGAGAGAACAGAGATCATGGCTATGTTCTTACCGAATTCAATGCTCTAAAAAAGAGACATAATGAATACGTAACAGAGTTCACAAAGATGTTCAAAAAGTTGTATAATAATATTCCCACAGAAATAAAGCACCCTCAAGGAGATGATAAGGTAGTTTGCATAGGTTCCTTGAGAGAAGAGAGATCATGGCTATGTTCTTACCGAATACAATGTTGTAAAAAGGAGACATAATGAGTACGTAACAGAGTTCATAAAAGGGTTCAACAAGTTTTATAATAATATTCCCACAAAAATAAATCCCCCTCAAGAAGATGCTAAGGTAGTTTTCATGAGTTCCTTTGAACCAGAATTTGGGTTGACCTTGAGAGAGAGGAAGTTTGCTTCTCTAGACTAGATTCACACCGACAGATTGGAAGTAGAATCAGACTTCACCTCTGCTGGAAAATTCAAGGGTAAGACAGAGCATGAAGTGAGAAGGGAAAGAAAAGAGGAGACTTAAACTTCTAATCAGGAAAGAGAATCACAAGAAAATAGAATTGAAGAGATGAAAAAATTAATCTAGAACATTTCAAATAAATTGGTGAAACTTGAATTGGACGCCAAAAATCCCTCTCCTCGATCTAGCCAAATAATTCCTAACCGAGGATTCAGTCTCCAGTACAAGAAGCCTCCTATGCAACTATTGTAGCATGAAATAAAATAGTAGTAAGACCACATTCATCCCCCTCTGTACTTGTAAGGAGAGGTGGAGGGGCAAGCCAAGGAAGTTACAGAAAGTTAAGAAAATCAATTCGTCGCTTACTTTGGTCATGAGGAGGGTGAAATAATTTTACAAGGAGAGGAACAAGAGAAAGAAACCCCCCTATAAGATCAAAATATTTTAAAATAATGCAAATAGTTCGTGGACTTCATGCAAGCTTAGCTCCATAATAAATATGACCTTAGGTCCTCTCAGAAGAGAACCTAAGTACAGAAAAAAATGAAGAGCCAACATGAAGGGAAAAAATTCCTCCTAATTCTCTCTGTAAAGGAAAGAAACCGATAGAAGAGTCAGCCTCCCATAAGGCCACTGTATCTACCTCCATCAAACATGACTTCGACCCACCCAAAAAGGACACATATCCATCCCTGAGTTTTCCTGAACCTCCTAAACAACACGTCAAAGACACCCTCACTAAAAAGGGGCCTACGACCTTTAATGTCCAGAAATTTGAAAAGTTTAAGATCTCAGTCCCCCTAATCGAGCTCCTGAAATAGCCTTCATATAAAGCTCAAGTCTTCCAATTCATGTAGCCTCATGGTGTAAGCCCCTTGCTTGATAGTCTAAATATCCAAGAACAGTGACCCATGGTATTTTTCATACCTCACGTTGAAAAGCAAGACTTAGTCACACCTCCATTTTATGTGACCTTAGTGATACATGACTTGCTACTACATAATTGTATGATGTATTTTGGGGCATCACACAACCTCTTGCCTTTGTACTTTATGGAGCAACTGGGGTTGCAAATCACTAGGCCCTATGGATAATTGTATTCGTTCGAATCCAAAAGAGTGAAATTATTGGGAATGATAAAATACTTGGTTATGAACTTGGCTCATATCCTGGCCAAAAACATGGTAATATATATTTTTGTGGCAGATATCCCATCCCATTTCGGTATGCTGCTATCGAGATAATAGGGATCCAAAATTGGAGGATCAGTAAAGCTTGATCTAACTTAGGCCACTATCCTAGTATTCGAAGGAGAGGAATGAAGGTTATACCGAGAGTCCAGGTTTTTTAACATGGTCACTAAAGCTGATGGTTTGACCAATTACCTGGTATATGGTAAGGAAGATGAAGTTTCTTTCCTCATGCTTGAAAAAGACGATATGTTTCTCCAAGAGACAAAGGTTTGTCCCCGAAGGCAGCGTAATCCTAGAAGTGGAGAGGAAAATAAAGCTTAGATCTTATAGTTTGTTGGAGCATATTCAAAAGAAGGGAGTGGAGTAGGTGTGCTCCTGATATTCCTGGAAGGATGTTTGATTCCCCTCTCCTTCAAGCTCAAGTTCGAAGCCACGAACAACGTGGCCTAATACGAGGCACTTTTTTTGGGACTACAGGCAATAAGAAACATGAATATACAAATTCTGAAGGTGTTTGGAGATTCAGAATTGGTAGTGAGGAAAATAAGGAGCCAATGTTAGACTAACCAACCGTGACTTAGATCTTACCAGAATGAGGTATGGGATCTAGTTGAAAACTTCTTATTGTCATTTAACATCCAATTCATGCCCAGGGATAAAAATAAGATGGCTGATTCACTAGCTGTAGCCGCCAAAATTTTCCATCCTCCTCAGAACCCCATACTTAGATATGAAGTGGAGGTAAAATCTCGTCCCTCTATCCAAGATAATGTGAAACATAGGAAATTTTTTGAGGATGAACAACAAGTCAAATGCTTCGTGGAAATGGTGGGTGAATTATCAAATTCGGTGATTGACTCAGTAGTCGAAGATGACAGTGCAAAAGAAAATACGAGATGGGAGGAGGCACTGGTTGGGCACCGCATTCTAGAGCTGAAGGGAAATGTCTTCCATAGAGGCCTCATGCCCCTAGAGAGGCTGTTGGACATAAATGATGTCTCAGTGAACTCAAACAAGCCAGCCCTTGATGAACTAGTCATAGAATTGAACATAGGGACAGAAGAAGAACCAAAGTTGGTAAAGCTATCTAAGGGGGTCCCTGAAGAGTATCAAGGTTAGTACCTAAAGCTGTTCCGATCATATAAGGATGTCTTTTCCTAGTATTACAAGGATATAAATAATTTTGATGTGAACATCATACAACATAAAACACCTCTCAAAGAAGATTCCAAGCCTCATAAATAGAAGTTGAGGCAGATTAATCCGCTCCTTCTAGCTATTGAAAGGGAAATTAATAAACTGCTGCATGTGAATATCATGATGCCACTGAGATATTCAGAGTGGGTGGAAAACCTTGTTCTTGTGAGAAAAAAAAGAAATTTGGCTTTGCGTGGAATTCCGGAACTTGAATCAGGCCTCGCTAAAAGATAATTATCCCCTCCCCAAGATGGACCACATCCTACATAAGGTAATAGGATCCTCCCGCATGTCTATGATGGATGGATTCTTAGGGTATAATTAGGTGGCAGTACTCCCTAAAGATCAGAAGAAGATGGCGTTCACCACACCTTCCGGAACCTTTATGTACGCTCGGATCCCCTTCGGTATAATAAACTCTGGCACCACATTCTACCGTGCGATGAACATTGTTTTCATAGTGGATCAAGATAAGTTCGTAGTGATTTACTTGGATGACATCACGGTATTTCAAAAAAATGATGCCACACATATAGAGCACCTCAGGCGAACCTTCGACAAATGTCATAGGTATGGTTTTTCTCTGAATCCACACAACTCCTTGTTCACCCTTGAGGAAGGGAAAATTTTGCGGCATATAGTAACAAAAGAAGAAGTAAAAATTTATCCCAAATGGGTGGAAGTGATAAATGGCATCTCCCTACCAATAAATAAGAAGCATGTATATGTGTTTCTGGAAAGGATAATTTTCTTAAGAAGATTCATACCCAATTATTCCGAGATCGTCTGAAACATCACCGAAATGCTGAAGAAAAGAAATGAGCTAAAATGGACCCCCTAGTCAAGAGAGTGTTTTAACAGGATCAAGCAAGCTTTTGTAGATGCCCCGGTGAAGGCTAGTTCGGACTACAAAAATCCCTTCATGATTTTCTCTTCTGCCTCCCCTCACACTATAGTTGCGGTACTGCTACAGAAAAAAGGTGAAGGGTATGTACAACCAATTTTGTTCTTCAGCCAAGTTCTCCAAGATGATGAACTAAAATAAAACATCCTGGAAAAGTAGTCGTATGCTCTGGTAAAATATCTAAAAGCATTTCGGGTGTATGTGTTACAGTCTACTATAATAACCTACGTACCCAGCATAGTCATGAAGGACATTATTGTGCACAACGACAGTGAAGGGAAAAGGGGTAAGTGGATAGCGAAGATCCAGGAGTATGAAATGGAGATAAATCCTAAAAAGCTCATTAAAGGCTAGGGATTGGCTAAAATTCTATCAGAATCCAACTTTCAAGCCTTAGGAATAAATCTATCTATGACAGGGGGTGAGGAGGAGGAAGATACATGTATACAACAGGGGATGGAAACTTCCATACAAAAGACACATGTAAAATACCTCCTCTCCCCATGGTATAAAGACATTGTGGAGTGTCTTTTGACTTTGAGGTGTCTTGCTAGCTATGATCGAACCCATTATCGCACGCTGTGATTGAGGTCTCAAAAATACACAGTGGAAAATGGGCATTTATATTGGAGAGACCTAGTTGAAATATTGTTATTGTGCTTGACAAAGCAGGAGGTGGAGGAGTTGATGACAGAGTTCCACGATGGGATATGTGGTGGAAACTACAGATGGCATACGACAGCCCAAAAAATCCTCAGAGAAGGGTTCTACTGGCCTAAGATATTTAGTGAAGTTGAAGCTCGTGTTAGGGCTTGAGAAAAATGCAAAACATTTATTGAAAAGAAAATGTTTGTGCCCCTTCTGTTGATCCCAGTACAGTTGAGGAGCCATTCACACAATGGGAAATCGACTTCATAATTGAGATCCACCCCGCATCTAGTAATTAGCATTGATGGATCCTCACCACCAAATACTTTTTCATTAACTGGGTCGACGTTGTCCCAAAAAGGAACGCCACAGACTCGGTAGTGAGAAAGTTCCTGGAAGAAAACATAATAGCTAGATTCAGGTGCCCTACAAAAATCATCACAGATAATGCTCAGGATTTCAAATCGGCGAAGTTTATAAACTTCTGCCAATGTTATAATATCTTTCTGGGACATTCCACTACATATTAACATCAAGGAAATAGATTGGAGGATTCATCTAATAAAATTTTGGTGAGGATTCTGAAGAAGACCATCAATGAACATCAAAAGAGTTGGGATTCCCAAATCAAGTTTGCTCTTTGGGTGAATCGAATCACATCCAAAATATCCATAGGGAAGTCTCCCTACGAGTTGGCGTATGGAAGAGAAGTAGTCTTCCCCATTCAGCTTGGACTGCATGTCGCCAGATTTCTGCAAGAGAGAAAAGAGGAACGAAATGACCTCGTCAGAAGAATGAATCAATTGGTAAAGCTAAATGAAACCTGGGAATAGGTGAACCTCATGTTGGCAAGGTACCAGGAGAAATTAAAGGCTTATCCCACCAATGAGCTAAAGACATATTGATCCAAGTAGGGGATTTGGTACTGTGATGGGATGTTACGAGGTTGGATAAAGGGAAACATGGGAGATTCGACTCACTTTGGTTTGGATTATTCACGGTGGCAGAGGTGAAAGGAAATAATACTTTTATGTTGGAAAATTTGGAAGCAGACACACCTGAGATCCCTGTCAATGGGAAGTTTCTCAAGCCTTACATCCAGCACTGACATGGACCTTGGTAGTCCATTGTATATGCGCCATTTTTATTTTTGCATGAATTACTATTTTAAATTTCACTGAGTTGTCTGAAAATTCTCTGATGGTGACTTCGTGCACTCAAAAATAACACAGGAAGATGGTTTATGAGTTCTCAACACACCTAAGCGAGCGCATTGTCCCCAAATGGAGCCAATGTTGGCTTGTGACATTTTCAAGGTTAAGGCAAGCAGAGAGATTTAACTAAGGAAGAGGTTGAATGTTTGAATAGGAGGGTGGGGGAAATACTTGCATAACTCCTTTGGTTCACTTCTCATATACACCACCCACCGTGGTCGCACCACCTCCAGATGAGCGACACATCCCATGGAAGAAGTGGCACCACCCGCATAGAGCTCACAACAGCCGTTCCGATGGCTCTTAGAAGCGCAAAGGGCGATGAGATTTACCCGTCGGAGGGGATGACGTTAGCCTCCCCTCAAACCAATCAGAGGAGCTCCAGGGGGGAAGAAAAGGATCTGCCCTCAACTTTTCGACCCGATGAAAGGTGGCAGGTTCCACGCATTCCCAGCTGGCCGAGGTAATTCAAGGTAAGGTAAGTTCATCCAGGTACGAAGCCCATACTTTCGTGTCATGCATGTGGCCTATCACCCACCTGAAATATATCGTCTAATCACATCATTCCATGTGTCCTCCCGCTGATGTCCTCATGACATTAGCCGTCCAGTTGTCATCCCACTCCACTCCCCAGTAAAAAAACCCATCTCCTCCCCTAGTTTTTACTCTCGACCATTTGGTTGTTACCATTTACGGTCATTTATTACTCATATGGGTGCTCTGCTAAAACTCACAGTACTTTTTGTTTCCTCCTCACGTCGATGTCACTCATGCCTCGGGTATTTGGTCAAGTCCCTCTCACTATTTTCCTTTATTTTATTTTGAAACTATGATGGAAAAGATGAAGTGAACCGCCCTCGAAACCCTACAGGCCCGCGAAGCTAGAATTTCTCCCGGTCCTGAGCCCATCATGGATTCCCACTTGAAGCTCTATGAAACCATTTATCCTTTTAATGTGGCTTGTATGAAGACAGAGCTTTTGGATTATAAGTGGCGGGGTGAATATTTGTTTAGGGTTGTAGATTCTGGGTATTACTACAAAATTGACCCATCATTCGACCCTTTTCCTGAGTTCATATCTTGGCTCGCCGACGCCTACATTAAGTGGAAGGACATTTTACTCTCAGCTAATGAGAAAGGCCCTATGTTATCCCTCCTCTCAAGAAAGTTTTGAATTCACTAACGTCACCCTCTCGTGTCATTTTTCAAACCTTCCCCTGGAAAAGCAAGGGGTTTTCCTCAAGCTCATCATGACGTTGTGCCTACTCTCCCCCCTTCAGAACCTATCACTCTGTCTTTCTTCCGTGAAACCATCTAGCCCATTATAGCATTCATCTTGAGAATGTTGGGTTTAGACAACACATATAGGGTAACAAATACTAGTCTAGGGTTTCTAGAGCTCACGATGCAGCTCGGGATCCTACTGGATATCCCCACCTTCCTGGCCTCTGCTATTAAAGCTTAGTTTCAAGACATATCATCCTCGAGTTATTTTAGATACTTTTCTTTGGTGTTTTACTTATTCTTGTTCAAGCACGCAGACAAGTTTGAGGGCTTATGCCTAGAAAAGTCCTCCATGAGAAATAGAAATGCCGAGCCAAAATTCATTTTCGAATGGACCTACTTAGTTCTCTAGCACCCCGATGGAAAATGGCACATGAAATTAGTCATCGATTTAATGTCTAGGGTCTATGGGAGCATACACGACAACCCCCTGCCCAAAATATTTCTTGAGAAAAAGGAGTTGTTGCAGTTCAGTGAAACAGATTGTGTCGGGGATTGGTATTTATTTGAAGACCACATCAGGGTTTATGGTTTCGAGGTACCTCCTTACCATCTACCAGTGTTCATGTCCATGAGAATATTTGCCCTCGATTTTATCTGCCAATTGCTAAGTGCTGACCAAACCCACTTTGTGCCAATAAATAAGGGATATATTCTGAGGCTCCCAAATGTTGTAGGGACTTTTAATATTAGTTCAATACATGCCCTCCCCTTAGTCGATGGGAATTTGTGAAAAATGAATTTCATGCAAGTGGATGTATGGCACTATGATCCTGAGGGATTCATCACCTAAAGAAAGAAGATGATTAAGTCTTCGGCATATGAACATGAGCCTAGGCCTCTAATATAATGGAAAGCTAATAGTGATCCATGGCCTTTCGATACATATATGGACGAAGAATCCCCAGCTGCTAAAGGAAGAGGAGACAATGTGAATGATGAAGTGGAAATACAGGATCAGGGGAGCCATCAAATGGCTCAAGAACTCATATATGAACATGGGGAAGATCACCTCAGTAAAAAGCAAAGAATTGAGGGTCCTGGGGAACTAGACACCAGGAAGCTTGAAGAATTAACCCCACAGCCTACAAGTCAAGGGAAAGATAAACCATCCTTTTAGTTTTCTTTCGACTCCGCATCATCATCAAATCCTTTAGAAATATCACGGGTAGTCACTTTAGGTAAGGGAGAAAATGAGAGTAGATTTAGCTCAGTTTGTGTATAGTCACCACACCAGGTTAACGTTAGCTTTGGATGTGGAAAATGACAAGTTAATAGTCGCAATTTAGCACTCATCTTCTCATCCTCTATCCCTGAGATCCAAGTACAAGGCCTTAAAGATGATCCTGGAGTTAGCTTCCATCCCCTTGCAACACAATTTGAGCATGTATAAAGCCATTGGAGAAATGTTTCATAGAGAGGTGTTGAAACATACCCTCGACTTAGATAAGGTTGAGAGAAATCTAGCCCAAATGATAAACACTCTAAAAAGAGAAAGGGAAAGTGAAAATCCCCTTCAACCCAGCTAGAGGACTGCAAGAAGTTAATAAGAGGAAAGGGCAGTGATCCTAATGCAGCAGTGCAAACACTACTATAGAAATCTCAAGTGGAGGTAAAAGAGTTACGATGTAAGCTGAACATCCCTAGTTCAGAGCATATCCAAATAGAGGAAATAACCCAGGTAAAAAATGAGAAAGACACACTCATCGAGGCACTTTCCCAAGGAGATGAAGAGATCACAGAGTTAAAGGGAAAAGTAGTCGAGCTTCAACAAGCTCAGGATAGTCATGTATGCCTATTGCAGGTGCCTGATGACCCACAAAATGCCTCAGAGCATTTGACCAAGGATTTAGCAGATTTGAAGATGTCTGAGGATGAGACTTGAACTGTCCGACAGCTACTAGACAAGGCAAAGGAGGCCTTTATAGAAAATCAAAATATGGTCTCATCTCTAGGGAAAGAGGTGGAGACCCTCTACAAAGAATCTCAGGAGCACCAAAAGTCGATCACAAACTTGAATTCTCAACTCAAGGGCAACATGTCGTTGGTGGAAGCTAGAAAAATAATTTGGCTTGAGATCATGAAGGAGTTAAAGGTGCATTAGGAGCTCATTACTCTGGAAAATGACAAAAATAGTGCCCTACATGATTTCAAAGTAAAATTGGACACAGGTCGTAGGGAAGGGAACGATAATGTGAAAGCCACATAGAGGTACATTAGATACATCAATGAGTTCCCCTAAGAGGAGTTGTTCATGCGTGGGGTAATTGATCGTTTCAGAACCATAATGGAGGTAACTAAAATGATTCATAAGGAAGAGGCACGAACCAAAGCATCAAGATATTTAACATTAGTGGCTAGTGGGGTGGAAGCTTTTGATCAGGAGTGGGGAAAGGTAGTGGAAGCTGGCATTCCCGAATGTTGGGACCCGTTGGGAGCATTGCTCACTTTGACCACTTAAGAGCAGAAATTGTCTGAGTGTAAGTGCAAGGTTGATTCAACCTTGGATAAGACCTCTCGCTTAAAACCTGAAATCGTGGTGGTTGCACTCCGCAAGGAATTATTTCTCCTCTCTATGGTTAAAATTCTTTTCGTCCCCTCCTAGATTACACCAAGCTGAATCAGCTGCATGTGTTGTTCGAGCTTTTTAGTACAACACCCTTACATGTAGATATTATATGACATAGATGTTATGAGCATTTGCATTCTCCAGTGGCCTCTAACTAACAGCAAATGGCTCCCTCGACATCAAGCCGCTCTCGCTCCTCCTCCACTCATGTACGTCCACGCGGCTCGGGGAATTCTGCCACCCCTCGATGAAAAAGTTGAAGATTCCAGGATCAGGACCATGCAACCTTCTATTTTACTTTATCTTTTCATGTTATATTATGATGTTTAATTGGGTTAAATCATGATTTCACCCTTGCTACTGTGTTATTATTGTTATGTTCTGTTACTAAGGGCAGTGCTCTTGGCATGGTATAGCTGGACTGAATCATTTTTTTATTTTGATATATGTACTAAAGAATCAAGAATGAATATGTATGTAAAAAAATATCTGGCTAACGAACCCGAGATAGCAAGGCTATAAAGATGTAACTCAAAAGGTATAGAAAGGTTATGATTTCTGTGGAAATTTTGGGTCCCTATTATATAACACCTTTTTGTAATTATTATATGGAGCTCTGAATGCATAACTTGGTGAGCTGCCTTTTTGAAAATTAATATAACGATGACCTTGTTGCAAATGGATTCTGAATGGATCACTAAACATGATGTATGTGTTCGTTACTGTCGTTAATAATTCAATATGGATATGTCCTCACTATGGAAAGGTGGCACTCACTTTTTAATCGTGCAAGTAACTTTAATATTTCTCTCCATGGGATGACCGCTCCATAAATCTTATCTCGGCCATATTTCACCCTAATTTTGAGAAGGACAGGCTCTTATTGTCATTTAAGCATGCCCCTTTCAGATCTCCTCTCTTTTCTTCTATACTTCCGCTCCCTGATATTTTCAAGTCTGTTCATTGGTTTTAAACCTGGACCATTCACATAAACCTAGATCTATACAACCTCAATCCCATTCTGAGTATTAGTCGGTATACACTGGTGTTCAGTACCTCTATTTACACACTTATCTTGAACCATTGATTAGGAGTTCATAAATTTTTCTTAAAAATCAAAGTTACAGGACTAGTTTGAAACTAGTATGGTTTCATAGATCTCATCTTCGTGATTCTGGCGCCATGAATGGTTCGAAAAATCGATGTTGTATGAGGGATATATCATGTTCTGATAAAAATGCCAAACAGGGAAATTGCGACAGTTTGACCAGGTTTGACTGGGATTCACAATTAGAAAATGGGTGGAGGTATGGTCAGAAAAAGGGAGTATTGTGAGGAATATTCCTTCCTTAGAACCAAAAACATGTTGAGAAGTGTTGAAATTTTGTTGGGGTGTACATTTTTGGTAGGCCAATTAGGAGCTCCCACGTGGCCATCCCTAAGGCTGCCACATGGCCTTGGAACCACATTATAAAATTTTGTTGGAGGCCACAAGATTCGAACCCTAAACCTCCTACCGAGAATGTGCACACCATACCACCTGAGCTGCATATTAGTTATTAACCTATTAGGCAATGATTTATATTTATTATGTGTTTCAAATCACATTGGGGGTTGGAACCACTTCCGGTCCCAACCCTCCAGTAGTTCCATAACAAGTGTTCACATGGCATATGTTAACATTAACGTAACCACCAAACATTGCATCAAATGTAGCCCAACACTTCAAACTAATTCCAGGTCGTGTGTTGTCACATGGTGATGGTCTATCGACTCCATGGTCTGTGCTAACCTCCAGCGTCAAACATGCTATTCAACTACAATCCAAGTCTCCAAACTGGAGTTCCATCGTGGGTTCTGCCCAACGGTTTTGTAAACATAGGTTTGGGGTTGGAATGTGGCCACCCCAATTGCAACATTTAATATACAATTGGATTTAGCAGTCATTATATTAGGCGCACTATTTAGGGTGGAGATGCCTAATTTAACTCCATTTAAGTGGAGTTCTCCACTTTTAGTGGAGCTTTTCTAGGTGAAACTAGGAAAAGGGGTAGGAGACTCAATTTTCACCCATTATGGGTGAATGAAAAGTCGTTTTTGACTAATTGAATAATTCTGGATCCATTGGTACAAAGAAAATAACCATTGGAGCACTATAACTACATGTAATAGTAAAATTTTGAGAATAATGAAAGATGGACATGCCATTGGTAGCTGGACCAGAAGATGTAGCCCAGTAGGGGTAAAATGCTCCATCACACCTGTTGTTTAACTTTCATGTGGTGACTTATTTCTCTATTTTACACTGTTGTTCAGTGTTATTTAAGCTTGTTTTATGCTTCTAACTCACCTAAAATAATCTACAATTCATGGACAAATTCCTCAATCCTTAAGTAAACTAATGAGTCAATTATGTACGTGTTTATAAACTAAAAAGACACTTAGCACAACAAAACTAATGCAATAATTTGAGATCAGGTTAGTATTAGAGCTAGAGTTTATTCTCTATTGTTGTTTTTGTGCAAAGAATTGTTTAAATATTTGCAAGTTTTAGATGCTTACAAGGCTCAAGCTCAAGAGAAGAGAAGGGAAATTGGTGGAAGTAGAAGGTTCTCAAAAGGACCAAAGCAAAGGAGAGAAATATTTCCACAATATCCACCAAATATTTCACCTCCTAAGGAAGAAGAAGCTAGATTAAGCATGCCTCAAGAAGAAGGAGAAATCCAAGAAGAAGTTGATCCCAAAGAGGAAGAAAGAGTGTTCAGGAAAGCATTCTTTGACATCACTGAGATGGTTAGAATCCTTTATCAAGAAAGGAATGAGAGAATAGAAGGAGAAGGATCTAAACTTTAGAAGGAAGGGCAAGGATATTTAGGAGGTCACCATGATGAAGATAAGTCAAAGAAGGGAAAAGGAGGGAATGGAGGCAATGGAGAGTATCATCCTCACCCTCATCATCATCATCATCTACTTCTTCTTCAATACATCAGCCACACAAGTCAAATAACACTGGTAAAAGTCCTTTTTTAAAACTTGATGTTAAGTTCGAATTTCCTATGTTAATGATGAGGTCAATGCATAAAACCTTGATAATTGGATTAGACAATTCAAGGTCTATTTGAGAATCCAAAACCTTCAAGATGATGATACTAAAATTCAATTAGCTTCGTTGAGAATGGAAGGTGCAACACTTGTTTGGTTGGAAGTCAAGAAAAAGGAGAAAATCAACAAACATGGTAAGATTATTCTATCATGGTCAGATTTCATTACTAATATTAAGCAACAGTTTTATCCATTAGCTCATATGCAGAAAGATGTCATGAACTGGAAGAACTTCAGGAAATTAAAGGGACAAAATGTGCTAGAATAGACCCAAGAATTTAGGGGAAGAGATCTCTTATTAGGGGTAAATTTTTGGAGCCAAGATACTTTTCTCAAGTACATAGGAGGCTTACATAGCTACCTTAAACATATTATTCTCATGTTTAACCCCACCATTCTAGATGAATTATGTTTTCAGGCCACACATCTAGAAGCTAGAGGGAAGAACATTTCTGAAGAGGGTAGAAATATTTTAAGGGTAAAGCCAAGGAAAATACCTCAAACGGGAAAAACAAAAAGAATGCATATGCTAAGAAAGAGGGAGAAAATTTAGTTTTTAAACACTATTCAAAAGAAGGCCATGATGAAACTCATTGTTGGAAATTACATCCTGAAATGAGGCCAAAGAAACCCAATAGCAAAGGGAAACAAAAAAATATTGCTACAACTCAACAAGATTTAGGATCTGTTTCAGGTAATGAATATAAGATTATAGCCATGGTATTGAAGAACGTGAAGGGAAAATAAATTGAAAGCAAACCCAGTACCAATACATCAAACTGTCACATACATACTCCCAATGAAGAAGAAATAATATAACTGTTTCATGTGAGGGTCATATCTAAGCATACCAAGATTTACACACTGTTTGACAATGGGTCGCAAGAAAACTTAATATTTGAAGACTTGGTCAAGAAACTTAATCTTGAGACCGTGCCACATCCAAAACAATATCCATTAGGTTGGATTTGTAGGGATGCAAATCTACAGGTTTCAAAGAATTGTATATTGCAGTTTGAAATCACTACAATTTTTTTTGACACAGTTGAATTAGATGTGGTTCCACTTAACATCACTGGTATTGTATTAGGGAGTCCTTAATCGTATGATAGGAAAGCAATCTTCCATTTCCATGAGAAAAATTATCATTTATTCAAAGATGGCAAGGAGTTCATTGTTAGAGCACATCGCAAGAACACAAACATTGCTATGGTAAATGATGGACAAGTAAAGAGGCTGGTCAATTCAAGTAAGAATTTTGTTCCTCTTATGATTAAGCCTAAAGCTGATGTTAACCATGAATCATTTGAGTGATGTGATCCTAAGTTGAAATCATATTTATATGATGTAGTTAATGCACATCATGAGATGTTTCAGCATCCAACAAGATTGCCTCCAAAAAGGGAAATTCAACATGAGATTCAGTTGCAAGAATATTGTCCTCTTCCAAACATCGGTATGTATCATATGTCAATAATGGAGAATTATGAAATAAAGAGGTAAATCAAACAGATGTTGGATAAAGGAATCATAAGACCAAGCACCTTGCCATGTGGTTAACCCATAGTCTTGATACCAAAGAAAGATGGGACTTGGCGCATGTGTGTAGATTTTCGAGCTTTGAACAAGATTATGGTAAAAAATTGTTACCCACTCCCAAGAATATATTATTTTCTTAATCAAATGAAAGAAGAATTTTTTTTCACTAAGTTAGATTTATGAAGTGGGTATCATCAAGTAAGAATTGCATAAAGTGATATATGGAAAACTGCATTCACAACTAAACAAGGACTCTTTGAGTGGCTATTTATGCCATTTGGTTTGTTTAATGCACTAGAAACTTTCATGTGTGTTATGGATAGTGTTTTGCAACCATTTCTTGATGACTCTATTATTGTGTAATATCCCAAAATAGGGATTGCACAAAAATCCCACTGAAATAACGCACTCCTGAGAATTCAGTGCACTGAAATGAGTTTGCAGCTCCTGGATCCCTTATACCAGCTCATCTAAGATCTAAATCCAAAAGGAGAGAAAAATCAAATCAAACTAGGTGGGTTAATAGATCTCCCACAACCTAGTCTAGCTGAAAAACACCCAAAGAGAGGGGTTGCAGCTATATGCAAAGGACTGCTTCGGAAATAATGAAATTCATCTAAGTTAGAGAAGAATAAAAATATGGAGGCTGAGTAATTACATGTACATCAACAAAATAGATCTATAATGTGGCCCATACAATGTACAAGAGAGAAATAGAAGATGTACAGAAAGAATTCCTCAAGATTGAGGTGATACAACAACAAAATGAGAATGCAAAGCTTGACAGCATTATTTTATGGGCTGAAGCAGCTTTATATTACATTTCAGATCTCGAAAAAATCTTTCTACAAAAAGGTAGATCTATATCATATCTGTACACTAGATGAGTTCCTCTAAAAATTCCCCTTGGGGTTTTGATCAAAACATGAATGTACAGGAGTAGATATGAGATCTAGAATTACAGATCTGCAGCAATATTCAGGAATTCTGCAGTAAATAAATACATGAGTAAATCAGATCTGAAACAAACATGTATTGGTTGGCCAATCCATGGATCACCACAGTGAAAGGGATAATCCTATCACCGGAGATCTCTCCTCCAAAAAGCAGTCAAAACACCCTGCAACTTTCCTCTTGCAGATAACGCAGTATGGAAGGGAAAACTATGTTGTTAGCTTCATTAGTGATTAGGCCTACTGCCTTGATCTGAAAATGTAGCTCTGATGATCCAATACACTCTTCCAGGAGGTTAAAAGACACACTCACTGAGAAGATGCACTAGATTTTCCTAGATCTGAATAGATCTAGATTCCACTGCTGCAGCTTACAAAAAAAATCAAACCCTCAACAGGATCTGAATTGTGGTTGATGAAGCTTGGCCCAAGCCTGATAGTGGACAATATAGAACAAGTTTCCTCCAAGAGCTACTCAAGGAAGGAGGTGGGATTCTCGACCAGGAACACCCAAGTGCTAAACAACACTATTCTCAGCTAAACAGCTAGAGAATGAGGAATTTCTAAAGAGACAATACCTTTAGCAATATCAAATGATCAACCCTCTCCTTGGTGTCCTCCTCCTCCTTTTATAATTTGGAAATATTCTCAAACCCTAAACCACCTTGATGATTTAGCTTCATTCACATGAGTGGCATCCAACATGAACTGCGCTGTACCTTTAGGAGATATATTGCATGTAGACAACGCTATGGATTTGGTCCTATTGACCCAGTCAATTGACCCAGCCTCTTTCACACTTAATTGTGTTTATGAAAGTAGCTTATATTTTAGCTTGTTTCACATTGAGCATTGATTTATTTTGATGTTTAGGAGTTATTATTGGTCCTCCTTTACAATTTTATTCAGAAGCATGAAAAACAAAACAAAATTGAATATTCCTATTAGCTTGGGCTAATTAGGAACATTACAGTCCTCCCCTCCAAAATGTTGCTTGTCCTCAAGCAACTGATAAGGTGAGTGCTAAAACTCTCCTTCTCCTCCATTGGTGACACAATCAATTGATAAGCCCCTTCTATGAGCTGAGTGTTCACCAATCCAATATTCCATTAATTGTTCCTCCAAAATCATTATGAGGTGTACATAGTCCATCCCATAAAGAGTCAAGAATCCTACTAAAAAAAACATGGTTGAATCCATGCTCCCCCTAAAATATGTAGAAAGGTATACAAAGAGAGCCTCCATCCCATGTGGTACACACGTGCCTCCTCTTCTTCCTCCATACAAATTCAAAAATAGGACAAGTACATCATCCATGTATGGAAGAAAGATTAGAATCATAGGAACAGAAATTTGAACAAGAGGAGTTGGGTCATAGTCCCATATGTGATACCAATGCAGTGCATCTCCTGCCTACCTCAAATAAATACATGGTAAGTGGTTTTCCCACCACTTACTTTCTTCCCAAGTCATCTCACTATGGCTGAAAGTGTGAGATAAGTTTGGTGCCTTGGGGAAGCACCCATCATGATAAAGAATCTCCCTTTGTTCATCAAGCGAGTGGCCAAATTTAGAAATTTGAGTGGCCCATTGCTTGCCATGAAATTTACATGATGTATCACTCCTCCTTGGAGCCACGGCCTGCAAAAACATGGTGAAAGAATATGTATGATCAGAAAATAAAACTTGACTTACATAATCAGATTCCTCGCCATCAATACCTCTCATACACATGGAGTTGTGCATGGATCTACCTCCTCTTCCAAAGGAAGGGAGAGATGGCTGAAATAACCCCTCTATGGGGTCATGTTGCTGCCCCAACTCCACATAATTCATGCATCTTTCAAAATGTTGATACGGCTCTTATTTTAAGCCCTCCCAATCAAAGCCTCTCATGATGATGTTGTAGACCCTCAGGGAGTACATATGGCTGAAATAGAACTCTTTGTAAGCTCTTTGTAGTATCTACTGCTTGAGCTTGGAAGCTCTAGACAAGAATACCCTACCATGATGATAGATGACCTCTTCTTGGACTAAATATCCTTCTTCATGCAGCTGGTCATCAAGTATCATACAAGTGTGTAGATCCTTGGAATAATCCACTAGAAGTTGGGATTTCCAATACAGATCTAGACTGTTGAATAGTGATAGTGCAGATGGTGCATCAATAGAAATGTCTACCCTATTGCTGATCTCCTTATTGATATTTCCTATGTTAAGGGTGTATGTTGGAAGGTTGATCCTCCCATCCTCCTCTTCCCACAACGCAGATCCAGATATGAGAGTGGGTGGTGATGATAAGGGAGCAAAATCTCCCTTCTTCTTGAGCTTCCCCAAGCCTTCCAGCATTGTAGCCTTGTATTCTAGTGCTCCAACCCTCCCCGGACTCATGAGTGGAGCATCAAGATGTGGAAAACCTCTCACTAGATCTGAATCAGGTGGTCTCCCAGGTGCTTTTCCACAATACAGTGATGCCTCGTGGTTCTTTCTCCCATGATTATCAGATGAGATCAACATTCCCTTACTTCCACAGTGCAAGTTCACCTCTAATTTTTGTGTGGAAGCCTCCTGAAACTTGGAGACCCCTCTTAGTGATGTAAGAGTGCCTCTTCTTGGAGAATTTGCCCCATCTTTTGATAGTGGATTGGCTAGGTGATCCCTCCTTTGTTTTGTCTCATTGTCTTTTAGCAAAGACACATGCTGCTCATGTCTTCCATGTGGAATATCCTTAGGAATTCCTTGCAAGGGTGAAAGAATCCCTCTGATGGAAGCCAATGCTTCACCTCCTTCTCCCAATGAAAATAGGTCTCCTCCTGCTCGCACAACGCTAAAGGATCTTCTCTGCTCTCTCTCTTCCTTCTCCTCATCAGTGGAGAACGCTTCATCATCAAGTGGTCCTTTTCCTTGATCTCTTAGTGAGGAAGGAATCCTCATGTCTTCTCTTTGAGAAAAGAGATCTTGCTGAAATGCGGCCTTTACCTCTGGAAAAGTATGCAACTGATCTTCAACCCTTTCATCAATGTTTAGAAGTGGAGTTGGATCTATGGATCCTTCTAGCTCATGCAAATATTTATACTTCTTTGGCTTGATTTTCTTCCTCAAAGAAGTTTTATATTGTTCATCAAATCTTTTTACTAGTCCCCTAGTAAACTTTGCATAAGAAGAAATGTTGAAATGTTTCAAGGAAACTGACTCAAAGTGCCACCAGGCATCAGCCTTACCTTGAAGATGCAGTGCTGCTACTCTCAAGGCTTCTTCTTCTGATACTTGGTGTAGCTGCAAGTATGTGTTGAGCTTCTTTACCCAAGACTTAGCTGAGTCTTTAGGTGATCCATCAAAAGTAGGTAAAGAGAATCTAACTAAAGTGCGCTAATGGCACCCTTTCCTCCTACTGTAGGTGTTGGATCTTGCTTATTTGAGTTGACAGAACTCTGGGAAACTGAGATGCTCTTTAAACCTTTCAGATTGAGATTCATATTCTTGGAGATAGTCACCAAGAGATTCCTCCTTTGGTGTTCCTCCTCTCCCTCCTTCCTTTGACAAGAAAGTAGGCATGCTACAACGTTATGGAACAGGTTGTGTAGCTGGATGCTCACACACATCATATGAAGTAGTGGGGCTTTCTTCATGTGAAAACCCTTTCAAAATATTTGCTTGTCTTTCATTTTTTACTCTCCTGATTTATTCCTTCAGTTCATGCATGGCTTGAGAAAGAGTGTTAGAAAACTCCTCTCTCCCCACCCTTCCAGATAAAGGGGTTTCACCCTTCTTCTCTTTGTCTTATATGTAATATTCCTTCTGTATTCTTCTCTAGTACCTCTCCTCCCTGATAGTGAGAGGTTCCTCCTCTTCTGGAGGCATATTGGATCTAAAATCCACAGGCTGAGCCAAGATGGTAGCTCTGATACCACTGTAGTATCCAAAAATAGGGATTGCACAGCAAGCCTGCTAAAATAACGCACTTATGAGAATTCAGTGCACTGAAATGAGTTTGCAACTCCTTGATCCCTTAGATCATCTTGTCTAAGATCTAAATTCCAAAAGGAGAGAAAAACTCAAACTCTATGGTTTAAATTAACATCTCCTCAACCTATCTAGCTGAAAAACACCCAAAGAGAGGGGCTACAGCTATATGCAAAGGAATGCTTCAGAAATAATGCAGTTCCTCTAAGTTAGAGTAGAATAACAATATGGAGGCTGAATAATTACATTTACATCAACAAAACAGATCTATAATGTGGCCCATACAGTGTACAAGAGAGAAATAGAAGATGTACAGAAAGAATCCCTCAAGATTGAGGTGATGCAACAACAAAATGAGACTGCAAAGCTCGACAACGTTATTTTATGGGTTGAAGCATATGTATATTACATTTCATATCTAGAACAGATCTATGTACAAAAAGGTAGATCTATATCAGATCTGTACACTAGATGAGTTCCTCTACAAATTCCCCTTGGGGTTTTGATCAAAACATGAATGTACAGGACTAGATATGAGATCTAGAATTATAGATCTATAGTCATATTCAGGAATTCTACAGTTAATAAATACATGAGTAAATCAGATCTGAAACAAACATGGATTGGTTGGCCAATCCATGGATCACCACAGTGAAAGGGAGAATCCTATCACTGGAGATCTCTCCTCCAAAAAGCAGTCAAAACACCCTGCAACTTTCCTCTTGCAGATAATGTAGTATGGAAGGGAAAAATGTGATCTTAGATTTAAGAGTGATTAGACCTGCTTCCTTGATCTTAAAATGTAACTCTGATGATCCAATGCACTCTTTCGGGAGGTTAAAAGATACACTCACTGAGAAGAGGCACTAGATTTTCCTAGATCTGAATATATCTAGCTTCCACTGTTGCAGCTTACAAAAAAAATCAAACCCTCAATAGGATCTAAATTGTGGTTGGAAGATGAAGCTTGGCCCAAACTTGATAGTGGACAAGATAGAATAATTTTCCTCCAAGAGCTGCTCAAGGAAGGAGGTGGGATTCCCGACCAGGAACACCCAAGTGATAAATAGTACTATTCTCAGCTAAACATATAGAGAATGAGGAATGTATAAAAGGACAATACCTTCATCAATATCAACTGATCAACCCTCTCCTTGGTGTCCTCCTCCTCCTTTTATAATTTGGAAATCTTCTCAAACCCTAAACCACCTTGATGATTTAGCTTCATTCACATGAGTGGCCTCCAACATGAACTGTGTTGTGCCTTTAGGAGATACATTGCATGTAGACAACGATGTGGATTTGGTCCTGTTGACCCACTCAATTGACCCAGCCTCTTTCACACTTAAATGTGTTTATGAAAGTAGCTCAGATTTTAGCTTGTTTCACATTGAGCATTGATTTATTTTGATGTTTAGGAGTTATTATTGGTCCTCCTTTACAATTTTATTCATAAGCATGAAAAACAAAAACAAATTGAATATTAATATTAGCTTGGGCTAATTAGGAATATTACAGCTTCTGTTGTTGAAAGTGCAACAACACTTTGGATTTTTGAAACCCAACTGACAGTTGTTCCACCTACAATAAATACATATCCTGTAGTGATCCTCCTATTATCTCTGTCGCCTGCCATATCTACATCAACATATCCCTGTAAAGAAATGTTTGAACCACCAAAGCATAATGCTTGATTTGTGGTACCTCTCAAATATATGAGAATCCATTTTACTGCCATTCAATATTCTTTTCCTAGATTTTTCATGTACCTTCTTACAACTCCCACTGCATGTGCAATATCAGGCCTTGTGCAGACCATTGCATACATTAAGCTTCCAACTACTGATGCATATGGAACTTTAGACATATAGTCCATTTATTCTTGGGTCTTGGGGCACATCTCCTTACTAAGTTTGAAATGGCTAGCAAAAGGTGTACTAACTAGTTTTGCTCTGCATATTAAATCTTTTCAACACCTTTTGTATGTATTCATTCTGAGACAGTGTTAATTTGTGATTTTTCCTGTATCTAGTTATTCTCATACCAAGGATTTGTTTTGTAGCTCCCAAATCCTTCATTGCAAATGAATTTTCCAATTTTCTTTTAAGCACATTTATTTCCTGCATGTTAGACCCTGCAACAAGCATGTCATCTACATACAATAACAATATAATATAGCTGCCATCATTTTGCCTTTTTAGATAAACACAATGATCAGAGTGACATCTAGTATAACCTTGTTCAGACATAAACTTGTCAAATTTTAGATACCACTGCCTTGGAGCCTGTTTTAAGCCATACAAGATCTTATTTAACCTGCACACCAATTTTTCTTTCCCTTTGACCTCATATCCTTCTGGTTGCTGCATGTATATCTCTTCCTCCAAATCTCCATGGAGAAATGCTGTCTTTACATCTAACTGTTCAAGATGTAAATCTTCCGCTGCTACAAGACTTAAAATAGTTTTGATTGAATTCATTTTAACAACAGGAGAAAATATTTCATCAAAATCAATACCTTTCTTCTGTGCAAACCCCTTCACCACAAGTCTAGCTTTGTACCTCTGTTTTCCTCCATCTTCTTCCTTCAGCCTGTAAACCCATTTATTCTCCAATGTAGTTTTACCTGCAGGCAACCTGACTAAGTCCCAAGTCTGGTTATGCATTAAGGAGTCCATCTCTTCTTCCATGGCTAGCTCCCACTTCTTCCTGGTTTCAACCTGCATTGCTTCTTCATAACATTCAGGTTCACCAGAATCAGTCAACAATAAATAATATAATGAAGGAGAGTATCGTTCAGGGGGTCTACTTATCCTGGTAGATCTTCTAACACCACTTTCAGGTGTTTGAGGTGCCTGTTGCTGTTGTGGTAGTTGATGTTGCTGTGGTTGTTGATTATTATTATTTTCAGGCACCTTTACTTTTTCAGTTATCTCATCAAGAACCGTGTATTCCTTGCTTTCTTTTTCCTGTTTCTTTTCCTGCAGCTGATTCTTATACAAGACCTTTTTATTGAATATTACGTCTCTGCTCCTAATTATTTTGTGATTTTCATAATCATATAAGCGATAACCAAAATCATTAGCACCATATCCAATAAAGGTACATTTCTTTGATTTTGCCTCAAGCTTTGTTCTATTTTCTTTATTAATATGAACAAAGGCCTCACAACCAAAAGGCTTTAAAAAAGAGTAGTTTACCTTTTTACCTGTCCATGCTTCCTCTGGAATACCACCATCCAAGGAACTTGAAGGCCCTCTGCTTATTAGATAAACAACAGTATCTACAGCATCTGCCCAAAATTGTAAAGGCAATCCTGCATGCAGTCTCATGCACCTTGCACGCTCCATGATTGTTCTGTTCATCCTTTCTGACACACCATTTTCTTGTGGTGTTCTTGGAACTGTCTTCTCTCTACGAATTCCATGCTCTGAACAATACCTATCAAACTATTTGCTGCAATATTCACCTCCATTGTCTGATCTGAGACACTTCAACTTCTTTCCTGTCTCAATCTCAACCAAAGCTTTCCATTTCTTGAAAGTATCAAATACATCAGATTTATTCTGAATACAATAAATCCATGTTTTTCTAGTTGCATCACCAATAAAAGTAACATAATAACAAGAGCCACCGAGAGATGATACCTGAGCAGGTCCCCATACATCTGTATGCACAAGCTCCAATTTTTCGCTCTTCTTTTCTTTCCCAACTCTGAGAAATCTAACTCTCTTCTGTTTTTCATAAATGCAATTCTCACAGAAATCCAAATCAACATTCTTCAAACTCGACAATAAATTTCTTGAGTGAAGAATCTTCATCCCCTTCTCACTCATGTGTCTGAGCCTATGATGCCATAGTGTTGCATCTAATCCTTTGGAAGTTAAATAATTAACAGAGTTAGAAATACCATTGCATAAATACAATGTACCAACCTTTTCACCTTTTGCTATTATCAGGGCTCCTTTGGTGACCTTCCAAGTTTTATCTGTGAAAGTTGTTACACAACCTTCACCGCTTAACTGTCCTGTTGAAATCAGATTTTTCTTCAGATCTAGAACATGCCTTACCTCCTTTAATAGCCATTGGTTTCCATTCTGCTGTTTTACAAGAACCTTACCCATTCCAAAAATTTTACAGGGATTATCATCACCCAAATGGACATGTCCAAAATCTCCTTGAACATAGTCATGAAAATATTTCTTATCAGGTGTGGCATGGAATGAGGCCCCTGAATCTACAACCCAAGAATCAGTAACATTTTCGAAAGAAAGAATCAAAGCATCTTGTAAAATATCACCTGTCACATTTGCTTCATGATTTTTTTCTTGCTATGCATCTCCTTCTTTTCCCTTATGAGATCTACAATATTTCTTTAGGTATCCTTTATTTCCGCATTTCTAGCACACTATCCCCGATCTAGACTTGGATCTACCTTTCCTTGATTTACTGTGATATCTCGAGCTCTTTCCTCTTTCCATTCTCCTTCCCTAGACTCTTCACTCAAAGCATTACCCGATGTCTCACTGGAGCTTTTCCGTCGCATTTCCTCGCTAAGGATAGCACCGACAACATCATCAAACTTTAAAGTACTAGATCCAGAGACAAAGTTACTAATGGCCATAACTAAACCATTCCAACTTTCTGGCAATGATCATAGAAATAAAAGAGCCCTAACTTCATCATCAAAGTTTACCCCTATAGAACTTAACTGAATGGTAACTGTACTAAAATCATTTAAATGGTCTGCAACAGATCCACCTTCTGACATCTTCATATTAAATAATCATTTTTTTGTTCGAAATATTGAAGGCTACCGACACTGCGAGGCACAACTGTATTGTTCCTAGTGCCTTTCTATCGAGAATCTCCCATTCTATGTCTATCATAGCCGTCAGCTTCTTTGTTTTTTTGCTCAATGGTAGGTACAGATATTTCTGATACAAATAATCTTCCATCTGCATCTTCCACAGCGAGAAGTTTTGGCTGTTAAATTTCTCGACCCTAAACTTACCATCTTCCATCATTTCTCCCATTCGAACCAGGAACCCTTCTTTCCTGTGAGTTTATCAGCCAAATAGAGCTTCATCTCTGATACCAGTTGTTATAAAATTATATATTACAGAGCAATGCAAAGCATAAAATATGTGGAAAACACAAGCACACAAAACACATAAAACCAGAGAGACACAAATATACATGGTTCACCCAGTTTGGGCTATGTCCACCTTGAACAGCCAATCCTTCCTTCTATTATCCAGCAAAATGAAGAGATGCAACCTATAGCAGATCCACTGTAATATCATCTATTCTCTCTCACAGTCTCCCTATCTGTTTCTCGCTCTGAGAATAAACAGTTGAAATAAAATACCATTATACAAAGCGTGGGGTTGCCTTCTAGTGAAAAAAACCCTAAACTAAACATAACTTCTACCGTTAGATCATCCACCTAATGAACGGCCCAGATTGACTAGAAATTAGTATAATTTTACAAGGCAATTTTACATCTGTTTTTATCTTTGGGGGCACTGCCCCCGAAACCCCCCGCCAGGGGGGGCTCCATAAAGTCGCAACCGCCCCCCCCCCCCCCTAGACCCCCCAGGAAATGATTCATTACGGGCAGTGTTTCCACCCCATTAAGGTACAAGGGTCCAACGTTGTGATACAAAATAAACAAGATAATCAGGCTCCACACCCAACATCAATATGCTCATTTGTAAAGTATCCGAGGATAAATGACAGCATGGAAATGACATGCCTAGACCCTTCTGGAAATTTTGAAGTAGAATATGGAGGGTTGATTTGTGGAATTTCAACATTGAAAGGCATGAACACTTGAAAAATCTGAAACCTTTTGGGAAAATCAAGACCAATGTACAACTTTGTAAGTGCTTCTATTGACAAAGGAACTGCTTTGGGATCATGTTTGAGTTGTAACATCTGGTTTATGGACTCAGCAGTAATTGTAAATAGTATCTCTTTGTTTGCATTCATCATTGCTCTATTTTCAGGTGAATAATAACTCTCACACAACCTAATAACCTCTGGGCGTTGATGAGTGACTGGAACAACATATTTGGGTAGGTTTGATTCCCAAATTTGGACTTCTTCAACCTGATCTAAGGAATTTTCATAGCTCTAGAATTGGAGGTCTAATAAGTTAAATCTAACAACTTGATCTGCTATCTTATAGTCTACATCTGCTAAAGGTGTGTGTTCAATGTCTACAACAAGAGGTTGTAGAGGATTAACAATGATTGCAATCTTGGAGGACATAGCTGGATTGAATTTTGACATTTTTTAGGCTTGGATAACTGAAACTCTGTCTTTGGGGCTTTCTAAATTCTTCTATAAGATTAAATGGTTTATAGAAGTATTTTTTCTTTTAACAGAAGTTCTTGGATGAAAATAGGTACAATTTGGTTCTTTCCTTGGATTTCAACCTTTAATTTTAACTTCAAACTATACTTTAGACTCTCATAGATTTATAAAATAAGAAACAGGGGTTTCTTATACCTTTTCAGTGGATATTGGGCTAAAAATCGTTTCAAATCGGTCGCAGAGGGTTGGGGTTATCTGCAGAGGATTTTTGGGCAATTTATGAGTCTTATAGGTCTGCAAAAACTAAATAAACTCGATGTTCTCCTTTTAAAACTGAATGCAGTATTAAAACATGGTTTTATCAAATTTTTGACAGGGTTTTAGCTCTTTTTTGGGGAAACTAGAAGCTTTCTTGAAGTAAATAATCTCTTACTGTATTCAATTCTTTCAACAAATTCTTTTTCAATTGATAATGGACTTGTTTGTATTGGAAAATACCTGTTTTGGGCAGGTAGTGGTCGTTTAAAAAGTTCTGAGTTGTTTGGACAGGTTTTTGGTACTTTTCAGGCCTTTAGCAATAGTCTGGGATCTTTCTGAAGTCTTTTGGCAGCAACTGCGTGTCTCTTTTTGCTGGTTTTGGGCTTGAATCAATGTATTGGCTTCATTTTCTGAGTCGGGAGGACGAATATAGTGAAATAATGAAAAAAAGGTTTGGATGGAATATTTTAGGAGTTTATTGAATTTTTTAGGTCTAGAATAGCTTGCAATAAATGGCGGTCATGTCTGGTCAAATGGTGGTCTTCAGGCTTTCAAAGGCAAAAACCACAAGTGTTTATCGCATAGGAAATAGGTGGTAAGTGGTATTAGTTAGATCATATGCAATCCAATAAAGCTCGGCCACATGGAGGAGAGAGGAAATGGTGAAACCACCTATTTCGCATGGTTAGGAAAGTCTTATGTTCACGCAACTAAAAATGTGATATCGTCTTTTGATCGTCGGATTGAATGATCGGGATGCGAATGGCTGCGATTTGCTGGGGGAGTTGCGCGGCGTTAGGGCATGGGACCCAGGGTTTGTTAATGCCGCGGGGTAATTTTAAACCTTATAAATATATATTTATAATGTTAAAAACCTTATTTATATTATTGGTGGAGGGGGGTAATGTTATATGTTTTAAATTAAAACATTAACGAATGTTTTAAAAACATTGGCATGGGAATGGTAATAACGTTACAAATGGGTATTTATAACGTAAAAGCCTTGCTTTATTTGACTCGTAGCATATATAATATATGGTAAATAAAACTTTCTTACGTGTTTTAAAAGCATAAGGCGAGGGATTATAATATAGATATGTTTAAACCTATGGGAAAAAGGGTGGGTTTATTATTAACACGTGGGATAAATAAACATAGGTTTAACTTAAAATAAGTGGGTTTGGGGATATTAATATATAAAGAAATTAATATATACGGAAAGGGTTGCTTATAAGGATTTAATACTTAGGTTAGAAATTAATATGAAATGGATAATGTAATGAAATGATTTAAAATACATAATTTTAAACTAAATAAAGTGTAAATAGGTCTTTTAAGAATAATTTGTCCCATTTTGATTTTTTACGCATAGACGTAGGATAAAATGCATTTTGTAGGTTTTTTTTTTAGTGTTTTTGAATGAAAATGAAATTAATTAAGTAGGGTTTTTACTTTCACTAAGCGAAAAAGGTGTTTTACTTGGGAAAAGGGATAATAGTTTTGGAAAAAGGTGAATATGCTGATGAAATGGGTTTTATGTAGAGAATCCAATATTTTAATCAATTAGTTATTAAGCCTTTTGTCTAGTCCCAACAGAAGTCAGAGAAATTATCTAAGCCTCTTTAACTGAAGGTTTAGAATACTGGATAATTGTGGGGGAGGCGAAATTAGTTATTTTTGCCCAATGATGCTTTATTACATGTCTTTCACAACTACTTTCTACCTACCCATCATTATTCTAACATTTTTTACTTCATTTGCATGGGTGCATTTAAGCTTGCAACCCTAAATCCATTTTTCTATCGAAGCATAAATCTATCCAAGTCTAACCTTATTTCATCCGAGGGCTCAGATTAAACTTTTGAGCTCCTCATTTATTCTCTAACTATCTTATAATTTTTCAAGTTTAAACTATTTGACATATCTTTATTCTCTTATCTTAAAACATGAAATTCAAAGCGTGAAAAGTTAAGATTAAACTATTTAACTGATCATGGATTATGGCATTTATTGACAATCTGCACATAATCATTATTCTTGCAGTAGAAGTAAATAGTAGTGGCATTTTGTCTTGCTCACTTTCAGGTCTTATTTTTATTTCTTTTCTTTTTTTGGGGTCTATTTTTTCTAAGTCCTTTGATCTTTATTTTAGGACTTTTACCCTTTTTTTCATTTTTTATTATTTTCAAATATGGTAAAACAACTTGCAGAAAGCAAGGTATGTACATATTTACATGACTATCAAAGTCAATTCAAAAATTATGAACCCTATTATTATAGGACCCTAACAGTGGCTCCACATGGGGATGGCATTTCCTAGTGAAATGTCAAGAACTTTGAAGAATAGTAGCCTTTGAATTTTGACTGCGATGACCCTATAAGTGTATTCTGATATCTGTAATTTTTCATACTTATGATATTTTACCTCTCAAAGCTTAGGGCCTTCTCTTCGAGCTTCAACTTTGTTAGGAAACATCCAATCCAATCTAAAATCTGCAATGTATATGTACAATGGTCAAAATAAATGAAACTAACTATTTGCTATCTCTGAGGAGTAGAAATGTTTCAGCATTCTACCATTTACTGGTCCATCTAACATATTTGATCCATGCATTTCTTTCAGATAGAAAGCATTGTTACCTCTGTAACCATAAACAAAATAAGTTCCTTTCCATAGAAAATCAAATTTTCCATGTTTACCTTTGTCTTCTCTTCTTGAATCCCACTTTAACACTTTGTATCCAATGTAGAAATCATCTTCTTTACTCTTTTTGTCAAAAAAATTATTTATCTTATCTTGGATAACTTGAAACTTAATGTAAACCTCTTCTCTTGTTTGTTGCAAGTAAATGGTTTGATTTATCCTTCTTTGTATATCATTTGGCTCAACTTGTAATTCTTGGATAATTTTCATTACTGGTACTCCTAAGGAAGATGGAAGAACAACATCCATTCCATATACAAGCTAGTAAGGAGATGTACCAATAGATTTTTTGGTTGTAAGTCTATCTGCCCATAAGGCATTAACTAACTTCTTCTTCCAAGTCTTTTTGTTATATTCAAGTAACTTTTTGATGATGTTTACATGAATCTTATTTGAATATTCAGCTAAACCATTACCTTGTGGGTAATATGCAGCAGAATGGCCTAGGGTAATGTGATATTTATGGAAAAATTCAATCATATTTTTAGATTTGAATGCAGCTGCATTGTCAGTAATAATATTTTGGGGACATCCAAATATTGAAAGTATGTTTCTTTCTAAAAAGGAGATAATGATAGTGTTTGTGGCTTGCCTAGAGGGTATGGCTTCAATCCACTTGGTAAAATAGTCAGTGGTTGTCAGAATCCACTTATGTTGGGTTGATGATGGGGGGTGAATTTATCCAATGAAGTAAAGACCCCATTGTTGAAATGGGCTTTAAGGGTAGGGGTAACAGATTTTTCTTTCCCTAAAATATTTGACACTTATGACAGGAGGTCACATACCTTTTAACATCTACAAACAAAGTAGGCCAGTAAAAACCAGCTCTCAGGATTTTGTCTGCAGTAGTCTTCCAGTAGAGACGTCCTCCACAATCACCTGCATGAAATTATTGTAATAATTTGTCAGCTTCTTTTAACAAACAATTTAACAAAATCCCACTATGATCTTTCCAAAAAAGTACATTGTCTAATATACAAAATCTTACTGCCTTTAGTTTTAAGAATCTAGATTTTGTTCTTGATAATCCAGGAGGAGATTATAAGCTTAGTAATACAAATATGATATATGTATACCATGGTGAGTCTGAAAAGGCTTCACTAATCTCTGGAGTCGTCATCTCTTCCTGATCGTCTACTTGGGTAATAAAATTTATGTCGAAGGCATGAAAATTTGATTCAACCATAAGTTTGGCTAAGCCTTGACCTTTTATCAATTTAGTGGGTTTTATATCTATGTCATATTCTAAAATTGTGGCAATCCACTTACCTCTTCTACCATCAGGACCATCCTGAATGTCTTTTACTATTGCATTTGGGACATAGGAAATGATGTGAGAATAGATAATATACACTCTAAAATCTTTGATGGCCTTTACCAAAGCTAGGGCTTGTTTTTCCATAATATTATATTTCAAGGTGGAATCTCTAAGTGTTATACTAAAGAAAGCTATGGGCTGCTCATAACCCTGGTCATTTTTCTGCAGTAAAACTACAACAATTGTGCATTCTGAAGAAAATGAAAAAATGATGAAATCCTTTTTAAATTCAGGACTTATAAGAACTGGGGTTTTGGTTAAGGCCTATTTGATGGATTCAAAATATTTTTTGGCCTCAATAGTCCATTTAAGAACTGAATATTTTTTAAGTGTGTTGTTTAGTTCTCTAATTATCTCAGCTAAATTGGAAATGAATCTTCTTAAAAATTTAATTTTTCCTAGAAAAGTTTGTAACTCTTTTATGTTTCTTGGAGGACTAATGTTAAGAATTGCTTCTATTCTGGTAGGGTCTATTCTAATTACTTCCTTAGATATTATG
The DNA here is from genome assembly GCA_034641835.2 of Pinus albicaulis. Classification (NCBI taxonomy): domain Eukaryota; kingdom Viridiplantae; phylum Streptophyta; class Pinopsida; order Pinales; family Pinaceae; genus Pinus; species Pinus albicaulis. Next base: position 1,053,246,532 of record CM076582.1, read on the forward strand.
TGTCCTAGTAATTTTCCTTCTTCTAGTCCAAATAAGGTTTTCTTAGGGTTTAATGAGATGCCAAATTTTCTACATTTAATGAAGACTTGTCTAAGATGATCTAAGTGTTTATAATCAGTCTTAGAAAATACAACTATGTCATCTAAGTAAATCACTAAAAATTCATGAATTTACTTTGCAAAGGCTATATCCATAGCTCTTTGAAAGGTATCCCCTGCATTCATTAAACCAAAAGGCATTTTTACATACATAAAAGTGCTCCAAGGCGTAGTAAAAGTTGTTTTGGCTTGATCCTCTGGTTGGACTAAAATTTGGTTGTATCTTGAAAATCCATCTAAAAGTGAAACCATAGAAGAACCAACTACCCTTTGTAAAATGTAATCCATTTTTGGTAAAGGATAATTATCTTTTAAGGATAATTTGTTTAGATTCCTAAAATCAACACATAATCTAATCTCTCCTGTCTTTTATCTGGTTGGAACTAAATTAGAAACCCAATCAGAATATCTGATTGGTGCAATTATCTATGCATTGTACATTCCTTTTACCTCTTTTTCAATCAAGGGCATCAAAACAGGGTTAATCCTCCTTAAATTTTGTTTAAAATGTTTTTGATATTCTTTTATGGGGATTTTATGTTGAATTACGTTAGTCTCATAGGATTTTAGGTCCTCATAACTCCAATCAAAAACATCTTGAAATTCCTTGAAAAGAGCATTATATTTTTCTTTTTCTTGTTGAGGTAAGGCTCTGGAAAGTTTGATCATTTTGGGTTTTAACTCTGTGCCTATGTTGCATTCCTCAATGTCAGATCTAAGTGGCTCCATTTTGGGTTTTCTAGCAACATCATTTGAGTCAAATAAATCTTCTAAAGGAGTTAAACCTTTTGGTAAGAAATTATCTTTGAGATCTAATATTTCAGATTCATCATCAATTATCTCATCAATTTCTACTCTCTCTAAGTTATCTATATCTAATTGACTAAACTTAGTTGGTCTAGAAAATTTTACTTTATTTACATATATATTATTTAAATCAATTTCACTATCTAAATCCTGATCTAGTGTACAATCAGTATTTATTTTACAGTTCTGAAATTCACCTTCATTATTCATAAAACCGTAAATTTGTTGGTCTTGTGAGAAAATTTGCTAATATTTGAGGTTGTCTAGAATTATTGGTTTATGTTTTACTTCTACAATATATTTATGATTGGGCTAAAAAGGTAAATTACAAGTACTAGCAAAATTTGCTAAGGAGTGTGCTTGTAAATTTTGCTTTCTTGGTATTGCAAAGAAATTACATTCCAATAAATCGTCAATCAAATCTAATACAGTCTCTCTATATCGGCCTAGTATAGGATTTTAAATAGAATATTCACCATTAATTTGTTTTACAATCAACTCTGAGTCTCCCATTATTGCTATTCTTTTACCCCCTAAGTTTTTGATAATCTGGAGTCCTAAAATGAGGGCTTCATACTCAGCCATATTGTTCGTACATTTAAAATTTAGTCTGAAAGCATGGCCTTCTACATGATTCTTTTCAATATTAGTTATCCAAACTCCTTCTCCTGGTCCTAGTTTGTTTACTGAGCCATAAAAATCTAAATGCCATAAATATTCATGAAAGATATTGTCATTGTTTTGTGTTTTCTTTTTGTCTTTTAGCTTAGTTTTAGTTTCATTATCAGTTTCAAAGTTACGTAAGATGAAATAATCTAGGTCAGTAGGTGTAGCATAAATTGGGTAATTTATTGATCTTGCTGAACTACTTACCATATATTTCATCAATATTTCCCTATAAAGCTTCTTTGGTTGACCAAAGACTGATATAGTAGCAAATGACATGTCCAATTGTAGAGATCCCTGTAATTTTTCTCCCCATGAGCGAGGTAATAACATTCCATACTTGGGTGGGATATCAACTACTACAATGTCCATGAGTTTACTTTTACCTAGATATTGAACTAATGTAGCACACAAATATTTAATTAAACCTAAGAATTTAACTTTGCTTGAATCAAATGAAAATAAATCTTTGTAAGGCCTTGTAATGTCTAAATTCAGAGTTTCCATTATTGCTTTGGGCATTAGATTGTGTGAAGCTCCTGAATCTAATATTGCATTGTGTAAAATTTGGTCATGAACAGTTAAACTGATGTAAAATTGAGGAACTACTCCATCTTGATGCTTTCCATTCACATCAGGGCCAAAAATCAACTCTAGTTGATCATCATTCAAATTTACAGAGTCTTCTCCATCATTCATGTTTAATGTTTCTGTGATAGTTGTTTTATACAAATCATGTTTTACCAATTATGTCAAAGGAATTGGTATTTTTAACTTTGCAACTTTAGTTTGTATATTGAATGAAGGTTGTGATTTACTAATTTGAATTAACTCTTCCTTAGTAATTGTAGTTTGAGTGGGTTTATCCTGTTTTTCTACAGTTATGTTTTCATTTTTGGTTTGAATTTCTTGTGTCTTACTACTCCTAGTTTTCTTTCCAGGAATGGTTTGAGAAGCAGTAGATGTTTTTTCATATTTTGAGTTGTCAGAAGCTGTTTTTTCGGTGGCAGCTTTTAGATCTACTAATTTTGGATCAGCAGTGGATGTTTTGGACTCTAAGTTTGTTGTTTTAGTGGAATTAGTTGTTTTAACAGCAACATATTTTTGTGAATATTTTGTTGTTTGATCAACTTCATCTGTTATGTCAAAAATCTTTGGACTTGTTGAAATTTTGGGGCTGGAAACTTTGAGGGATGAATTAGAGTTTTTATTATTTCCCCTAGGGAGAATTTGCAGAAATTTTGATGTTGGGGCTTCTATTGTTTTCTTATTTTCAGTTTGTGCAAATTTCTTAGTAGAAGGTGTTGGCAATTACGATTGCCGTTAGACCAAAACCCGCAGGTGTTAGTCAACGATCACATCGCCAGAGATAAGGATCCACGAAAGGTGGTTAGTCCATGTCACAAAACACACGGGGAGTGTTGGTTTATCCAATGTCCAACAATCTCCCCCCCAACGCGAGCCGGGTGTGTATTGAACTCATGACCTACGCTCTGATACCACTTTTTGGCAATCACGATTGCCGTTAGACCAAAACCCACAAGTGTTAGTCAACGATCACATCGCCAGAGATAAGGATCCACGAAAGGCGGTTAGTCCATGTCACGAAACACACGGGGAGTGTTGGTTTATTCAATGTCCAACAGAAAGTTCAGTGTTTTTCTTACTTCTAAGGTTATATTGCTTATGTACTTTGTTTATAGAAAAATCATAACCTTGTTTGTAGTCAAATGATTCACCTGAATCTAGTTGAAGTTGTTGCATTTCGAATAACTCTTGGTCTGCCTGAGTAAGAAAGATAGTGTTATCTTCATTTATACCCATTAGATTTATGGTTTCTTCATCATAAACATTGATTTGATAACTTTCAACATAGTTCTCCTAAAATGGGAGTCTTATTGTTTGATCTGGAGCTGATTCTTTTGATTTTCCTGAATTTGTATTTTTCCTAAAATTGGGATTTTTGGTTTTCTGTTGATTATCCCATTGAGGTCTTCTTTCTATGTTATCTAATCTATCCATAATTCTCTCTAGAGTCTTAGATAATTTATCTATTTTTCCATCTAAACTAGATGCTTCTTCTTTCATGGTTACTCTCCTCTCATTCCTCAATCTAGCTTTTCTAGCTAAAATGTTTACTTATACACCAACATCATCTGTTTGCATTCTTTCTAATGTTTCATCATTTCTCTCCCTCAACTGGTAATCCATTTCTGTTTCAAATGCATCAAGGAATTTGAGTAGGACAGAATCAAGAGTGGGTTTGATATTAGTTGGAATTGAGTTGTAAACACTGTTATATCTAGTGTAGTACTCTTGGACTGATTCATTAGGAGCTCTTTTCATTGCATCAAATTTAGAAAGCATTTGGAGTGGATTTTTCTTCTTTTCCCATTTATTAAAAAATACTCTATGAAATACTGCTAAATCAGTTATACTACTAGGATTAAGATGTTTAAACCATTTCTTAATTTCCCATGTTAATTTTTGTGCAAACAGTCTCATTTGTACATCAGAATCATCTATTTCATGAAGCTCAAAGTAATTTTTCATTTTATTAATGTGTTTTTGAGCTGTGTACTGAGTAGTAGCATCAAATTGTGGTATCTTACTTTGGTAATCCTGAGGCATGTCATGTAGCTGTGCTGGAAGAACTAGGGGAGCATACCCAGTAGCCATAGCTTGAATTTTATCTTGGCTAGGAGGTAGATTGGAAGTGCTTGGGACTATACTGGAAGTACTAGCTGATGCAATTAATGAAGTAACTGAAGAAACTGGAATATAAGATGGTGAACTAGAAAAAATGGTAGATGAACTTAAAGATAAAGCTGGGGTGCTAGAAAATGAAACTGGAATATATGAAGAACTACTTGAAAATGAGAATGATGAATTTAAATTTGCAAAAGATAAACTAATGGATGAAGCTGATATGGGAGAATATGGAAATAATATTCTAGGTTGTAAGGGTTGTCTAGGGATAAATGGATCTATAGGTTTGAATGTAGTGGAAACTATAGATGATGTAGTGGTATCTAAATGAGAAATAGAAGGCTTAGATGTATATTCTAATAGTTCAAATAATTCAATAGCTTCATTTATTTCCTTAAGAATAGTAGCATTTATCTCTTCAAGTTTATCATGGGCTTTAAATATCTTTGATTTAAATTTTGCTGAAATATTTTTCTGTTTTATTTCAAGAAAATAAATAAAAGCAGGATCTATAACAACACTCTTTATGTCAGTTTCTTATTTTCTTCTAAACAAAGAATATTCAAATTTTAGGTCAAACTCTATATCTTGTAAACTCACTAACTCTTTTGGTAATGAATTGGTTCTATCTAAAGAAACTTTTGCATTTAAATCTTCTATTTGTTTATTCTTTTTTATAATTATGTCGAGATTATCTACTATAACAGCAGGTTTAGGATCTGGGTTAGACCTGGTATAGTAAATTTTTCTAGAAACTAGAATTACATTTTTTTATAAAATGATACTCACAACTTATAAAACAGTCTTAAAGGCAAAAAGATAAAAAAAGATTTCCTTAAGACCTATTTTAAGACTGAGGATTGGTTAGTCCCCAGTATGGTCGCCAGTAAGTTAACACTCTAGTAATTCTCAAGTTGTGAGATTTTGGTTTAAAGTCTAAGAACACTAGAGGTAACCACAAACCTACTTTTAAACTCTAGGATCTAGCTTTCCCAGGGTTCAGAGAGGGCTCTATCTGTAAGATTTAACTTTCTTTTGATTATAAGATATTAGGCTAGTTATGATTGTGCAATTTGGTTTTGATCTGGTTTGGTTTGGTGAGAAAAATCACTTAATGAGATGGATAGTGGGAAATTTGTTTGTCCATTGGGCTAAGGAGTCAAAAGTCAAGCAGACAGAAATAGGATCAAGGTCAAAAAGTCAAATGTTTTCAGGGAAATATAGATAAGAATTTGAAGATATTGGAAGGCTGTTTTGGTGAAGTGGTTTGATTGGGATAAAGAGCAATGAAGGGTTCTTTGATCCGGAAAAAGGAAGGAGTAGACAGAGGTCAATCGAAAGAGGGAGCAATTAAGGGTTCCCTACTCTGGAAATCAGCAGAAAACATAAAAATTATAAACAGTAAAGACAGGGTGCTTTTAACAAATCCTGAAATAATACTCCTGTTTATTCATTCAAATTTAGAATACATAATGGATACATGAAAATATGAGAAGATAAACAATGACAAGTAGAAAGCACTTCACTTCAATGGCTCATCACATGAATCCTGAAATATGATGCTAGTTAATTTGATCAAGTTTGCTACTCGAAATTTTCAGTTCAAAAAGCTTCCAAGTCCAACAAAAATGACTAGAAATCTTCAGCAATTTATTCCAGAATAATACTTCAAAGAGTGAAGTATTTATACAAAATTTTTTACAAAATATCCTAGAATGCTTCTAGGAGTTATCTCAGGAGAAATAAAATATCTTTACAACAAAATACTGACAGCTGCTTAACAAATCAACAAGTTGTCCTATTTATCCAAATAAAATAGAAAATTGTTTGTGGATTAGGTGTAGCTGGCTGCCTTGGTGTCCTCTTTGCGGGCACGAATATTTCAAATCTGTTTTGAAATATTATCTTTGTTATCTTATACTCTTTAACTCTGATTCTCTTTATCCTCTAATACTCTTTAATCTCTGTAAAAACTACTTTACTATTGTAATTTTCTGTTTTGACTGAAAAAATCAGCAAACCATTTTTTGTCTTTCTCTCTACACTTTGAATTTTACAGTAAGTCAGTGAGTTATTTACAAGCTTCATCATTAGGAATTTTTATCTTTTTCAGCCTCCTGAAATTTTCATCCGCCTCAGTATATCTAGAAAATGTTGGTTTTATGGCAAATAAATGTATTATCTCATGCTGCAGATAAAATAAGTCTTCAAAACTTCTGAGTAAGACCTTCCCTGTAGGAATCCCTTGTCCATCTATCTTGTCGACCTGCTCTTTTTCATACTCTCTGATTTTATTATTGTAGTCCTCTTGTGGCATGAGTTTGTCATTAATGACCAAAATATTGGGCAAACTTCTTTTCCTCAAATTTTCAAATTTAACCATAAACTTGGTTATGGCTATGTTCATGTTTTCACATTTCTCTTCAAGTTGTTTCATCAGATTCTTCTTTCAAAGGACTTTCCTTATTTCAAGGATTGTCTCTGTCCTATCATTGATTTGTATTTCTTCGAACTCCTGCCTGTTTTTACTATTGAGAAACTTTATCAATTCTATGGCTTGCTCAAGTTTGTTACCAAGCTCATATTTTGTTTTCTGAATCTCTGCCTATGATGCCTTCAGTAAATCTCTCTGCTCATATATTACCTGGATTGATGGCCAAACATCATTGATGGCTTCAATGATTTTACTCCATAACTAATTTTTTACATAAGAAATTGGCTCTTTTAAGGTCAAATCTTTTTGTAGATTCTTCAACTCAGTATTTAACCTGTTAGCCCTTTGCTCATGAGTTTTAGCATTGATTTGAGCTATCTTTTTGGTGTCTTCAAGATTTCCAATCACTTTCTTCAAACTGTTAATCTCATTTGTTTGAAGTGTCATTTCCTCCATGGATTTTACTAATTTACTAGCCTCATCAGAATGTTGAGCTGCTGTAGTAGATGATTCCTATGGCTGATTGTGGATGATGTCACCGACGCTGCCTTTAGTCGCTCGCGTAGTTCTTTGGGTTCCAACTCTTACGCAAAGTTGAAGAACATAGTTGCTTGGCCTTGTAGAATTCTTTGGGGAGTTTCTGTGCTTTTGATTTCTCTTTTAAGCGGACAAACATCCATTTGGATCTCCATCTCTTTTATTTGTCCTGTTAATTGAAAAATAAAATTCATCATGTCATCCTTATAAATTTGTTCTTGCACTATTTCTCTGGCCTATGGATGTTCAATTTGTGGCAGTTTAAGCTGCTTCCTCAATGCTGCAATGTCCTCATTCTTTTTCTTCACTAACTGTTTTTCTACTTTAACATTTGCAGGATCATATCCTACTTGGATAACTAAAACTTCTAAATACTTAATCCTAAGATCTTTAACATATGATGAGGCCTTGTCAACCTTCATTTGATCTCTCATGTTTATAATTGTATTCTGAAGCTCTTTGATACTCATAGCCTTGGTGGTTATAGTAGAATATAACATCTCTGAACTTTGCCTATGAATCTAAATCTTATCTAATGCATGAATGCTTTTGGTTGGCACTTCTAGATCAATTTTCTTGTAGTCTACAACTGTCTTAGGAATCTTGACTGTTGGTTGTGGTACTGACATAATAAAATTTTTATTTGAATATTCAAAAGCTGATAAAATTGTGTTCTGAATACCTGGTGTTTGCTTCAAATATTGAGAATAAATCTCATTCTTGATTTCTTCATTATTTGTCTTAATTTGCTTGTATTTTTCTCTGATATCAAGATCATTTTCTTATGTTGTCTATGAGGAAGATGCCTCCAAATTATGTTGTTTCTCTATGACCTGTGTATTTGAATTATCAAGCTGTCCTTCATTTGGAATTTCTGTAACTGGCTCTTTTGTATTCACTGTAGCAACATCTTTATTTGTTACTGGAATATTTGTGTCTCCCAACTCTATAGTCACTTTTCCTTTATCAACTGAATTTACTTTAGGCTTTTTATTGTATCTAATTTTAAACCTTGCTTCAGTTGTTGTCTCAGCAGTGTATGTTCCTCCTTCTCTAACTCTCTTAGTAGCTTTTTCTCCATGATTTTCATTTTTCAAGGTGTAACTAGTATCACCTTGTCTAACTGCATCTACCAAAGTGTTTTCTAGCCACTCATTTTGATTGACATACCATTCAATCTCTGGTTTTTTCTCATGAATATAGGGTGTCATTTTACACTTAACCCTCATTTTGCTTAATATTCCTTGTGGATCATAGTTCCATGAAAAGCTTTCTTCAAATCTGTACTCAAGTAATTGTTTTGCTACTTCTTGTTCTACATCTCTATGATTACAAATAAATGGTGCCCCTACTTAATTCTTCAGCTTAAATTGGGTCTTCTTATTGGTTGCTAGAAAGTTGATAGAATTAGAATTTAAGATTTTCCTGATATACTCCAAGGCAAAGATTCTCATTGGTACATATTTAGGTAGTTTGTAGGGTAACATATTGGACCCAAAAACTCTAATTTCTATATGTTTCTCATATAGGTACCAATCACCAGTTCTAGTGTGCTCTGATAGTTGTAGAATTGTCTTCATTTCATCATTGATCCTTGGTTGTTCTGTGTTGGTCAACATATTGATCAATGGATGGACAAAATTATCTGTAAACTCTGCATAAGTGAATTCTAAGGACTCTTTTCTGATTAAAGAAGTCCAAAATATTACTGAAAGTGGATTTTCTTCTATATCAAACTTCTGGAGAGTTATAGGGAACTTGTCTGCTTGAAAATACAAGAACATATGGAAGAGAGGATGTATATCTAAATACTCCTTCAGTTGGAAATTTGACTAGCTGATCATGGATATTGTCATCTATATACTCAACATCATTGAAAATTACAGAGGGAGGCTGTTATGGTAAAAAAGTAGATAGAAACCCTAGGATGGACTCATCAGTATGCTCATTTGTAAAGTATACTAGGATAAATGACAGCATGGAAATGACATGCCTAAACCCTTCTGGAAATTTTGAATTAGAATATGGAGGGTTGATTTGTGGAATTTCAACATGTAAAGGCATGAACACTTGAAAAATCTGAAACCATTTGGGAAAATCAAGACCAATATACAACTTTGTAAGTGCTTCTATTGACAAAGGAACTGCTTTGGGATCATGTTTGAGTTGTAACATCTAGTTTATGGACTCAGCAGTAATTGTAAATAGTACCTCTTTGTTTTCATTCATCATTGCTCTATTTTCAAGTGAATAATAACTCTGACACAACCTAATAACCTCTAGGCATTGATGAGTGACTGGAACAACATATTTGGGTAGGTTTGATTCCCAAATTTGGACTTCTTCAACTTGATCTAAGGACTTTTAATAGCTCCAATAGTGGAGGTCTAATAATTTAAATTCAACAACTGGATCTGCTATATTATATTCTACATCTGCTAAAGGTGTGTGTTCAATGTCTACAACAGGAGGTTGTAGAGGATTAACAATGATTGCAGTCTTGGAGGACATATCTGGATTAAATTTTGACATTTTTTAGGCTTGGATAACTAAAACTCTGTTCTTAGGGCTTTCTAAATTCTTCTGTAAGATTAAATGGTTTACAAAAGTATTTTTTCTTTTAACAGAGGTTTTTGGATGAAAATGGGTACAATTTGGTTCTTTCCTTGGATTTCAACCTTTAATTTTAACTTCAAACTGTACTTTAGACTCTCACATATTTATAAAATAAGAAACACTGGTTTCTTATACCTTTTCAGTGGACATTGGGCTAAAAATCGTCTCACATTGGACATAGAGGGTTGGGGTTACCTGCAGAGTATTTCTGGGCAATTTAGGAGTCTTATATGTCTGCAAAAACTAAATAAACTCGATGTTCTCCTTTTAAAACTGAATGCAGTATTAAAACAGGGTTTTATCAATTTTTTTACAGGGTTTTAGCTCTTTTTTGCGGCAACTAGAAGCTTTCTTTAAGTAAATAAGCTCTTATTGTATTCAATTCTTTCAAGAAATTCTTTTTCAACTGATAGCAGGATTGTTTGTATTGGAAAATACATGTTTTGCGTAGGTATTGGTCGTTTAACAAGTTCTGAGTTGTTTGGACAGGTTTCTGGTACTTTTCAGGCCTTTAGCAATAGTCTGGGATATTTTTGAAGTCTTTTGGCAGCAAATGGGTGTCTTTTTTTGCTAGTTCTGGGCTTGAATCAGTGTACTGGCTTTGTTTTCTAAGTCGAGAGGACGAATATAGTGAAATAATGCAAAAAAGGTTTGAATGGCATATTTTAGGAGTTTATTGAGTGTTTTAGGTCTATAATAGCCTGTAATAAATGGAGGTCATGTTGGGTAAAATGGTGGTTTTCGGGCTTTCAAAGGCAAAAGCCGCAAGTGGTTATCGCGTAGGAAATAGGTGGTAAGTGGTATTAGTTGGATCAGATGCGATCCAATAAAGCTCGGCCATGTGGAGGAGAGAGGAAAAGGTGAAACCACCTATTTCGCGTGGTTAGGAAAGTGTTATGTTCACGCAAATAAAAATGCGATATTGCCTTTTGATCGTTGGATTGAATGATTGGGATGCAAACAACTGTGATTTGTTGGGGGAGTTGCATGGCATTAGGGTATGGGGCCCAGGGTTTGTTAATGCGACGGGGTAATTTTAAACCTTATATATATATATATATATATATATATATATATATATATATATAATGTTTAAAAACTTATTTATATGATTGGCGGAGGGGGGTAATGTTATATGTTTTAAATTAAAACATTAACGAATGTTTTAAGAACATTGGCGCGAGAATGGTAATAACGTTACAAACAAGAATTTATAATGTAAAAGCCTTGCTTTATTTGATTGGTAGCATATATAATATATGGTAAATAAAACTTTTTTACGCGTTTTAAAACCATAAGGCGAGGTATTATAATATAGATATGTTTAAACCTATTGGAAAAAGAGAAGGTTTATTATTAGCATGTGGGATAAATAAACATAGGTTTAACTTAAAATAAGTGGGTTTTTTTTTTTTTTTTTTTAGAGGAATTGGCAATAGCGGAGGTATCGTACTCACGTAACACGGGGTCGAAACCCTCTGGCTACCACTATAACCTTTAGAGGAGGGGGACAGTTCCGCACTAACCCCTCTCGGGTAATCGACTCAGCTTACAAGCGTAAACACCTTCAGCATCACGGTCGGGGATTGAACTCATGACCTGCTTATCAGCACGAATGCGTTAACAGAACGTCCGCTGACCACTAGACCAAGCCCCATGGAAAACAAGTGGGTTTGGGGATATTAATATATATAGAAATTAATATATACGGGAAGGGTTTCTTATAAGGATTTAATACTCAGGTTAGAAATTAATATGAAATGGATAATGTAATGAAATGATTTAAAATACATAATTTTAAACTAAGTAAAGTGTAAATAGGTCTTTTAAGCATAATTTGTTCCATTTTGATTTTTTACACATAGACTTAGGATAAAATGCATTTTGCAGGTTTTTTTTTGAGTGTTTTTGAATGAAAATGAAATCAATTAAGTAGGGTTTTTTACTTTCACTAAGAAAAAAAGGTGTTTTACTTAGGAAAATGGATCATAGTTTTGGAAAAGGGTGAATATGCTGATGAAATGGGCTTTATGTAGGAAATATAATATTTTTAACCAATCAGTTATCAAGCCTTGGGTCCAGTCCTAACGAAAGTTAGAGAAATGCTCTGAGCCTCTTTAACTGAAGGTTTAGAATACTAGATCATTGTGGGGGAGAGGAAATTAGTTATTTTTTCCCAATGATGCTTTATTACATGTCTTGCACAACTGCTTTCTACCTACCCATCATTATTCTAACATTTTTTACTTCATTTGCATGGGTTCATTTAAGCTTGCAGCATAAATCTATCTAAGTCTAACCTTATTTCATCTGAGGGCTCAGATTAAACTGTTGAGCTCCTCATTTATTCTCTAACTATCTACTGATTTTTCAAGTTTAAATTGTTTGACATATCTTTATTCTCTTATCTTAAAACATGAAATTCAAAGCATGAAAAGTTAAGATTAAACTATTTAACTGATCATGGATTATGGCATTTATTGACAATTTGCACATAGTCATTATTCTTGTAGTAGAAGTAAATAGTAGTAGCATTTTGACTTGCTCATTTTCAGGTCTTACTTTTATTTCTTTTCTTTTTTTGGGGTCTATTTTTCTAAGTCCTTTGATCTTTATTTTATGACTTTTACCCTTTTTTCATTTTTTATTGTTTTCAAATATGGGAAAACAACTTGCAGAAAGAAAGGTATGTACATATTTACAAGACTGTCAAAGTCAATTCAAAAATTATGAACCCTATTATTATAGGACCCTAACAGGAGTATCAGTCTTCAACCTCTAATTTTATAACACAAAATCCCAAAATGCTTTAAAACCCTGTTTATATCCTTTTTATAAATAACGATAACACAATTTAAATGATAATGAAAATTCCTCTTTTAATGATTTAATGACAAAATCTTCTCACATGGACCAAAAATCATAGTAGTCTTTTTAATACCGGATTTCAACCATTATTTAAACCTCTTCCATAAAAATATCGCATCAAAAATTTAGTTTAAACCTCATGCATATATTTATGTGATATTCTTTAGATCAAACAATTTAATGTGAATGCTATCAGATCAAATGAACTGCTGGCAGTCAACTCAATTCATTTAAATCTAATGTATAAAGTATCAGGTCCGGCTGAGATATTAAGGATCTTGCAACTTAATATGCGATAACCATCAGATCTCAAATCAACGGTTGTAACTCCTATAAACTCCTCACACACTACAACATTTTCATTTTACTTCAACTCCACCAGATTCAACTTTCCCGGGAAGGTTTTCCTTAAAATTTCAAAAGGAAAATTGATTTCGATGTCTCACAATTCACTCAACTTTGCAGTAGCTTTATAATGAAAAATAAATGGATAGAAATTTACAGAGATAATTCAACTTATGCCGTAAGGAATTCAGACATGTCTTTAACATCAAAAGAAGCTTAGTTTATAATACACCCACATATAAATTAACACATACAGAGAAATCAATTAACCAGAACTCAACCTAAATTTCGTCAACGCAAAACTATTTCGAAGGAAATCAAAGCCTTTAGGATTTTAAAATTATGCACACCATTACCCAGCTACAAAAGAAATTGAAATTTTATTCAATTCGATCCCTATTCCCATCAAATCCCCTCCTTCCTTTCAATACATTTCAACTTACATATAAATATATTGTTTACAATATCATTTCGATCCGATTCAAAGAATCAGATCTACCCAATTTTAGATAAAATCTTATTTCACGATATTCTCCCTAACTTCTCAATTAAAACTAAATTCAATGAATCAATTACAAGAAATCCAAATCCCTGAATACTAGTCAAATATCTATCTATTCAAAACAGTAAATTGCCAGCTAAAGGAACCCACTCCTTTGCTTGTAATTTTTATTTTATTTTTGGAATAAAATCGAAGTCCTTTTCCTAGAGATATCATGCACCTGCATCAAAGAGAGGGGGTCAGAGGATAGCCGGAGGGAAGAGAAATAGAAGTGGGGGATAGGGATGGAAGGGGAAGAGATAGAGAGGGGGAGAGGAGGAGGGAGTGATAGATATATTGGAGAAAGAGAGTGTATGTTTTGGGGTTGATATAGAGAGATAGAGGGAGATAGAGATATAGATGGAAGGTGAATTGAAATAAGAGATAGATGGAGACAACGAGGAAGGGACAAAGAGATTAATATATATGGAGTGAGAGACTGTGTGTGTTTGGCGAGGTGAGATAAAGAGACAAAGAAGGAGATATAGATATAGATGGAGGGGGGAGAGATGGAAGAATATTTCTTGCACTAGATGCATTGATTTCAGTATAAATGGTGATTTCTAATCCTATTTGATTGCTTGCACTAGATGCATTGATTTTATTATAGTTGTTGATTTCTAATGATATTTTGTTACTTGGACTAGATGCATTGATTTCAATGTATATGATTTCTAATTCTATTTGATTTCTTGCACTAAATGCATTGATTTCAGTGTAGATGGTGATTTCTAATCCTATTTGATTTCTTGCACTAGATGAATTAATTTCAATGTTGATGTTGATTTCTAATTATATTTGATTGCTTGCACTAGATGCATTGATTTTAATGTAGACGATTTCTAATCCTATTTAATTTCTTGCACTAAATGCATTGATTTCAGTGTAGATGGTGATTTCTAATCCTATTTGATTGCTTTCACTAGATGCACTGATTTTAGTGTAGATGTTAGTATCTAATCCTATTTTCTTACTTGCACTAGATGCATTGATTTGAGTATAGATGTTAATTTATAATCCTATTTGATTACTTGCATTAGATGCATTGATTTCAGTGTAGATGTTGTTTTCTAATATTATTTGATTTCTTGCATTAGATACATTGATTTCAATGTATATGTTGATTTCTGATTTGATGTAATTGGATGTATGATGGTGCATTAATTTTGAAGTCATTGGATTAATAGTGTGAATTGATTTCACTGTAAGCACAAAAAATTATTAACAATGTACGTTTATTCTTTTGTTACAGTAATTAAACCTATTAATATTGGAGAGCAAGAGAGACAAGGTATGATGTTTACTACAACAACTAGAGCTAAATATTTAAATGGTTTATGATTCCAACTATTCTTTTCATATAATCGATATGAAAAGATAACAAAACTAACAAGGGTGACAATAAGAACAACAGAAAAAAATAGTTTGATATTGATCACAATGAAGACTATTTGTAATTGAGTATATTCTTATTATTCACATTTTCTATCATTCAATATTATTACATTGTCACTTTGCATTAAAAAAATAAAATCATCATTTTTCATCATTAAAGTTATTTTACAATATTTATCATCTCAACAACAAAATGAGGTAATTAAGAAAATTGAAAATTAAAATGATTGGATAAATCTGACACATATTTAGCATATTTAAAATGGCTATATTAATATTAGATGTATTTACATATTATTGATAAAATTAATCATATGTTGATGATATTATCGATATATTTTATTTGGCCACACACCACTGAAACCAGCCTAGATCCATCTTAACTCTGGATCTATCAAGGGTCAATAGGGATCAAATCTCTCGAGGTGCAAACCTTTCCTCAGGTTTTTCACTCAAAAAAGAGGTTTACACCTCGAAATATTTGATCCCTCTCAATGCTTGATAGATCTGGAGTTAAGATGGATCTAGGCTGGTCATATCCATCACAGGTATAATGAGTGTTTGGACTAAATAGAGGATAGGGTATTTATTTTCATGCTTATGAGGAGAATGGTCCACCGATGGCCCCTAGAAATGCACAAATCCAGAACCCTCCAATGTAATCTTGATAAATGTTGGATTTTTTTTTTTGGTAGTTTTATGGGAATTGGTGCCTACTAGTCTGTTGGTTTTTTTGTAGAAGTTGTCTTTTGTTTTCAAGGTATTGTACAACTCTCTCTGCAAAAAAAATGGCTAGAGTGAGGCCAGGAGAGCTAAAAAATCTATGATCAAATGTATTATATTTTTTAGAAATTAATATAAAAAGTTTGGCTAGCAAAATAAAGGTAAAATAAAAATTACCCTAAAAAATAAAAATGGCCCATGGTATTGAGAAACCATGGTATTCATGTGGAATATAGCCTATTTAAAGGGATAAATTAAATCAACCTAGATCCATCTTAACTTTGGATCTACCGAGAGCTTAGAGGGATCAAATCTCTCGATATGCAAAAATATTTTAGAGTGAAAATATAATTGATATCTCTCAGAACTAGAGCTTGATAGATCCAGAGTTAAGATGGATCTAGGTTGGTATATGATCAAGTACCATATGAAAATAGATATTTTTTGGGCATATGATATTGGTAAACCACAATATTGTAACAAAACATATATACATGTTAAGAATATTTATCATTTATTGCAGGTGAATCTCCATGGTTATGAATCTTGTTACATGTTTTTGCAAATGTATGTGTTTAACTCATACATTAATTATTTTTTTTAATTTATAATAATTATAACAAATTAAATTTAATTATAATTTAATTAAATTTTATGATTTTTTTTTTATATTGGCATTATAAATTAAGTGTTTTGATTTTTATCAAGGATTGATGTCTATCCACTATTAATGGCCATTTAATTTATATAGCTACACTAGTATGATATCGAAATTATTAGAATAGTAGCTTCTCGAAGTAGCTCTTTTCATATGTTGTGAAATGTAAAATAATGTGAGCCATAAAGGTCCCATGTTCAATCCTGATGTAGGAATAAAGAACATACAATTCCTGTCAATCAATTTGATGTAGTAAAATGTGTAAATTTTACTAAGGCCCACACTTCCCTTATGAAACTATTTTCTTCTAGATTTCCACAACTTTAAACAATGTAAAATTGCCCAAATTTTATCCATTATAAAAATGTCTTGAGACCACATACCATCTATTCCTGTCCAAGTGTATTTTTTTTTCCAAACCCCGCTAGAACTATATGGTTTACGAATTTATCATTACAATTTTGAATCCATTTCAGAATTCGAATAACATGAAGTTTGGACTAAACATATATGAAAGCTTTAACCTTTCATAGGTTACACCCATAAAGTTGTTCACTCCACCCTACGCACACAACGTTAACAAAATATTTTAATTAACGCTATCAATGATTTAACCCAAATCTCAATGCATTTTAAAACTATTTGTAAGCCAGATCTCATTTCAAAATTCGGCAATATCATTTGTCCTGCACATACATCATGTCAATGTTTATTTCAACAATGACCTGCGGCATCCATCAAACTTTATAACGCAATCAGCTTGCGTAGTTTCCAACCTGTGTTAGGTAATGCAGTCAGCGTCCATGGAACATTTGACTAACGCTTCCAACTTGCGTAGCTTCATAGCACAATTGGATTCAAACATAATTTAAGAAACTTCATAACGTTTCCAACTTCATAACTTCACAACACAATTTATTCTGCAGAACATTAAACCAACCCATGGTCCCTTACACTGTCAATACCACCTTCGATCACCCATCGTAACACTTATGAACATCGATCCGGGACTTCACTGCTTCTGTCAACACCGTCCACACACATGGTGTTCTTTCATATCAAAACGCCCTTTGTAGACATAGTCTCAACGATGTTCAATCTCCTGCACTCATACAATCCAACAATATGTACACGTATAATAAAATTGCAGAAATAAACTAATCCATAAAAACATTTCATCTGATATGAATAATCTACTGATCAGATTTTCATAAAAATTTGGAATATACATATTGAAAAAACAAAACTTGAAGTTCCCTTACCATCCTCCAACTATTTATACTTGAGAAATAAAACTACTTTCTCTTAAAATAGACTTTCTCAATAAATTTCTACCTTCCTATTTTTTAGGCTTATCCCTATGTTGGCTCTACATCCACACACAGAGAGAAACCAACTTCTATTGTTATGCAAAATTTAATTAAATATAAAACAAATTAGCAATCCTCTAAAAATAAATAACAAATTTAATAAATAAATTATTAAACTATTCCTAAGTTTATTTTATTTCTAATTAGCCACAACGTGTGACCAAGACGTCACATTGTTGGTTAGGTTCTTGATGCTCCTGCATCAGACTCCCGGGGAAGAAAACTGATCTTGTAGTACTTTGGAGTCGATCCCCAATCTCTGTAGTTCTACTGCAGTCATCCAACTGACGTCTTCCACTGGCTATCCTTTCCATTTGACCAAATACTGATAATAAGTTTGGCTCCTAGTTTTCTTTGACACTCTCTTTTCTAGAATGGCTTACACTTTCATATTTTCTGCTGTAGGCATTAGTTCTTCCCAATTTATTGTTGGGATTCCTTCTTCTGTAGTGTCCCCTTGTGGTTCTTCGTCTGGTTCTCAGTATAGATACAGATCTGCAATATTGAATATAGGAGATATTCTGATTCTTGTTGGAAAATTAACTTCATATTCATTTGAAGAAAATTTCCTTACAATTTTACATGGCCCTATCTTCTTGAGTTTCAATTTATTATAAGTCTTAACAGGAAATCTTTCTTTTCTTAAATATGCCATAACTAAATCACCTACTTGAAATTCCTTTTCTCGCCTTTTCATATCTGCTCTTTGCTTGTATTTGGTATTGCTTTCCTGGAATCTTCTTTTGACATCTTCTTGTAATCCTTGCATCTGTTCTACAAATTCTTCAGCCTTTGTTTGTCCCTCTTTCTTTCTTAGGTCTCTGAGTTCATATACACCCCTTGGATGCATTCCAAAAACAATTTGGAATGGACTCATGCCAGTACTTCGATTTGGAGTGTCGTTATAAGAAAACTCAGCCTGAGCAAGTGCTAAATCCCACTGTTTAGGATTGTTATACACTAGACTTCTCAATATGTTTCACAGACTTCTATTCATGACCTCGTTCTGCCCATCCGTTTGAGGATGATATGTCGAACTAAAACTAAGGTTGGTACCTAGTTTCTTCCATAGAGTTCTCCAAAAATGTCCCATGAGCTTGGTTTCCCTATCAGACACAATGCTTGCAGGGAATCCATGTAATCTTACAACTTCTGAAAAAAACAGATTAGCAATACGTGTTGCATCACTTGTTTTTTTGCATGCAATAAAATGATCCATTTTTTTAAATCTATCCACTACAACATAAATGGAATCATTTCCCCTTTGAGTTTTTGGTAAACCCAAACAAAATCCATACCAACTGCATCCCATGGTCGGTTAGGTATTGGTAATGGCTGATACAATCCTGTATTCTGACTTTTCCCCTTAGCATGCTGACAAACCCTGCATTTTTCCACAAATCATTTAACATCAGTTTGCATCTTCGGCCAGCAATAAAAATCATTTACCTGAGCGAAAGTTTTGTCTTGTCCAAAATGTCTGGACAGACCTCCACTGTGCTTCTCCTTAATTATGTTTTCCCTCATAGAACAATTAGGAATACATAACTTGTTACTTTTTAATAGTAACCCCCCCTGGATTGAATAATCCAACCACTGGCTCCTGTTATGGACTGCTCGATTTTCTACTGTTGTACAAATATCTTTAAACTTTGCATCATATTTATACATGTTCACCATTCCTTAAAATCCCACAACACTGACCTGCATTTCTTGCATAATCAAATTCACCCTACTTAAGGCATCAACAACTTTATTCTATTTCCCACTTGTATGTTTGATTACAAAAGTGAAGCTTTGTAAATAGTCTACCCATTTAGCATGTTTCTGATTCAATTTTGGTTGATTTTTTATAAACTGTAATGCACGATTACCAGAATATAACACAAACTCCTTTGGCAATAAATAATGTCTCCACTTCTTTAAGGCCTGTACGACAGCATAAAATTCTTTGTCATATGATTAATATTTCTATTTAGCTTCATTTAGTTTTTCACTAAAATATGCAATGGGTTTTTGTTCCTGGCTTAGAACTGATCCAATTGCAATTCCACTAGCATCAGTTTCAACTTGAAAAACTTTCTCAAAATTTGGTAAAGCCGAGACTGGTTTCTCGATAATATTCCTCTTTAACAATTTAAAGTTTTGGTCTACTGCTTCTGTCCATTTGAATGGCTATTTAATTTCTTTGATTGTTTCAATGATGGGTGCACAAATTTGACTAAAAATTTGAATAAATTTGCGGTAAAAACTTGCCAAACCATGGAAGCTTCATACCTCAAATGTATTTCTAGGAGTTGGCCAATTTACAATTGCCTGGATTTTCTCTGGATCCATTTTCAGCCCTTCCTTAGAGACTACAAACCCTAAGTAAACTAGTTCTTCCTTCATAAAGCTGCACTCTTTAGATTTATTAACAATTTCTCTTTTTGAAAATTTCTTAGAACTAATTTAAGGTGCTCTATATGCTTTCTCTTATTTCGACTGAAGATAAGTATATCACCGAGGTAAAAAAATCACAAATTTACCTATGTAGTCCTTCAAAACATCATTCATCAATCTTATGAAAGTACTAGGTGCGTTAGTAAGTCCAAAGGACATTACTAACCATTCATACAAACCATTGTTTGTTTTGAATGCAGTTTCTTATCTAATGATACCCACTCTTCAAGTCTGTCTTAGAAAAATAATTCAACCCACTCAAACAATCCATTAAATCATCCATTTGTGGTAAAGGGAAATGATATCTGATGGTGATTCTATTTATAGCTCTAGAATATGTGCACATACGCCATTCACTTCCTTTCTTTGGACTGAGTACTATTGGTACTGCACATGGACTGAGACTCTCTCTGATTAACCCTTTATCCAGCAGCTCCTGCACTTGCCTTCCAATTTCGACATTTTCCTGTGGTGTTAACCTGTAGGCTACTTTATTCGGCAAACTGGCTCCAGGTATTAAGTCAATGTGGTGACTAATACTCCTGATGGGTGGTAACTCATTTGGAAACTCATCCACAACAATATCAGCAACATCATTCAACAAATTTCAAATTTATTCAAGTAAATCTTCTAAATTTGTAGAAGTTAAAATTACCTTGGGTCTCCCAACAATAGAAAAATGCATTTCCTCACCCTTCTCAACTTCCTGAAACAGAGTCTTCCCACTCATCATCATAATGCTATTTCCAGGTGTTTCCTCATCAGCTTCAGCTTTCAATGGTAGCAATGTATTCTTGTTCCCATCTTTTTCAAGAGTATAAGTGTTTCTTCTGCCATCATGTATGGCTTTTCGGTCAAACTACCAAGGTCTACCAAGCAATATGTGACATACATCCATCGGCATTATATCACATAAAATAACATCCTTATAAGTACCAATCTGAAATTCAAGTTTACATTGTTCAGTTACAATAATTTGATGGCCTTACTGAAGCCATGATACTTTATAAGGAGTGGGGTTTATTGTTCTTTCCAACTTCAATTTATCTACCATTTCGGTAGCAACAAGGTTATCAGTACTATCGCTATCAATTACTAATTTGCAGCACTTACCCCTTGACTTACATACAGTCCCGAACAAATTTTTCCTTTGAGCAGGTTCTTTGGCCTCCTTAGCTTCTTTAAGAAATACCCTCTTTAGTAACAGGGATTCTCCGGCTTCTAGTAGTTCTTCTTTGGCTTCAGGGTGAGGAACCTCCTCCTTGGATTCGGCAACATTTACATTACATGGGTTTTCCGACTTCTGATGAGGGAAATCCCATTGCATATGTCCCCATTCCCCACATGCATAGCATTGTACATCTCTCCCTTGGCCTCTACCTCTAGGCACGAACCTTCTGCGGCCCGAATCTCCTCTTTGTAGTGATCTATTCCTCACACTCCCTACCTCATTCTGAGAGTGTTGAAATCTGGATTTAAATTTTCCTTTACCTTTTGCTGGACTCTTACCTCTATTTCTCTGGTTTTGTTTGCGCAACATCTTTTCTTCGGCTCTCAAGGCTGCTTGATAAGCGTCTTCAATCGTCTTCAAATTTAATAAGTTGTTCTCATCCTATATTTCATATCTCAAACCATTTATATATCTATCTACCTTTTCTAGATCATCTTCAACATGGCCAGATCTAATACTCAACTTATAAAATTCTTCAGTATATTCCTTGATTGTCATCCCTTTCTGCTTTAAGTTCTGCAATTGTCTAAACAGATTTAATTGGTAATCCTTCGGAAAAAACTTACCCTTCAGCTTACTTACCATCCTGTCCCATTGCTTGATTTTGGGCTTCCCTTTTCGCTCCCTGGATAACTGCAATTTGTCCCACCATAAGGCTGTGTGGCCTTTCAATCTCATGGCTGCAAACTTCACTTTCTTCTTGTCGTCGACTTCTTCATAGTCGAAGTATTTATCTAACGAACTGATCCAGTCCATTAGCACCTCCACACTAAGACTTCCATCATATAAAGGTACCTCTACCTTTGGTCGGCTACTGACCTTTGCGAGCATTTTCATAACTTTGGCTGCTTCGCTTTCCTCCTCCGCTTCTTCGTTAGTGGTATCTTCTTCATCAACATTGGAAATTCCACCATCTTCTGCTCTCCTCTGAGTGGTTTCTACTGTAGCTAGTCTCGTGTGCAAATACCGGATCTCATCTAGAAAAACTGTGTTTGCTATAGGTCTCCCTCGACCTATCCCGGCTCCTCTTCTGGGCGGCATTCTCTGCAATGCTCCAAAAACAACTTACCAAGCTTTGATACCAAAATGATGTACGAATAAAGAACATATAATTCCTATCAATCAATTTGATGTAGTAAAATGTGTAAATTTTACTAAGGCCCACACTTTCCTTATGAAACTATTTGCTTCTATATTTCCACAGCGTTAAACAATGTAAAATTGCCCAAATTTTCTCCATTATAAAAATGTCTTGAGACCACATACCATCTATTCCTGTGCAAGTGTATTTTTTTTTTCCAGACCCCGCTAGAACTATATGGTTTACGAATTTATCATTACAATTTTGAATCCATTTCAGAATTTGAATAACATGAAGTTTAGACTAAACATATATGAAAGCTTTAACCTTTCATAGGTTACACCCATAAAGTTTTTCACTCCACCCTACGCACACAACGTTAACAAAAGATTTTAATTAACGCTATCAATGATTTAACCCAAATCTCAATGCATTTTAAAACTATTTGTAAGCCAGATCTCATTTCAAACTTCAGCAATATCATTGTCCTACACATACATCATGTCAATGTTTATTTCAACAATGACCTGCGGCATCCATCAAACTTTATAACGCAATCATCTTGCGTAGTTTCCAACCTGTGTTATGTAACACAATTAGCGTCCACAGAACATTTGACTAATGCTTCCAACTTGCGTAGCTTCATAACGCAATTGGCTTCAAACATAATTTAAGAAACTTCATAATGTTTCCAACTTCATAACTTCATAACGCAATTGCTTACGCAGAACATTCAACCAACCCGTGGTCCCTTACGTTTTCAATACCACCTTCGATCACCCATCGTAACACTTATGCACATCGATCCGGGACTTCACTGCTTTTGTCAACACCGTCCACACACATGGTGTTCTTTCATATCAAAACGCCCTTCATAGACATAGTCTCAACGCTGTTCAATCTCTTTCACTCATACAATCCAGCAATATGTACACGTATAATAAAATTGCAGAAATAAACTAATCCATAAAAACATTTCATCTGATATGAATAATCTACTGATCAGATTTTCATAAAAATTTGGAATCTACATATTGACAAAACAAAACTTGAAGTTCCCTTACCATCCTCCAACTATTTATACTTGAGAAATAAAACTACTTTCTCTTAAAATAGACTTTCTCAATAAATTTCTACCTTCCTATTTTTTAGGCTTATCCCTATGTTGGCTCTACATCCACGCAGGGAGAGAAACCAACTTCTATTATTATTCCAAATTTAATTAAATATAAAACAAATTAACAATCCTCTAAAAATAAATAACAAATTTAATAAATAAATTATTAAACTATTCCTAAGTTTATTTTATTTCCAATTAGCCACAACATGTGACCAAGACGTCACATTGTTGTCTAGGTTCTCGATGCTCCTGCATCAAATCCCTTAGAGTAAACCAATATTAACATAATGTAAACAAGGTAATATTACCTATTCCTCTAATCATTGTTTATATAATTAATTAAAATTAATTAAAATTAATATTATATTATTAAATACTATCATTTTAATCCATTTCAAGTACATAACATTTATAATATTTATCTGACAAATATATATATATATATATATATATATATATATATATATATAGTCCTCAATTGGGCATAGATGGGAGGTAGGAACAACTTTTCAATTCCCACAAGTGACATGATGGAAGTTTTCCCCATTGACAAAATATGTATGTTCCTCTCATGAAATTTACAGCATTGATGTGTGTGTATAGACATAGTCTAACTTTAGGAAATGGTCTTTGTGTTCTTTTTCATGTCAATTTTGCCCAGAACCTTATAGATATTTTTAAAAATCATAAGTCTAAATTATTTAATTAATAAAATTTGAGTGACTCCATTAAATCTATTTATACATTTTAAATAACAACAAAAGAATAAAATTATATTACTTAAAAAAAACATTTCATTACTACTTTATCTCATTAATTAAAAAACCTTATTTTTATAACTAAAAACGTCAATAGAACTCAATATGGATAATCTGATGGAACTAAGTATTACCTAATTTAGAATCTTCGTAGTGCTCCATTGACTAGAAATCCGTAAGTTGAATAGTGGAATCCAATGAGACAATGTAGGGTAGACTCCACCGAACTATGTATATGCTCTCTCATATCACCGTCACTCTGATATGAGACTCCACCAAACTCGGAATCATATGGCCATCATATTCCCTATGACTCTCAGTTGCCATCTTCTTGAGGGGCAAGATTGGTTGTTTTCATTCTCTCTTTCATGAGCTTTTCTAAGTAATCAATTAATTAAAAAAAAATTAAATTGTAATTAACTAAACATTCTTAAAATGGTATTTTATTTGAATAATGTCATCATGAATTTTTGAAATGTGTAATTTTATTGGATAAGAAAATGGATATAATAATGATTCACCAAATTAAACCATAGGATTTTAGATCAAGTGGTTACAATTTGTTGTTTCTTAATTGTAATCGATGTTAATTTATTTGTGACATTTAATTGTATTGGTTAATTTTCTTAAAAAAAAATTATTCTAATTAAAAAAAAATTATTTTATTTTATAAAATTTGAACCTAAAATTTAATAAAAATTATTACTTTTTATACATAAACTAGCATAGATCTATCTTAACTATGGATCTATTAAGCGTCGAGAGGGATCAAATCTCTCGAGGTGCAAACTTCTTTTTTGAGTGCAAAACTTGAGAAAATGTTTGCACCTCGAGAGATTTGATCCCTCTCGGTGCTTGATAGATCCATAGTTAAGATGGATCTAGGCTGGTTTCAATTGTGTGCGACCAAGGAAAATCTATCGATAATATGAGGAACATATGATTAATTTTATCAATAATATGTAAATACGTCTAATATTAATATAACCATTTTAAATATGTTAAAAATATTTGATATTTATCGATTCATTTTAATTTTAAATTTTCTTATTTACCTCACTTTGTTGATATGATAAATATTGTAAAATAAATTTAATGATGAAAAATGATGAAATGAAATTTTTGAGTGCAAAGTGACAATGTAATAATATTGAATGATAGAAAATGTGAATAATAAGAATGTAGTCAATTAGAAATAGCCTTCATTGTGATCAATCTAAAACTATTTTCTTCTACTATTCTTATTGTCACCCTTGTTAGTTTTTTCATCTTTCCATATCGATTATATGTAAAAGATAGTAGAAATCATAAATTATAAACAATTTAAATATTTAGCTCGAGTTGTTGTAGTAAACATCACACCTTGTCTCTCTTTCTCTCCAATATTATTAGGTTTAATTACTATAACACAAAAATAGTTCTACACGGTCAATAATTTTTTGTGCTTACACTAAAATCAATGTGCACTATTAATATAATGACTTTAAAACTAATGTAACCTCATACATTCAGTTACATCAAATTAGAAATCAACCTATACACTAAAATCAATGCATCTAATGCAATAAATAAAATAAGATTAGAAAACAACATCTACACAGATATCAATGCATCTAATGCAAGTAATAAAATAGGATTAAGAATCAACATCTACACTCAAATCAATGCATCTAGTGCAAGTAAGAAAATGGGATTAGAAACCAACATATACACTAAAATCAATGCATCTAGCACAAGCAATCAAATATGATTATAAATCACCATTTCCACTAAAATGAATGCATTTAGTGCAAGCAATCAAATAGGATTAGAAATCATTTATATTGAAATAAATGCATATAGTGTAAGAAAACAAATATAATTATAAATCAACATCTACATTTAAATTAATGCATCTAGTGCAGGCAACCAAATAGGATTAGAAATCACCATCTACACTGAAATCAATGCATTTAGTGCAACAAATAAAATAGAATTAGAAACCATCTACATTGAAATCAATGCATCTAGTGAAAGTAATCAAATATCATTAGAAATCAAAATATACACTAAAATTAATGCATCTAGTGCAAGCAATCAAATATGATTACAAATCACTATCTACACTAAAATAAATGCATCTATTGTAAGAAATATTCTTCCCTCTCCCCCCCTCCATATATATCTATATGTCCCTCCATCTCTCCTTATTTGTCTCTTTATCTCACCCCCACAAACACAAACACTCTCTCACTCCATATTTATCAATCTCTTTATCCCTCCCTACCTGTCTCCATCTATCTCTTCTTTCTCTTCACCTTCCATCTATATCTCTATCTCCCTTTGTCTATCTATATCAACCCCAAAACATACACTCTCTTTCTCCAATCTATCTATCTATAACTCCCTCCTCTCCCTCGCTCTCTCTCTCTCTCTCTTCCCCTTCCCTCCCTCTCCCCCGCTTCTATCTCTCTTCCCTCCTTCTATCCTCTCTCACTCTCCCTCCATCTTTCTTATCACTCCTTCTCTCTCTCTCTCTCTCTCTCTCTCTCTTCACCTTCTAACTTTGTCACTATATGCCTCTCTTTCTCCTTCTCTCCATCTCTTCTTATTTATCTCTTTGTCTCACCCCCAAACATACACATGAGTCTCTCCATATCTCCCTTGTCACTCTATCTCTCTCTCCACTTGTTACTCTTTATGTCTTTCTTCTTCCGTCCCTCTCTCCCCATCCAGGTCCATCTCTCCATCCATCTCCCTCACCCCCTCCAACTCGATGTCTCTCCCTATCCAGCTCCATCTAACCCTCCCACTCTCCCCCTCCAACTCCATCTCTCTATCTCTCCCTCTCCTCCCCTCTCTCTCAAGTCCCCTCTCTTTTCCTTCCTCTCTATCCCTTTCTCTCCTACCTCCCTCTCTCTTCCTCCATCTCTCTCTCTCTCTCTCTCTCTCTCTCCCCTACAATCCTCTACATTCCCCCATCACTCTCTTCCTCTCCCTCGTCCTTCCTCTCTCTAAAGTTATCGCCTCCCTCCATCTATATTCAACCCCGCCCCTCTCTCTCTCTCTCTCTATGCCCTCAAATCCTCTCTCTTCCCCCATCACCCTATCACTCTCTCCTACTATGTTACTATATCACTCCCTTTCTTCTTCTCTCTACTTCTCTCCCACCTTGTCTCCATCACTCTATCTATGTCTCTTTATCTCTCCCCTAAACATACACACTCTCTCTTCACTTCTCACAATCTATTTCTTTCTTCTTCTCTCCCCCTTCAACTCCATCTCTTTATCCCTCCCTCTCTCCTCCTCACATCCTTCCTTTCTCTCCCTCTCTCTATCTCTTGCTCTCTGTATCTACCCTCCAATCCTTTCTCCTTCTCCCTCTCCCTCTCCTTCTGTTAGGGTCCCGTGATTTGGCTGATTGACAAGCCAGATGACAGTGTAACATCAAACCAATCTTTGGAGCCCAAGGACCTAGCCTTCCTAGACTCAGAGAGGGTTCTCTCTATCTTTGTAAGAGATATCTGTGTGCTCGCTTATTGTGTTCTGATTTTAGGCTAGTTATGAAGTAGGTTTTTGAGTTTTGGTTTTTAGGTTGTGAAGGATGAACTGATCAAAAACATAAGCTAGGTAAAAGTATTTCAGATCAACTAGGCTATGGGGTCGAAAAGGTCAAGAAAGCTTTCAGGTGGTGATACAAGGTTGTTGAAGGGCCGATTTGATTCGAGGTAAAATGGATCTTTGGGCAAAATGGAGTGAAATGGACATTAAATTTGTGAATAACAAAGGATTTCAAGCATAACTAGTTTAATAGCTGACATAAACATGGTAGGACAAACCATTAATCATGAGAAATGTAACTATAAGTTGATCAATGCATAGAAATAAAGATTCAAGCCATGCATAGAGATATATAACTCTCTAACTTTAGGAAATGGCTATCAGAATTTGAGGAAATATATTTGAGATAGAAAAACAACTCAAATAACTATGTCGAAATGCTTAAACATAGTACTTCAAGCTATTCGGCACTTTGAAAACAAGATTGCATAGTTTTAGGCAAAGGGCAAGATCAATACAAGACCTCCTTGGTTCAACAAAAGGCAATCTAATCAATCAAAGAGAGGTTTCATAGGTGGAACTATGGCTAGCCATGAGTAAGCAGGGCATACCATAAATCATACTTAGCATGCATAAAACCATAAATGAAACAAGAAAACAATATTCTTGAGTTATTAAAGAGAAATCAAAGATTATTTAACATGACTAAGATTGAAGAAAACATGGAAGCTATAAAGAAACATGAAATTTGAGGTGCCTCTAAGGGCATGTCTCAAACTTGTTCTCTACTATCTTATAGCAAGCAAGAACATGGATTTATGAATGAAAACTAGGAAACAAAACAGAGAGAGAGACACTATACCATTCTACCAAGTCATGGAATCCAACAACAATCATCTTTCAGCATCCAAGAACATCCAAGAAACTATCCAAAAGCATGAGACAAGTATTTCTTACAAAGCTTATATGACCATATATTGCTTCTATTCATCATGTTCAGCCTTGTTTACAATGAAATCCTTTGAAATATATAGGCCAAAGTGAGAAAAACCTCTTAGTTCAACTTGCAATCTCATTGGCCTATCCAAAATATATGGTTTTGTCCTTGAGGCTTTGCAAAGCCCAAGGCACAAAATATCTAATAAAATATCTCAAAAATGCTAAAAAAGGGAAATATATTGAATTTTCATAACTTATCATGTACAAAAATATCTAAACACACATGAAGAAAAGTCACTTTTGAAAGGTTCAATTTTTACAAAAATACTCAAAAAATACATCAGCAAAAGGTCCCCTAACTTTCCGGCAACTTTTGGAGGCCTTCCCGATGTCGAAACGAGGCTCATGATGGCTCATTGGAAAACTCTAAGTGTCCACTTTCTAAAATATTTTATTTTTCTCCCAAATAACCACTGGAAGTCCTCAAAAAATAGACCTGTGTGTAAAAAACCAAAAAATAGGCCTTGCTGATAAACGGGGCAGAGTGTAGAAAAAGCGAGTGTTTTTCGCCATTTTGGGGGAGAAAATGATCTTCAATTGATCTGAAAATCGCTGAGTATGTGCCCCTGAAATTATGGCATCCAATTATATCATTTTCATCCTTTGAGGATTCCCCAAACTAAAATGGCGATGCCCATGAGTTTTGGCCAAAAACCCAAAAATGACAAAAAACCAAAATTTGTCGAATTTCGCCCAAACTTGGTGAGCATGACCCTCAAAGGTTTTTAGAAACATGTTGTGAAGTTGAGGCCAAAAATTGGAGCCTTGAGGTGTCCTTCCTCAATTTTGGTGTTGGGCGCTTCCCTTTATCCTCCTTGAGTTTTTCTTGAGCGGCCTTCAATTTCCGCCAGGCAAACTGATTGAGCTTTTTATAATGCCCGGTCATCCTCCGTTAAAGGTCCAAGCCTCTATTTTCCTTCTCCAATTTCTTCTCCAAGTGATCATTAACTATCTCAAGCCATGCTTCCCGATTTTTCTCTATCTCTTGTTCGAACAATGTAGTGAGAGGGGTAGATTGGAGAAAGGCATCTTCTTCTTCGTTTTGTTTCTCAAGGGCCGTTTTGAGCCCCATGGTTCTTGGCCTCTTTCGCTTGGGCTAATATTCACCTTCGCTCTCATCAAACTCACCCATGACTTCTTCCAATCTCATTTGTGCTTTGGAGGCCTCTTTTTTGTATTTGATTGCCCGTGTCTCATATACAGCCATATGGACACTCATATGTTTGTTTTGAACTTGAAAAAAGTGATTGAAGTTCCTAGCCCTATCAAGATCAATTCTCAAAGCATCAATTTGGTTTTCTCTATTGATTAAGAGAGTTTGAAGGATCCAGGCTTCATTGTCACTATCATCACTTTGGATTTGAATGATGTCGAATTCCCTTTCCTTTTCATGACTGCTTTTTTCTTTCTCCTTTCCTTTGCTTTGAGTGGCTCTTTTAGTCCTCCCTCTCTTGGGAAATTCAGCAATGGGCTTCTTGGGCAATTTTCCCTTGCTTCGGAGGGCCTTAGTCACATTTGGAGTTACAACTCTAGGCACCCTTTTCCTTGATGTCTGGGGCTTGGCCACTTTCAGAGAAGAGAGCATGGCACCTTGACTAGGAGAGGCAGCTAGCACATTCTCCATTGGCTCTTTACCCTTGTCACTTTGCTCATCATTCTTGCCACTGTCTTGGATTTCTTCATGGATGCCTTGATTGTCCTTGTGCATTTCTATTTTAGGGTTGTCCTCCTCACTTTGTTGCATCTTTTTATCATGCTACCCCTCTTCTTCATGAGGTTGTTGTTCTTTTTCTTGAAGCTGTTGTTCATCATGCTGTGGCTACTGTTCATCATGCTGTGGCTGCCCCTTTTCATCATCTTCATGAGTTTTCTCACCCTCACTGTTCTGCACATCTTTATCATGCTGCCCTTCATCATTGTCAGGAGTCTGCTCACCATCATCATGTTCCTTTTCATCATGCCTAGGAGTCTGCTATTCTGCCTCACTGTTATGTTCTCCCCCTTGCTACTCTGTTTCACTATGATGCTGCTCATCATCATCTTCCTCATCATCCCCTTGCTGCCCTGTTTCATCATGCTGCTGCTCATCATCACTTCCCTCTTCTTTCTCATGCTCTTCTTCCTCATCATGCTCTTTTGTTTGTTCTATGGTAAACTTGAGCTTCTTGGGAATAGGTTTGCTAGAAGAAGGCGAATGATGGTGAGCAGAAGGTGAAGGAGATGTATGAACTGGAGGGATAATGGAGAAATCTGGATGGGTGATGAAAGTATCCCAAGAGACCTCCTTCTTCTCAAGCTGATGAAGAATGATGACTTTGATGAGGGAGTGATGGAAGAGGCAGGCTGTCTACTGAGAAGGAGGCTTTTTCTGAACAATGGATGCCATTTTCTCAAGACTTCTGTGTAGGAAGAAAGGGAGATTTAACAATTTGGCCCTCGTGAAATGCATGAGCAATCGGATATGATAGGAATCAACTCGGGAGAATCTTCCCTCGCAAGTGAAGTATTTCATGATGATCATGAGGGGGGCATAGCTAGTCAAAAGATATGAGAAGGGGAAAATGGATGGACATGAATCTCTATGCTCAGGCTTCAGAAAAGGCTTGTATTCTTCTGAGTCCAGGTGGCTTTGTTTAAACCACTTCTCCCCGACATAATGGATTTTATTGGCCTTGGAGATGGACCTTGGAGAGAATTTGAAATCTAGACCTGCCAGCTGAAAATGCTTCTCTTGAAACCTCAAAGCACAAATATGTGTCAAAGGGGAAAATCTCTTCACCTCTTGCACTCTTTGGCAAAAATCTAGACCCCCAACCTCATGGAAATTGAACAAGACTGATAGATGGGCATTCACTTCTTTAGTGGAAACAGGCTCAAATCTCTTGTGCATGCCACTCCTACTCTCTTGCCTGGGAGGCATCTTGTTTTGAATGTTCTCTGCAATACAAAGCTGTCTCAAATGGCCTTTGGAATGTTTTCTCAAGGACACACCTCTGTCCTCCTTATTAGTCACTATTT
Source organism: Pinus albicaulis (assembly GCA_034641835.2). NCBI lineage: Eukaryota > Viridiplantae > Streptophyta > Pinopsida > Pinales > Pinaceae > Pinus > Pinus albicaulis. The sequence goes on from CM076582.1 coordinate 1,053,278,488, forward strand.
GACGAAGGCAAACTGCTTCAAATGCTGTGTGAAATAGTTCTTTAACACCAACTTTCTGCTCCTTACAAATCACTGTTTTGTCATCTTTTTATGCCAATCAACAAATAGTTATCAAATAAAAAAGCACACACAGTAAAATGATTACTGTGCTTGGGTAAGGTCACAAGGATCCTTTGTGCTTTGGTATAAACAAGACAGCCTTGTCTTTAGACAAAGACAAAATACCCCTCCCAATCAAAAACACTCTTCTTGTATTCATTGTTTCTCATACACAAGTAGACAAAAACACCTTCAAATTGGGTTAAAAGATCTTTCACCACAGTCTTCTTTATGGGACAAAGGAGGCAGCTCTAGTTTGCTATTTCATAAAATAGAGGAGGCATTTTATAATGGTCAAACTTTCACCTTATAAAACTGTGTTCACCTTAGGACTACTATTTTCCCTTCACAAACATTGTTTTCACCACTACTAGGACACTAATGTTTTTTGAAGGTAGTTAGTGTCTTTTTAGATGGTTTTAAACATCCACCCAACTAAAAATGTGTAACAATCATAGCAACAAAAAGCTCTGAGTTTGCTCAAAAACACTGCCCTCTAATCAATCTCTCTCTTTTGGCATTTATAGCAGTAGCACCTTTTAATTTTGGACCAAAATCCTCACCCTTTAAACATTGTTTTGACCTCAAGCTCACTGCTTTCCTTTTACAAAAATTGTTCTGACCTTAGATTTTACAATAGGGATTAATTTTTTTTTCACCCCTGCTAGGACACCTTCAACAATTTTAACAACCTCTAACACTGTGTTTTATGTCTAGTCACTAGCATATGTTTCATTTCTCTATTTTGAAAAACAATTTAGGCCCTTTGAAACCAATATAAACACACCATTAGCCTCCCACTGTAACAATCTTTGTCAATACCGTAACAACCACCTCGCTTTTATACCAAGACCTTCTCTATTCAATCACTGTTTAGTCTTGCAAAACATGGCATCAATCTCCCTTTAGAAAATCGAATGCACCAAGGAGGCAAATAAAAATACCTTGAGGATGGTTTGTGGCCTTTGCTTGAAGAGTTGAGCAGCTTCAGAGATGCTTTGGAGGCGTTTTGATCGTTCAAACAGGCGTGGCATGTTCAAAAGGGAAAACACAGCACAGTAACACAGGTGTTGGGTCGGCCTTCGGGTAGTTGTGACCAGTGCCTACAGCTGCGCTGCGCAGTAGTGTAACCTCCTTGTATTTTTGCTCCTGAACGCGCCGCACGCTTTTCCAGGCACGCCGCATGGGCTTAAAAGCTTCAAACTATACAAATTTTGCTCGAATTTCTCGTTTTCTCCAATGGGCGGCTAAGAGGGCATTTGTGAATGCTTTTGAAAATTGCAAATGGGTTTGCAACAGTCTCCTATTTCCTTTTGAAGGTGAAAAGGCCAGTTGGCTTTCAAATGCTTTATGAGGGTTTTGAAACCTTTTTGCAAGAGGTATTGGTTGTAAAACAAAAAATGAAGCCCGACTTTATCATTTATAATCTTCAAAATATAACAAACCCAATATTTCGACCAGGACTCTTTAAAGTGCTGTGGATGACTTTTTGGATATCCTCATACATGTGACCCCTTTTCAAAGTGAGAAAGCCATTTTTAAGGCCAACATCTCTCCCAGTGTTTTTCTCATTAAGGCAATACTCTTCTACTGCCTCTTCACTGTTTTCTCATTGAAAAAGAAACCCTGTTGAAAGACACATCAATGATATGTGAGGATTTCTTTGACATTCTTGCAAGGAGATAAATCACCACTTTGAAACTTATTTTGACAGTCTCTGCTCCTGATGTTTTGAAAATGATCATGCCCACTGTGAAGTTGATTGAACTATTAGGTGCTCTTTGAGCCTTTCTTTTGACTGTGGGTGAAGAAACTCATTTGAAACTATAAGTGAAAAATTCTATTACAAAAAGTCTCCATCATCAAGGAAAATGACTAACCTTAGATTGCCAAAGTGATCTAGTCTTCAAATTTTATGGAGATATAGCAGGGGATGGTAAGCTGAAGTTTAAAATGTAAAATTGGAAAACTATCCCTTTGTTCTTTTGTGAAGAAGGTTTGCAAGAATAATGAATTTCTCATTCATTTTACCATTTTGGCAGTAGTCCCTTTGAAATCTAAGCCATACTGAAATTGAATTCTCTTTACCTTTACACAATGGTGAGCCTCCTACTTGTCATGAGGGAGGCCTATTTTTGACAGATGCCTGGGTTATTTTCAACCCCTGTTTCAACCAAGTGAAGAAGGTTTATGAACACACTGTTACTAATTTTCTTTGTATTTGATGGTAGAAGTCAGTTTGAGACCAATACTGTTTTACTTCCTTGGCCATTTGCTTAACAATATTTCTTCATTGATAATCACCCCATTAGCTTCACATTGTATTTCAATTCTGTGTTTTAATAGTGAATCTCATGTAAACACCTCTTTGAAGCACCATTGCTTTGCCTCTACTTTTAACACCATTTTCTATTCAGAAACCTTCAGTTGCTTTCCCACTGCACCTAAAATTTGCCTTTCAGTCAGTGAAAACCTTAAAATCAAACTCTATCCCTGGCCCTTTGCTTATAGATGAAGGAGGCCTTTATCACAGTGCCAAACCCTCTGCTTGTAAAATGAAGGAGGTTTTCTTAGTCTTTCAAAACTCTACTCATGTATGGAGGAGATTTTCTTAGTGATGCCATTTCATCAGCTTTTAAACAGTGTTATCTTTCCTTTTACTGCCTATTCATGCTTGAGCAAATGAAGATGACAAACTAACAATAATTCATGATGGGAATTTCTCTGAGACATGTAATTCTGCATTCCAAATACCTTTGCGCCTCTTTAGACATCACAAGAAATTTGGCTAGTACCTGCAAAGCATTTCTTGTCATTTATAATTCACTATCCTTTGGCTGTGATTGCAGGAGCTTAATGAAATAACTTGTTGTCTTGTAGCTGCATCCAGGCTCAAAACCACATGAGAAACAGCTGTCTTCTCATGTTGAGTTTAATACTGTCTTCAGGAATATTGGTACACTTCTACTCTTGAAATATTCATTGAAATACTGTAAAACCACCTAATATCAGTTTGACCTATGGCATATGTATTGCTGAGACTTCAGGGCTTGTTAGTGGCACGACTTAAGGGTGTAACCAACTTTATTTGCAGAATAGGAAGGTCTTTTAGGACTGGTTGATAATAGATAGAGGTTCTTTGGCTTTAGGATAGTTTGCCAAGGGAGAAATGCCTAAATCGCCACTGCCTAACTTAGGGGAGACTTCTTGGACAGATTTGGATTGTTCTCTTTGGAGATGATGAACAAGCTAGTATGGCTGAGGCTAGGTAGGGCTTGAAAATGAGGTTTTATCTCGTCATGGGCTGATTTAAAAGGTTAGGAGGGAAAAAAATGTTTATGGGTGTTTTCCAGCTGGCAAATTTGACAAATTTGAGATCAGCTGCTAGAAAACTCAGCTAGGAATCTAGTCATCAAAAACAGGTGAAAAATACTGATGACTAACAGTGGCTCCATTTGGGGAGGGTAGCTCCTTTTCAGGAGGTGTCTAGAATTGCAGATCTCGATTCTTTGAAGACCATTGCCTTTATCCATTGGTGAAAATTTCTTTCTTCCTTGATGCTATTTCTAAAAATTGACAGCATGATTAGCATCAATGATATTTCTACCTACCCCACTATCTTTCCTAACATTATTTCTTCTTCTGGGTGCATTTGGACTAGCAACCCTTTGACATAATATTTTTTTTTTGAAAAATGAACCTATCTAGTTCTACACTTATATCTGCCGGGAGTTCAGATTAAGCAGATGAACTCCTTTGTTTCTCTACCTATGCTAGATCAACTGTCAAGGTTAAGCTGTTTGACAGGATTTTATTCTCTAATCTAAAACATGAAATTGAAAAATGACCAAATCAGGATTAGACAGTCTGATTTGTCATGTACTTGTGGCATGAAAGACAAGTTGCACACAAATATTATTTTGCATAAAATGAAATCTAGAAAAACAAGGCTAGGATACACAATTTGTTTTTCATCCCTGCTTTCCTCTTTGGTTCTGTTTTGAGCATGTGGAACCAGTATCTTTTCCTAATCTACTCTCTTTGATAAGTCAAGCTTACACAATGTTGACCATCTTTTCCACTCACTAACTTATCAACAAATAAATTTAAAACATGTTCAGTTATGATTAGGCTAGATAACTGAACAAGACATTTGAGCACTAGTAGCGGCATTTAGACTTGCGTGCTTTTCGAATGACTATTTTTTGGAACATGGGGATTTATTTCTATTTTTCAAACGCCTTCTTTTTCTAATTTTCTATTGTTTTTGAATTTTATGTTTTTGATTTATTTTTCAAACATTGATATATACAATGATTGAAAAGGTTTTGACTCAGAAATCTTGGAAATGGCGAAACTTAAGCATCTTATCCTCATAAGGATCTCTTACCACTCTTGGTCCACTCCGCTCTTGAAAATTAAAGTTTAGAAAATTCTCTCTTTCAAGCATGACATAAGGGTTCATGCATGAATCTTTGAATAACCCTTTATCTTCCCACTGTACCTCTTTATACTTCTGATTCCCACTTCTTCTTTTGTTGGACATATTTTTCAAATAGTGCAGATATTCTTTGTCATTTCTGAAGTATATGATGACATCATCAAGGTATGTTAGAATGTAGAAATTCAGAAATGGAAACATGGCTTTTAGGAGCATATTTTTGATATCCAGTGGTTTTGCAATTCTGGGTTTGAAACTGGAACTTCTTCCAGCATACTGGAAAAATTCTTTGAGCTGTCTACTTTGCAAAGGAATCATTTGGCTATAACCTGAAAGATCATCTTGCAAAGGCATATGATTAAAAGCACTTATCATCGGTATATCATGGTCTTGGGCAGGAAGGATAAAATTTCTATCACAAGGGTGTGTATTAGTGCTTCTAAAATCAAAACAGATCCTATGACCAACTATTTTATCTTTGATTATTACTGTTTGGTTTAGACTTTTGTATTTTCTTTTGTCGAAGTTATTTCTTGGAGTGATGGCAGTGGCATAGTGTTTCTCACTGTTTTCTCAGTATGAAGTAGTGTTTTGAATAAGATTGCCGATTCTAGGAGTTCTAAGTCTTTGGTGGAGTGACAGAATGTTAGCCAGTTCAAGTAACTCAGGTATATTTGGACTGCAGTCATCATATCCTCTCATAAGAAGTTTATCAGGCATGTTTTCTGTATTTTGAGCTGTTATGGCTACAGTCAAGGTTTCATTTGAAATGGTAGAGTTATGTGATGGTAAATCCTTAAGGTATGGCAAGAACATTAAGCTTTCCTGCTCTTGAGTTCCAAAGAGGTTTGTGATATGTAAGTCTTCTAATGCCTCTATTCTGAAAAAGTTTCCTGATGTTACTGCTGATGTTTGCCTAAGGTTTGAGAAATTTGCTTGATAGTACATAATGGTTTGTGCTTCTTGTTCTATCCCTGTTTCAAAAGGAACAAACTCTCTTTCCTCAAGACATAGTTGTTCATGATCATGATAGTTTTGAGTGTCCAGTTCATCATAGAGAACTTGGGGCAGCTGATGTGGTGGGTCTTAGTTTGTTTCAAATCCTTCTGACTGTTCTTCAATGTCCTCATCAGTGTGTAGAATGAAAGAGTTTAGATCAGAATGCAAGGAGTACATTGGGATGTTATCTGGCCTCTCTTGGCTGCTGATCATATATTTCATGTGTGATTCTTGATAGAGTATTCTAGTTTGGTCAAACACAGTAATAGTGGCATAGGACATATCAAGTTGAATATTTCCTTGAAGCTTGGCTCCCCAAGATCTAGATAAAAGCATTCCATACTTGGGAGGGATGCCTGCTACCACTATGTCCATGATCATATGATTTGCAGGCATTTGGGCCAAACTAAAACAAAAATCTTTGATTAAGCCTAGACATTTGACTCTACTTGAATCAAATGAATGCAATTCTTTATATGGTCTTGTGATTTCTAGGCCTAGTCTTTCCATCACAACCTTCGGCATGAGATTATGTGAAGCCCCAGATTCTAGCATGGCATTGTGAAGGATTTGGTCATGGATATTCAAACTGATGTAAAAGGGAAGAGTGGTTCTTTCTTGGAATTTCCCTTCTATTTTTGGACCAAACAACACTTCGGAAGTGTCATCAGCTAGATTAAGGGTGTTCGCATCATTTTCTATATTCAGGACCTTTAACACTTGGGATTTATAAGAGCCTTGGGCGATAAGTTCAGTGAGAGGCATGGTAATCTTTATTTTGGCAATTTCTCCCTCAAAACTGAAAGGTGTTTGTAGTTTAGACAGGTTTGTTTCAGTTTTTTCAGCCATGACTTTCTCTATGTTCTGAGTTTGCTGACTTTGTTTCGGGATTTTTTCTGACACAACCACCTCGGGAATCTTTGTGGAAGTACTAGGAGCATCTGAGCCAAGACTTGTTTGAATAGATTTATCTTTGTTTTGGTCAGTTTTCTTGACCATGATTTTGTTGTTGTCCACTGCTTTTTTAAGGATGGTATCAGGGGTTCTAGCAGTGTTTGAGCTACCTTTCTTGGAGTTGTCTTAGTTTTTTCTACTTCTAAGGTCATACTACCTGTGAGCTTCTACTATGGCATTCTGGACATCTATGGCAGGATATTCAGGATCTTCATAGTTGGTTTCATCTTGATTCAAAGAGAAGAACACTTGTTCTTCTTCTGTGAGGTAAACCTCACTCTCGTTGTCAGAACCTATGAGGTTCAAATGATTTTCATCAATGGGTTCTATATCCCTATCATCTTCTTCCACATAATTTTCATTAAAGGGTGGCCTAATTTGTTGGTCATTTTCCCTTGGTTTGTTTTGAGGTTGTTCCCTCCTAAAATTTTGGTTCTGGTTTCTATTTGGAGGGTTTGGCTGGTTGTCCCTAAGAGGGGTTTTTTCACTTATATTTTCCCACATTTTGGCCATGGACCTAACCAAGTCATCTATTCTAGGATCTAAGGAAGGGGCTGAAGTGGAGACCTCATCCCAGTATGTGACTTTCCTTTCTGATCTAGTCCTAGCTCTTTTTTCTGCTAAGTTGGCTTCTGCACTTATGGCCACTTTTTGCATTTCCTCTAAGGTAGGGGGGTCCTTGTCTCTTAGTTGATAAGTCATGTCTAGGTCAAAGCCTTCGGGGAACTTTGCCAAGGCTGAGCCAAGTGGAGGTTTGAAGTGAGGCAGGAGGGCATTATACACACTATTGAACCTAGTGCAGTATCCCTGGACACTTTCCCCATTTTCCCGTTTTAGATTGTTATACTCTGATAGGATTTGAATGGGGTTATTTCAGATTTTCCACTTGTTTATGAAGGTTTGGTAGAGTTATGGGAGATCGTGGATGTTGTTTGGAGTTAAGCTCTCAAACAATTTTTTTGGTTCTCCTCCCAGGCTTTGGGCGAACATCCTCATTCTGATGGTCTCGTCTTCTATTTCCATGTATTCAAAAGCATCGCTAATCCTATCTACATGTTGTTGAGCTGTGGTAGTCTCAACTCCAGTAAAGTGCGGGATTTTGGATTGATAGTCATTTTTTAAGGGAGCCAAAGGCTCTGGCAACACCAAGGGTGCATACCAGGCTGCCATGACGGGATATAATGGATGAAGTACAAAATGAGGGCTTGTGGGATGAGCTGAGGTGGTTTGAACAGTAGTGGTTTGGATGGGTGTGGCGGATGTACTTGGAATAGTGATCTGATTTTGAGCAGATCTGGGATGGTAGGAGCCAAAGTGATGGAGAAGCTGAAAGTCGGGAGATGTAGTAGGCGAGGCTTCTCTACTAGGACTCCCTAGCAGATCTAGGGGCTCAAGATCATCAAATTCTATCTTACTTTGTGACTTGCTTCTAAAAAGGGTTTTTGATGATTTTAAGTCAAATGGGGAATCCTGCAAGGATGTGAGGGGTTCAGGTACTGACCTTGCTTTACGGTGGACCTATCGGTAGCTAAATTTCCAATTTCAAAAGCTTGCCACAGAATCTTCTCTGGGTCATCTACTATGATAGGGGGTTTGGGTCTGGATGAGATATGGTGTTGATTCTTCGTGAAGCCAGATTTCAAGTCTAGAGTTTAGAGAGGATGGTATTTGTGATTGTTTCAGATGGATGGCCTCTCTAGGGTTTTACTAATGTGAAGGATGGTAAAAACAAAAATATGGACTAGTGGAGTCGCCAGGTGGATTTCTATGAGAACTATGGTCCACCACCAACACTATCAAAGATGCTTTCGGAAAAAATTTTAATAGCAAACTTTGAGATGAAAACTTGCAAAGAAGAGTGATTCACTTGGTTTCAAAAGTTTGCTAGGCTGTATGGACAAGCTAATGGTTCTTGTTGGCAAGAATATTTCTGCTTATCTCCTATGTTTAGGTGAAGTCTTCTGAATCGCTAAGTTATACTTAGTTTGTCACTGATTACAGAGTTTGCACCATTATTTTTAAGCTTTTGGAAGGATGAGTCAATAGAAAGGTATGGTTTATGAATTTTTTGGTTTTTTATGGAGTTTTTAGGCCTACTGGAGGCTGGTGGAGGCACCAAGTGGAACTTGGTTGTTTTTGTAAAGATGTAGCTATGGTCCACCACCAGTAACTAGGGAAAAGCCAATCTGGGAATGTTTTGGGGTTTTTTGAGTTTTATGTGCAGCCTATGGTTTATTAAAGTATTCTAAACATGTTTCATCACTTTGCTAGGGTGGTGAGAACAAAAAGAGTTTACTCTAAATGATTATATGGACTTCTTGCATGTTTAAATGTTTAAAGACTAATGAATCTACAAGATTTTGCTAGACTGTTATGTACTTAGTTAGTCCCACCGTGATCACCATTATGTTAGGGTCCCATGATTTGGCTGATTGGCAAGCCAAATGATAGTGTAACATCAAACCAATCTTTGGAGCCCAAGGACCTAGCCTTCCTGGACTCAGAGAGGGCTCTCTCTATCTGTGTAAGGGATATCTATGTGTTCGCTTATTGTGTTCTGATTTTAGGCTAGTTATGAAGTAGGTTTTTGGGTTTTGGTTTTTAGGTTGTGAGGGATGAACTGATCAAAGACATAAGATAGGTAAAAATATTTCAGATCAACTGGGCTATGGGGTCGAAAAGGTCAAGAAAGCTTTCAGGTGGTGATACAAGGTTGTTGAAGGGCCAATTTGATTCGAGGTAAAAATGGATCTTTGGGAAAATTGGAGTGAAATGGACATTAACTTTGTGAATAACAAAGGATTTCGAGCATAACTAGTTTAATAGCTGACATAAACATGGTAGGGAAAACCATTAATCATGAGAAATGTAACTATAAGCTGATCAACGCATAGAAATAAACATTCAAGCCATGCATAGAGATATATAACTCTCTAAATTTAGGAAATGGCTATCAGAATTTGGGGAAATACATTTAATATAGACAAACAACTCAAATCACTATGTCGAAACGCCTAAACATAGTGCTTCAAGCTATTGGGCACTTTGAAAACAAGATTGCATAGTTTTAGGCAAAGGGAAAGATCAATACAAGACCTCCTTGGTTCAACAAAAGACAATCTAATCAATCAAAGAGAGGTTTCATAAGTGGATCTATGGCTAGCCATGAGTAAGCAGGGCATACCATAAATCATACTTAGCATGCATAAAACCATAAATGAAACAAGCAAACAATATTCTTGAGTTATTAAAGAGCAATCAAGGATTCCTTAACATAACTAAGAATGAAGAAAACATGGAAGCTATAAAGAAACAAGAAATTTGAGGTGCCTCCAAGGGCAAGTCTCAAACTTGTTCTCTACTATCTTATAGCAAGCAAGAACATGGATTTATGAATGAAAACTAGGAAACAAAACAGAGAGAGAGAGAGAGAGACACTATACCATTCTACCAAGTCATGGAATCCAACAACAATCCTCTTTCATCATCCAAGAACATCCAAGAAACTATCCAAAAGCATGAGACAAGTATTTCTTCCAAAGCTTATATGACCATATATTGCTTCTATTCATCAAGTTTAGCCTTGTTTACAATGAAAGTCTTTGGAATATATAGGCCAAAGTGAGGAAAACCTCTTAGTTCAACTTGCACTCTCATTGGCCTATCCAAAATATCTGATTTTGTCCTTGAGGCTTTGCAAAGCCCAAGGCACAAAATATCTAATAAAATATCTCAAAAATGCTAAAAAGGGGAAATATATTGACTTTTCATAACTTATCATGTACAAAAATATCTAAGCGTACATGAAGAAAAGTCACTTTTGAAAGGTTCAATTTTTACAAAAATACTCAAAAAATACATCAGCAAAAGGTCCCCTGATTTTCCGGCAACTTTTGGAGGCCTTCCCAATGTCGAAATGAGGCTCATGATGGCTCGTTGGAAATCTATGAGTGTCCATTTTCTGAAAATGTTTATTTTTCTCCCAACTGACCAATAGAAGTCCTCCAAAAATAGACCTGTGTGTGAAAAACCAAAAAATAGGCCTTGCTGATAAACGGGGCAGAGTGTAGAAAAAGCGAGTGCTTTTCACCATTTTGGGGGAGAAAATGATCTTCAATTGATCTTAAAATCACTGAGTATGTGCCCCTAAAATTATGGCATCCACTGATACCATTTTCATCCTTTGAGGATGCCCCAAACTGAAATGGCGATGCCCATGAGTTTTGGCCAAAAACCCAAAAATGACAAAAAACCAAAATTTGTCGAATTTCGCCCAAACTTGGTGAGCATGACCTTTAAAGGTTTTCAGAAACATGTTGTGAAGCTAAGGCCAAAAATTAGAGCCTTGAGGTGTCCTTCCTCAATTTTTGTGTCGGGCGCTTCCCTTTAGCCTCCTTGAGTTTTTCTTGAGCGACCTTCAATTTCTGCCAGGCAAACTGATTGAGCTTTTTATAATGCCCAGTCATCCTCCGTTGAAGGTCCAAGTCTCTATTTTCCTTCTCCAATTTCTTCTCCAAGTGATCATTAACTTTCTCAAGCCATGCTTCCCGATTTTTCTCTATCTCTTGTTCGAACAATGTAGTGAGAGGGGTAGATTGGAGAAGGGCATCTTCTTCTTCCTTTTGTTTCTTAAGGGCATTTTTGAGCCCCATGGTTCTTGGCCTCTTTCACCTGGGCTGATCTTTGCCTTCGCTCTCATCGAACTCACCCATGACTTATTCCAATCTCATTTGTGCTTTGGAGGCCTCTTTTTGTATTTGATTGCTCGTGTCTCATATACAGCCATATGGACACTCATCTGTTTGTTTTGAACTTGCAAAAAGTGATTAAAGTTCCTAGCCCTATCAAGATCAGTCATCAAAGCATCAATTTGGTTTTCTTTATTGATTAAGAGAGTTTCAAGGATCTAGGCTTCATTGTCACTATCATCACTTTGGATTTGAATGATGTCGAATTTCCTTTCCTTTTCATGATTTCTTTCTTCTTTCTCCTTTCCTTTGCTTTGAGTGGCTCTTTTAGTCCTCCCTCTCTTGGGAAATTTGGCAATGGGCTTCTTGGGTAATTTTCCCTTGCTTCGGAGGGCCCTAGTCACATTTGGAGTTACAACTCTAGGCACCCTTTTCCTTGATGTCCGGGGCTTGGCCACTTTCGAAGAAGAGAGCATGGCCCCTTGCCTAGGAGAGGCAACTAGCACATGCTCCATTGGCTCTTTACCCTTGTCACTTTGCTCATCATTCTTGCCACTGTCTTGGATTTCTTCATGGATGCCTTGACTGTCCTTGTGCATTTCTGTTTTAGGGTTGTCCTCCTCACTGTGTTGCATCTATTGATCATGCTGCCCCTCTTCTTCATGAGGCTGCTATTCTATTTCTTGAAGTTGTTGTTCATCATGTTGTGGCTGCCCCTATTCATCATCTTCATGAGTCTTCTCACCATCACTATGTTGCAAATATTTATCATGCTGCCCTTCATCATTGTCAAGAGTCTGCTCACCATCATCATGTTCGTTTTCATCATGCCCAGGAGTCTGCTGTTATGCCTCACTGTTATGTTCTCACCCTTGCTGCTCTGTTTCACTATGATGCTGCTCATCATCATCTTCCTCATCATCCCCTTGCTGCCCTGTTTCATCATGCTGCTGCTCATCATCACTTCCCTCTTGTTGCTCATTCTCTTCTTCCTCATCATTCTCTTTTGTTTGTTCTATGGTAAACTTGAGCTTCTTGGGAATAGGTTTGCTAGAAGAAGGTGAAGGATGGTGAGTAGAAGGTGAAGGAGATGTATGAACTGGAGGGATAATGGAGAAATCTGGATGGGTGATGAAAGTATCCCAAGAGACCTCCTTCTTCTCAAGCTGATGAAGAATGATGACTTTGATGAGGGAGTGATGGAAGAGGCAGGCTGTCTGCTGAGAAGGAGGATTTTTCTAAATGGTGGATGTCATTTTCTCAAGACTTCTGTGTAGGAAGAAAGGGAGATTTAACAATTTGGCCCTCGTGAAATGCATGAGCAATCGGATATGATAGGAATCGACTCGGGAGAATCTTCCCTCGCAAGTGAAGTATTTCATGATGATCATGAGGGGGGCGTAGCTAGTCAAAAGATATGAGAAGAGGAAAATGGATGGACATGAATCTCTATGCTCAGGCTTCAGAAAAGGCTTGTATTCTTCTGAGTCCAGGTGGCTTTGTTTAAACCACTTCTCCCCGACATAAGGGATTTTATTGGCCTTGGAGATGGACCTTGGAGAGAATTTGAAATCTAGACCTACCAACTGAAAATGCTTCTCTTGAAACCTCAAAGCACAAAGTTGTGTCAAAGGGGAAAATCTCTTCACCTCTTGCACTCTTTGGCAAAAATCTAGACACCCAACCTCATGGAAATTGAACAAGACTGATGGATGGGCATTCACTTCTTCAGTGGAAACAGGCTCAAATCTCTTGTGCATGCCACTCCTACTGTCTTGTCTGGGAGGCATCTTGTTTTGAATGTTGTCTGCAATACCAAGATGTCTCAAATGGCCTTTGGAATGTTTTCTCAATGACACACCTCTGTCCTCCTTATTAGTCACTATTTGACGAAGGCAAACTGCTTCAAATGCTGTGTGAAATAGTTCTTTAACACCAACTTTCTGCTCCTTACAAATCACTATTTTGTCATCTTTTTATGCCAATCAACAAATAGTTATCAAATAAAAAATCACACACATTAAAATGATTACTGTGCTTGGGTAAGGTCACAAGGATCCTTTGTGTTTTGGTATAAACAAGACAACCTTGTATTTAGACAAAGACAAAACACCCCTCCCAATCAAAAACACTCTTCTTGTATTCATTGTTTCTCATACACAGGTAGACAAAAACACCTTCAAATTGGGTTAAAAGATCTTTCACCACAGTCTGCTTTATGGGACAAAGGAGGCAGCACTAGTTTGCTATTTCATAACACAGAGGAGGCATTTTATAATGGTCAAACTTTCACCTTATAAAACTGTGTTCACCTTAGGACTACTATTTTCCCTTCACAAACACTATTTTCACCACTGCTAGGACACTAATGTTTTTTGAAGGAAGTTAGTGTCTTTTCAGATGGTTTTAAACATCCACCCAACAATGTAAAAATGTGTAACAATCATAGCAACAAAAATCTCTGAGTTTGCTCAGAAACACTGCCCTCTAATCAATCTCTCTCTTTTGGCATTTATAGCAGTAGCACCTTTTAATTTTGGACCAAAATCCTCACCCTTTAAACATTGTTTTGACCTCAAGTTCACTGCTTTCCTTTTACAAAAATTGTTCTGACCTTAGATTTTCCAATAGGGATTAATTTTTTTTTCACCCCTGCTAGGACACCTTCAACAATTTTAACAACCTCTAACACTGCGTTTTCTGTCTAGTCACTAGCATATGTTTCATTACTCTATTTTTAAAAACAATTTAGGCCCTTTGAAACCAATATAAACACACCACAAGCCTCCCACTATAATAATCTTTGGCAATACCATAACAACCACCTCGCTTTTATACCAAGACCTTATCTATTCAATCACTGTTTAGTCTTGAAAAACACGACATCAATCCCCCTTTAGAAAATCAAATGCACCAAGGAGGCAAATAAAAATACCTTGAGGATGGTTTGTGGCCTTTTCTTGAAGAGTTGAGCAGCTTCAGAGATGCTTTGGAGGCATTTTGATTGTTCAAATAGGCGCAACACGTTCAAAAGGGAAAACATCGCGCAGTAACATAGGTTTCGGGTTGGCCTTCGGGCAATTGTGACCGGCGCCTACAGGCGCGTCGCGCAGTAGTGTAACCTCCTTGTATTTTTTCTTCTGAAAGCGCTGTGCTCTTTTCCAGGCGCGCCCCGCGAATTTAAAAGCTTCAAACTCTACAAATTTTGCTCGAATTTCTCGTTTTCTCCAATGGGAAACTAAGAGGGCGTTTGTGAATGCTTTTGAAAATTGCAAATGGGTTTGCAATGGTCTCCTATTTCCTTTTGAAGGTGAAAAGGCCAATTGGCTTTGAAATGCTTTATGAGGGTTTTGAAACCTTTTTGCGAGAGGTATTGGTTGTAAAACGAAAAATGAAGCCTGAATTTATCATTTATAATCTTCAAAATATAACAAACCCAATATATCGACCAAGACTCTTTAAAGTGTTGTGGATGACTTTTTGGAGATCCTCATACATGTGACCCCTTTTCAAAGTGAGAAAGCCATTTTGAAGGCCAACATCTCTCTCAATGTTTTTCTCATTAAGGCAATACTCTTCTACTGCCTCTTCATTGTTTTCTCATTGAAAAAGAAACATTGTTGAAAGACACATCAATGATATGTGAGGCTTTCTTTGACATTCTTGCAAGGAGATAAATCACCACTTTGAAACTTATTTTGACAGTCTCTGCTCCTAATGTTTTGAAAATGATCATATCCACTGTGAAGCTGACTGAACTGTTAGGTGCTCTTTGAGCCTTTCTTTTGACTATGGGTGAAGAAACTCATTTGAAACTGTAAGTGAAAAATTCTGTTACAAAAAGTCTCCATCATCAAGGCAACTGACTAACCTTAGATTGACAAAGTGATCCAGTATTCAACTTTTACGGAGATATAGCAGGGGATGGTAAGGTGAAGTTTAAAATGTAAAATTGGAAAACTGTCCCTTTTTTCTTTTGTGAAGAAGGTCTGCAAGAATAATGAATTTCTCATTCATTTTACCATTTTGACAGCAGTCCCTTTGAAATCTAAGCCATACTGAAAATGAATGCTCTTTACCTTTACACAATGGTGAGCCTCCTACTTGTCATGAAGGAGGCCTATTTTTGACAAATGCCTGGGTTATTTTCAACCCCTGTTTCAACCAAGTGAAGAAGGTTTATGAACACACTGTTACTGATTTTCTTTGTATTTGATGGTAGAAGTCAGTTTGAGACCAAGACTATTTTACTTCCTTGGCCATTTGCTTAACAATATTTGTTCATTTATAATCACCCCATTAGCTTCACACTGTATTTCAATTCTGTGTTTTAACAGTGAAACTCATGTAGACACCTCTTTGAAGCACCACTGCTTTGCCTCTGCTTTTAACACCATTTTCTATTCAGAAACCTTCAGTTGCTTTCCCACTGCACCTAAAATTTTCCTTTCAGTCGGTGAAAACCTTAAAATCAAACTCTATCCCTGGCCCTCTGCTTATAGATGAAGGAGGCCTTTATCACAGTGCCAAACCCTCTTCTTGTAAAATGAAGGAGGTTTTCTCAGTCTTTCAACCCTCTGCTCCTATATGGAGGAGGTTTTCTCAGTGATGCCATTTCATCAGCTTTTAAACAGTGCTATCCTTCCTTTTACTTCCTATTCATGCTTGAGCAAATGAAGATGACAAACTGACAATAAGTCATGATGGGCATTTCTCTAAGACATGTAATTCTGCTTTCCAAACACCTTTGCGCCTCTTTAGACATCACAAGCAATTTGGCTAGTATCTGCAAAGCATTTCTTGTCATTTATAATTCACTAACCTTTGGCTGTGATTGCAAGAGCTTAATGAAATAACTCTCTGTCCTGTAGCTGCATCTAGGCTCAAAACCACATGAGAAGCAGTTGTCTTCTCATGTTGAGTTTAATACTGTCTTCTGGAATACTGGTACACTTCTGCTCTTGAAAGATTCATTGAAATACTGTAAAACCACCTAATATCAGTTTGACCTATGGCATATGTATTGCTGAGACTTCAGGGCTTGTTAGTGGCGCGACTTAAGGGTGTAACCAACTTTATTTGCATAATAGGAAGGTCTGTTAGGACTGGTTGATAATAGATATAAGTTCTTTGGCTTTAGGATAGTTTTCCAAGGGAGAAATGCCTAAAGCGCCACTACCTAACTTAGGGGAGACTTCTTGGACAGATTTGGATTGTTCTCTTTGGAGCTGATGAACAAGCTAGTATGGCTGAGGCTAGGTAGGGCTTGAAAATGAGGTTTTATCTCGTCATGGGATGATTTAAAAGGTTAGGATGGCGAAAATTTTTTATGGGTGTTTTCGAACTGGAAAATTTGAAAAATTTGAGATCAGCTGCTAGAAAACTCAGCTAGGAATCTAGTCAAACAAAAGGTGAAAAATACGGATGACTAACACCTTCTCTCTCTCTCTCCCAACTCCATCTTTATGTCTCCCTCTCCCTCTCTTATCCTTCTCTACCTCTCTCTATCCTCTCCCTCTCTCTCTCTTCATTCCTCCTCTCCCCTCCTCTCTCTTGTCAATCCATCTGTTTCTCCACCTCTATCATATGTCTTTGTTCTTCCCTCCCATATATATCTAGAGTTAATATATATATATATATAACAAAATTAATATTGTATTAATATAAAGTTTTTAAATTTAATATTATAATATATTAATATCAATATTATATTTAGTAATAATAATAACAATAATAATAGTTTTAATATTAATATTTTAATGTTAATGTTAGGGTTAATAATGGTTTTTTTTGCATGGTATTATTATTAATTTGGTCCATTGTATTTGGTTCATAGGCCTCAAATATAATTAGATGCTGATTTCTACTCCTATTTGATATATTTTTATTTATTTACCTTACATTTTTATACCTCTTTTATAAATATGGTATTTGGCCCATGGTATTAATAATAATGTGTTCCATGGTATTTGGCCCATAGGTTTCACCTAAATAAAACTTCTTTTTGAGTTTTTGGAAATATAAAGAGGTTTATGGAGTAAATGTAAAAATAGATTGTATTTATTTACCATACCTCTACTTTATTTATATTTTTATTTATTTACCATAAGTATAAAAATAAGTTTTATTTATTTACCACACCTCTGGTTTATTTATATTTTTATTTATTTACCATATCGTTTTTTGACTGTCCGTAAAACTCTTCATATTTAAAATTTATATTGTTTAAATTTATTTTAATTTTTTATTTATATGCTTATGTAAATTATTTTTAAAACCGACATTATTTCTATTGGCTTCCGACATACTTACACATTGAGATCATAATGAACCGTAGAATGCGCCTCTCGGCACAATAATTAATTTTTTTTAATATAATAAAATTATATTTTATAATTTTAATTAATTTTAATAAACTCTTTTTTATTTTATAAAATTTAAACCTAAAATCTAATAAAAACTATTATCCTCGTAAATCTATACATATAATTTTTTTTTTTATATATAATAAAATTTATATTTTATAATTTTAATTAACTTTTATATTTAATTTTAATAAATTTCAAATTAAAACGAAAAAAATGTAGATTAAATATTTTTAAAAATATGATTTTTTCTCCACTTTTTAATAAAATTAAAACAATATTGGTTACATTCATATACATTTTTACTCTTCAAATTTTGTTCACCCTACTTTTCCAAATTTTATATGAAATTTCATGATTCCGTTGACTTCTTTTTTAAGATACATTGTGGTCTATTTTATTATAGATTTTTGTGTTTCAATCTATGTTGTCAAGTGTATAAAACTACACTTATATTAAGTATATTTGAATTATATATAATAATTTAAGTAATATAATTTTTTTTTTGGTTTAGTAAGATTGTAACAATCTAGTTGATCATTATTGGTTTAATATCGATCGATGTTTATATATATTTCAATATTATATAAAAAAAACATTGGTACAAAATTGTGTCATATATTTGGTGTTGTAACTTATGGATATAGTTGCAATATTCATGTATTATTTTTAGATATTTGTTTAGTGATTTTTTATTCTTAAGTTTTAAAAGAAGTAAATGACATGTTTAGCATTACTTACTTTCCACCATACTTTAAGTAGGTCTTTTCATAAATAATAGATAGGGATAAGATGTAAATAAATATATTTAGCATAATTTACTTCTCACCATTATTTATGTTTTCGTCAACATTTATCAATGAGTAAAATTGTAAATGTGTAGACTTATTAGTGGTTATTACCCACCAAAATTTATGAAGTCCATGTGCCTAACCAAGAAATTCATATATCCACATGTCTATATCATTGTGCTTGGAGCAATTACCCAAACGATGAGGATTCCATTTACCCATTAACCATCATTAAATTAGTTAACATTGACTAATATACCCCCAATCAGGGTGTGACCAAGACAGGAGATCCGGACATCCCCCATGTGGATGATGGGCCAAGCAGAGAGAGAGGAACGTTGGCGGGAAAATAAATGCTGCCACACGAATGGAGTAATGAAGGAAAGGACGGGCAGAAGGTGGGCTAGCTTACTCCCATCATGGGAAAAGGTTGGCAGATGCGAAGTTAAGGAATGCATGCAGCAACCCATTTGCCATAGCAGAACGAGGAGGAGGCAGAGCTCACGACGGGAGAGGAGCTTGGGAGATCAGCAGTGCTGGTGCAAACGACGGCCTAAGAAAAAGCCGAGAGACCAAGGATGTGACCATTGTTTGGCTAGAAAGACAAGTGGAGCAGTTGATCATGGCTGGGTCGAGGGTTGCAACAAACGAGAATATGGAAATGAAGAAATAAGGGGAGGCAGGCAGGAAGGGTCGCGCAGGCCGAGAGGATTGTGGTAAAGGGAAAAGGTCAGTCGTCGCGTGCACTAGCTGAACTCCTCGGAAGAAGGGAAAAAATTGGGGGGAAAAGACAATGTGAAATCTTCTACATGCATACAGTTAAAGTTCGCCTACCCCGATGAAAGTTGAAATCTCCGGGTGGGAAACAAATTTGAGAGAAAGAGTGGGAAGAGAACAAATTCAAGAAGAGGCTTGGGAACCTGTGGTGATTGACCCAGGAAACACAAGAGGAAGTTTGTCTCTTCTAAACAAGTCATCTGGACTAATTAGATGATGAAAAATTTACTGGAAAAAGCAATGTATGAAAATAATCAGCAGCGAGAGGAACTGACCCAATAGGGACAATCCCAGAATTAGGAGGATGAACTAAGTTTGTTGGTGATCCAAAAGGAAATTCAGTCTATGGAGGTGTAGTTGTTTCACCAAAATGTCAAGTTGGGTCACATGGATAAGATGCTACAGAGTATGCAGCAGTAAGAAATTTTAGGCTCAAGTGCGAGGGATCTGGCACTAGTGAATTCCTCTGATGACTAGAGGATTGCAGTTTCCATGATTTTTGTAATTATGCCATTATGATGCCGGCTAACTTTTACTTTATCAGATGCATATGTTACATTAGTTGTAGGATGATATTAGACAATATGGGATCTAAAACTCAGTTGAAAATGTTCAAAACATTCAAATTTTGGATGACGTTTAATGCATACTGGTGGCCAACAGACATGGTTTCCTTCGGGAAAGTTGAGGTCATCGGGAACACATATTTTTGTAACCTGATTTATAGATAATGAATAGAGGCAATTTACAAAAAAAAAAACATTGACTAATATAGATTATAATTTTTTTTAAGATTTTCCTATGTTGCACGAGTTTCTGGTATGCAGGTACTTTGGGTACGGGGGAACAAGTATCTGGTACGACTAGAAGCTTTGCCCAAATTTATAGGAAAGTTGAGTTGGGAGCAGAAATAATATAATATATTAATATTTAATATATGTTAAAAGTAAAAATAAAATAATTTAGTTATTTCCATCCAAAACTTGCCAATTAAATTATTGAACTTTGACACACTATGCCATCAAAGAAATGTAGAAATTATACAATATGCATGTATATTTTGGATTCACCCGATCTAACAATATGCTAAAGTTAAATATTGAACCGCTTCTACAAATCTTTGTGGAATTAAAAACACAATCGCCAATTACAATATCATGAAGAAAGATCAATCACACAAAACACAGATACTTTCCCGATGAAAGCTTACAGCTAAAAACCCCACTATATTCTATTGTATATTATATCATGGATCATGAAACAATTACATACAAAACTCCAATCATAAGAGCTTTCAGTACATTAGCTAATTGTCTCACACTGTCATACAAAAATTGGCAAATCACTTGCTCAATTTACTGTCTCGAGACAACCTACCTCCACTATGCAATCCCTGATGAAAGCAATCCCCGAATTGATGCCTTCTTGCTTGCCTTGATTGCACAATCCTCATGGGCACATCCAATGTCTGTTTACTTGCATGTGTGCAAGCGGATAATGTCACAACTGATAGTTTACTTCCCTTTCACCTAGAACTCAACTAGGTCTCCAGTGGATCTGATATGCATGCAGTTAATAATAGTAAATTTCCAGTTGCATATGAGACCATTGATTTTGAATTAATTAATAATTAATTCACTTGATCTCTTACTAGTGTATCTTTAGTTGCAACTAGCACAACTGAGTTTGTTCACTTAGCTAACTGATTTTCCACTTCAGTTAACTATTTCCAAGTCCACATTGAGAATAAATTACAGTTTATTGTCATCTAAATTAAGGGATAATAAAGTTAAACATGCATTTATAAATAGACATGCATTCTATAAATATACATGCACCATACATCTATAAACAGACATACACCTAAAAATAGCCTGAGAAACCACCTAGTGTAGGTGAGTAGTTTTCACTAGGATCAAATTTCTTGTTGAATCTCAACAAGAAACATTCAAAACTCCTAAACCTAAAAAGGGGCTCTTATTACTTGATTATTATGTGATTTCAAGCAACACTATATTATATTCAAGTTTGAGAGTAGACTTATTTGCAATTGTTGAACTTCAATATTTGCAATAGAAGTTGCCAAGGAATGACTGACAACTGTCCATATTTTGCTGAAACCTTTGCTACATCTCCACATCTCTATCTCTTTACAGATCCCACCCGCTGACCTATCATGTATCACTTAGAAAATAAATAAACAAATGGTACCTTCTCTACTCAAAATAGGTACTGGAAAGGTGAAAAACTTCTCAAAATAAGTACCCGAAACGTCAAAATGTGTTCTAGTGATGTTCCCTAAAAGCTCCAAAGTACCCTTTGAAGCTGGCAGCTGAAAATTTCCTACCAGATCTCAAGCTCCCAGGAGTGAAAATGTAAAATACATGCTCTCCAATAACTAGGAGTTGTACCGCTATTAGTATACAATTTCTATAACATAATATAATTTTTTATGCAATTTTTTCATAACATAATTTTTAAATTAAGTAACAGCTGCACTAATCACTTCTCATTTCTCATTAATAGAAAATAAAAATTGTAATTCTCAAAAAATTTCCAATAATAAAAAATAAAGATTAGAATTCTTTATTACAATAAAATGTATGAAATAAAATAAACCTTTATTAAGATAATATGTTTTTTTTTGGGTCATAAACCAAGAAATGTATGAAACTTATAATTTCTGAGATAACCCACCTCTTGCTATTTTATTTTTATAATTATTGAAATTTCTTCTTATACATATATTTATATATTTTGGAAACTACACAGTTTGTGTAGAAACCTGTGCAGAAGAATGATATATATATATATATATATATATATATAGCTTGCAGAGCTTTCCACCAGAATTGAACAGCGGTACATTTAAAAAAAAAGACTAAGGGAGATGAATGCTTTCCACCAGAACTGAACAGCGTTACATTGAGAAAAACTAAGGGAGTTGAATGCATACATATTTGGAGAGATGTTGAAATTCATGTATTTTGAAGATTCCTGAGAGTGGTAGGTACACCGAGAAAGAAAAAGAGAACTCTACGGCTGCACAGAAATGGACAGTGCCCTGAGAACAGACTGAGCTTGGTTGGAATGCCAGCTGATTTTAGCCGGATTCTGGTCAGTTAACTATAAGTTTTTGGATAAAGCAGTGTTGAATGATAATCTTAAATTTTGGGAATATTTTAGAATTTAATGGATAATAAAAAGAGTTAAAAATATTTTAGAATATGAGATTAAGATTAAAATTAAACAATTAACTTTATTTTTATTTAATTTAAATTTATCTCATCTTAAAATATTCCAAAAATCTACACTTCAGTTAAATTCAACTCCATAATGATACTTCGATATTGCTTTTCAACTGCCCAAATAACATGACCGTTGGTTCTCTACTGAGAAGTCACGTACACGAATTGTCCATTCAATTCAATAATGATACTTCCATATTGCTTTTCAACTGCTCAAATAACATGACTGTTGGTTCTCTACTGATAAGTCACGTACACGAATTGTCCGACTCTTAAAAGCTAGTTGACTGTAAAAATACTTGGTTAGATAACAATCTATTTAGGGGTAACTCCAACAAAATTAGTCTTTCAGGCTCCACTAAAATTGAAGACAACAAATATTCCTCTTTACAAACCCATATTCAGAGAATTCAAGAAATTTGATAGACCATATTGGGTGAAGATTTTCTGCTAGAAATTTGATAATGATGGAGATATTTTTTTTTAATAGACGATGGAAGTTTTATGTATAAAGAAAAGATGATGTTTAATTTTAAATTTATTCATATTTCAAAAGTTTATTAAAACTGTTGGTCAATTAAAGTTCTAACCCTTTATGTGCCAAAATTCCAACAATTAAAAGTAGTCTGTAATAAAAAAGAGAACTGGAAAGTTTTGATAAGATCTCTGACAGAGAATATCTGGTTGTCCAGAAAGCAAATATTCACCCAGTATTGAGCAATCTGACTGAGCATCCATACTGAAACAATTTAATGACAGATCCACCCAAGATTGATCCCCTGATAAAGAAAGAGAAAGCAATTCCATTGTAAGAGCTATTGATACAAGAAACAGCTCACAAGAATTGCAGCAGTCAAACGAGTAATAACTGAGTCATTTATGCATCATAAAGAGACCTCGATTGTAGTTGGAGCTGCATCGCACAAGTAGCCGGGAAGAAAGAAAACAACAGCAGAGGTGAACAGACCATACCTGACACAACAAGTTCACCCTGACTGGAAGAAGAGACTCTGTCGAGGTTGATAACAACAGACCTGTTGACTGGATATTTGCTTGATTTACAAATTGTCAGATTTCTGAATATGGAGCTGGAATCCTCAACAGTATTCACAGAAACAGCATATATGACTAGTAGAAGATTGTGAGGTAATCTTCACAGAAGCAGCAGAGGACTAGAAGAATATTGTATGAGCAAAGAAATAATTGCACTGTAATACATAAAGCTGGTTCGGAAATCTAAATAATCAATGAACCTCAAATAATATTTTTTTCTTTTTCAAATGATGTGATTAATTGGAAAAGATATTTATCAATATAATTTTTTTTCAAATTATTATATTTTTAAAGGGTATAAAATCTATGATAATTGGTGGAGTCATGTTGTAGTAGTGTAAATGTTGTAAATATTGTTGTAAAGCGATGTTATAGTTGTGTAAATGCTGTAAAGTGATGTTGTAAAAGTTGTTGTAGTTGTGTAAATGTTTGTAAATGTTTACATTTATCAACATGGCCAAAAACCATAATTTATTTTACAATCAAAATATTTTATTTTAATTTATTTTTATAACATTTTTTTAATTAAATTTAAAAGCTAAAAAGATTATAATTACTTTTAAGATATATTTAAATTATCTATCTTCACTATTACTAAAAATATTAGGTGGATATTTCAATATTCTGTGGTTATTTCAATTAAATCTAAAAGAAAAAGGTTATAATTACTTTTGAAATATATTTAAACTCTCTATCCTCACTATCACTAAAAATATTCTGTGCATATTTCATAGAGATTAAATCAAAGTTCTAATAAAATAAAAAATGAGAGTACTTCTATATATAGAGATGTCAAATTTATATAATATAAATAATATTATTAAAAACCAACATAGACTCATCTTAAGTAAGGATCTATCAAGCAATGAGAGGAATCAAATCTTTAAACCTTTAGTCAAATTTTGCACTCAAAATGAATTTTGCATATTGAGATATTTGATCCCTTTCAACCCTTGGAAGATCTAGAGTTATGATGGATCTATGTTGGTATTTAAAATGTAAATATACTAGCAATTGCACCAAGAGGCGCAAAGGAACGCTAGGGCGGTAGATATGTAAGGGAAGTAATTTAATGAAAATAAAAAGTTTGTGACCATATGGAATATTGGATTGTAAACTGTCAAACATATTTTTTTTTTGTGTTATCCCTAGCTAGGTAATATAAACGGTCTACGTAAATATGAAAATGTCTTGAATTTGTGTCTATGTAAATATGAAAATGACTTTGGAATAAAATTATTTTTGAACGACAGCAACTACAAGTGTGAAGCCACATCAATATTTTATGCATATATTTTAAATAAATCAGAAAAGTTATCAAAAAGTTTTTTATTTTAAATTTGGAAATAATTTTTTTAATAAAAACTTCTACTTAAAATTTTCCCATTATAATATTTATATAACACTCCACATGTTGAATTTGGAAGTAATTAATATTTATATAACACTCACATTTTGAATTTGGAAGTGATTTTTATTTTTTAGTTTTTCACATTTTGAATATGGAATTGAATTTTCTTTTAATAAATTTTTTCTCAAAAAATATTACAACATGCTTAATGATTTTTCTTTTAATAAAATGTTAAAATGTTTTTTCAGAGAAATATTACAAATTAAGTGCTTTGAGATGCTTAAAAAAAAATTATTAATGCCACAATTTTGTGACTCTATTATCATAGTTGATGAATATATAATGAATATATGATTATCATAATTGATTAAAACTTTTTAAACGTTAAAAGAAAAGGAAAATATAATTAAAATTGCATGGAAAGCCAACTTATAACACTAAAAATCTGGGCACACCATAATTTTTCCATCGAAGCAAAATTGATAGGTAGACACTTGTTATTGCCCTCCGATCAAAAACAAATTGAACACTAAAGGAGAAACATTTCGCCACTTCAGTTTTTGAATTCAAAAACCCTACTGAAAACCACTACTCGATATTCACATTAATCACATTCTTGATCTCCTCTTCTGTAAACTTTGGAACAGTGACCTTAAGCACACCGTTCTTCATCTGCGCTTTGATTTGATCCAGTTTGTATACTTCTGGGGGAAGTTCGATGTGGTTGCTATTTTTCTGTTTATTGCCGTCCAATTTTGCCTCTAAGAGGGATTCCCCTTTTATCACTAGGGCAGTTTCCTCGGCATAAACTTTAACTTCTTCCTTCCCCAGGCCCGACATATCCACCCACAGAAGCATAGTTTCCTTATCTTCAACAGCTTCCCACGGATTTCTCGGGACGCCTCTGACCACATCCCCTGTCCCGCGAGAAGCAGCAAAAAAGGGATTGTCGAACAGCTGATCAAGACCAAATCCCAAGCTCCTCAGAGGAAAAAACGAATCTGCAAAATTTTAGAATATTGTAAGGGTCTAGACCTTAGTTTCAAAGCAGCAAGAAATTGACATGGAGTTCAAGAGATTTTACAAGGCTTACCCTAAAAAATACTAGGCAAACCCCCGCGGCGGATTTACGGAGCCTGGCGCCTTTGTCTGTCATCTTGAATCGACGAATCGTCCTCGGGCCTATATTTCGCTGTAGCCGTTGACAAGCCCCGACACATTACAGATGCAGCGGAATCTCCTAGATGGGCCGAAGGCAACAAGCATTTCTTGACAGCCGGAATTACCGATTTCATGACGTTACTCTTTGCAGAAGCTACAGAGGCCATTTCTGTTCAAATAATTGACGTCAAGGTATGCTTACAGTTAGTAAGCTGCTTAAAACCCTGAAAAAGGATAACTATGAAACCCATGAGTCATCGCTTGAAACCAAGAAATTATCAAAAACCTAAAACACATACTGTGTTAGCCAAGAGGAAACAGAACCCTTCCGAAATCGATCATTGTTAACGAGCGCGCACAGAACCGGTGCTCAGACCCCGCTGCCAACACTCCATCCCACGAAGTGGAGGTGGGGAATGTTAAACCCGACTTACCGGCCGCGTCCAGCAGATCTCGCAAAACAACGCCCGCCTCGACTGTGAAGGGTCGTACACGTGGTAAAATCTAATTGGTTCCATGCGCGATAGGAAAACACCTTTTCATTGGCTGGGGTGAACAGTGTTTGCTCACCCCAAGCCTGCAAAGAAAACGCCTCCGGCGTAAAAATAGTCAGAAACACGTTGCAGTGTACATAAATGATATTTGACAGTTTGATACTCTATACACCCAAACTTCGATGTTGGTAGGCCACTTCGTCAAATGTTTTTTCACACTGATAGAGTCGCTTACATTGAAGTTGTAGGTACTTTATTTAATAAAGTGTCATCAACTTATTTTTAGGGACTGTAAAAAAAAATATTAAGTTGTTTTTAATGAGATTTTCTAAAAAATTTTGGTAAAAAATTATTGAAATTATAAATTTAATGAGTAATTTTTGCAAAATTAAAATGGGCTAAAATTTTTTAAGATATTGAATTCACATATAGAATTAAAAATAAATTTAAATAATACAAATCAAAATTTTATCTCAAAATTTTCCATAAATTTTTGACACCAAAAAAATCAAAAAAATCACAATTACAATACCCAAAAAATTACATAAAGATTTCATACCAATAAACTAACCTGAAATACCAACAAAATGTATATGTTATTATATGAACTCTAATGTGAATGTGTTAATTGGATTATCATTAGCATGTCACATCCACTTTATAAACTAATTTATATTATTAAAATCAACGTGTCACACACAATGTGACATTGTTCATCACTCCCCCAACTTGAATGGCTGACATCAACATGGTTATAATAGGGGAAGTGATGATCCCCTCAACTAATATTGTTGAATTCATGTACCTCATGATTCCCTTACTAATTTATTTAAGAAAAACATGGGCCACAAAGTAGTTCCGCCTTAAAATTGTTTTCTCTTCATTTTAATAGCAACATCAAATAATTTGAGTAGATCCAACATGGTTATAATAGGGGAAGTGATGATCCCCTCAACTAATATTGCTGAATTCATGTACCTCATGATTCCCTTACTAATTTATTTAAGAAAAACATGGGCCACAAAGTAGTTTTGCCTTAAAATTGTTTTCTCTTCGTTTTAATAGCAACATCAAATAATTTTAGATCCACGAGTTGGACAATGCCCCTAGCGGATCTGAAATCAACATCGAAAACAATGGCTTTATATGGTGGAGAAAATATTGTAGTAAATCGAGTAATAATTATTTCATTAATTTCCTATTGTTATCATTATAATATTAGTTTTATTCAAACTGCGCTAATGAAAGTGACCCTAGATTTATATGCATTGCATGTATAGTATATGGCATCAAGTGACCGGTGGACTTAACGGTGGACTTCATGCATGGTTGCGCTTTGCATGAGGCCCACGTGCCTCTGGCTCTCTTAAGCAAACACTAAACACGTAAACAACGAACTCTTTGCAAATTCTTGTGGTAATTTTTCAGGGATTCTGGCGGGTACGGAAGTTGTTGGATCCATTCATAGTAACAGTGATACCCCTTCAATTGGCCCAGGAGCAAATGGCACAGTACTGGAATCAAGTAATGATGTCGTTCGTAGTCAGATAGGTCTTAAAAATATTGGCTTCTCAGAGGATGGCAATTCACATAGTCTAGGAGTGGATTCTTCAAACCAAATGTTTGGGTTTCCTGAAGCATTTACATTCCAAAGCCCGCTTTCCAACAATTTCCTTCAGCAAGGTAGAGGAAATTAGAAATCCAATCTGCTGCAAATTGCAATTAATGCTGTAGCAATTTTGGGAGTAGATTGGGTCATGACTACCATTAAATCTTTTGAAGTTCTGCGGTTGTTGGTAAATATGGGGCATAGATCGGAGGGATTGGGTTCAATGCTCAGAACGTCCAAGAAAGTTAATTAATAGGAGAGAGCAAAAAGACAATCGGATTTTCTTTAGTGCGTGGAAAGGGGAAATTGAAAAAGAAGATAGAATTCTGTAACAAATGAAGCTTTCAACTGACTTTTGTCAGCACAATCCATTACATGTATCTCCTCCATCCGGCGTTTACTCTATAATACCACGAATTCTTCGCTTGTGTCCGATAGTTCGAATCTGGTGTGGCAGAGCTGGGATCATCCCACGCACACCGCTGAAAAGAGGGTAGACACTTGTTTCGAATTCATCTGCGACGAATACAAGTGCTGGATCTTATAAGCTCGTTATGGAACCAGGAGGGTTGGTTTTGTTTAGCTCAATCCAGGAGCCTTATTGGTCTATAGGACTGCAAGGGCTGGACTACCAAGGCATTCTGAAGCCATGCTTTTTTAATTCCTCGTCTCTCATCTCCGAAGCCGTCTATACGGGGTAGAATTTGACAGTTTCTCTCATTGGACCTATCGGAAAACCATCGTCTTTTTCTTCCTGCGTTAATGGGAATCAATCGATGTCAATTGCTCCTCCTAATTTCGATAATGAAAACGAGTATAGGTTTCTGAGACTTGACGGTGATGGAAACCTTCGCGTCTACCGGCTCTCTCCGAAGCCTGGACATAATGATGTCAAAGACTGGAGCACGGACTGGGAACTGGACCCATCTAATAGGAATTGCATACTGCCCACAGTCTACGGGCCTTACGGCATCTGTGACAATGGCCAGTGCAGCTGCCCGGGCTCCGGAACAGAGGACAAATTCAATCAAATCCAGAACTTGGAGGTGACGCAGGGATGTTATAATAGTCAGGGCGAGCCGACGTGCAGCCAGCCATTAGCAGCTCAGCATTTCATGAGCCTTGACCGGGTGGATTACTATCCGAACGACTACCTGAAGCCTGAAGAAAACGTCTCCACAGTCGAAAAATGCAGGAGCTTGTGCAATTCCAGTTGCTCCTGTGCCGTAGCCTTCTTCCGCAGCAGTTCCTCGTCCTGTTACCTTGCAGATGCCCCACTGTCGAGCCTGACCGTACACGTGGAAAAATGGGATTGGTTCCATGCGCGATAGGTTCCTGCTTTTTCATTGGCTGGGGTGAACAGTGTTTGCTCACCCCAAGCCCGCAAAGAAAACGCCTCTGGCGTAATTAATAACAAAAAATATTTTAGTTTGACTATTAAATAAAATATTTGAATGTCCATGTTATATAACTTAATTTTATATCAATTTTATATAGATAAAAAACAAGTAATTTAATTTTTAAAATTTCTTATACTTTCATTTTCCATTAGGAGGGAGATGTATAATTTATTCCATTTTTAACATTTAAAAAACATTAATTAAAACAATTTAATGTGAGTTGTAAATTAAATATTTGAGTGTGCCTGAAGTTTATTATGAGTTAATATATTGAAAACATTTTATTAATGCTCAAAACTAGCATAGATGCATCTTAACTCGAGATTAGGTTTGCATCTTGAGAGATTTGATCCATCTTGGCACTTGGTAGATCCAAAGTTAAGATGCATCTAAGCTTGTTATAGATTATTATTTACTTGTGAGCTAACTCATTATTGTTATTTAAGGAAAATTTTATTATCTAAAGAATGTTTTTTGGATTTCAGTGTTAGAATTAATGGAGAAAGCTAGACTTAGTTGTTTGTTGTGATAAGGATAGGATTGAGACTTAAAGATTAATTCTGAGATTCTACTACCTAGGGAGTGGTTCAAACCACCCTATTAGTGTGTAAGACTATATGTACGAGGTTCTTCTGAATGAATAGTGAGCAGGGTGTAGGAGTGCTTTGCCACTTTCTAGGTAACTCACCTGGAGAGCCACATAATTAATTTATTATCAGTTTTAATCATGGTATCATAGCTTCAGGTACAAGTTAGGAGAGTTTTTTTCTCCATTGAGAAAGAACTCCTGGGTAGAGTGCAACCTCCTTTGATTCGTACAGTCCATGAGTTGTGTATCGGTCTCTATGTGCATCGATTGGAGGGATACATCATAATCTGTTGATTACCTGTGTTGCACTCCTTTCCAAATCGATCTGATTCCTGTGATTTTTATGTTTTTTTTCACAAATTTCCTTGCAGGATCGGAGGAGGCCGAGTCAGTGTGCTTGCTGAGATCACTGGTCCGATCTGCGTCAAATCTACAGAGTCATAGATTTTTTTTTTTCTTCATCCAATTTACAGAGTAAGATTTTATCTTTACTCGTCTGTGACAGTGATGGTTCGACCTGGGAGAATGTTATGTTCACATTTAGTGACTTTTCTGTAGGGCATCCCCACTCGTTCAATGAATTCTGTCGCTTCTCATTTTTCTTTTTGGTCAATAGAATACCTACTCTATTGTAATTTCCCTAACTTTAATGAACAATTCAATAGGGACCAAGAATGCTCTTGAAAAGTTCATCGTGATTATAAAATTCAATGCACAGAGGAGCCTTTCCCTGACTTTAATGAACAATTCAATAGGGACCGAGAACGCTATTGAAAATTTGATCATGATTACAAAATTCAGTGCGTGGAGGAGCCTGCAAAAGTAGACCCATTCGTGAACGAACACGAGAGCATTCTCTTCATCAAATAAAACAATCATTTTCCCCTCCTATTCATATAAAGTTTGTTAGTTTTCGAACACACAATCTCCGATGCTTGGATTGGAGGAGGTGAGCATCACAAATCCATTAATGTCACAGTGTCTGGAGAGCATGCAAATCAAGAGGCGATCTGCATTGAGAGGTGATTTGAAACCTTGATCCTGAAGCTTGGTGTGAGTGCTTCAGATTCAGGTTGCATTGGTGACTTTGCTTCAGACTTTGTTGTGTTACATAGAAGCCAAATTCTACACCACAAGGTTTTATGGTTGAAGAGCTGCCAAAGGGAGTATTCTCCCGCCAACGTGGTAACGGGGTTTTTGGAGCTCTGAAGAGGACCGAGTGGAGTCAAAAATAATTTTGGAAGTGAGATATGTAGAAATTTATAATACACTTATGCATTGCCAGATTATCTTGATCTAACAATTATATGCCACTATTAAATACATAATCCTTCTACTTAAATTCTTGCGAAAATTTAATCGCCAATTGAAAACACATGAAGAAAGATCAATCACACATAACACAGATGTTTTTACTGGGAAAGCATAAAGCTAAAAACCCCACTATCATATATTATGTATATAACATGTATCATGAAACAATCTCATATGAAACTCTACTCCAAGAGCTCTCAGTACAATATAAAATCGTCTCACACTGTCATACAAAAATTGGCATAAACATGCACCAATTTACTGCCTCCTGATAGCCTGCCTCCACTACACAATCCAAGTTGTTTACAAATACCAATTTGATGCAATCATGCCCTCCTTGACTGTGAAATCCTCATTTATATCTCCAATGTGTGTTTGGTTTCACTTGTACATCCACTATTTTCACAACTGATAGTTAAACTGTCCCTTTCACCTATCTCTCAACTAGGTCTCCACTGGATCTGACATGTATGTAGTTAATAATAGTAAATCTTCAGTTGCATGTGAGATCACTCCATGTGAATTAATTTAATATTTAATTCATTGATCTCTCACTAGTGTATCTTTAGTTACAACTAGTTACACCTAGCACAACTGAGTTTAACCCACTTAACCGAGTTAAACTACTTTACAACTCACATAACTACACATCCAACTCTGTTACAACTTTGTATCACTTAGTTACAACGAATTCCACTAGCATGTCCCACCAACCAACCTTTGAACTCGAAATTCCGTCAGTTAACTAGTTTTCCACATTAGTTAACTGAAATCAAGTGCTTCAAGAGAATAGATTATTATTTATTGTCTAATTATTGTTAAGGGATAAAAATAATAGACATGCATTCTATTTTTATACATGCATTCCACGAAATAACTTCGCACGTGCATTCCAAAAATAGATTCCCATCCATCCATATAATTTTATCAACCATCTATAAATAGATTACTACTAAAAATAGACTTTGATCCAAGTTCTAAAAATAGACATATCACCTAAAAATAGCCTGCAGGCCCCACCTAGTGTAGGTGCTTAATTTTCACTAGGATCATCATCTTATTGAATCTCAGCACTAATTCTCAATAAGAAAGGGATTATCCTTCACCCCGATCCTGTCTCTATGGTATTCGAATTTTCTCTTGGTGAGCACCTTCGTCAGAATATCTGCATCCTGATATTTCGTAGGAATGTACTGAAGAAACATGACCTTCAGCTGCACACAATCTTTGATATGATGATACCGGATATCTATATTCTTAGAACTATCATGAAACATAGGATTAATCAAGAGTTTGATGCAACTCTGATTATCAAAATGAATCACTGTAGGATCTAAATGAGAACCAAACAAACAGACCAGGATCTTACTCATCCAAATAGCCTCACATGCAGCTTGAATTGCTGCCATGTATTCCACTTCTGCTAAACTGAGTGCCACAGACATATGTTTCTTGTTGTACCAAGAAACAGTTATAGATCTGATACTAAAAACCACTTCTGATGTGCTCTTTCCTTCCTTTGGGCTGTGTTATCAATCCAGTAAATTCTTAATTTGTGGGATTTTGGTTTAAGTCAAAGAATACTAGAGGTAACCACAAACCTAATTCAAACTCTAGGATCTAGCCTTCCTAGGGTTCAGAGAGGGCTCTCTCTTTAAGATTTAATTTTGTTTTAATTTTGAATATTAGGCTAGTTATTAAATGCAGATTTGTTTTTTTTTTTTGTTGTATTTGGTGGGAAAATTTCACTTGCAGGGTAGATGGAGGGAAATCTACTTGTCCATTGGGATATGGAGTCTAATTCAAGCTAACAGAACTGGTATCAAGGCCTAAAAGGTCAAATGTCTACAGGGCAAGGTAGATAACCCTTGGAGATCTTGGGAAAAATGGTTTTTGAGGTGGTATGATTGGGATAAAGGGAACTTAAATATCCTTTGATCTAGAAAAGGGAAGTAGTAGATAGAGGTCAAACGAGAGAGGGAGCAATTAAGGGTTCTCTAAACTGAAAATCAGAAGAAAACAAAGAAATGATAACTAGTCAAAAACAGGGTGCTATTAAACATGTCCTTTAGTAATACTCTTAGTTATACATTCAGATTTAGAATTAAAACACAAATGTATACATGAAACAAAAGAAGATAACAATGAAAAGTTTAAAGAAAGTACTTCACTCTAGGTAGCTTATCACAGGGATCCTGAAGTATGATTCCAAAAGAGTGATCCAGTCTGCTGCTCAAAATCAAAATCCAAAGCCTTCAAGTCAATGAGAATATCTATAGTAATCTCCAGCAATTTTATTCCACACCAAAAATACTTCCAAGAGTGAAGTATTTATATAAAATGTTTTACAAAATATCCTAGATGACTTCTAGGAATAAACTTAGGGAAATTAAATCTTTTACAACAATAATAGTGACAGCTTGCTCAACAAACTAGCAAGTTGTCCTATTTTATTCAAAATAAATAGAAACAATTTGTAGATAAGAAGCAACTGACTGCTTATGTGTCTTTCCTGCTAGCTTTTGAGATATTTTTCAAAATCTAGTTACCTTCACTCATACTCTTTCACGCTGATACTCTTTATTATTGATCCTCTTTCAATTCTGATACTCTTTACCTTCAGTAAAACTATCTTCTTGCTATAAAAATTTGTTTTTACTATGAAATCAACAAACATAATTTTTGTTCTTCATTCATTTGCCTTTCTTTCTTCATAGAAAATCAGTCAATGCCTGCCACTCCTCATTTTTAGGAATTCTAATATTCTTGAGTTTCCTAAAATTTTCATCAGCCTCAGTGTACTTGGAAAATGTGGGTTTGATGATAAAAAAATGTTTGATTTCATACTGCAAATAAAATAGATCTTCAAAACTTTTTAAGAAATACTTTCCTTGTGGGAATTCCTTGGCTTGTTGGCTTGTTCACCTATTCTTTGGCATGTTCTCTGATCTTTTTTTCATAATCATTTTGTGGCATTAGCTTTTCATTAATCACCATAAAATCTAGAAGTCCATTTTGCCTCAAATTGGTGAATTTAACCATGAATCTAGTGACAACAGTATTCATTCCTTCACAATTATCCTCAAGCTGCCTCATAGGATTTCTTTTAGTGGTTACTTTCCTAATTTCTAGGATTGTGGTTATTCTATCATTGATCTTTAACTCTTCAAGTTGCTGTCTGTTCTTGCTGTTTAGGAAATAAATTAACCTAACAGCCTGTTCTAGTTTATCTGTCAATTCTTCTTGTGTCTTTTGGATCTTTGCCTGAGCTACTAATAGTAAATCTCTCTGCTCAAAAATTACTTGAATTGATGGCCAAACATAATTAATGGCTTTAATTACATTATTCCATAAGTAATTTTTAATATATGACATTTGGTCCTTGAGAGTTAACTCTTTTTGGAGCTTCTTTACCTCTTCACTCAATCTGTGAGCATTCCGTTCATGTATTTTGGCATCTATTTGAGCTGCTTTTCTTGTCTTCTCAATATTTTCAATTATCTAAGTCAATATGTTGATTTCATTGGTTTTGAAGGAAATTTCCTCCATTGCCTTTACTAGTTGACTGCTTCCACCTGTAGGTGGCAACATTGTGGTAGAGGATTGATTTACTAAAGTAGTTGAAGAAGTCACTGGCACTGCAGTGCACGGTGGCTCTTTAGGTGCCAATTTCTCTCCTAAATTAGATGGTACTGTTGCTGTGATGACTGGGATAACAGTGGGAATAACTGTTTCCTTGATTGTCTCTTTTTCTTGGACAACTTGGTCCATTTGCACTTCCATTTATTTGATTTGAGCTGTGAGTTGAAGTATCAAGCTCGTCATTTCATCTTTCTCCTTCTGATCCTGTAAAACTTCCTTTGTTTGAGGATGTTCTCCATGAGGAAGCTCGAGCTGTTTCCTTAAGGCAATTATGTCCTCATTTTTCTTTTTTAACCAATGCTTCAACTACTTTTATGTTTGTAGGATCATATCCTACCTGCAATATTAATTATTCTAAGGCCCTTATCCTTAGATCCTTTGCATATAGTGAAGCTTTATCCATTTTCATTTGGTCCTGCATATTAGAAATTGTATTTTGAAGTCTGTGAGCACTCATAGCTTTTGTCATCACTGTGGAATAAAGCATCTCTGATGTTTGCCTGTGAAATTCAATCTGATCCAACTCATGGATTTTATCTGTGGCTACTTCCATATCAAGATTTTTATAATCAGCCACTATTTTTGGCACTAGTACAGTGGGCTTTAAAACTGGCATAATCAATTTTTTAGTTGAATAATCAAAGGCTGATAGGAATCTATTTTGGTTACCTGGCTTCTGCTTCAAAAACTAAGAATATATTTCAGTTTTGATTTCCTCATTCTTTAATTTGATTTTCTTTTATTTTTCCTTGATATCTAAATCCTTCTCCTCATCTGAGTGTGAGGAGGAAGCCTCCATACTGTGTTGCCTCTCCATTATTTGTGCATCTTCATTATTCAACTGTTCCTGATTCTGATTTGGCTCACTAATGATTACAATGGCTACATTGGTCTCTTTTTGTGCAGTGTTGGTATTCAAAGGTTGTGTTTCCTCAACATCAATTGTTACTTTGCCTTTAGCTGTTGTATCCAGTTTAGTCCTATTATTGTAAATGATTTTAAATTTTGTCTCTGTGGTAGTTTCTGTAGTATAAGCTCCTTCTTCTCTGATTCTTTTAGTGGATGCTTCTGGCTATTTGGAAACTTCCAAAGGATGACTAGTATTCCTCTGGTTTATTGCCTCTGTTAAAGTATTCTCAATCCACTCAATTTGATTAGAAAATTTCTCTATATCTGGCTTTGACTCATGGATAAAGGGAGTCAATTTACATTTTACCCTTAGTTTACTTAAGATCCCTTGTGGATCATAATTCCATGGGAAGCTTTCTTCTAATTTTTCTTCCTGTAATTGACTTGCTGCTTCCTTTTCTGCTTCTCTTTGATTACATATAAAAGGCCCAATTTGATTTTTGAGTTTAAACCAAGTCTTTTTCTTGGCTACCATAAAATTAATTGAATCTGAATTCAGGAACTGCCTAATGTAATCTAAGTCAAAGATCATCACAGATGGATGCTTAGGTAACTTGTACGGCAACAGGTTAGAACCAAAAACTCTGATTTCAGTGAATTCCTTATATATATACCAATCTCCTAATTTTCTTTGCTCTGATAGCTGCAAAATTCTCTTCATTTCCTCACTGATTCTAGGTTGTTATTCTTTTGTCAAGATGGTGGTCAATGGATGCACAAACAACTCAGAAAAATCTGAATAACTGAATTTTGTCCCTTCTTTCTTGAGTATAGATGTCCAGAAGACAACTGATAGAGGTTTTCCTTCTATATCCAATTTCTGAAGTGAAATAGGAAATTTCTTTGATTAAAATAATAGAAACAAGTGTAAAAGATAAGAGGTATATCTGAATACCCCTTCTAGCTACAAATTAGACAAATGATAGTGAATGTTATCAGCCATAAAACCAGCATAGTCAAATATCACTGAGGGTGACTGTCATGGAGAGAATGTAGACAAAAATCCCAATATTGACTCATCAGTATGTTCATTGGTGAAATACCCAAGTATAAAGGAAAGCATGGAGATAACATGCCTTGAACCTTCAAGGAATTTGGCAGTGGAATATGGAGGGTTTAATTTTGGGATTTCAACATGTAGAGGCATGAAAGTCTGGAAGATCATAAACCTTTTAGGAAAGTCTAAGTTAATGTATAACTTAGTGAGGGCTTCAATGGACAATGTACTGCT
This sequence comes from Pinus albicaulis, assembly GCA_034641835.2. Taxonomy (NCBI): domain Eukaryota; kingdom Viridiplantae; phylum Streptophyta; class Pinopsida; order Pinales; family Pinaceae; genus Pinus; species Pinus albicaulis. The sequence continues at coordinate 1,053,315,603 of CM076582.1, forward strand.
TGAGGGTGTGACTGAAGCTGCAACATCTGGTTTATAGACTCTGCTGTAATGGTAAATTGGACCTCTTTGTTTGCATTGACAATAGCTCTTTGTTCAGGGATGTAGTACTGGTGACACAGTCTAATAAGTTCTTGACAAGGGTGTGTCAGGGGGACTACATATTTAGGTAAATTGGATTCCCAAATATGAACATCTTCTTTCTCATCTAGGGATTTTTCAAAACACCAGTTGTGTATATCTAACAAATTGAACTCAACTATAGGATCAACTATTTTTTAGTCAATGTCTGCTAGAGGAATATGCTCAATATTAAAAACTGGAGGCTGCAATGGGTTGACTACAATGGCAGTATTTGGAGTCATGGCAGGAGTAGCTTTGGTAGTCTTGGAACCTTCAGATTTGTTTCCAATATGTTTTTTAGGCATTTTTACTGGCTTCTGCAAGCTTAAACTATTTGCAGAGGTAATTTTACTATAATAGAGGATTGTTTAGGAAATTTCATCAAAATAGAATGTCTCTTTGTATTTGATGCTCAATTAGGTCTCTCAAATGAAGTTGTGAGTTTTAAACTAGTCAAACACAGAAAACAGGGGTTTTTTGAGTCTCTTAACTGTAAATTGGGCTCAAAATTTGATAAAAAAAGGTTTTTCAGAAGATACAGGGCACTTGCAGAGGATTTCTGGCCTTTAGAGCTTGAAATTGACCCTAAAACTGTGGAAAAATGATCAATTTCCTAAAAAATGGTGTGTAGTAGACAACTAGGGTTCCTGGGAAAATTTGGCCAGGGTTTTGCCTGTTTCTGGGACTTTTGGGCAATTGAAATTAATCAATTTCTTGATTTTAGGATAGATTCTTCTCTTTTAAAAGGTTTTTTCAATTGAATGTAGGTTAAATTCTGATAAAATTACCTGGTTTTGACGCAATTATAGGTTTTAACAAATTTTTCTGCAATCTTCTCGTCGAATTGGTTTCTTCAGAGGTTGAACTGGAGCAATTGTGGCTCCTTGGAAATTATTTCACGTTTCTTGGGCATTTTCAGAGGTTCTAGATGTTAAAACTAGCAAGAAATGGCTATCAGGGGACTCTGCGCAGGTTTATACAGTCGGGAGGGCAAACAATGGTTCAAATGCGAAAGATAGGTAAAAATGTATATACAAATTTTTTATTAAACAATATTTGCATTAACCATTTGGCATTAATTATAGGTCGTGTCATGGCTGGAAGGTGGTTTTCGATTTATTGAAAGGGAAAAGACTGGCGGTAAACACGTGTGTTTTTAGTAGTAAGCAGTTTTAATGAAAACCCACACGATCCAACCATAAGAGGCCACGTGGAGGGGAGGGTTTATTGCAAAACTGCCCATTTCGCATGGATTTTGCAATGGAGCGGTCGGGCACTTTGTTCACGTGACATTCCTTCTAAACCGTCGGATTAAAAGCTTTGAAGCGAAGGGATGAGATTGCTCGAGAGCTGCGTCGGGATGGAAAGGTGGAATCGGGTTGGTTTAATTGCAACAGAAGGGTGTAATATGGGTTTAAACCTTTATAATAAATTGAGGAGTATAGGTTTAAAATGTATATATGTGGGTTTAGTTATGTAAAGCGGCGGGATAAATATTTATTAAAACATATGATAATTTTTTAATAAATATACAAGGTGTGATTAATGGTTTAAACATTATAATAATGTTTAATACAATCTACAAAGTGCAGGCGGGTTAGGACTGCAAAATTTAATAAAAATGTTTCGCAGATGTGCATAATGATACGTTATTTTATATAGTTTTCTAACTTTTTTGAATAGTTAAACAACTATAGGGCGGGATATTTGCATATGGATAATCTTTTAGACCAAATGGATTTTTATTTTGGGATTTTCATCTAAGCACATGGGATAATATACTTTGGTCAAAAGCTTATAATAGTGGGTTTTTTTGGGGTTTGTTAGATATAATGGAATTAATAAATATGAAAGGGTATCTCTTAGGGATTTAATAAAATATGTTAAAATTTAACATGAGAGGGGATTGAAATGTAAAACAAAGTACACATTATCTCCAAATATAAAATAATCAAACATTTTCTCATCTTTATATTTCTTTGAATAATACTTAGGATAAATGTGACTTTGTGGGTTTTTATGAATGTTTATGAAGGGATGAAATTAATTATTCTATGGTTAAAATTTTACTGAGTAAGAGTGTATTTTTACTTAGGAAAAAGGGTTCTTAGTACATGAATGAAGGGTAAATGATGATAAATGATGATTTAACCTAAGAACTCAATATTTTCAACTAACAAGTCATAGAGCCTTGGGTCCGGTCCCAACAAAAGTCAGAGAAATGCTCTGAGCCTGTTTGACTAATAGCTTAGAATATTGAATACTCATGGGGGATGGGAAATTAGTGATTTTTCCTGATGATGTATCATTTACATTATTGATCCACTTCTTTCTACCTACCCAACTTCCATTTCTAACATTTTTTCTTCATTTTGTAGGTACATTTAGGCTTGCAACCTTAAAACATTTTCTTTCAAAGCATAAAACTAATCTAAATCTACCTTATTTCATCCGAGGGCTTAGATTAAACTATCGAGCTCCTCATTATTCTCTACCTATCTACTGATTTTTCAAGTTTAAACAGTTTGACAAATCTTCATTCTCTATTTAAAACATGAAATTGAAACATGAAAAGTTAATATTAAGTTGTTTAACTAATCATGGATTATGGCATTTATTGACACTCTGCACATAATCATTTATGCTTTGCAGTAAAAAGTAAAGGTAGTGGCATTTGGATTTGCTTACTTTCAGGTTTCATTTCTTTTCTTTTGGGGTATATATTTTTCTAAGTCCTTTGATATTTCTTTTAGGTCTTTTTACCCTCTTTTTGATTTTTTATTATTTTCATTTTTTCAAAATATGGGAAAACAACTTGCATAATGCAAGTTATGTACATATTTACAAGACTTATCAAAGTCAATTCAAAATTTTATGAACCCTATTATTATAGGACCTTAACAGTGGCTCCACATGGGGATGACATTTCGTGGTGAAATATCAAGAACTCTAAGACTTAGTAGCCTTTGAAATTTGACTGAGATAACCCTGTAAATGTCTTCTAATATTTGCAACTTATTCATATTTATGATATTTACTTTTCAAAGCTTAGGGCCTTCTCTTCGGGCTTCAACTTTTCTAAGGAAACATCCAATCCAATCTAAACTTTGCAATGTATATATACAATGATCAAAGTGAATAAAATCTAACTATTGGTTAACTTAGGTGAGTAGTAGTGCTTAAGAATTCTACCATTAACTGGTCCTTCTTGCATATCTTTTCCATCCAATTATTTAAAAAAAAAAGCATTATTACCTCTATATCCATAAAGTACATAAGGCCCTTTCCATAGAAAATCAAATTTCCCATGTTTTCCTTTGTCTTCTCTTCTGGAATCCCATTTTAACACTTTATCTCCTATGTAAAAATCATCCTCTTTATTATTTTTATCATAGATTTTCTTGATGTTATCTTGAATGACTTGAGATTTGACATAAACTTCTTCCCTTGTTTGTTGCAAGTGAATAGTTTGATTTATCCTTATTTGAATGTCATTAGTTTCAACCTGTAATTCTTGGATCATTTTCATCACTGGTACACCTAGGGAGGAAGGAAAAACAACATTCATTCCATAAACTAGTTGGTAAGGTGAAGTACCAATGGATTTCTTAGTAGTAAGTCTATCTGCCCATAAGGCATTGAATAACTTCTTATGCCAAGTTTTTTTATTGTCTTCAAGTAATTTTTTGATGATATTTACTAGGCTTTTTTTTTAGGATTCAGCTAGGACATTACCTTGGGGGTAATATGCAGTAGAGTGGCCTAGGGTAATATTGTATTTGTGGAAAAAGTCAATAATTTTCTTAGATTTGAATGTTGTTGCATTATCAGTAATTATCTTTTGAGGGCACTCAAATCTTGAAAGTATGTTGTTTTCTAGGAAGGAAATAATGACAGTATCAGTGGATTGTCTGGAAGGTATGGCTTTAATCCACTTAGTAAAATAATCAGTGGCTGTCAAAATCCACTTATGTTGGCCTGAAGAGGGAGGGTTAATTTCACCAATGAAATCTAAACCCCATTGTTGAAATTGCATTTCAGTTGAAATTGGCTTTAAAGGGAGGGGCAATATTTTCTTCTTGCCCTCAAAAATTTAGTACTTATGACATGAAGTAACATATTTTTTGACATCAACAAACAAGGTAGGCCAGTAAAAAATAGCTCTCAAGATCTTGTCTGCAGTATATTTCCAGTATAAATGTCCTCCATAGTCACTTGCATGAAATTCTTCAAGTATCTTGTCAGCTTCTTCTATTAGTATACAATTTAGTAAAATCCCACTATGATCTCTCCAAAAAAGTACATTATCTAAGATACAAAATCTTACTGCTTTAAGTTTCAAAAATATAGCTTTAGTTCTAGACAATCCAGGAGGAGCTTGTAAGTTTGGGAGTACAAATATAATATCTGTATACCAAGGTGAGTGTGAAAAGGCTTAACTAATCAATGGAGTCGCCATCTCTTCCTATTCATCTACTTGAGCAATGAAATTTATATCTAGGGCATTACAATTGGATTCATCCATAAGTCTGGCTAATCCTTGACCTTTAATGAGCTTGGTGGGTTTAATCTCTATGTCATATTCCAAGATACTGGAAATCCACTTACCTCTTCTTCCATCAGGACCGTCTTGATTAAGAATGTTTGTAACTACAAAATTTGGGACATAGGCAATAATGTGTGAGTAGAGAATATAAAATATGAAGTCTTTAATGGCCTTAACCAAGGCTAGGGCTTGTTTTTCCATAATTTTGTACTTCAAAGAGGCATCTCTAAGGGCTTTACTGAAAAAAGCTATGGGTTTTTCAAATCCTTGATCATTTTTCTGCAGTAAAACTGCAGCAATGGTGTGTTCTGAAGCAAATGAAAAAATCATGAAATCTTTCTTAAAATCGGGACTTATTAGGACTGGAGTATTAGTTAAGGCTTGTTTGATAGAGTCAAATGATTGTTTAGACTCAACATTCCATCTAAGAACTGAATCTTTCTTGAGCATATTATTCAATTCTCTAATTATTTCAGCTAGATTAAATATGAATCTTCTTAGAAAATTTATCTTACCTAGAAAAGCTTGTAATTATTTGTTGTTTCTTGGTGGATTGATGTTGATAATTGCTTCTATCCTAGCAGGATCTATCCTAATTCCTTCTTTTGAGATTATATTTCCAAGTAACTTCCATTCCTCTAATCCAAAAAGACTTTTCTTAGGATTTAAAGAGATGCCATATTTCCTACACTTAAGAAAACTTGTCTCAAATGATCCAAGTGTTCATTATCTATTTTGGAAAACACAGTAATGTCATCTAAATAAATAACTAAGAACTCATGTATTTCTTTTGCAAAGGCTATGTCCATAGCCCTTTGAAAGGTTTCTCCTTCATTCATTAGTCCAAAGGGCATTTTTACAGAAATAAAAGTGCCCCAAGGAGTAGTAAATGATGTTTTAGCTTGGTCTTCTTCTTGAACTAGGATTTGGTTATATCCTGAAAAACCATCTAACAATGAAATCCTTGAAGAACCTACTACCCTCTGTAATATGTGCTCCATTTTAGGTAAAGGGTAATTATCCTTTAAAGATACTTTGTTAAGATTTCTAAAGTCCACACACAATCTAATTTCTCTTGTTTTCATTCTTGTAGGAACTAAGTTTGAAACCCAATCAAAATCTATGATTGGTTCAATGGTCTGGGCATCATACATTCTTTTAACTTCTTTTTCAAACAAAGGTAATAGTATAGGGTTAATCCTTCTCAACTTTTGTTTTAATGGCTTTTGATTTTTTTTTTATTGGAATTTTGTGTTGGATTATGTTTGTATCATAAGCTTTTAAATATTCATAACTCCAAGAAAACACATCTTGATATTCCTTTAAAAGCTCAATATATTTATCATTTTCTTGTTGAGGTAAACCTTTGGGCAGTTTGATTATCTTTGGTTTTGATTCTATACCAATGTTACACTCTTCTATGTCAGATCTTAATGGCTCCATTTTTTGTTTTCTAGCTACATCATTAGAGTCAAAAAGATCCTCCAAGGGAGTTAAACCTTTAGGTAGAAAATTATCCTTAAGATTCACTATATCTGATTCATCTTCAAGAATTTCTTCAATCTCTACTTTTTCTAAGCTATTTGTATTAGCTTGACTAAATCTAGTGAGTTTATCAAACTTTATTTTATTTACATCTAATTCATTTAAATCTATTTCACAATCCAAATCATAATTTACTGTACAATGTGTATCTATAATACAATTCTGAAATTCTCCTTCATTGTTCATAAACTTGTAAATTTTTTCATCCTGAGAAAAAAATTTCCAATACTTAAGATTATCTGGAATCATTGGCCTATGTTTGACTTCAGTAGTATATCTATGATTAGGTTGGAATGGTAAGTTGCATGTGCTAGCAAAATTTTCAAGACAATGAGCTTGTATATTTTGTTTTCTAGGTATAACAACAAACTTGCATTCCAATAAATCATTAGTTAAATCTATGATAGTGTTTCTATATCTACTTAGTCTGGGATTGTAAATTGAATAAACTCCATTTACTTGTTTAATGATCAAATCTGAATCTCCCATGATTAAAATTATTTTTCCTCCTGAGTTTCTAATGGTTTGGAGTCCTACGATAAGGGCTTCATACTCGGCCATATTGTTTGTACATTTGAAATTTAGCCTGAAAGCATGACCTTCTGAATGATTGGTATGCATATTTTTTATCCATACTCCTGCTCCTGCTCTTAACTTATTCACTGAACCATCAAATTCTAAATGCCATTTAGATTCATGAAAATTTTTATCATTATTTGGTTCTCCGTTTTTATACAATAGTTCAGTTTGGATTTCATTTGTTACAGAGTTACAAAGAATGAAAGAATCAAGGTCAGTTGGTGTAGAGTAAATTGGGTAGTTTATAGATCTTTCAGCACTACTGACCATGTATTTCATTAATTTTTCTCTATATAACATTTTAGGCTGGACAAACATCGAGATAGTAACATAAGACATGTCTAGTTGTAGAGATCCCTGCAACTTTTCTCTCCATGAGCGAGAAAGAAGCATACCATATTTTGGTGGGATATCAGCTACTACAATGTCCATCCATATACTCTTACCAAGGTATTGAACTATTATTACACACAAATCCTTAAATAAACCTAAACATTTAACCTTACTGGAATCAAAAGAAAAAAAATATTTGTATGGCCTTGTAATTTCTAGATTTAGAGTTTCCATGATGGCTTTTGGCATTAAGTTATGGGAAGATCCTGAATCTAGCATTGTGTTATGCAGAATTTGATCATGAACGGTTAAACTGACATAGAATGAAGGAACTACACCATCTGCATGTTTTCCATTTTACATCTGGGCCAAAAATCAACTCTGGGTGATCATCATTTAGATTTACGGAGTCTTCTCCATCATTCATATTCAATGTTTCTATTATGGTTGATTTATACAAGTCATTCTTTACCAGTTAGGTCAAAAGGATTGGTATTTTAAGTTTTGAAATTTCTGATTGTATGTTGAACACAGGTTGAGATTTATTGATTTGAAGTAGTTCTTCTTTGGTAACTATAGTTTGGGTTGGTTTGCCTTGCTTTTCTATAGTTGTTTTTTCATTTTCAATTATTTTAGGATTATCTGTTTGTGTTTCCTGTGTCTTACTACTTCTAAATTTATTTTTAGGGATTGTTTGTGAAGCAGTATATGTTCTTTCTGATTCAGAATTTTCAACAAAGGCTTTAGAAGCAACAGTTTGTGGATCTACTGTTTTAGGATCAACAGAAGGCTTTTTGGGATCTAAATTTGTTGTTTTTACAGAGTTAAAAGCTTTAGTAGCAGTAGATCTTTTATAATTATTTACAACTTGAGCAAATTCATCAATAATGTCAACAATTTTAGGGCCTGATGCTTTCTTTGGACTAGAAATGTTTTGGGAGGAATTTTAGTTTTTCTTATTTTCGATTGGGAGAATTTGTAGAACTTTTGTTTTAGGGGCTTCTACTGTTTTATGACTTTTATTTTGGGAAGTTTTCTTAGTAGAAGCCTCATTATTTTTCTTGTTTCTAAGGTTATACTGGCTGTTTATTTCATTTATTTCATAGTCATAACCTTGCTTATAATCAAATGATTCACTAGAATCTAATTTAAGTTGCTGAAGTTCAAACAATTCCTGATCTTCCCGAGTTAAGAAAATGGTATTGTTGTCATCAATTCCCATTAGATTAATAGTATCCTCCTCATCATCATTATTATTCTGAGAACTTTCAGCATAGTTCTCTTGGAATGGTGGCCTAATAGTTTGGTCCGAGGATGTTTCTTTTCCTTTTCCAGAACTTATATTTTTTCTAAAGTTGGGATTTCTAATATGTTGTTGGTTATCCCACTGAGGTCTTCTCTCCATATTATCTAATCTATCAATTACTCTTTCTAAATTTTTAGCTATAACATCCATTTTTGTGTCTGAATTTTCATTTTCTTCTTTAATAGTAACTATTCTTTCATTTCTAAGTCTAGCTTTTTTGGCTAGAATGTTCACTTCTACAGTTACTGCACCAGTTTGCATTTTTTCTAAGGTATCTGCATCTCTTTCCCTTAATTGGTATGCCATATATGTATCAAATCCATCAGGGAATTTGAGCAGAATGGAATAAGGAGTAGGTTTCAGATTTGCAGGGATAGAATTATAGACACTATTATACCTAGTGCAGTAATCTTTAACTACTCATTTGCAGCTCTTTTTAAATTATCAAATTCAGACAAAATTTCGAGGGGGTTCTTTTTCTTCTCCCATTTATTTAAAAACAAAGTAAAAAAGACAACTAAATTAGTTACACTACCAGCAGCTAAATCTTTAAACCATTTCTTAATTGCTCGTGTTAAATTTTGAGCAAACAGTCTCATTTGAACATCTGAATCATCGATTTCATAAATTTCAAAAAAGTCTGTCATTTTTCTAATATGTTGTTGAGCAGAATATTGAGTAGTACCATCAAACAATGGTATTTTGTTTTGATAGTATTGTGGCATATCATGAAGTTGTTGTGGTTGGAAAAGGGGGGCATATCTATCAGCCATAGCTTGAAGCTTAACATGACTAGGAGGTAAGGTTGAACTGCTTGAAGCTGTTCTAGAAATGACAGTGGATGAACTAAATATAGTATTTGAAGTGTTGGGAAATGAGGATGATGTTTTTAAGAAATCAAAGGGTGAAATAATGGATATAGTGGATGAAGTGATTGGTGGAAATAATACTCTGGTTGTAGAGGTATTTTAGGGATAAATGGATCTGTATATGAGCTGGTAGTAGGATTTAGGAATGATGTGACAACATAAAGAGATGAATCTTTAGCTGGAATTATTGTGGTATGTAATTGGGAAGTTGAAGGTCCATTTGTATAAGTCAATAAATGAGCTAATTCAATAGCTTCATCAATATCTTTTAGAATAGTAACATTAATTTCCTCAACTTTTGTCTGATATTCAGCTTTCTTAGAACTTACTGCAATAGATTTCTGTTTTACATTAAAAAATGAAATAAAAGCAGGGTCTAAAACAACAATTTTTAAATCATTTTCCGATTTACTTTTAAATAATGAATGCTCAAATTTTAGATCAAAATCAATGTCTTGTAGACTTTCTAATTCACTAGGTAATGAAATGACTCTTATCAATGAGATTTCAGCCTTTAAATTTTATGTTTGTTTCTTCTTTTTAGAAATTCGGTCTGGGTCATCTACTATTACAACAGGCTTAGGATCCAGGTTAGACCTGGTATAATAGACTTTCCTAGAAGCCAGAATTAGAATTTTTCAATACACACAACCTATAAAAACAATATTAAAGTAAAAGGATGATTTAAAATATTTCTTTAAGACTAATTTTATGACTGAGGACTAGTTATTTCTCCAGTATGGTCGCCAGTAATGTTATCACTCTAGTAAATTCTTAAGTTGTGGGATTTTGGTTTTTAAGTCAAAGAATACTAGAGGTAACCAAAAACCTAATTCAAACTCTAGGATATAGCCTTCCTAGGGTTCAAAGAGGGCTCTCTCTTTAAGATTTAACTTTGTTTTAATTTTGAATATTAGGCTAGTTATTAAATGCAGATTTGGTTTTGTTTTGTTGTATTTGGTGGGAAAATTTCACTTGGAGGTTAGATAGAGATAAATATACTTGTCCATTGGACTATGGAGTCTAATCCAAGCTAACAGAACTGGGATCAAGGCCTAAAAGGTCAAATGTCTGCTAGGCAAGGTAGACAACCCTTGGAGATCTTGGGAAATTTTTTTTTGAGGTGGTATGATCGGGATAAAGGGCACTTAAGGATCCTTTGATCCAGAAAATGGAAGTAGTAGATGGAGGTCAAACGGGAGAGGGAGTAATTAAGGGTTCCCTACACCATAAATCAGAATTAAACAAATAAATGATAACTAGTTAAAAACAGGGTGCTATTAAACATGTCCTGTAGTAATACTCCTAGTTATACATTCAAATTTAGAATTTCAACACAAATGTATGCATGAAACAAGAGAAGATAACAATGAAAATTTTAAAGAAAGTACTTCAATCCAGATAGCTTATCACAGGGATCCTGAAGTATGATGCCAAAAAGGTGATCCAGTCTGCTGCTCAAAATCAAAATCCAAAGCCTTCAAGTCAATGAAAATATCTATAGTAATTTCCAACAATTTTATTCCACACCAAAAATACTTCCAAGAGTGAAGTATTTATATAAAATGTGTTACAAAATATCCTAGATGACTTCTAGGAATAAACTTAGGAAAATTAAATCTTTTACAACAATAATAGTGATAGTTTGCTCAACAAACTAGCCAGCTGTCCTATTTTATTCAAAATAAATAGAAACAGTTTGTAGATAAGAAGCAGATGGCTGCTTATGTGTCTTTCCTGTTGGCTTTTGAGATATTTTTCAAAATCTATTTTCCTTCACTAATACTCTTTCACGCTGATACTCTTTATTACCAATCCTCTTTCAATTTTGATACACTTTACCTTCAGTAAAATTGTCTTCTTGCTGTAAAAGTCTGTTTTTACTGTGAAATCAGCAAACATAATTTTTGTTCTTCATGTGTTTGCCTTTCCTTCTACATATAAAATCAGTCAATGCCTGCCATTCCTCATTTTTAGGAATTCTAATATTCTTGAGTTTCCTAAAATTTTCATCAGCCTCAGTGTACCTAGAAAATATGGGTTTGATGACAAACAAATGTTTGATTTCATACTGCAAATAAAATAGATCTTCAAAACCTTTTAGCAATACTTTCCCTGTGGGAATTCCTTGGCCTATTGGCTTGTTCACCTGTTCTTTGGCATGTTCTCTAATCTTTTTGTCATAATCATTTTGTGGCATTAGCTTGTCATTAATCACCACAATAACAGGAAGTCCCTTTTGCCTCAAATTGGTGAATTTAACCATGAATCTAGTGACAACAGTGTTCATTCCTTCACATTTCTCCTCAAGCTGCCTCATTAGATTTCTTTTAGTGGTTACTTTCCTAATTTCTAGGATTGTGGTTGTTCTATCATTGATCTTTAACTCTTCAAGTTGTTGTCTGTTCTTGCTATTTAGGAAATTAATTAACCTAACAGCCTGTTTTGTTTTATCTACCAATTATTCTTATGTCTTTTGGATCTCTGCCTGAGCTGCCAATAGTAACTCTCTCTACTCAAAATTACTTGAATTGATGGCCAAAAATCATGAATGGCTTCAATTACATTATTCCATAAGTAATTTTTAATATATGACATTTGGTCCTTGAGAGTTATCTCTTTTTGGAGCTTCTTTACCTCTTCAATCAATCTGTGAGCATTCTGTTCATGTATTTTGGAATCTATTTGATATGATTTTCTTGTATTCTCAAGATTTTCAATTATCTTAGTCAATCTGTTGATTTCATTGATTTTCAAGGACATTTCCTCCATTGCCTTTACTAGTTGATTGCTTCCATCTGTAGGTGGCAACACTGTGGTAGAGGATTTATTTACTGAAGTAGTTGAAGAAGTCACTGGCACTACAGTGGCCAATGGCTCTTTAGGTTCCAATTTCTCTCCTAAATTAGATGGTATTACTGCTGTGATGACTGGGATAACAATGGGAATAACTATTTCCTTGACTGTCTCTTTTTCTTGGACAACTTGGTCCATTTGCACTTCCATTTCTTTGATTTGAGTTGTGATTTGAAATATCAAGCTCATCATTTCATCTTTCTCCTTCTGATCCTGTAAAACTTCCTTTGTTCGAATATGTTCTCCTTGAGGATGCTTGAGTTGTTTCCTCAAGGCAGCTATGTCCTCTTTTTTCTTTTTAACCAATGCTTCAGCTGCTTTTATGTTTGTAGGATCATATCCTACCTGCAATACTAATTCTTCTAAGGCCTTTATCCTTAGATCCTTTGCATATAGTGAAGCTTTATCCATTTTCATTTGGTCCTGCATATTAGAAATTGTATTTTGAAGTCTGTGAGCACTCATAGTGTAATGATCCTTTTTCAGGATTCTTAAGATTATATTTCAGAGATGGACTACAGGGGCATTTATTGGATATGTCACCCTTGAAAAAGGATGAGATCCAGAGGCTACCTGGCCACTTGCAGACTCTATCTATAGAACTTGGAATAATCCCCTTTTTAGGAATTTCAAGTAGGTGCTCAAGTAAAACATTATATAAGTAAAACTGTGCAAAAGTAACGCAGATCAAGGCTTGGTTCCCCTCATTTATGTTGTATGTGACTTAAATATAGAATTTAATCATAAAAAAATCAGTCTAAGCACATTAAAAAGATCTCCCAAAAAGTAGACTAGCTAAATAGCACCCAAAGGGGAAGGCTGCAGTCAAATGCAAGCACTGCTTCACGAATTGCGCAGTTTTAGCTAATATTCAGTGGTGATCAGCAAGGATACTGATATTCTAGTAATGCAGTAGAAAATAAGCATTAGGATAAACCCCTTTCATTATACAGTAGAAAGCATGAGCTAATACAGCAATAAGTCTTTAGAAAAGAGAGAAGGAGCACATGTATATTTGCAGAAATGTTTCAACAGCGTTATTTTTCAGGAGGTTCAATAGCTGGAAGTTACAACTTAGATCTAGAGCAGATATATGGACAAAATATCAGATCTATATCATATCTAGAAACTCTATAGTTTTCTCTACAATATCCACTTGGAATTTTGAAAAAAGCATGCATGAATAAGAGTATATATGAGAAACAAGTTGCAGATCTGGAAACTACTGCAGTAAATTTTTGAATATAAAATTTCATTACAATGGATTAGATCTAAACAGAACATAGATCAGCAAGCCAATCCATGGATCACCAAGTGGAAGGCAAGCCCAGCACAAGAGATCTCTGATCTAAACTATAAGCAAGACAACCTGCAAACCCTCATACATAAATAACGCAGTTTTCCGAGTGGGACAACGCTATAGCTCAAATGAGATAGAAAACTACTAAAGAATTACAGATCTGAAGTACAAGAAATGGTACTCTCTTCCAGGAGGTCAAAGGACCCACTCCATGGAGAGAGACTCTCAAAATACACTAGATCTCTGTAGATCTAGATCACCACTTGATGCAGCTTGCAGAGACAGCAAAACCCTCAATGGATCAGCACTTCCAATGTAAGTAGGAGCTTGGCCTCAAGCCTGATAGTGGTTCAATTCAACAAAATTCCCTCCTTGAATCATCAAAGGAAGAGGTGAAACTCCTGCATAGGAATTCCAGATACAGTCCTCCATTCAATAGCAGAGAATTGTATTTGTCTATGCAAACAAATACTCAGAAATATGATCTATCAACAACCTTCTCTTGCTGCTCTCCTTTTCCTTTTATAAGATGAGAAAGCTCTTGCAAACCCTAAACCACTTTGATGAGTTAGCCCTTTTCACATTAGAGGCTCCCTTCTAGAACTGCACTGTCCCTTTTTGGATATGTAATGAACCTAGACAGCGATGTTGATTTGGTCAAGGTTGACCTAGTCTTTAGCTCAAACCTCTTTCACACCTGCAAGTGATTATTTACATAGCCCTGATTTGTCTTTTTTCACATGGGAATTGATTTATTTAGAATTTTTAGGAGTTTTACATGTCCTCCTTTATTCATTTATTCATGAAACATAAATTAAAACAAAATTGAATGTTCCTCTTAGCTAAGGCTAAGTGGGAACATTACAGTCCTCCCCTCCAAAATTTTGCTTGTCCTCAAGCAACTGACAGGGTAAGAGTTGTAGTTCTTCTTCTTCTCCATTGATGGCACCATCAAGGATCAAGCTTTCATCATGGACTAAGTGCTCATCAAGCCAATACATCAGAAACTGCTCCTCCAATGCTAACATGAAAGGGGCATAGTCTATCCCTTCAGGAGTGAAAAACTCAACAGAAATAAACATGGGTGAGGCAATGTCAGATCTAAAACATGTATCATGAAGTACAAGATAAAGTTCCATCCCATGTGGTACATATACACTGCCCACTTTTTTCCCATAGAAACCCATAAACAATACCAATATATCATCTATGTATGGAAGCAAAATCACATATATGCAAACTGAAATTTGCACTTGAGGAGGTGGGTCACAATCCCACATAAGGTACCAACACAGTGCACTCCTTGTTTTGAGTATATCTGAGTGTGGTAGGTGGTACTCCCACCACATATTTCCTACATGGGTTGCTTTGACATGGCTGAAAGTGAGGCCCAAGTTATATGCCTTTGGGAAGCACCCATCATGATAGAGAATCTCCCTTTGCACCTCAAGGGAGTGGCTAGATTTAGAATTTTGATTGGCCTCATCAATGCCATGAGATATACATGTAATGTCACTCCTTGTAGGAGCCATGGCCTGCATACATATGATAAAAGAATGTGTCAAATCATAAAAATAAACATGCTCCATAAGATCAGATTCTTTACCATGCAAGTATCCCACACACATGGAGTTAGGCATGGGCATTCCTCCTCTTTTAAGTGAAGGAAGAGATGGCTGAAATATCTCCTACATAGAGTCCTTTGGCTGCCCCATCTCCTCATAACTATTGCACTCTTGTAAGTGCTGATTTAGTTCCTCCCAATCATAGTGCTGGTGTAGTTCTTCCTCCATACCCTCCCAATCAAAACTCCTCATGATTAGGGAGTAGATCTTTGCTGACTGCATATAGCTGGAAAGGAACTCTTTGTGTGTTTTTTGTAATATTTCTTGCTTAAGCTTGGAAGCTTGAGACAAGAATACTTTACCAAGATGATATATGACCCCTTCATGGACCAAATAGCCTCCTCCTTGCTTCATGCCACCTAATATCATCCTAGTGTGTAGATTGGAGTACTCCATAAGGAGTTGAGATCTCCAATAAGAATCTACACAGCTCAACAAGGACAGCGTTGTTGATGCATCTATGGTGGTGCTTTCCTTGTTGCTGATTGTTTATTTGACACTATACATGCCAAAATTGTTTGTGGGAAGGCGGATCCTCCCCATTGCTTCCTCCCACAACGTTGTGGCCTTCTCTTCCATTGTTTCAGCACTTGGTGAGGCTTTCCCCACATGATCATAATCTAATGGCATTCCAAGTGGCTTGCCATGATGTAGGAATTTTCCTTGCAACATTCTCATAAACATGAGAGAAGGAACTGTGAGGTCCTTGCCCCCACTGTGCAATTGCATATTTGTTGTTTGGGTGGAAACATTAGGTGAATGATAGGTGTGCCTGACTTGAATGATTTGTTGTTTCCCACTCTTCAATTCCACCCACTCCATCTGCAAGGCCTTCCAATCAGTGGTGACTTTTCCCAAGGTAATCAACCACTAGACACCCAAGATGATGTTGGTGTCTAGTATGTCAACTACAAAGAAATGGTCCACCAAGGTGTAGGTTCCCATAGTCACAGAAAGTGATGGAACATACTGCATGCACTGCATAGTTCTATCTCCCAGAATTAAAATAGAGAACCCATCAAAAGTATCAGTGGGGATCCCTCTCCTCTTCACAAGGTGAGCATCAATAAAGTTGTGGGTTTCCCCACTGTCAATCAGAATAGACACTCTTTGGTTCATAACTAAACCTTGCACTCTGAGGGTCAAGTACTTGGGCACTCCTCTCAAAGAAGAAAGAGTCCCACTTGTTGGAGAAAAGGCTCCTTATTCCTCTCTAGATGGTGATTGATCCTCCTCCTCATCATCACCAGTGTTGTGACCTCTCCTAGGTCCATCATTTCCTCTTCCTCCTCAAAATCAGAGAAGAATTCAATATAGTGTGCTCTTCCAGCAGCACATTTATGTCTCGGTACCCATGGCTCTTGACAAGTGAAACATAATCTGTTTTTCCTCAAATCCCTCCAAAGATCAATGTCAAGAGGTTTCTTCAGTGAGCTCTCCTTGGATGGAGTAGCTTTCCCTTATTTCCCCTTAGAAGAGTGAGGGGTTCTACTTTGGAAACTTTCCTTTGCTCTTGGCAAGGCATCTTGGAGATCCCTAGCTCTCTCAATGGCATCATGCAAAGTGATGAGCTTGGTAGACATAACCAACCAATGCAAAGGTTCCTCTAGGCCATCAATGAACATGTAGACTCTCCTTTCTACTGATAGATCAAGGACCATTACAGACAACCTCAGGAATTCAGAGATATAGGCTTCTGCATCTCCTGTCTACTTAAGCTTTTCCAAGCTTATAAAAGGGGCCTCCGGATCTTTCCGATAAAATCTCTTCACTAGTCTTCTAGTGAACTCATCATATGTAGAAACATTGCTATGTCCCAATGTAGATAGACCATGAAACCACCAGTTTTGGGCTTCACCCTCAAAATACAAGGCAACAATCTTGATGGCTTCTACTTCGGGAACTTTATTCAACTAGAAATAGATGTCTAACTTCTCCACCCATGCTTTGGGAGAACAAGAGGGTGATTAATCGAAATTAGGCAAGAAGAACTTGCCCATAGTGTGGTGTTTCCCATGAAGGAAATCTCCATCTCTGTACTGCTGCCATGGCCTCCTCCGGTCCTTGAGATGGAAAAAGTCTTGAAAGCTCAGGTTATCCTTGAACCTCTGGCTTTGTGAGTCATATTCCACAAATTAACCTTCCAAGGAGGTTGGTTCTTATGGTCCCTTATTCTCTACAGCCAAGAAGGTAGGCATAGTAGAGCGTTAGGAGGCCTGTGGGACTTGTGGCATGCTCATCAGCTGACCAGTCCCATAGTGAGATATTTCATAAATTTCTCCTTGATGGAATCTCCCAAGGGAATCCCTCATTATATCCACCCTCATCTCTTTTATCTCCTTGGACAGATCTTGCATAGCCTCCAAGAGATTTTTTGCAAACTCCTCTGCTTCCTTATCTTTATCATTCACAGATTCAGGGGCTTTCCCCTTATCTTGACCCTTGTCAAGGTCAACAGTAGTATAGTCATAATTTTTATGAATTCTATTCTGATATATCCTCTCCCTCTCAGAAAGAGGATCTTCATCTTCGGAATGCAGCATGACTGGTGTTCCAATGCTAGCACAGGTTGTGCCAAGAGTGGAGCTCTGATACCACTATAATGATCCTTTTTCAGGATTCTCAAGATTCTTCAGAGATGGACTGTAGGAGCATTTACTGGATATGTCACCCTTTAAAAATGATGAGATCCAGATTCTACCTGGCCACTTGCAGACTCTGTCTCTAGAACTTGGAATAATCCCCTTTTTAGGAATTTCAAGTAGGTTCTCAAGGAAAATGTTGTATAAGTATAACTGTGAAAAAATAACGCAGATCAGGGTTTTTTTCCCCTCATTTATTTTGTATGTGACTTAAATATATAATTTCATCAGAAACAAATCATTTTAAGCACATTAAACAGATCTCCCAAAAAGTAGACTAGCTAAATAGCACCCAAAGGGGAAGGATGCAGTCAAATGCAAGCACTGCTTCAGGAATTGCGCAGTTTTAGCTAATATTCAGTGGAGATCAGCAAGGAGACTGATATTTTAGTAATTCAGTAGAAAATAAGCATTAGGATAAACCCCTTTCATTATACAGTAGAAAGCATGAGCTAATACAGCAATAAATCTTCAGAAAAGAGAGCAAGAGCACATGTATATTTGCAGAAATGCTTCAACAGCATTATTTTTCAGGAGGTTCAAAAGCTATAAGTTACAACTTAGATCTATAGCAGATCTAAGGACAAAATATCATATCTATATCAGATCTGGAAACTCTATATTTTTCTCTACAAGATCCACTTTGAATTTTGACAAAAGCATGCATGAATAAGAGTAGATCTGAGAAACAAGTTGCAGATCTGGAAACTGCTGCAGTAAATTTCTGAATATAAAATTTCATTACAATGGATCAGATCTAAACAGAACATATATCAGCAAGCCAATCCATGGATCACCAAGTGGAAGGCAAGCCCAGCACAAGAGATCTTTGATCTAAAATATAAGCAAGACAACCTGCAAACCCTCATACATAAATAATGCAATTTTCCTAGTGGGACAATGCTATAGCTCAAATGAGACAGAAAATTAATGAAATATTACAGATCTGAATTACAAGAAATGGTACTCTCTTCCAGGAGGTCAAATGACCCACTCCATGGAGAGAGACTCTCAAAATACACTATATCTCTGCAGATCTAGATCACCACTTGCTGCAGCTTGCAGAGACAGCAAAACCCTCAATGGATCAATGCTACCAATGTAAGTAGGAGTTTGGCCTCAAACTTGATAGTGGTTCAATTTAGAAAACTTTCCTCCTTGAATCATCAAAGGAAGAGGTGAAACTCCTGCATAGGAATTCCAGATACAATCCTCCACTTAACAGTAGAGAATGGTATTTGTCTAAGTAGACAAATACTTAGAAATATGATCTATTAACAAACTTCTCTTGCTACCCTCCTTTTCCTTTTATAAGATGAGAAATATCTTGCAAACCCTAAACCAATTTGATGAGTTAGCCCTTTTCACATTAGAGGCTCCCTTCTAGAACTGCGCTGTCCCTTTTTGGAGATGCAATGAACCTAGGCAGCGTTGTTGATTTAGTCAAGGTTGACCCAGTCTTTATCTCAAACCTCTTTCAAGCCTGCAAGTGATTATTTACATAGCCCTAATTTGTCTTTGTTCACATGGGCATTGATTTATTCAGACTTTTTAGGAGTTTTACATGTCCTCATTTATTCATGAAACATAAATTAAAACAAAATTGAATGTTCCTCTTAGCTAAGGCTAAGTGGGAACATTACACATAACTTTTGTGGTCACTATGGAATAAAGCGTCTCTGATGTTTGATTGTGAAATTCAATCTGATCCAACTCATGGATTTTATCTGTGGCTACTTCCATATCAACCTTTTTATAATCAACCACTCTTTTTGGCATTGGTAGAGTGGGCTGTAAAACTGACATAATCAATTTTTGAGTTGAATAATCAAAGGTTGATAGGAATCTGTTTTGGTTACCTGGCTTCTGCTTCAAAAACTGAGAATATATTTCAGTTTTGATTTCCTCATTCTTTAATTTGATTTTCTTGTATTTTTCCCTTATATCTAAATCCTTCTCCTCAGCTGAGTGTGAGGAGGAAGCCTCCATACTGTGTTGCCTCCCCATTATTTGTGCATATTCATTATTCAATTGTTCCTGATTCTTATTTGGCTCACTGATGATTATAGTGGCTACATTGGTCTCTGTTTGAGCAGTGTTGGTATTCAAAAGCTGTGTTTCCTCAACATCAATTGTTACTTTGCCTTTAGCTGCTGTATCCAATTTAGGCCTCTTATTGTAAATGATTTTAAATTTTGTCTCTCTGGTAGTTTCTACAGTATAAGCTCCTTCTTCTCTGATTCTTTTAGTGGATGGTTCTGGTTGTTTGGCAACTTCCAAAGGATGACTAATATTCCTCTAGTTTACTGCCTCTGTTAAAGTATTCTCAATCCACTCAATTTGATTAGAAAATTTCTCTATATCTGGCTTTTACTCATAGATAAAGGGTGTCAATTTAAATTTTACCCTTAGTTTACTTAAGATCCCTTGTGGATCATAATTCCATGGGAAGCTCTCTTCTAATTTGTATTCCTATAATTGACTTGCTGCTTCCTTTTCTGCTTCTCTTTAATTATATATAAAATTCCCAATTTGATTTTTGAGTTTAAACTGAGTCTTTTTCTTGGCTTCCATAAAATTAATTGAATCTAAATTCAGGATCTGCTTAATTTACTCTAAGGAAAATATCATCATAGATGGATGCTTAGGTAACTTGTAGGGCAACATGTTAGAACTAAAAACTTTGATTTCAGTGAATTCCTTATATAAATACCAATCTCCTAATTTTATTTGCTCTGATAGTTGCAAAATTCTCTTCATTTCCTCACCGATTCTAGGCTATTCTGCTTTTGTCAAGATGGTGGTCAATGGATGCACAAACAACTCAGCAAATTCTAAATAACTGAATTATGTCCCTTCTTTCCTGAGTATAGATGTCCAAAAGACAACTGATAGAGGTTTTCCTTCTATATCCAATTTTTGAAGTGAAATAGGAAATTTCTCTGATTGAAAGAATAGAAACAAGTGTAAAAGATAAGAGGTATATCTGAATACCCCTTCCAGCTGCAAATTAGACAATTGATAGTGAATGTTATCAGCTATAAAACTAGCATAGTTAAATATGACTGAGGGTGACTATCCTGGAGAAAATGTAGACAAAAATCCCAATATTGACTCATGAGTATGTTCATTGGTGAAATACCCAAGTATAAAGGAAAGCATGGAGATAACATGCCTTGAACCTTCAGGGAATTTGGAAGTGGAATATGGAGGGTTTAATTTTGGGATTTCAATATGCAGAGGCATGAAATTCTGGAAGATCATAAACCTTTTAGGAAAGTCAAGTTAATGTATAACTTAGTGAGGGCTTCAATGGATAATGGTACTGCTTGAGGGTCTGATTGAAGCTGCAAAATATGGTTTATAGACTCTGCTATAATGGTAAATAGGACCTCTTTGTTTGCATTGAAAATAGCTCTCTGTTCAGGGATGTAGTACTGGTGACACAGTCTGATAAGTTCTTGACAAGGGTGTGTCATAGGGACTACATATTTGGGTAAATTGGATTCCCAAATATGAACATCTTCTTGCTCATCTAGGGATTTTTCAAAACATCAGTTGTGTATATCTAAAAAATTGAACTCAACTATAGGATCAGCTATTTTGTAGTCAATGTCTGCTAGAGGAATATACTCAATATCAACACCTAGAGGCTGCAATGGGTTGACTACAATGGTATTATTTGGAGTCATGGCAGGAGTAGCTTTGGGAGTCTTGGAACCTTCAGATTTGTTTCCACTCTGTTTTTCAGGCATTTTTACTAGCTTCTGCAAGCTTAAACTATTTGCAAAGGCAATTTTACTATAACAAAGGATTGTTTAGGCAATTTCAGCAAAATAGAATGTCTCTTTGGATTTGATGCTCAATTAGGTCTCTCAAATGAAGTTGTGAGGTTTAAACTGGTCAAACACAAAAAATAGGGGTTTTATGAGTCTCTTGACTGCAAATTGTGCTCAAACTTTGATAAAAAAAGGTTTTTTAGAAGATACAGGGCTCTTACAGAGGCTTTCTAGCCTTTAGAGCTTGAAATTGACCCTAAAACTGTGGAAAAATGATCAATTTCCTAAAAAATGGTGTGCAGCAGACAATTAAGGTTCCTGGGATAATTTGGCCAGGGTTTTGCCTGTTTCTGGGACTTTTGGGCAATTGAAATTAATCAATTTCTTGATTTTAGGACAATTTCTTCTCTTTTAAAAGGTTTTTTCAATTGAATGTAGGTTAAATTCTGAGAAAAATACTTGGTTTTGATGCAGGTATAGGTTTTAACAGCGTTTTCTACAATATTTCGGTTGGATTGGTTTCTTCAGAGGTTGAACTGGAGCAAGTTTGGCTCCTCAGAAATTCTTTCATTTTTCTTGGGCATTTTCAGAGGTTCTGGATGTAAAAAGTAGCAAGAAATGGCTATCAGGGGGTTCTGTGCAGGTTTATATAGTTGGGAGGGCAAACAATGGTTCAAATGTGAAAGATAGGTAAAAATGCATATACAAAGGTTTTATTAAATAGTATTCGCATTAACCCTTTGGCATTAATTACAGGTCGCGTCATGGCGGGAAGGTGGTTTTCAATTTATTGAAAGGGAAAAGACCAGCAGTAATAGCGTGGGTTTTTAGTGGTAAGCAGTTTTAATGAAAACCCACGCGATCCAACCATAAGAGGCCATGTGGAGGGGACGGTTTATCGCGAAACTGCCCATTTCATGTGGATTTTGCAATGGAGTGGTCGGGCACTTTGTTCACGCGACATCGCTTCTAAACCATCGGATTAAAAGCTTTGAAGAAAAGGGGTGAGATTGCTTGGGAGCTACATCGGGATGGAAAGGTGGGACCAGGTTGGTTTAACTGCAGCAGAAGGGTGTAATATGGGTTTAAACCTTTATAATAAATCGAGGAGTATAGGTTTAGAATGTATATATATGGGTTTAGTTATGTAAAGCAGCGGAATAAATATTTATTAAAACATATGATAATGTTTTAATAAATATACAAGGTGCGATTAATGGTTTAAACATTATAATAATGTTTAATACAATATACAAAGTGCGGGCAGGTTAGGACTGCAACATTTAATAAAAATGTTTCGCAAATGTGCATAATGATACGTTATTTTATATAGTTTTTTAAATTTTTTGAGTAGTTAAACAACTATAGGGCGGGATATTTTCATATGGATAATCTTTTAGACCAAAGGGATTTTTATTTTGGGATTTTCATTTAAGCACATGGGATAATATACTTTGGTCAAAAGCTTATAATAGTGGGTTTTTTGGGGTTTATTAGATATAATGGAATTAATAAATAGGAAAGGGTATCTCTTAGGGATTTAATAAAATATGTTAAAAGTTAACATGAGAGGGGAGTGAAATGTAAAAAAATGTACACATTATCTCCAAATATAAAATAATCAAACATGTTCTCGTCTTTATATTTCTTTGAATAATACTTAGGATAAATGTGACTTTGTGGGTTTTTATGAATGTTTATGAAGGGATGAAATTAATTATTCTAGGGTTACAATTTTACTAAGTAAGAGTGTATTTTTACTTAGGAAAAAGGGGTCTTAGTACATGAATGAAGGGTATATGATGATAAATGAGGATTTAAGCTAAGCACTCAATAATTTCAACTAACCAGTCATAGAGCCTTGGGTCTGGTCCCAAAAAAAGTCAAAGAAATGCTCTTAGTCTGTTTGACTGACAGCTTAGAATACTAAATACTCATGGGAGATGGGAAATTAGTGATTTTTCTTGATGATGTATTATTTACATGATTGATCCACTTCTTTCTACCTACCCAACTTCCATTTCTAACATTTTTTCTTCATTTTGTAGGTGCATTTAGGCTTGCAACCTTAAAACATTTTCTTTCAAAGCATAAAACTAATCTAAATCTACCTTATTTCATCTAAGGGCTTAGATTAAACTTTTGAGCTCCTCATTATTCTCTACCGATCTACTGATTTTTCAAGTTTAAACAATTTGACAAATCTTCATTTTCTATTTAAAACATGAAATTGAAACATGAAAAGTTAAGATTAAGTTGTTTAACTGATCATGGATTATGGCATTTATTGACACTCTGCACATAATCATTTATTCTTTGCAGTAAAAAGTAAAGGTAGTGGCATTTGGATTTGCTCACTTTTAGGTTTCATTTCATTTCTTTTGGGGTATATATTTTTCTAAGTCCTTTGATCTTTCTTTTAGGACTTTTTACCCTATTTTTCATTTTTTTTCAAAATATGGGAAAACAACTTGCAGAATGAAAAATATGTACATATTTACAAGACTTATCAAAGTCAATTCAAAATTTTATGAACCCTATTATTATAGGACCCTAGCAGGCTACCTGCCCAATTCGCATCCATGAAACCATGCAACTTCACCTCATCCGTCTGTCTGTACCATAAGCCATACTTAGATGTGCCCCTGAGATATCTCAAAACATGCTTGTGCGCCTTCCAAAAGAGCCTGGTAGGCTTAACCATCGCTTTACTAAGCTAGTTCACCGCATAGCATATGTCCAGTCTTGTATTAACTAAATACATGATCGAACCCACCAACTGTCGATATACAGTAGCATCCACTACCTCTCCATATGTAGCATCCTCTTTCCTCTAGTTTCCTAGAAGAGGAGTATCCATTGGTTTACAGTCCTCCAAGTGAAACTTACCGAGTATCTCCCTTGCGTACTTTCCTTGAGACATAAGCAGTTCACCATCTCGCTGCCATATTTCCAATCCAAGGAAATAGTGAAGGAGGCCCATATCCTTCATCTCAAACTCCTTTGCAAGGTCCTCCTTGCAAGAGTGTATCAACTACTCATCACTAGTCAGTATTAAATCATCAACATAAAGAAAAATGATTAAAAACTTACCCTCCACCATAATCTGGTATAGGTTTTCATTCGTCTCACTCTTGGTGAATCCAAGTCCAATGAAATAGATGCTGATCAGAGTGTACCAAGCACGGGGTGCTTGCTTTAGCCCATACAACACTCTTTTGAGTATGCACACATGCGACTCGCTGTAAAAGATCTCAAATCCTTAAGGATGCTCAATGTACACTTCTTCTTTAATGATCTCATTAAGGAACATAGTCTTCACATCCATCTGATGAATGTGCCAACCGATCTGCACTGAGAGAGCAAGGATGGTCCTTATGGAAGAATATCGTGCGACACATGCAAAGGTTTCTTCATAATCAATCCCCTCGATCTGTGAGAAGCCTTGAGCCACAAATATTTCCTTATACTTATCAACAATCCCATCAACAACTTGCTTTACCTTGTAGATCCATCTTGAACCTACCACTGATTTATCAACCATCCTTGGAACAATTTCCCAAGCAGTGTTTCTGACAATGGAGTTATACTCCTCCACCATTGCATCTACCCATGTGGGATCCTACAATGCTTCCTAAAATGAAGATGGCTCAGTCACAATAAATTTTCTCATGAGATCCATGTATCCAGTGAATCAGTCAAGAGACTATCTCTGTCTATTCTGTGAAGTAGGGACTCCTACATTCTGTGTCGTATCAAGTTTCAACCTCTCAGCTTCTATGGTATGCCTTCTGCCAGTTCTGCTATTTGGCTCTGCGTGAGTGGACTCTTCCACTCCATGAACCTCCTCTTGTGGCTTGTCCACATCTAGAGACTCATCTTTGGGAACAAGAAATTCCTCCTCTACATGCAAGTATAACTCCTTCTCAAGCGAAAACTTCATGGCTTTCTCCTCATTGAATTTTATATCTCGTCGCACCAATGTCATTCGATTGTTTGGAAAATACACAGGATAATTATGGGGTGTGTTACATAGCAATTGGTCACCGTCCCTGCAATTCCCCATCCCGCACATTGGAGGGCTCTTTCCGTGACCTGTGAGCAGTGACATAACTTGAAAACACTTTCATGGCATTCCCCTGAACATGTACTTTCATTGCCCTGAAGACAAATCCTTGTGAAAAACCCTAAAAATAGCCTTTTTTGCATTGGCGCGGGTACACAGTTCAGCCCTCGCACCAATGGGGCAAATCCTCCAAAGAGGGCGCACCAATTGGTGCTCTGTCTCAGAGCCACACCCGTGCCAGGCTTAATAAGGAGTGTTTAAAAAAAATAAATGGCGGAAGATTGACCCCAACCAATTCCTAAAATGGTCTCTAATTTGAGTTGGGAGGTTGGCTCTGGATTTCCATGTAGAGGAAGTAGTTTTCCACCTCTCATGGAAGCTTCCTTGAGGATAGGGCCAATCCCATGATTGTAGGGATCCCAACTCCCCTTCCTCCATCTATATAAGCTTTTCATTTTCTTTTGCAAGCTAATCTCCAAGAGCCTTCATAGCCTAAAGAATGCTTCAATAGTCCTCATAGTGTCAGATCAATAGCAAGCAGATTGACGATCGAAGAGAGAGGCTTGTCCCTATTCCCGACAAGCTTTACTGAGACGTATTCTGCTGACGACTCGCCGAAGGAAGGTTCAACGTCAGAGCCAAGTTGTATTTTCCTTTGATGAATTAATGATAAGCGACTATTGGTTATGGTTCCACTCATATTTTTCATTATGATCATGAGTTGTGTCTTCTTTGACTGATACATAATTTCATATATCAGGTTTTACACTTGTGTTTGTCGTGTTTCTTGTGTGTGTAGGTGTTCGATCGCCCCAAGCGAGAGGATTGTGATCTGCTGGAGCAAGGAAATGGGAGCGTCATATTCTCTACAAACAATAGCGTTGGACTTGAGGTAGGCCTTCTTCACAATTTGGTCTATTGCAATTAGGAACTTGCACCTTAGTGTGATACGATTGTTGCTGGACCCGATATGGGCTAGTAGGGATCGCCTCTGTCCGCAGAGGGGATTTACCTCTACAAAAAATTGGCGACTCCGCTGGGGAGTTAGCTTGTTGTTTGCTTTATAAACTACAGATGGAGCCTGAAGCTAGCCAGATAGCCTTCGAAATGCTCTTGCTTTGCATTAGCCAAAGTAGATGAATGCTAATTCAGTCAATCGCCGGTCTAGTTTATGAACTAAACACTTGGAGTATTGTCTTGTCTTTCTGGTCCATCCTTGACTTTACTTGCTTGATCAACTCTTTTGGCTGGCTCTTGCTGTGTGTTTGGATTTTTTTTTAGCTTTACCATCACTGGGCTACTTCTTGGTTTGCTCTTTTTTCATTTTTCCTTAGTAAACTCGGCTGGCGCACTTTTCAGTGTGACAGTCGCGCCCACTGGTGCATGTTGTCAGTGTATTACTCGCGCCAATTCTACTCTAGCGCTAGTTTCAACCTTACAGTCACGCCAATCCTATAAGGTTCTAGGGTTTAATGTGTTTTGAGCTTTCTGAGACTGATCTGGGTGTTTGGTCTTATTTTTACGACTGCTTGAATGTTTTGGAGCCTTGCTTGACTGACTGTGACCTTCATCCTTTGGTTGTTTTCCCATTTCTATCGATTTTACATTTTAGCCCTAGGGCATCTAGCTGCTATTATGCGTCGAGCCTCCCTTGGGAGTTTGTGGTTTTTGTCTATTCAGTCAACTTTGTGATTAATTCTCTGCATTCGTTTGGTGGTTGTCCATCATTTTATTGCGTTATTTGAGTGATTGGCTCCTTCTTCATTCGAATTTCGCCTTGTCTCGTCTTGGGCCTAGATTACATGGTTCGTTTGAGTCTTTGGGTGTCTTTTGATTTGAGGGACTTTTTGTCGATTTGAGATCTGATTGTGTGCTTGCATTGAGTGAAATTTGATGGTTTTTCTCTTTTTCTTTTGCTTCTCAAATTTATTGTCTCATTAGTTTTCATTTTGTTTAGTGCATTGTGCTCTTAAACATTGAAAATACAAAAAAAATATCTTTTGCTTTGGATTAGTTAGTGCGAATTAAATATTTTCGGTGTTATTAGTGATTAGTAACTTTGAAAGAAAATATTTTAGTTTCCATTAGCTGCATTAGAGGTATCATTGGTTGTTGTCTGGTCATTTTTTTATTGTGTGAAAAGCTCTTAACTCTCTCGTAATTAGCTTTCATCGAATGAAATGATATACTGTGGCATGTAGTGTGCATTTAGGAGATTTTGAGACATAACACTCTTAGGGCCTGAAAACTAAAACATAATTGAAGATAAACATTAAAATTTATTCAATTTACACTATGGAAGCATTGAAACATTAACAAAATATTTAGAGGTCTAGGCTAGAGACGTGTTCTGGCATCTTTAAACCTAGTAGCTGTCGTTCGCCTCTTGGCTTTAGACAGCACTAATACGGACTTGTGCTCCCCGTACCATCGCGTATATAAAGGGAGACCCCACTAGGTTTCTATCCTTTATCCATAGGAAGCTGATTTTGCCACCCTATACCCGTGATACACCGGACACAACATTCGGGGAGATTGCCTGCATGTACGTTAAGTCCTTGGTTGATTTCTCTTTCATTTTGAAACCAAGGTGTATATTGAAATTCATGGTTATTTGGTACACCCTTTACCTAGCATCCCTGAGCAGTCATTTTGATCTTATCTGACTCCTTAAATTTGAAAAGATCACCAAGCGCTTGTCCTTTCACGCTTGCTTCAAAACTGAAAGAGATAGAGTCATCTTTCATCCATTTCTCGACTCTTAAAACATGAAACGGTGAAGTTTCTAAGTTTCAATGTCGTAAAATAAATCACCCGCGATCACACACCCTGTTAGATTTTGCTTGTTGACCATTTTATTGTGTGCCTTGGTTCTTTTTCAGCCCTTTGTGTTGTGTTTGATCTTTTCCTTTCGTCGTTACTGTCACAGTGGTGGAACCTTTCGTTTTGTCTACTGGTAGTCCATATACAGACGATTCATCAAAGGTCTCGCAATCCTCTGCTGAATTATAGCAGCCCATCGTTTCCGAGTTTCCCAACGGGGGACCGGTTCTATCTGAGCTTCCCTTTGGAGGACCAGTTGAGTTCAATTGGCCCTTTTCCAACCCTTGGTCTGGATTTGGAGTAGGGGAACATTTCCCTCCTCTTACATCGGGTTTGCATTTTTTAGCTGCTGTTATTCCTCCTAGTCCTCGTCGTCTGTTACGAGATCTAGCGGCAGGTTCAAAAATGAGTGAATCTAGCCATTCTCCTAGTGAGGAAATCCCCACGTCTGGTGAATATTTCCAGCTATTCCCAGAAGTAACCCAGAAGTTATTCCCAAAAGACAACCCCGAATCATCTGTTATGTCTTCACCTGGTCCCTCACTACCAGCAGGGTATAGATCCTTAGGTCAGATTATCGTTGTCGCTGCCTCTATGGGGGTATCAGCTCCTTCTATGAGGTTGGTTGTCCCTTCACTGGGGATGTCTCCTAGGACACCTATCACGTCATCCCCTTAGGTCACTTATGTACCCATTAGGCCCACTGTTTGTGTGGCCACATCTACACCTGCTGTTACCACTCAGTCTGTAAGGACCACATCACTTCTCGAAGACGTCTATATCGCATCTGCTATGCCAGAGAACATTTCTCCTAAGGAGTATCGATTGTCCCTACAGCAATCGAACCCCGAGGTTGGAAAATCCTCTCAATATCCTAACCGCTCGTATTTTTCGCACTATGCACAGGATGGTACGCCCGTGTACGTTTTTCCATATCAATACGATGAGTATAGGAATCCTTTATGTTTACCCACTCCTGAGGCTCAACTTCATGCTCAGGGTTTACCATATAACCAGGCTAGGTAGCCTTATAACCCGTAAGGACAACCTTTTCAAGGCCAACCTTCGGGCCAGCCTGGCTATCCTTATGATCTGCAAGGTTATCCCGCGGGCCAGCAGGGGCCATTATACGGTCCGCAAGGATAGTATTACAACCCTTCAAGTCAACTCGTGTAGCCTCTCCTTGGAGTCCAACCTGGGCAACCTCAAGGACTCACAGGTCAACCGGGGTACCAACCAGGGCCAGTATACGGTCCTGGGGGGCAAGTCCAACCTTCCCAACCCATGCAACCTCAGTATCCTGTTGCTCCAAATGTTGCACATCAGCCAGGATCATCCTATGGTCCTGTTGCAAGTCAAACCAGTTACCAGCCACCACCTGGCTCCATTCCACCACCAGGCCAACCGGCACAACCCGGTGTTCCACAACAGCTAGGTCAACTTGTACAACCGGCACAACCTGTTTATCTGGGTCAACCTGTTCAACCAGGGCAGCCCGTTCAGCTAGGTCAGCCTATCCAACTAGGCTAGCCTACACACTCTGTCAACCTTGCCCAACAGCCGATCTATTCCATGCTGCAGCCGAATCAACTGTTGCACCCTAATTATCAGGCTTAGCAGGGTCCCACCTATCAGCAGCCCGCTCAACCTCAAGGAGGTTACTATTCTCATGGTCAATACCGACTGAATTATAACCATCCCCAGGGTTCCAATTATTACACTCAACAACCCAGCAACGCCTATACTCAGCAGCCAAATCCACAAGCTGCCCAAACGGGGCAGACATACAATCAAGGTCCATACTCTGGTTATCAAGCCCCGTACACTGGCTACCAGCAACCGAATCAGGCTGGTTATACACCCTATACCCCCTATGGTCAGAATCCTGCCAGACAGAACCCATAGGGGCAAGGATATTCTCAGCCAGCATGGAGTACAGGTATCGGTCCTTATCGAGGGCCTGGCATTTCGTTCAATCCGCAATTGTTGTTCTTGGCTACCTTGGAATTACCGGACGTTTCTAAATTAACCAATGATTCGACTCTTCACAATCCTTATTGGCCTCCGGTTCCCACCAAGGTACCTGGCGACTGCCCAAAGTTTGAGGGTAAAGCTGGAGAGGACCCCCAAGCTCATGTAATGACTTACCATCTTTGGTGTTCGTCTAATTCTTGGGTCGATGTTTCAAATTTTCTACGTCTCTTCCAGCGCACTCTGACTGGCGCTCCCACTAAGTGGTATATTGAACTACCCCGTGGCATCTTTCAGGATTTCAATACTTTAGCAATGGCTTTTCTGATTCACTTCCAATTACCGGTTCGCTACGAATCCGGACGCATCTCCTGACTTCCTTGAAGCAGGATAAAGCCACCCACATATCTGATCACATTCATGAGTGGCGACGTCGTCGTAGGCTGATCAAGTTTGATATACCTGATCAAATACTAACCCATTGGTTCACCACATCCTTCGTTAACAAAATTGCGCAAGATATTGCTATGGGGGTATGTGTGATTAAAGAACAGGCCATTGCGCGTGCCCAGTATCTTGATCTGGTATACTCCCAGTCAAGCACGCTTTATGATATTTTGACTGATGCTCCGCACCCAGGAACCTCCAAAGCTCCACCTACCCCTGCGATGGATGGTGTTATTGGTTCTGTGTCTCAAAACTCTCAAAAATCTTCGAATGGGAAGCAGAAGTCAAATTCATCTAATAATTCTGCTCTGCCCGCCCCTCCAGATTCTGGTAAGACTGCAGAGGTTAATGCCGTTTAGGCTAATCCTACAGAAAAAGCCTCCAAAGGAAAAAATAAGGGCAAAGGAAAATATAAACCCGACGCCCCAAAGTCAGAGTCTTCTAAACCTCGTACTGATGATGGTTCCCAACGTAAACCAAAGTACCCCCACCTTATCTGTGAAGGAGATCATTATACCAAAGATTGTCCTCGACGATCTGAAATTAGTCAACTTCTTAAAGGCTCCAAAGGGACTCCGACAGTTCTTAAAGAACCGTTCCCATCTCAACAGACCCAGATGGTTGAGCAGCCCTCACCATCTGCACCATTTGGGTCCCAGGTCTTTATGATGAATGGTGCAGCACCTGTCTCAATTGCTACACGTTCGAAGGATTATGCTGGATCGCGTCAGCCAGCTGGGAAGGAGATTGTGGATGGCCCACCTCCTCCTCCTGTCTCCGGTTCTTTGGATATTGAGAAGCGTACTACTGAACCTGTTGTGAGGCCACCTTCTAAAGGTGTTCTACGAAGGTCTTCCTACAACCCAAATGTCCGTGCCGCTCAGCACTACAGTATTGTTGAGGATTTGGCACAGGCGCCTTTTGCTATGTCTGCATTGGAATTCCTTCAAAGTTTCCCTTCACAACGGAAAGCTTTGTTGTTTGCAATCAGTGCAATCGATCCCGCCAATTCTAGTCTTCTCACCTTCGACTTATAAAATCTTACCCCTCGACTTCCGCATCAGATCACTCTCGTTATTCAAGTCGGGATCAACGGTCTTAACATCCATAGGGCCGTTGTAGATGAAGGTGCTTCCACCTGTGTCATGTCATCTGCCTGCTAGAAGGCCATTGGCTCTCCGGCCCTGTCATCATCTCCCAATGCCTTAGAGGCATTCGATGGTCGGGAATCCAAACCCCTGGGTGTTCTTGAGAGTTTTTTCCGATTACGTTACAGGGGAAGACAGTCAATGTAGAAGTAGAAGTGGTTGATGCCAAGTTTAAATACAATCTGCTTCTCTGCCGCAGTTGGACTCACGCCATGTTATGCGTGCCATCCACCCTCTTTTGACTACTTAAGTTTCCTCATGAAGGAAAAATTGTTACTGTGGATCAGTTGTCTTTCTTCACCTCCACCTCTAAGAACAACGTTCCTTACGTGGATTAGATCCCCAATCCCCCTGACAGTGTAGGACCCAGTCTCTTCAAGGACCCCATCATCATGGGTATTTTTCCCACGCCACCACCGCACACCGTTCAAGCTAATATGATCTCTAGGTCTGACGACCCACGGATCATCTGTTTGCCTGAATAGGTGACTGATTTTGGAGAATTGATGCCCTTAACTCTTGTAGAGATCAATTACTATGAAATTTTCACCGCATCCGATCCTCCTCCTCCTCATCATGCTCCCTCGAGCGTGGCTTTAGATATCTATTCTCAATCCCCCTGGCTCAGCGAGGCCGACTCGTCTGATCCTCTAAAAGAGATTTTCCCTTATGATGAAGCCATCATTGAAAGAATGTCTCTTGAGGAGCTACCTTGGAGCAATGGAAATCATCGTTCCTCTTTCATGCCCAGCCTGGGGGCAATGTCAGACTGTCTAGAGCATTTTGCATCTCAGGTTCCTACTCCGCCTCTCTAGATGCCTATGTTAACTCACGAGATCCTTTCGGAAGGAAACCTGAGCAACATTACCCAAACCATTCAAATCGACATCTCCGTCAAACCAAGGATAGTCGAGAATATACATGTGGGAGTGACTTGTTCTCCTGACGAGATACGAGTTTATACTGATATTTTCTGTGAATTCAGAGATGTGTTCGCTTGTTCCTATGAGGAGATGCCTGGGATTGATCCCAACATAGTAATGTACGAGATTCCTACCTATCTCGGTGCGAAACTCGTGCGCCAATGCCTACGCCCAGTGCATCCTCGCAAAGCCACTGCCATTAAAGCAGAAGTTGAAAAAATTCTGAACGCGGGCTTCATTTACCTGATTCCCCTCACAGAATGGGTCTCAAACATCGTCCCTGTAGATAAGAAGCAGGTTACTATAAGAGTCTATGTTGATTATCGTGATATTAATCGAGCATGTCCTAAGGACAATTATCCCACTCCTTTCATAGATCAAATCATTGATGAATGTGCTAGGAGTGAGATTTATTCCCTGATGGACGACTTTTACGGGTATAATCAGATAAATATTTTACTTGCCGATCAACACAAGACTGCATTCATCTATCCGTGGGGTACCTTTTCTTATAAAAAGCTCCTGTTCGGCTTGAAGAACGCTGGAGCTACTTTCCAGCGTGCGATGTCTTACGCATTCCACGACATACACCATATCGTTTAGCCTTATCTAGATGATTTTCCAGCTCACTCAGCTCGGTGAGAGGACCATCCCGAACACCTCCGCCAAATTTTCCTTCGCTATCGACGCTATAATATCTGGCTTAACCCTCATAAATGCGTCTTTTGCGTGGATTCTAGCCGTCTTTTGGGGTTCATAGTCTCCAAGGACGGGATGCTATAATATCCAACTTAAACCTCACAAGTGCATCTTTTCGGTGGATTCTGGCCTTCTTTTGGGGTTCATAGTCTCCAAGGACGATATTTTCCTCAACCCTCTAAAGGTCGAGGCCATTGTCAATCCCCCATCACCCTCTTCGTTACACCAATTTTAGAGTCTGCAGGGAAAAGCTAATTTCCTTCGACGCTTCATCCCAAACTACGCGGAAGTGGCTAAAGGTTTCACGCGTATTTTAAAGGAGAATGTTCCCTTTCAGTGGGATGAGATTTCTCAACCATATTTTGAGAAGATGAAGACGTTACTCGTTAATGCTCCGTTGCTTCGTCCTCCAAATTATCACCGTGATTTCACTCTATATTTGGCCGCCGCGTTTAGTACCATAGCTATGGTTCTGGTGCAGGATGATGATGATGTCAATGAACACGTTGTTTATTATCTATCAAAGAATCTTCTCGACACAGAGAAACGTTACGCTCACATCGATAAATTGGCATTAGCCGCAGTGCAAGCTGTGCAGTGTTTCCACCACTACATCCTGTTGCGTACAGTAACCGTGGTTTCGGATTGCAACCCCATGACATACATTCTATCTCGACAATTACTGGGGGGGAAATACTCTAAATGGATCGTTATCCTTCAGGAGTTCGACTTAGAGTTTACCACTTCTAAGTCGACCAAATCACTGGTTTTTGCAGATCTCATTTGATCCCTCCTGACAGACTCCACTCCATCTCACTCTGAGGAACATATCCCGGAAGAAACCCTCTTCCTTATCAGTACTCGCGATCCATGGTACAGTGATATTCAAACATCAACGTTCTGGTCTGAGTTGACCAAGGATGCCTGACGTCGGATCTGGCATCAGTCTCAACCCTACCGTATTATAGGAGATACTTTATACCGCATTGGAGTAGATTCCGTGCTCTGTCGGTGCCTCACCCTGGAGGAGGCTGAAAGAGTCTTGAATGACTGTCATAGTGGTGCCTGTGGTGGTCACATGTCCGGATATGCCACCGCCCAGAAGATTCTGCGTGTGGGCTACTTCTGGCTGTCGATATTCAAACACTGTATTGTTGCAGTCCAAAAATTTCATGCGTGTCAGGTTTTTCAGTGAAAAATTCGTGCGCCACCTCTCCCTTTGCATCCTGTCATTACTGTCGGCCCTTTTTCAAAATGGGGCGTATATTTCATGACGTGTAACCCTCATTCGGCTGGGGGGCATGCATATATAATCGTCGGTATCGACTACTTTACTAAGTGGGCTGAAGCGATGCCTACACTAGCCGCCGACAGTAAGACAGCTGCCCAGTTTATTTTCAACCACATTATTGCATGTTTCGGGGTCCCTCAGGCCATTGTTACCGATCATGGTACTAATTTTTTAGACTACATGATGGCCGAGCTAACATCAAGATTGGGCTTATGACATGATAGCTCAACACCATATTACCCCCAGGAAAATGGCCAGGTTGAGGCTGTAAACAAATTTTTGGTCACAATGCTTCAACGGACAATTGGAATTCGTATGTCCAATTGGCACCTCCAATTGTTCTCAGCTATATGGGCCTACCGGACGTCAGGAAAGAGTGCGAATGGATTCACACCTTTCCAATTGGTGTATGGTCTGGAATCAACTCTTCTGGTTGAGTGCAAAATTCCTTCTTTAAAGTTGGCTGTGGAAATTTTGCACGACACCTCTCCTGAAGAAGCACGTCTCTTGTATTTGGAACGGCTGGATGAAACCCACCACTTAGCTGCTTTAGTCATTGAAGCATAGAAAAAGTGGGTCAAAGCCCACTTTGATCAATCTGTATCTCCACGTTCCTTTGTCGAAGGGGACCTCGTCCTCCTATACGACCAAGCGCACGACAAACTTGGAGCAGGAAAGTTCCAACCCATGTGGCATGGGCATTACATAGTAAAACGAGTATTGAAAAATGGGGCTTATGAGCTCATTGATTATGAAGGAGTTCCCTTGGCGCAACCTAGAAATGGGTTGTACCTTAAAAAATACTACGCTTGAAGTTATTTTTTGGTGTGGTATGTGTACATAGGTGTGTATACTCATTTGTGTGCATGTGTGGTGTGGTGTGCCATGTAAGCATCGTTTTGCTGATTGGGTCTTCCTGATTGTGCAGATGTTTATTACTCCGTTTGTCGGTTTCGCAGATGGTGCCTCCCGCAGTACCAGGAATCTGTCCTCAGCAGCCTGGGTAATCTATGATTTTGCTGGTGAGTTGGTTAATTTGCAAGTTGTGTGTCTAGGGCCTACAACAAATAATGTTGCAGAATATAGTGTTGTTTTAGAATTATTAACCGAGGCTGTTAACCTCGGCATTCGTGCATTACTTGTGTATCTGGACTCACAGCTTGTAGTATTACAACTTAATGGTCATTATTCAGTTAGAAACCCATCCATTTTACGTCTGTATCTACGTATTCATCTACTGGAAAGAAATTTTGATTATATCACATATCAGCACACACCCAGACATATGAATACATTAACAGATGCAGTAGCTAATTTGGTTTTAGATAGACACTTGCGCAATTTATAAAAACATCATCACATGTAAAGAGATCCATCCAGAAATAGGTATATATATATGTGTGTCAAAATTTTTACATAGTGTGCATCACATAAAATCAAAAAATATACATGTTCATATTAATACAGCCGGAGACGACATGTCTCTCAAAAAATATGCAGGAAAATCCTTAGATGTCTAATCTGCATGGTGCTCGTGGTAAGAAGCCATCGTGCACACTAAGCGTCTCAGTAGTCGGTGGAGGCGACTAGGCACCCCCACAGTTTCTCGTTGGTATGCTAGCGGAACATCTGCTAGCTATGCATAGTCTGGGATTCCTCGGGCAATGCCCTCCAGGTTCTGGATCAATTCTCCCCCTTCGCCAGCCTCAGCCTGAGGGTCATGTGCTACATGGGTCCTCCGCGCAATGGGCGACATGCCCACGGGCCTCTCTGGGCTGACATCTGCATACACATAAAATTGTCATTAGAACGAACATGTATTACCAGAAAATCATAAAACATAAAAAATCAAAAAGAGTATCATACCCAAATCCTCATCCCAATCCTCCCCCTCCAAGAGTGGAAGATCAGGATATCCGGTGAATCGGTCCCAACATAGGGCCAATCCGCGACCACGATCAGTTGTCGCCGTAACCACCAAAAGAACTCGGGCCTCCAAGACATTTGTTGGCCTCCTCCTGACCTGGGCATAAGTGCTGCCCAGGGAGCCATCCTCGACTCTCTCGGTATCGGCTCAGCAACTATGGCCCCTTGGCCTTGGAAAATGGGTAGTCATTCCAGGATGAATGACACCAAAATGGAACCGTAGCCAAACTGTTATAGTTTGAATTGCTTGGATCTTGTCAGCTGCCTCTTGATATTGCTCATCACTGCAGTAGCCCAATCGGACAATGTGGGGTTCATACACTCGGAGGCTAGTATGAGTTGGGCTTTGGTTGCCTCATGTGGTGCCTGCGATCCTATAGCCCGTGTAATGGTGTGTAGCACTGCTCTGAGTGCTATAACATGGACAGTGTGGATGTCCACCTTCCCACTTCCCGATCCGGTCTGTGCCCCTGGGCACACCCTCGCCATTACTTATTCCATATTTTCTCTGGAAGGTCTGCTGCCTATCAAAATGGGTACTGGGCCTCTACGCGACAGCCCGGTGATAAAATAGACGTCGGAAACCTCAAGTTGGATCACTTGGTCCCAAAGTTTAAATAATTCCTCATTTTCATCCCATATGCTGACCAAGTACTGTAGTAGCTCAGGTTGAGCTCGTAAGCATGGAGTAAGGAAGAATTTTTTGAGTCCACAGTTCCTTAGTGCATTCATACAGGCTTCGTTTTCCATAGCCATTTCATCTTCCTCCACATGTTCCCTCTACTTCCATTCGATAACCATTGTGTTCGTATATCTGCATCAACACAATAAAAAATGCTTTGTTAGATCTATGGTGCATTTGAAAATCCACATGGGTAGCTCAAATTTTGAAAATTTTAAGCGGAAAATTGAGTTGCGCCGTTGGCGCGACCCGTTTGTGAAGAAATGTCCATTGGCGCGGGTCTGTGCCCGATACCCGTGCCAATGGAGCGAGCCCTAAAATTTTAAAAGGGTCCCTCCAGAAGTCTAATGCACAATGAAAATTCATAAAAAATGCATTAAAATGGAGCTTAAGGGAGCACCTTTTACCTGGAACAGACAAGGAGCTGAATGACGTCCCAGATCAGTCGCAATCACAGTCGCAAGTTTGTACACAAACAGACCACTATTTCTCTCCAAGTGAAGTAAAAAGTAAAAGTAAATTTGTTTTACCATTTGAAGCCTATTTATAACTTTTTAAGTCAAAATTAGGTTTTAAATGTCATTTTTCTCAATATTTTGATATATTTTGTCGAAAAATGGATTTTACACTTGCTTTTATGTGCAGCAACAGGTTTTTACGTGACTTGGATAGTGATATGAGTTGTATTTTATACTTTTTCGGACTCGGTAAAAACACGAAAAAGTCATTTTGGAGTCATGTTTCAGCTCTTTTCTGACTCTGTAAACATGAAAACACTGCCGAGTCCCTTGTTGTTTCAATCTCATTAAAGTGGACATGAAATGACATCTACCCAGTATACGTTTACCCCTTTTTCGGGCTGGGATAGATTATTTAGGAAAAAGGAATACCCTAGCCTATCGCGACTAGGAGGTTTCCTCAGACATACTTTTCTACCTTTTTGGATCTTAGGAACTATCTACGAAAAGGGACTATTGGAGTTTACTTTTCTGATGTCTTTTCAAACTCTCTAAACATGAAAATACACCGAGTTCTTCCTTTGTCAGACTCGTTAAACCCTGATGACATCGGATCCAGTCGTAATGACGATATTCGAGTTCCTCCTTCCTAGGGCTCGTTAAATGTACTAGGTTGGATTCGTTTGAAGGACGAACTTATATTACAAGCATATGCTATCCCCTTCAAGCTTGTTTTCAAAAATAATTGGGATACTTGCCAGAAATGGTGGGAAAAAATGGAACAAGCATCATTGTCTTGTCGACAGTATGTCGCTCTTGAACATGGCACTTGTTTGCATTCGTGTTGGGTTGGGGACATCTCATCCCATTTTTCACTTGCCTCCATGGGTTTGGGTGATTCCTTTTGACCTCTCATCTGCTCTTTGTCCAGTCATCATGACCTCTGATATTTTGATGTCAAATACTACCAAACTCATTGTCGTGCCGCCATATGTTCAAGAGAAGTTGACCTCTGCAGAATTTCAACCTTCCTCTGATTCTCATCTGATCCTTATTCATAAAGAAGTTATTTTCCTCTATCTCACGTCGATGATGTGGGAAACACTATGGCCCACCTTTTATCAAGTTAACTTCCTATCGAATTCAGCTCATTATCTAGGAGGTTGATCTAGAGACTCCCTTCTGGTACCTTGGAGCCTGCATGCCTCAATGGCAGGTCCTTCGCGTTCAACATAAGGTTTTCATCATTGGCCTCCGATCGAGTGATTCTATGGGTGTCCGACGCCAGCTCATTGATTCACATGTCGTAGATTGTACCTATAGTACCTTGAGGTCCATTGTTATTATTGGTGGTACCTCTCGCATCTGTTAACAACTTTCATCATTGGCTGGTAATCAGGCAATGTTCTTGCATGTTCAACTTCAGCTCACTTATTCGCATGCTTAAACTTTTACTTTGTTCGGGTCGAGATGGAGCGCAAGAACTTGGATCTTGTCTGTTGGAATCCAGGCTGCGATTTTGTGGATTACTGTGATTGGTTACATGACTCATTCACTGGATGGCTGCGACCATACCTGAGTCTATTTATCGATCCTCACTGGATAGCTACGTCCATACCTCGGATCTGGATTATTGTATACTCTGTTATGGATGGCTGCGCCCATACCACATATATCATGTATTTGAGATATCAGTTGTACTTTTTTACGCAGGTTTTCCGATGGCAGTGTTTTCAGTTCGACACGTTCTCGTAAAGAATTTCACCCCTCTCTCTCTTTCAGGCCTCATGCTTTAGGGGGCATCTGTTACACAGCAATTTGTCACCATCCCTGCAATTCCCCATCCCGCACATTAGAGGGCTTATTCCGTGACTTGTGAGTAGTGACATGATCTGAAAAAACTTTCATGGCATTCCCCTAGACATGGACTTTCATTCCTTTGAAGACATCTCGTTGTGAAAAACCCTAAAAATAGCCTTTTCATCCTTGGCGCAACTATCCAGTGTTATACCCGCGCCAATGGGGGAAATATTCTAAAGAGGGCGCACCAATTGGTGCTCTGTCTCAGAGTCACACTCGCGCCAGGATTAATAACGGGCGTTTTTAAAAAATAAATGGTGACGATCTATTTGTGACAGTCACGACAATTCGCGCTAGTTGCCCATTTACTACCTGCGCCAATCCTATTATGGCGCTAGTTTCAGCCTGACATTCGCGCCAGTGCTGTGGAGTGCTAGGGTTTGCTTATTTTTGAGCTATCTAAGCTCGATTTGTGATTATGGTCTCATTTTTTCGGCTGCCTGAGTGTTCTGGAGCCTTGTTTGACTGACTGTGACCTTCATCGTTTGGTTGTTTGCCCATTTCTATCGATTTTTTCATAGTAGGGATCGCCTCTGCCCACAGAGGGGATTTACCTCTACAACAAATAGGCTTCAAATGGTAAAACAAATTTACTTTTAATTTTTACTTCACTTGGAGAGCAACAGTGGTCTGTTTGTGTACAAACTTGCGACGATGATTGCGACTGATCCAGGACGTCATTCATCTCCTCGTTTGTTCCAGGTAAAAGGCACTCCCTTAAGCTCCATTTTAATCCATTTTTTGTGAGTTTTAATTGTGCATTAGACTTCTGGACAGACCCTTTTAAAATTTTAGTGCTCGCTCCATTAGTGTGGGTATCGGGCACGGACCCACGCCAATGGACATTTATTCACAAAGGGGTCCCGCCAACTGGTGTGACTGTTAGGGAAACAGTCGCGCCATTGGTGCAACTCAATTTTCCGCTTAAAATTTTTCCAGTATAGTCGCCAAGTTGTGTCTTCTCTGACTGATACATAATTGCATATATCGGGTTTTACACTTGTGTTTGTCATGTTTCTTATGTGTGCAGGTGTTTGATCGTCACAAGCGAGAGGATCGTGATCTACTGGAGAAAGGGAATGGGAGCGTCATCTTATCTACAAACAAAAGCGTTGGACTTGAGGTAGGCCTTCATCACCAGTTGGTCTATTGCAATTAGGAAGTTACACCTTAGCGTGGTATGATTGTTGCTAGACTCGATCTGGCCTAGTAGGGATTGCCTCTGTCCGCAGAGGGAATTTACCTCTACAACAAATTGGCGAATATACTGGAAAAATTTGAGCAATTTGTCACCGTCCCTGAAATTCCCCATCCCGCACATTGGAGGGCTTATTTCATGACCTGTGAGTAGTGACATGATCTGAAAACACTTTCATGGAATTTCCCTAGACATGGAATTTCATTCCCCTGAAGACATCTCCTTGTGAAAAACCCAAAAAATAGCCTTTTCATCCTTGGTGTGATTATCCAGTGTTATACCCGCGCAAATGGGGGAAATATTCCAAAGAGGGCGCACCAATTGGCTGTCTGTCTCAGAGTCGCACTCACGCCAGGCTTAATAAAGGGTGTTTAAAAAAATAAATGGTGGAATATTGACTCCAACCAACTCCTGAACTAGTCTCTAAATTGAGTTGGGATGTTTGGCTCTGGATTTCCATGTAGAGGAAGTAGTTTCCCACCTCTCATGGAAGATTCCTTGAGGATAGGGCCAATCCCATGATTGTAGGGATCCCAACTCTTCTTCCACCATCTATATAAGCTTGCCATTTCCCTTTGCAAACTAATCTCCAAGAGCCTTCATAGCCTAAAGAATGATGCAAGAGCTTTGATAGTCCTCATAGTGCCAAATCCATAGCAAGGAGATTGACGATCGAAGAGAGAGGCTTGTCCCCATTCCCAACAAGCTTTACCGAGACGTATTCCGCTGATGACCTGCCGAAGGAAGGTTCAGCGTCAGAGCCAGGTTGTATTTCCCTTCGATGAATTAATGATAAGCGACTATTGGTTATGGTTCCACTCGTATTGTTCATTATGATCATGAGTTGCGTCTTCTCTGACTGATACATAACTGCATATATCGAGTTTTACGCTTGTTTTTGTCATGTTTCTTGTGTGTGCAGGTGTTCTATCGCGACAAGCGAGAGGATTGTGATCTGCTAGAGCAAGGGAACGGGAGCATCATCTTCTCTACAAACAACAGCGTTGGACTTGAGGTAGGCCTTCATCGCAAGTTGGTCTATTGCAATTAGGAACTTGCACCTTAGCGTGGTATGATTGTTGCTCGACCCGATCTGGGCTAGTAGGGATCACCTCTGTCCACAGAGGGGATCTACCTCTACAACAATAATCCACTAGAATTTTTCCAATATAAAAATTTATTCAAAATGCAGTAATTTAAAGCTTTCAACTTTAAGAATCTTGCCTTCATTTTGTACAAACCACTAGGGGTATTACGATTGAGCAAAACATACAAAATATGAGCATACCAAGATGAATTCAAAAATGATCTTCAATAAGTGGATTTGCCAAGTTCTCCTATTCATCTAATGCATTAAACATGTTTATATCAAGATATTGGAGGTTGGATTTAGCCATAAGTTTTGCTATTCCTTGAACTTTTATGAGCTTAGTGGGCTTGATTTCTAAGTCATATTCTAAAATTACAGCAATCCACTTTCCTCTTTTGCTATCTGGATCTTGGGTCAATATGTCTTTTACAACTGAATGAGGTACAAATGCTATAATGTGGGAATGCAAAATGTAAAATTTGAAGTATTTTAAGGCTTTGGCCAAGGCAAAGGCTTGTTTTTCCATTATATTATACTTCAATGGTGCAACTCTTAATTCCTTGCTGAAAAATGAAATTGGCTGCTCTTTTCCCTTCATGTTTTTCTGTAACAGGACAACAGCTACTGTGTGTTCTAATGCAAATGAAAAAATGAATAAATACTTTGTAAAATAAGGACTGATAAGAACTGGTGTTTTCGTAAGTGCTTGTTTTACCAGTTCAAATGATTTATTTCCTTCTAAGGT
Source organism: Pinus albicaulis (assembly GCA_034641835.2). Classification (NCBI taxonomy): domain Eukaryota; kingdom Viridiplantae; phylum Streptophyta; class Pinopsida; order Pinales; family Pinaceae; genus Pinus; species Pinus albicaulis. The sequence continues at coordinate 1,053,358,430 of CM076582.1, forward strand.
CGATTTAACTCCTTCATCTCTTTTAATCATATTTGTCATGATTCTAAGGAGTTCAGCTAAATTGGGTATGAACCTTCTCAAGAAATTAATCTTCCCAATGAAAGATTGAAGTTCCTTGATGTTTCTAGAATGGTTGATTTGCAATATACCATCAATCCTTTTTGGGTCTATCCTTATTCCTTCTTTAGATATGATATGTCCAAGAAGTTTATCTTCTTGGAGACCAAACAATGTTTTGTTTGGATTTAAATATAACCCATATTTTATGCATTTCTCAAAGTATTTTCTCAAATGTATTAGGTGTTCATCATCTGTTTTAGAATAGACAGTGATATAATCAAGGTAAATCACACTGAAGTAACCTATTTCTTCTAAGAATGATATATCCATGGCTCTCTAAAATGTGGCACCAGCATTCATTAAATCAAAGGGCATTTTCAAATACATGAAAGTACCCCAGGGTGTAGTAAAGGCTGTTTTAAGTTGATGATCAGGATGTACCAATATCTGATTGTAACCTGAGAAACCATCTAGCAAAGAAATTCTTCTATAACCAACTACCCTTTGTAAGATATGATTCATTTTGGGCAAGGGATAGTTGTCCTTTAATGAGGCTTTGTTTAAGTTTCTAAAGTCAATGCAAAGCCTTATTTCTCCTGTTTTCTTCCTAACATATGGAATATTAGATACCCAGTCTAAATATCTTACTGGGACTATGATTCTAGCATCATACATTTTCCTAATTTCTTTCTCTCCCAGAGGTAATTGAACAGGGTTAATTCTGCACAATTTTTATCTAAAAGGTTTTTTGTTTTCTTTGAGGGGTATCTTATGTTGGATTATCTCTGTATCATATGATTTCAGATATTCATAGCTCCATGAAAATACATCCGAAAATTCTCTAAATAGCTCAATGTATTTCAGTTTAATGTGAGTTGGCAGTGTCTTGGACAATCTGATCATTTTGGGCTTTTCCTCAATGCCTATATTGCATTATTCCATTTTATCTTCAATAGGTTCCAGTTTTGGCTTTTTGGCAACATCATTCAAGTCAAACAATCCTTCTAATGGGACCAGTCCTTTTGGAAAGCTTTGATTTTTATATTGTAGCACTTCTAAGTCTTCTTTTCCTAAAGCTGTGCTATTTTCTGTTGTATGTTTGGGTCTATTAGTTAATAGATTTATTTCAGCAATGTCAGGAGACTTTTCTTCTTCAAAAAGTGGGTTTTCTTAAGTAGGACAGTCTTTTTCATACTCTGAATCTGAGTTTGGTGTTTCAAATTCATTTTTGGACTGTAGGAAGTCTTCTATTTGTTTATCTCCTTTAAACACTTGCCAAAATTTTTCATTATCTAGGACAACTGGTCTATATTTGACTTGGATGGTGTATTCTTTTCTTTCATAAGGTCTTAGACAAGTACTAGCAGCAAAGGCTAGTCCATTGGCAATAATGTTTTGGTTCCTTGGGACAAAGGTAAGTTGGAATTCATAAAATGTTTTTAACAAGTCCATGGCATCATCTCTATAGGCTCTAAGTCTAGGATGTTTAGCAGTGTATTCCCCATTTACTTGCCTAATTATCAACTCTGAATCTCCATGAACTATTATCCTCTTGGCCCCTAATTTTTTCAATAAAGGCAGTCCTAAAAGGAGAGCTTCATACTCTGCTATGTTATTTGTACATTGGAAGTTTAATCTATAAGAAGGATCGTTAGCATGATTGTTTTTAGTGTTGTGCACCCATATGCCTGCTCCTGCACTAGTTTTATAGCAAAACCCATCAAAAATCATACTCCAAAGAAGAAAATTTTTAGATTTGTCATTCATTTCATTGGTGTCATCTCTGTTTTGTTTTCCTAGTCTGTCATTGTGTTGTTCCTGTAGGACTGCACTATGTTGAATTTTATTTTGTTCCTCAGGATTTTAAATGTTTTGAGGCTTTGTTCTTTGATTTTCTTGATTAGTACTATGTTCATGATTGTTTTGATGCTCAAGACCTGTGAATTGTTTGCTATGATTGTCTAAATTAGCAAACTATTTTTTAGTTTTCTCCTTGTTTTTCTATTCATCTATGGCTGCCACTATGCTTGGGGATGGAGTGGCCACTATATTGGTTGATGTTTCATTGATTAATCCTTTCTCATTAGAAATATCATCATTATAAAGAATGAATGAGTCAAGGTTAGTATGTATAGAATAGAAAGGGGAGTTTTTTGGTCTTTCTTGACTACTCACCATGTATTTCATGTGTGTTTCCTTATAAAGTCTTCTAGGTTGGTTGAAGATAGGGATGGTGGCATAAGTCATATCCATCTGCATAGTACCCTGCAACTTAGCACACCATGATCTTGAAAGAAGCATTCTATATTTGGGGGGTATATCAGCCACTACAATATCCATCACTAAGCTTTTGTCTAGAATTTGAGCTAAGTTAACACAGAGATCTTTTATTAGGCGTAGGCATTTCACTCTACTTGAATCAAATGAATATAAATATTTGTATGGTCTGGTCACCTATAAGCCTAATATTTCCATTATTACCTTGGGCATGAGGTTATGTGATGCTCCTGAATCAAGCATGACCTTGTGCAACATCTTATCATGGATATTCAACTTATGTAGAATGGAGGGGTAGTTCCTTGTTGAAATTTTCCTTCAATCTCTGGACAAAACATAAGATCTGGTGTATCATCATTCAAGTTAACCCTATCATGAATAACTTCTATGTTCAAGGCTTTAAAAACTTGACATATATATACATTTTTAGTGACTAACTCAGTGAGTGGGACAAAGATTTTGATTTTGGCAATTTCATTCTCTATGCAAAAAGGAGTCTGATTTTTCAAAATGTTTGATTCAACCTTCTTAGTCACTGATTCATCAACAAAATCAACTTGCTGATTTCTACTATTTACAGCAATAAAAATGGTTTTTTTAGGAGCATTAGCTGAAATTCTAGTGCTGCTAAGGTCACCACTCTGTTTTTCATTGATTTGAGTATTTTTTCCCTTGTTTGGATCAGAACTTTCAACCACTGTTTTATGATTTTCTACTATATTTTTGGAAGTATTTACAGGGTTGTTTTTGGAAAAATTGTCAGAGGTTTTGTTCTTGGGAGTTTCTGGGTTCTTTTTACTTCTCAGGTCATATTATTTGGGTGCTCCTATGATGGAATTTTCAAGTTATTGTTCATAGTTTTCAGATTATGGCCTTCTATCATCATAGGGTGTATATAGACTTTGTTTTCTTTCATGGAGGAAATCAGTCTCTTCATTTATTACTCCCAACATGTTTATTTTCTCATCCTCTATTTTTTCATTTGTTTCTCCATCCTTATTAACATAATTTTCTTGAAAAGGAGGTCTGATCTATTGATCAACATCTCTTTGTTTGTTTTGAGGTTGATTTCTCCTAAAGTTGTGATTTTGATTCTAGGATTGATTTATATTTTGAGGAGTGGTTTGGTTTTCTCTAGGAGGGGTTCTTTCATTTAATTTGATCTTTTCCAGCATTATTTCCATTACCCTCGCTAGGTTGTCAATTTTTGCCTCAGATGAAGAAGTAGATGCCATAGTTTCATCTTTATATATGACTCTTTTCTCCATTCTCAACCTACCTCTCTTCTCAATTAGATTTGGTTGCACACTAAGAGATCCCTTCTCCATGTATTATAAAGTTAAAGGGTCCCTTTCTCTTAGCTGATAGGCCATTTTGGGATCAAATCCTCCAGGGAATTTGACCAAAGCTGAGCCTTGTGGAGGTTTCAAATCTGGGGGTAGTGCATTATAAACACTATTAAATCTAGTGCAATAATTTTGAACACTTTCCCCAGGGTTTCTCTTGAGGTTGCTGTAATCTGAAAGTATTTGGAGAGGGTTCTTCTTAATTTCACATTTGTTTATGAATGTTTAATGTAAAGAAGGGAAATCATTTATACTATTAGGAGTTAAACCCTTAAACCATTTCCTTGCCTCTCCTCCTAAAATTTGGGAAAATATTCTCATCTTAATGGTCTCATCTTCTATTTCCATAAAATCAAAGGCACCATTCATATTGTCTACATGCTATTGAGCAGTAGTGGGTTCACTTCTGGTGAAATGGGGAATTTTGGACTGATAGTCCCATGGAAAATTGACTAAAGGTAAAGGAAGGACTAGAGGATCATAACATGTTGCCATGATAGGAAGTTGTGGGATAAATGGGGGGTTTACAAGGGGAGGGTTTATGAAAGGAGGGGGAGGATGGAATGGAGTAGTTTGAACAATGGGTGTATGGATAATAGAAGTGCTTGGATCAACAAGAGATTGTTGAGCAGATCTAGGATGAGAGAAACCAAAGTTATGAATGAAATGAATATTAGGTGGAGTGGTTTCTCTGCTATCAGAATGTTCACCACTATGTTGGGGTCAGTGAGAAGGCTCAAATTCTATCTGATATATATCACTAATTGACTTAGTTCTGGATGGGTTTATTATGAATGGTAAGTCAACTTGTGAATCTTGCAGAGATGAGAGATTTTCAGGGACTGAATTAGCTCTATGAATTGGTCTGACGGCAGTTGAAGTCTTGGATTTAGGAGATTTCCAAAGGATACTTTCTAGATTATAAACTATCTCAGGAGGATTTGGGTCAGGATAGGCTCTGGTATAAATTCTTCTAGCAGCCACTATGTGGTGTTTTTAGACCGAATGATGAGAAAAGTTCAGCTAGTCTTTTAAAGGATAACTAATATTTTTTAAAGAGAATTAAATCCTAAAAGCCTTCTTAACTAGGTTGGAATGATGTTTGAAGGATAAAAGAATTTCCCAATGGAGTCTTAGGAAAAACCAGTGGGTTCAGCAAGCCAGTGGGTTGAGCCAGAGGAGTTCTGGGATGGGTGACCTCCCGGGAAGTCCTGGTTACTCGGTGAAAGCCTCGGAAGTGATGATTTATGCTATGTGATTCATTTCACTAGTTTCAATCCCACTTCTTCACCCCTATGAGCATCACGCGATGCAATGAGTGCTAAGTGGACTATTCAAAAATCATGAGAAATTAGTCAGTTACGACTACCTCTCATGGAAATGGTCATAGATGAATGACTAAATTAAAGTAGTTGAATCCAAAAAATGATATCTAAGCCTAATGAATACCAATGGAGTCGCCAGGTGAAGGATTTTTACTTTTTTTCAACATTTGGTTGTTGTTCACCATCAACAATCATTAATAACCAGTCTTGGTGACACTTGATTCATTTAGGAATATGGGTTTGTTGAGTTGTGAAGTTATCTATTACTCAATATTCCCTAGTATGGTCGCCATTATGTTAGGACTCCTGTAGTTTACAAGATTGGCAAGAAAAAACGCTGCAGGACCTACATCAGAACCACTTTCGAATCCTAGGATCTAGCCCTCTTGGATTCATAGAGGGATCTCTCTATATAAGTGTTTTCAAAAGATATATCTTTAAGTCTTGTGATATGATATTAGGCTAGTTATGAAGTACAAGGGATTTGCTTGTTTTTGGTTGGGTAGGATATCATCAAAATGAAGGAAGTCTTTTGAAGGGTAAATGTGTGAGTGAGTTGAAAGAATGGTTCAGCTGATAAGATAGGTAAGAGACAGTATCAATCCATTGGGCTATGGAGTCACAAGAGGATTTAATTGCACAAAAAGTTTCAAGAGTGGTCCATGGGGAAAGTCATCTATATCAAAGGATCTCTTTAGGTTGATTTGTGGTATGGAACATTAAAAGTGTTGTGAAAGAAGAAAGGGTAATAACCATTTAAGAATCTACTAATTTTACTAAACAAGAAAAGCCTTTAAAAGTAACTGTTTGAAGCAGGCCAAAGGACAGGAAAAACCATACACTTATTTTGGAAAACTTTTACTAAAGCGCACTTTTCAGACAACAATCCAACAATCTAACAGATTACCTTTAGAAATTAGAAAACATTCAAGATGAACAAAATAATAGCCTAAAATCAAGTAAGAACTTTGAATCTATCCTGCTTTTGGCATACTCTTAGGGAAGCTTTCAAAATAGTTATTGAACACTAAACAAGGGACTGGGCTAACCATAAACTTCCTTGATTAGGACTCTACTTAGCATTCAATGAAAATATCATTCAAGAACAACATCTCAGGTTTCACTCAGCAAGACATGGGCTAACCAATATTCCTTGACTGGTTATACTCAATTGAAATCATTCCCAAAGCAACAATTAGAAGAAAACATAGAGATAAAGCTTATCAGTGAGAATTAGGGTACTTTGCAGTAAATCCTATTCTATATTTCCTATTCTTTATCAGAGAAAGTGGACAGTATGAAAACATAAGAAAAAAACAATTATAGTAAGAACAACATCACCATTGACATAGACCAGGATCCCATAAATCAGCTTGTATATTTGATGTTCAAACTAGCTACAATCTTCAAGTCCAGTAGGTCTTTACAACTTCAAGCTTATCTTCCCAACCTATCTTTCTTCAATTACTAACAGAGCTTCAGCAGCCTCGGAAACTATTTACATTCAATAATTATTCAACCAACATTTACAGTGGGCTCCTCTTATGATATTTATAGGCAAATTGAGGAGGTGGAGTGAAAAGAAGTTATAATTATTCAATTAATATAGAGTAAATGTTTCTCGACCTTTGGGAGGCCTAATGGAGAAAATATCTAATGTCTTAACTCTGTTAATTAATTTTTACATTAAATTTCATCTACTTCATTCACTTTTGTTGACTTTTGAGGCTTTTGGTAGGCTGAAAATTACTTTTTGAGTTGTCTTTGGAAAATATCTTTGACTGTGCATTAACTTTGTAGGATTTTGAACAAATAGGCCTATAGGTGGCATTTCTAGTCATTGGAGGGAGTAATTTCTCCACTGACGTGTCATCTTGAAGTGGTCTTTTACTGATCTATCTGATTTGTTGCTTTAAACACTGATTTTCCTTTGGTTATGCTTTAAGGATTTCATTAATCATCTTCAGTCTTCAAACTTGTCTCTTTAATATTTAAACTACATATTAAGCCTTAAATCTTCTTTCCTTTATGCTTAACCTTTAAAATTTAATATTCATCTTTAATATATGATTGGTCTTCACTATTCTTCATTTAACTTTATTGCTTTGTTGATAGGGGCTTTCTTCACGCTGGAGGGTTTCCTGTGTAACCAATGCCCATGATGCATTGATTTAAAACTTCGAAATAAAACCCTTTTTGTCCCTTTTTTATTTTATCTTTTGGCTGTTGAGGATCATCACCCTCGTCCTTGCAACTAGATTTCTATCATGGGATGGCTTTTATAACTTAACCGCCATGAAAACCTGTAACAAACACCAAACATATTATATAAAACTTGCGTATGTGGTAAAACTGCTTCAGAGGGCTCGACGGAGGGCAAAAGAGTAGTGCAGAGGAAGGGAAATATGCGGGGAGGGTTATGTTCTTGAAACCAAGAAGAAACCCAAGAAATTTTGAACAATGGCACGTAAATGGCAATAAGAGGTTTTATAGAAAACCGCAAGTGGTTTTCACGTGGGATAAAGGTGGTAAGTGGTATTGGAAGAGGGGAATGTGATAAGGTTTAGGGCTTGACACGTGTCCATTAAAAACTACCCATTTCACGTTGATATTGGGCGTTAAGATTTTTGGGAGAAATGAGCACAAAGATGGACTCTCGCCGTCAGATCTCAGAGCTCCAAATCTACGGTGGAGAATGGAGGTGATAGATGGAGTTGCGCGGTGGGACTGGCTGCAGACGTCAACAATTTCGTCATGTAGAGGGAGGTTCATTACGCGAGGTAAAAGTTTGTTGGATGGAGTTTGAATGGTAAGGATAAGCAAGAACCGTTGGATCAGCAAGATTGATGGTTAGGATTGTATTGGGGAATGATTTTGTAGAGGATGATCGGTAAGAAGGAAGGTGAAGCGAAGGAGCATGGATCGTCCGATTGGAATTAATCGACGGTGGAGATTTAGAGTGGAGAAGAAATGAGTGGGGTAAAAGCAGAGGAGTGTTGGTCATTGGATTAGGACAATCAACGGTGGGGATTAATAGAAAATATGATGAAAATATTGATGCGGTTGGGTGGTACCGGTGGGATGACGTCAGATATCAGTAGTTACAATCATTGGATTGGGCTCAATCAACGGTAGAGGCTGATAGTGGGGAGTGAGAAATAGATCATATGGATGGGGAGACGGATGGATATGTGATGAAGCGATAGGGTGATGATCCTCAGATCTTGGGGATGGATAGTTGAGATTAACTTAGCAGATTGGCAATCGGCGGAGAAAAGGGTCAGGGAACAACGAAATTTGGAATTGCGATGAGCGATGCGTCGATGCGACGAAGTGCAATGCAGTGCAGACCATAAGATCGAGATCGAGATCAATGACTAGGATTCAATCAGGGATTCGCATATTGGCGATGAAGAGGGTCGGGGAACAATGGAACTAGGATCGCCAATGTGCAATGGCCGATGCGATGGAACGATGCACAGATCGTCCAATCTGGGGGAGATCGGTGGTGGAGATTTCATCGAGGGATCGCACCGGCAGCGAACTTTTTCAAAGGGAAAAAGGTCGCGGGGAACGGTGAAAATCCAAAATACCGAAATGCTGATGGGCCTAGCACTTGGTCATGAAGCAGGGTTATATGAAAAAGGACTGAGGGCTTAAGCTCGAAAAGGGCTTAAGGCCTAATTTTTTGAAAAGTTAAGAGTTAGGCCTTTAAAAGTGGGGTTTTTAGCCTTTTTAGAGTTCCGATAAGGATAAAAAGAGGGTTTTAAACCATAAAAGGGGTTTTTATAGGTTTAAATGGTTTTTATGGGAAAATGAGGGTAAATGAGGGAGAAAAGAGGGCTATTAGAAGGAATGAAGGATAAGAAAAGGGGAAAAAAGAGTGATACGAGGGTAATTGTGAAGATGAGATGGGGGGAATGAAATGATGGAAATGGGGCCTTAGAAAACAGTTTTTTCTTTGGAAATAGCAGGCTTTTGAAGGATTCTTTATGGAAACAGCAGTGAAGATGAATTTTAAAATAAAATACACCAAGAAGGCTTCAAGAATTAGAATTTTTCCTTCAAGATTTCTTCTTGAAGCCTTAAGAACATATTTAACCATCACTTGTTGTGACAAAATTTACGGATGGCTAACAGTGGCTCCACTTGGGGATGGCATATCCTTGGAGGTGTCAAGAACCTCAAAAATTTATCTCTAGAATGTATATCATTGTCCTGCATTTTGACAACCTTTTCTTCTTTGATCATGCTACTTAAAAAGATGATCAATATTGTGTATCAACAAATAGATTTCTTTCCCCAAACTACTACCTACATAGCCTATTTTCCTAACATTTTTTCTTCATAAGGTGCACTTGGACTTGTAAACCTTTTGACATCTACATTTTATTCTTTTATTAAAAGCAGGAAACTAATCTAAATCTACCCTTATTTCTTCCATGAGTTCATATTAAACAATTGAACTCATAAATTCTCTACCTAAGCTACTATATATCAGGATTTAGCTGTCTGATAGGAATTTATTCTCTATATTCTAAAACAAAAAATTAAAACAAAGCCAAACCAGGATTAAGTTGTCTGATTTTCTGTTGAGACTATGGCATAAAAACAAGTTGCACATAGACTGAAATTTACAGAAATTCAAAACAAAATTGTGAAGGCTTAAGATCTGAAAATTAAGAACAACCTTCTTTCTTCTTATGACTCAGATTTTGATCTGTTTAAAGTCATTCTTTTTTTCTTTTTATGTCTTGGTTCATATTTTGAGCATGTTTGAACCATTTTCCTCTATCTTTGGCTCAATTTTTTATTTGATTAGAGCCATTTCTTTCTATCCTAAACTAATCTACTGATAAGACAAGATTAAATTGTTTGGATAATCTGAAGTACTAACCTATCAACAGTAAATTGAAATCTATCTAGTCATGATTAGGCTGTATGACTAAATAGAAGTGCTCTCTTTTGGTAGTGGCATTTAAGCTTGCACACTTTCAGATTTTTCTTTTCTTTTTTGGTATGGGGTTGTACCTTTCTTCTTTTATATCTGCCCTCTTTTTCTCTTTTTCTATTGTTTTTGTATTTTTTATTTTCTCAAATTTAAAAGTAGTGTTATATACAATGAACAAAAAGCTTTGAAGCTTAAAATATTGGTTAACAGAAATAACGTTTGAGAATCCTGCCATTGACAGGACCTCCAAAATATTCAACTCCATCCAATTCTTGCAGAAATAATGCACTGTTTCCAATAGCAGATTGAATAAGATAAGGGCCTTACCATAAATTATCAAATTTTCCATGTTTGCCCTTATCTTCTCTCCTTGAATCCCATTTCAATACTTTGTCACCAATTTTAAAGTCACGTGCCTTGGTTCTTTTGTCAAACAACTTCTTGATGTTTTCTTGTAGTTGTTGTGCTCTAATGTATACCCCCACTCTGGTTTGTTGTAGATGTATAGTCTAGTGTATTCTTCTTGTCATATCATCATCTTCAGAATGTACTTCTTAGATCAGCTTCATGACTAGCACTCCTAGATTGGTTGCAAATATTGCATTTGTTTCATAAAATAGCTGGTAGGGAGACATTCAAATAGTTTTTTTAACTATCAATCTGTATATCCATAATGCATATACTAGCTTGTTGTATCATGATTTTTTGTTTTCTTCCAGCAAGTTCTTGATTATGTTCACCGATATTGTATTTGAAGATTCTGAAAAACCATTACCTTGAGGGTAATAAGATGTAAAATGACCCAATATAATCTGATATTTATGATAGAATTCCACCATATTTTTAGATCCAAATGCAATTGCATTGTAAGTTGTGATCTTTCTAGGAAAACCAAATCTAGACAATATATGGTTTTCAAGGAATGAAATTATGACTGAGTCTGTGGCATTCCTAGAAGGGATGGCTTCTATCCATTTGGTAAAATACTCTGCTGCTGTGAGGATCCATTTGTGTTGGGCAGATGAGGCGGGATGGATTTCCCCAATGAAGTCTAGAACCCACTGCTGAAAAGGAGCTTCAACAGTGATTGGCTGTAGAGGTAAGGGAAGAAACTTTCTTTTGCCTTCAAATATTTGGCATTTGTGACAAGAAATAATCATTCTATGGATATCTTGAAAGAGGGTGGGCCAGTAGTAACCAGCTCTAAGGATTTTTTTAGTAGTTGACTTCCAGTACAGATGGCCTCCACATTCTCCTTCATGAAACTCATGTTTGATCTTATCTGCATCATTCTCAGGAAAACATTTAAGCAATAATCCACTAGCATTTTTCCAATATAAACATTTATTCAAAATGCAGTAATTTACAGCTTTCAACTTTAAGAATATTGCCTTTGTTTTAGACAAAACAGGAGGGGTATTAAGATTGAGAAAAACAAACAAAATATCAACATACCAAGATGAATCTAAGAAATTATCTTCAATAAGTGGTGTTGTCAACTCCTCCTGTTCATCTAATGCATTAAACATGTTTATATAAAGAGCTTGGAAGTTGGATTTAGCCATAAGTTTTGCTAGTCCTTGACCTTTTATGAGCTTAGTGGGTTTGATTTATAAGTCATATTCTAAAATTACAGCAATCCACTTTCCTCTTTCGCCATCTGGATCTTGGGTCAATATGTCTTTTACAACTGAATGATGTATAAATGATATAATGTGGGAATGCAAAATGTAAACTTTGAAGTCTTTTAAGGCTTTGACCAAGGCAAAGGCTTATTTTTCCATTATATTATACTTCAAAGGTGCATCTCTTAATTCCTTGCTGAAAAATGCAATTGGCTGCTCTTGTCCCTTCATGTTTTTCTGTAATAGGACAACAAATACTGTGTGTTCTGATGCAAATGAAAAAATGAAAAAATCCTTTGTAAAATCAGGACTGATAAGAACTAGTGTTTTGGTAAGTGCTTGTTTTACTAGTGCAAATGATTTCTTTGCTTCGAAGGTCCATTTAACTCCTGTTTTAAGCACATTTGTGATGATTCTAAGGAGTTCAGCTAGATTGGGTATGAAATTTCTCAAGAAATTAATCTTCCCAATGAAAGATTGAAATTCCTTGATGTTTCTAGGATGGTTGATTTGCAATATACCATAGATCATTTTTGGGTCTATCCTTATTCGTTCTTTAGATATGATATGTCCAAGAAGTTTATCTTCTTAGAGACCAAACAATGTTTTCTTTGGATTTAAAGATAACCCATATTTTATGCATTTCTCAAAGAATTTTCTCCAATGTATTAGGTGTTCATCATCTGTTTTAGAATAGATAGTGATATCATCAAGGTAAATCACACTGAAGTAACCTATTTCTTCTGAGAATACTATATCCATGGCTCTCTGAAATGTGGCACCAGCATTCATTAAATCAAAGGGAAATTTCAAATACATGAAAGTACCCCAGGGTGTAGTAAAGACTATTTTAAGTTGATCATCAGGATGTACCAATATCTGATTGTAACCTAAGAAACCATCTAGCAAAGAAATTCTTCTAGAACCAACTACCCTTTGTAAGATATGATTCATTTTGGGCAAGGGATAGTTGTCCATTAATGAGGCTTTGTTTAAGTTTCTAAAGTCAATGCAAAGACTTATTTCTCATGTTTTCTTCCAAACAAATACAAGATTAGATACCCAGTCTGAATATATTATTGGGACTATGATTCCAGCATCGTACATTTTCCTAATTTCTTTCTCTACTAGAGGTAATTGAACAGGGTTGATTCTACGCAATTTTTGTCTAAAAAGTTTCTAGTTTTATTTGAGGGGTATCTTATGCTCTGTTATCTCTGTATCATATGATTTCAGATCTTTATAGCTCCATGCAAATACATTCAAAAATTCTCTAAATAGCTCAATGTATTTCACTTTAATGTGAGCTGGCAGTGTCTTGGACAATTTGATCATTTTGGGCTTTTCCTCACTGCCTATATTGCATTCTTCCACTTCAGCTTCAATAGGTTCCAGTTTTGGCTTTTTGGCGACATCATTCAAGTCAAACAATTCTTCTAATGGGACCAGTCCTTTTGGAAAGCTTTTATTTTTAGATTGCAGCACTTCTAAGTCTTCTTTTCATAAATCTGTGCTATTTTCTATTGTATGTTTGGGTCTATTAGTTAACAGATTTATTTAAGCAATATCAGGAGACTTTTCTTCTTCAAAAAGTGGGTTTTCTTCAGTAGGACAATCTTGTTCATACTCTGAATCTGAGTTTGGTATTTCAAAATCATTTTTGGACTGCAGGAAGTCTTCTATTTGTTTATCTCCTTCAAACACTTATCAGTATTTTTCATAATCCGTGACAGCTGGTTTATATTTGACTTGGATGGTGTATTGTTTGCTTTCATAAGGTCTTAGACAAGTACTAGCAGCAAAGGTTAGTCCATTGGAAAGAATTTTTTGGTTCCTTGGGACAAAGGTAAGTTGGAATTCAGCAAATATTTTTAACAAGTCCATGGCATCATCTCTATAGGCTCTAATTCTAGGATGTTTAGTAGTGTATTCCCCATTTACTTGCCTAATTATCAACTATGAATCTCCATGAAATGTTATCCTCTTGGCCCCTAATTTTTTCAATAAATGCAGGCCTAAAAGGAGAGCTTCATACTCTGCTATGTTATTTGTACATTGGAAGTTTAATCTATAGGAATGACCCTCAGCATGATTTTTTTTAGTGTTGTGCACCCATATGCCTGCTCCTGCACCAGTTTTAGAGCAAGACCCATCAAAAATCATACTCCAAAGAGGATTGTTTTCAGATTTGTCATTCATTTCATTGTTGTCCTCTCTGTTTTGTTTGCCTAGTCTGTCATTGTGTTGTTCCTGCAGGACTACACTATGTTGAATTTTATTTTGTTCCTCCATATTTTCGATGTTTTGAGGCTTTTTTCTTTGATTTTCTTGTTTGGTACTATGTTCATGATTGTTTTGATGCTCAAGACCTGTGATCTGTTTGCGATGATTTTCGGAATTAGCAAACTGTTTTTTAGTTTTCTCCTTGTTTTCCTCTTCATCTATGGCTGCCACTATGCTTGGGGATGGAGTGGCCACTATATTAGTTGTTGTTTCATTGATTAATCCTTGCTCATTAGAAATCTCATCATTATAAAGAATTAATGAGTCAAGGTTAGTATGTATAGAATAGAGAGGATATTTTTCTGGTCTTTCTTGACTACTCACCATGTATTTCATGTGTGTTTCTGTATAAAGTATTCTAGGTTGGCTGAAGAGAGGGATGGTGGCATAATTCATATCCATCTGCATAGTACCTTGCAACTTAGCACCCCATGATCTTGAAATAAGCATGCCATATTTGGGGGGTATATCAACCACTACAATATCTATCACTAAGATTTTGGCTGGAATTTCAACTAAGTTAACACAGAGATATATTATTAGGCCTAGGCATTTCACTCTACTTGAATCAAAGGAATATAAATATTTGTATGGTCTGGTCACCTCTAAGCCTAATCTTTCCATTATAACCTTTGGCATGAGGTTATGTAATGCTCTTGAAACAAGCGTGGCATTGTGCAACATCTTATCATGGATATTAAAACTGATGTAGAATGGAGGGGTAGTTCTTTCTTGAAATTTTCCTTCAATTTTTGGACCAAACAGAAGCTCTGGTGTATCATCATTCAAGTTAACCCTATCATGAATATATTCTATGTTCAAGGCTTTCAAAAATTGACATCTATATACATTTTGAGTGACTAAATCAGTGAGTGGGACAAATATTTTGATTTTGGCAATTTCATTCTCTAAGCTAAAAGGAATCTGATTTTTCAAAATTTTTGATTCAACCTTCTTAGTCGCTGATTCATCAACAAAATCACTTGATGATTTCTACTATTTACAACATTCAAAATGGTTTTTTTAGGAGCATTAGCTGAAATGATAGTGCTGCTAAGGTAACCACTCTATTTTTCATTGATTTGAGTATTTTTTGCCTTGTTTGGATAAGGACTTTCAGCCACTGTTTTATGATTTTCTATTGTCTTTTTGGAAGTATTTACAAGGCTTTTTTTAGCAAAATTGTCAGAGGTTTTGTTCTTGGGAGTTTCTAGGTTTTTTTTACTTCTCAGGTCATATTGTTTGGGTGCTCCTACGATGGAATTTTCAAAGTCTTGTTCATAGTTTTCAGATTCTGGTCTTCTATCATCTTCGGGTGTATATAGAACTTGTTTTCTTTCATGTAGGAAATTAGACTCTTCATTTCTTACTCCCAACATGTTTATGTTCTCATACTCTATTTTTTCATTTGTTTATCCATCCTCATTAACATAATTTTCTTGAAAAGGAGGTCTAATCTATTGATCAACATCTCTTTGTCTATTCTGAGGTTGATTTCTCCTAAAGTTTTTATTTTGATTATGGGATTGGTTACTATTTTGAGGAGTGGTTAGGTTTTCTCTAGGAGGGGTTATTTCATTTAAATTGATCTTTTTTATCATTATTTCCATTACCCTCACTAGGTTGTCAATTTTGGCCTCAGGTGAAGAATTAGATGCCATAGTTTCATCATTATACGTGACTCTATTCTCTGTTCTCAACCAAGCTCTCTTCTCAATCAGATTTTCTTCCACACTAATAGATCCCTTATGCATGTATTCTAAAGCTAAGGGGTCCCTTTCTCTTAGCTGATAGGCCATTTAGAGATCAAATCCTTCAGGGAATTTGGCCAAAGATGAGCCTTGTGGAGGTTTCAAATATGGGGGTAGTGCGTTATAAACAATATTAAATCTAGTGCAATAATTTTGAACACTTTCTCCAGGTTTTCTCTTGAGGTTGTTGTTATATGAAAGTATTTGGAAAGGGTTCTTCGTAATTTCCCATTTTTTTATGAATGTTTGATGTAAAGAAGGGAAATCATTTATACTATTAGGAGTTAAACCCTTAAACCATTTCTTGGCATCTCGTCCTAAATTTTGGGCAAAGATTCTCATCTTAATGGTCTCATCTTATATTTCCATATAATCAAAGGCATCATTCATCTTGTCTACGTTTTTTTGAGTAGTAGTGGGTTCACTTTCGGTGAAATGGGGAATTTTGGACTGATAGTCCTGTGGAAAATTGACTAAAGGTAAAGGAAGGGCTAGAGGAGCATACCATGTTGCCATGATAGGAATTTGTGGGATAAATGGGGGGTTTACAAGGGAAGGGTTTATGAAAGGAGGGGGAGGATGGAATGGAGCAGTTTGAAAAGTGGGTGTATGGATAACATAAGTGCTTGGATCAACAAGAGATTGTTGAGCAGATCTAGGATGAGAGAAACCAAAGTTACGAATGAAATAAAGATCATGTGGAGTGGTTTCTCTGCTATCAGTATGTTCACCACTATGTTGGGGTGAGTGTGAAGGCTCAAAGTCTATCTGATATATATATCACTAAGTGACTTAGTTCAGGATGGTTTTCTTATGAATGGTAAGTAAACTTGTGAATCTTGCAGAGATGAGAGATTTTCAGGGATAGAATTAGCTCTATGAATTGGTATGACAACAGTTGAAGTCTTGGATTTAGGAGATTTCCTAAGGATACTTTCTAGATTATCAACTATCTCAACGGGATTTGGGTCAGGATAGACTCTAATATAAATTATTCTAGCAGCCACTATGTGGTGTTTTTAGACCTAATGATGAGAAAAGTTCAGCCAAGTTTGATAGTCTTTTAAAGGCTAACTAATATTTTTTAAAGAAAACTCAATCCTCATAGTCTTCTTAACTAGGTTGGAATGATGTTTGAAGGATAAAAGAATTTCCCAGTGGAGTCTTAGGAAAAACTAGTGGGGTCAGCAGGCCTACTGAATACCAATGGAGTCAACAGGTGAAGGATTTTTACTTTTTTCAAGGTTTGGTTACTGTTCACCATCAACAATCATTAATAACCATTCTTGGTGACACTTAATTCATTTAGGAATAGGGGTTTGTTGAGTTGTGAAGTTATATATTATTGAATATTCCCCAGTATAGTCGCCAATATGTTAGGACTCATGTAGTTTGCAAGATTGGCAAGAACAAACGCTGCAGAGCCTACGTCGGAACCACTTTCGAATCCTAGGATCTAGCTCTCCTAGATTCAGAGAGGGATCTCTCTATATAAGTTCTTTCAAAAGATATATATTTAAGGCTTGTGATATGATATTAGGCTAGTTATGAAGTACAAGGGATTTGTTTGTTTTTGGTTGGGTAGGATATCATCAAAATGAAGGAAATATTTTGAAGGGTAAAGTTGTGAGTGAGTTAAAAGAATGGTTCAGCTGATATGATAGGTAAGAGACAATATTAATCCATTGGGCTATGGAGTCACAAGAGGATTTAATTTCACAACAAATTTCAAGAGTGGTCCATGGGGAAAGTCATCTATATCAAAGGATCTCTTTAGGTTGATTTGTGTTATGGAACATTAAAAGTGTTGTGAAAGAAGCAAAGCTAATAACCATTTAAGAATCTATTAACTTTACTAAACAAGAAAAGACTTTCAAATTAACTGTTTGAAGTAGGCCAAAGGATAGGGCAAACCATAGAATTCTTTGGGAAAACTTTTACTAAAGCGCACCTTTCAGACAACAATCCAGCAATCTAACAAATTACCTTCAGAAAGTAGAAAACATTCAAGATGAACAGAATAATAGCTTAATATCAAGTAAGAAATTTGAATCTATCCTGCTTTCGGCAAACTCTCAGGGAAACTTTCAAAAAAGTTGTTGAACACTAAACAAGGGACAAGGCTAACCATAAACTTCCTTGATTAGGAATCTACTTAGCATGCAATGAAAAGATCATTCAAGAACAAAATCTCAGGTTTCACTCTGCAAGACATGGGCTCACCAATATTCCTTGACTGGTTATACTCAATTGAAATCATTCCCAAAGCAACAATTAGAAGAAAGCATAGAGATAAAGCTTATCAGTGAGAATTAGGGTACTTTGTAGTAAATCTTATTTTATATTTCTTGTTTTTTATCAGAGAAAGTGGAAAGTATGAAAACATAAGAAAACAACAATTACAGTAAGAAAAACATCACCATTGACATGGACGAGGATCCCATAAATCAGCTTGTATATTTGATGTTCAAACCAGTTACAATCTTCAAGTCCATTAGGTATTTACAGCTTCAAACTTCTCTTCTCAGCCTATCTTTATTCAATTACTAACAGAGCTTCAGCAACCTCAGCAACTATTTACATTCAATAAGTATTCAACCAACATTTACAATGGGCTCCTCTTATGATATTTATAGGTAAATTGAGGAGGTGGAGTGAAAAGAAGGTCTAATTATTCAATTAGTATAGAGTAAATGCTTCTTGTCCTTTGGGAGGCCTAATGGAGAAGATATCTAATGTCTTAACTCTATTAATTGATTTTTACATTAACTTTCATCTACTTCAATCACTTTTGTTGACTTTTGAGGATTTTGGTAGGCTGGCAAATACTTTCTGAGTTGTCTTTGGAAAATATCTCTAGTTGTGCATTAAATTTGTAGGCTTTTGAATAAATAGGCATATAGGTGGCATTTTTAGTCTTTGTAGGGAGTAATTACTCCACTGATGTGTCATTTTGAAGCGGTCTTTTGCTAATCTGTCTGATTTGTTGCTTTAAACACTAATTTATGTTTGGTTATGCTTTAAGGCTTTCATTAATCATCTTAAGTCTTCGAAGTTGTGTCTTTAATATTTAAACAGTAGATTAATCTTTAAATCTTCTTGTCTTTATTCTTAACCTTTAAACTTTAATATTCATCTTTAATCTCTGATTGGTCTTCACTGTTCTTAATTTAATTTTATTTCTTAGTTGACAGGTACTTTCTTCACGCTTGAGGGTTTTCTATGTAACCAATTCCCATGACACATTCATTTAAAACTTGAAAATTCAACCCTTTTTGTCCCTTTTTGCTTTTATCTTTTGGCCGCTAAGAATCGTCACCCTTGGCCCTGCAACTAGATTTTCGTTGTGGGATGGATTTTATAACTTAAACACCATGAAAACTTGCAACAAACACCAAACATATTATATAAAACCTGCGTATGTGGTAAAACTGCTTTAGAGGGCTCGGCAGAGGGAAAAAGAGCAGTGCAGAGGAAGGGAAATATGTGGGGAGGGTTCTGTTCTTGAAATCAAGAAGAAACCCAAGAAATTTTGAACAATGGAACATTAATGGTGATAAGAAGTTTTGTAGAAAACCGCAAGTGGTTTTCACGTGGGATAAAGGTGGTAAGTGCTATTGGAAGGGGGGAATGCGATAAGGTTTATTGGTTGATGCGTGTCCATTAAAAACCGCCCATTTTGCGTTGATATTGGGTGTTAAGCTTTTTGGGAGAAATGAGTTCGAAGATGAACTCTGGCTGTTAGATCTGAGAGCTCCAAATCTACGGTGGAGAATGGAGGCGACCGATGGAGTTGCATGGTGGGACTAGCTATAGACGTTAGCAATTTTTTCGTGTAGCGAGAGGTTCATTACGCGGGGTAAAAGTTTGTTGGATGGATTTTGAATGGTAAGGATAAGAGAGAACTATTAGATCAGCAATATAGACAGTTAGGATTGTATCGGGGAATGATTTGGTAGAGGGTGATTGGTAAGAAGGAAGGCGAAGCAAAGGAGCACGGATTATCCGATCCCAATTGATCGACGGTGGATATTTAGTGCGGAGAAGAAATGAGTGGGGTAAAATTAGAGGAGTGTTGGCCGTTGGATCAGGACAATCAACGATGGGTATTAAAAGAAAATATGATGAAAACCCCGGTGTGGTGGGGTCGGACCGGCAGGATGACGTGAGAGATCAATAGTTACAGCCGTTTGATTGGGCTCAATCAACGGTAGAGGTTGATAGCAGGGAGTGCGAAATATATCATATGGATGGGGAGACAGATGGATATGCGATGAAGTGAGAGGGCGATGACCATCAAATCTTGGGGATGGACGGCTGAGATTAACTCGGCGTATTGGAAATCAATGAAGAAAAGGGTTAGGGGACAAGGAAGTTTAGAATTGTGATGAGCAATGCGCTAATGTGACGAAATGCGATGCAGCGTGGACCGTTGGATCGATATCGAGATCAACTGATAGGATTCAATCAGGGCTTCACATATTGGCGGTGAAGGGGGTCAGGGAACAATGGAAATGGGATCGCTGATGTGCGATGGCTGATGGAATGGAGAAGTGTGATACAATGGAGCAATACGCAAACCGTCCGATCTGGGAGAGATCAACAGTGGATATTTCATCGGGGGATCACATCAGCGACAAACATTTTTTCAAAGGGAAAAAGGTCGCGGGGAACGGCGAAAAGCCGAAATGCCGAAATGTCGATGGGCCTAGCGCTTGGTCATGAAGCGAGGTTATATGAAAAAGGACTAAGTGCTTAAGCTCGAAAAGTGCTTAAGGCCTAGTTTTTTGAAAAGGTCGGAGTTAGGCCTTTAAAAGTAGGTTTTTTATCCTTTTTAGAGTTCCAATAAGGATAAAAAGAGGGTTTTAAACCATAAAAAGGGGTTTTCATAGGTTTAAATGGTTTTTATGGGAAAATGAGTGTAAATGAGGGAGAAAAGGGGGCTTTTAGAAGGAATGAAGGATAAGAAAAGGGGAAAAATGAGTGATATGGGGGCAGTTGTGAAGATGAGATGGGGGGAATGAAATGATGGAAATGGGGCCTTAGAAAACAATTTTTTCTTTGGAAACAACAGGATTTTGAAGGATTCTTTGTTGAAACAACAATGAAGATGATTTTTAAAATAAAACACACCAAGAAGGCTTCAATAATTAGCAGTTTTCCATGAAGATTGCTTCTTGAAGGCTTAAGAACATATTTAGCCATCATTTGTTGTGGAAAAATTTACTGATGGCTAACAGATGGCAATATAGAAACTGATAAAATCATCCCAATATATTATTTAACCCTTATTCCATCCAAACCATAAGAATATGAAAAGTTGGAAAGTTATGCCATGATTGGCCTTCGTGTTAGATATTATAGATTCATTGAATATGTCTAGACTAAAACCGAATACTCCATTGTCATTACTGGGGCCAATTTTGGATGTGGGTCATCCAGAGAGCATGCCCCTATGGCTCTTGGGGCAGAAGGAGTGAAGGTTTTTGTGCCAAAGTACTATGCCAGGATATTTTTCAGAAACTCTATGGCCATTGGTGAGATCTATCCATTGGCGAGTGAGTGTCGTGTTTGGGATGAATGCAAAATTGATGATGTTTTCATTGTGGATATAGAGGAAAATAATCTTCTCAATCACATCACTGGAAATGAGTACGTATTGAAGCATACGGATGATGTTGAGCCTATGATTGATGCTGGTAGGATCTTTGAATGTGCATGAAAAACAAGGATGATTGTTGCTCCATCATCTTGAGACCTAATGGGCACTTTCGAAGCCCTAAAAATAAGATGGGTGTAGGGATGATTTCTCCTCCATCATCTAGAGACCTGATGGGAACTTCCAAAACCTTGAGAATAGGATGAGTGTAGTAAAATTATAAGCATGTTTTGATATTTGAAATCAAAGAAAAATAATTTTCTTTCATGGTTTGTGTCTGGTAAGAATAAAAAAAAATTTAATAGGAAAAAAAAAATTCAATATGTGTATCTATTCCATTAGGATGAAAGCATGTTATTATTTATCATAAAAAACATTTTGGATTGCACGTAACAACTATTGAGCATTAAAATTCACATATTCTCAAACAAAACAACCTGCCCAGATTTCCATACAAGTGGAGAAGCTGCTAACCTAGAAACTTTCACTACAAAGCACCTCTCAACCTAAACACAATTTATTTTTCAAATAGTTGCAATTTTCCTTGGATACTAGACTTCTTGTATTTTTAGGCCACACTAGTGATTCAACATCATTAGCATTGGAAAATAGGTTAACATTAAATTTTTTCTCTAAACAATAGAAATAACAGGTTACCATGATACAACCTTTGTTGGCACTAGTAACAAGCCTACCCAACTAAATGGTAACGAGTCTCACCACGATATCATGAGTCTCGCCATGATATCCTTAATATTCGAGATGTTCTTTATGTGTGTCTACTTCTTCTTCAATTTAAAAAGAGTGTAGGGTAGTATGGTCAGTCTTTCCAGCAATAGATTTCTATGAGTTTCTTCAGGCATACCAGGTATGATTCAGATGAATTTTTGTTGTTCCTATGACCTTTGATATTGTGAAATCGTTCTTGTACCACTACCGACTAATGAAGGTATGTGGAGACTTCCATTACTTTAACTACCCACCGCTTTTACTACAACTTTCACTTTCTTCTACTGATGTAGCTTGTGCCTCTGCCTCTTGAAGTCATGAATTAAGCACTCTCTCAACACCAAACCATGCTTAAAAACACATTGCTGAACTTTCATACATTTCTTCCATTTTCCATTGTAATGGTCTCGTGGACTCAAGTACTCTCATTACTAACTTTTCATATCACATCTCAGTTGCTTGAAAAATCTTCTAAGGATGATCAATCTCACTTTGCGACTTGTATTCATGAGAGGTTTCCTGGTGCTCTATAGAGAAGAGTCCCCATTGATTATTCAAGCGTTTTTATAAGTGTTGCCTCTCATTCTCTAGCTTCATGCAAACGATTCTCAAGCTTTGTTTTAGCTTCACTATTTTCACATGCCTCTGCAACTGCCTATGCATCTTTTTCTTCATTTAGTGCATTTGCGTAGAATTAATTTTGTGCTCTTTCTCCTTGAATACTTTCAACAACTTCTTGAAAATTCCTTTCTGTCGCCACCTTATACTTTTTAATACTTCCTACCTTCACTTCTTCAGCCTATAACTTGGAATTCAACCGTTTCTTATATTCACCTAAAAAATGAGTTTGAGCTCATAAATTTCTCATCTGAGCTTCTTGTGTAGCTTGTGTTTTCGAAATCTCTTCACCATCAACCATAACTTGCCTAATAATTTCATCCTTTTCTTTCAACAGAGAAACAACGTCACTTTTCCTACTTTGTTCTCGTAAGAGTGTATCTCTCTCCTTCTCAAAGAATACACCTTTCATTCAAGGCCTCCAATGCATTGTTGGTATTAATCCTGTAGTGCATCAAAGTCTACCTATGAAGATCTCTTATTCAAATCTTTGTTTCTGAGTTGTTCATTTTCAATCAATAAAATGTGAAGTTGGGTTACACTTTTTTCCCTTTTTTGAGAAAAAAATTTATTTTTTTATGTTCTTCAACTTTTTGCAAGCCAAAAAATTTTTTCTGTTTAGAATTTCATTTTGCAATAAAAAAAAAGTTGTCAGAAATTTTATTATCTTTCTATTACTTTTTTTTGGAAATTTTTTATACACATTTGATATTTCAACTTAGCATTTCTTTGAGTGTGTGTTTTTTAACAATCAAAGGATTCATAAGAAGCCATGTTAATATGCACTACTGTATTCTTTGAAACTTTGTATTTTCAAGAAATAAAATGTGTTACAACAATCTAGATAGAGTCTACTTTGGTTTCGTTATATTTACAAATCCAACTGCTACATATCATAATTAATAGAATTTTTTGAATTGGTCCTATATGAAAAAAATACATATTTTGAATATTTTTCGCGACGCACAAAATTTCTTAACATATAAATTATAAACTAAAAATCTAAAAACCGCCAATTACTGATGACGAACCAATATAATGCACCATAATTTTTTCAAATTTTTTACAGTGTATTTTGGAAGATACAGAATTATGATTCATTGAATAATAATGACCTCCAGAATTTATTTGCACCTATTTTATTACAAAATTAATTAAAATTAGTAAATATTTATGAAGTTCCATAAAATTTAAATTTCCTAAAAGTAGATTGATGGGGCTAAAACCCACAGTCCCTGGTTACTCAAAATTCATCCTCAATCCATGTATAAAATGCATCCAAAATTCATTTCCAACCAATACACAATCTGGGCGACTCCCGCCATTTTAACATCTTAGTTGGAAAATTAATTAAACAAATCTCGATAATTTAATATCTAAAATCAGAGATTTGAGATATTAATTCAACAGTCCTTCTACAGTTATAACCCCCACAAAGAATATAACATGCCCTTTTATCAAAACCTGATCAAACCCCCATATCAAAGGTTTGTTTCTCTGTCGCACCCTTCATCATATAATAAGGCCAAGCACATTATTATAATAACCCGCAATTACAATTTTTTTTGTGTAGGGTCCACTACCATTTGGTGTGCCTTTGATATAAATCAACCCTAACATATAAAATCTTCGCCCATATTTAAAATGCTCTCACACCCATTCACATATACAAGTCCTTTATGCGCACAATAATATATCAATATATATCACAGCCCTCATTCAAATGTTAGAACCTCATAACATTGTCTCGACAAGGCTTTTAAACCCTAGCGATAACACATATATTATCTTCTTACATGCTAACACATTTAGGCACATATACACATTCACTCTCGGCGTTTATTAACCCACCTCATATCAATATGGTCCAACGTCAATATATGTATACACTTGGTGTGTTAACTATTTAACTTGATTTCGAACATAGTTCTTAATACGATAATGCTCGACCACAAGGAGCCTTCCCCACTATGGATTAGGCCTCATAGTTATACAACCCTTGCATCAAAAGATATCTGGCCCCACTACATACGACTCTACTCCTTGGATTATGTTCGAATATTTACACAAATTGATTCGCCACAGCAAATTAATGTACCTCCTGCATCTGACGGTTGAGGGCTTGTCGCATTGGGTTTGATGATCCAATGAACATAAGCGAGTTTCTTGTTTTTTTTGGCCCTGGACTTTAATGTCCCAAACGAACGCGATATACGTGGTTTTCGAAAACCACCCTAAGCCACGTGTCAAATGCTCAATCGTATCGCATTTTTTTCACAATACATCTTACCACCCTTGATCACACATGATACTGCCGGTATCTAGCACTCCGGTTTCATTGTTCGCGCTCTAGGTTCCAACTGCTGCCTTATTCAAGGTTCCTCACCATTTCTTTTAACTTGGATCCTCCGCGCTCACAACACTGTATACCCTCGCTCATTATTTATACACATTTCATTAGGTGAACATCACTCTCGATGTCTCATTATACAGTTCTAGCATCTCCTGCGATTCCATCTTCAACTCTAATCGATAGTCTTCAACCATGTATCACCTCTCATGATGAACAAACACACTGTTTTTAACCTTCAATTTAGGTTTAATACACACTAGTATTCCTATGATTTCTTATTGAACTCCACATTATTGGCATGGAAATTAACTCAATAACAGAGGTAGGTTGTGAAATCGATCACTAGTGATCGATCCACGGAATCTTACAGTCACCACAGAATTTCTATTAAGGAAAAATGAGCCATATGCGATTGGACTTGAGGTTCCACTATCGCAGGTTCAACACTGACTGCTCAATCTCATGCAGTCCCTTCAAGGGTAATATCAACTCCGAATTACCATGCCGACATTAACATTGTTTACTTCAATGATACACTGCACATCAATTGTAGCCCCAGTTACAAAGTCCTTCCACACATTCTCCTACAACTACTCATGAATTCAAAGACCGTGCATATAGATTAAACCATATAATGCTCATGTAAAACTGGAACAGGTTCTTTTATTTATGCAATGAATCACTTACAAATTTCTTTGGTTGGCCAGATTTTCAACCCTAATGGCCCTTTTGACTTCTTACTCTACCTCTCTCTAACTTTGTGGTTTATACAGGCCTATGCATCCCTAGGCAGGTCTATCTATTTCACCTCTTAGGCCTATTTTAAACAATTTTGGAAATCAATCGATTCAGCTTCCTACAGTGACTCGACAACTCCTCAAATCCTATTTTTAGCCTAAATTCCTAACTGCACTGAACTGACTGCCTCTTCATCTGCCCACTAATCATTCGAGAAGTTACATGTTCCTTCAAATTTAACTAAAATCACTCAAATGAGAATAATTACATAGGAATTTTAAAACAAGAGACCCCCCTATGTTTATTTACATATAAAATATTTTCTTGGGTCTAATGCCCCTGCATCAGACTCCCTAGGTTAAAATGGTTCATGATCTCCTGATCATGTGCTTTCATCTTTGTCTGCCTAGATCCCACACTTTGTTCTGCAACTGGTCATCTGCTGCATTGTTCTTCTTTTGCACTCCTCCTGGCTTCCATATCTTGGTCTGAATCTTTCCGCTTGCTACGCCCTCACAGTCTATGACTGTTTTCTTATTTTTGTTGTTGTTTCTCTACTTCCTTTCTGCTGTCCTCTTCTGAGGCATCTTCTGCATCAATTTTCTTATAATTTCAACTTCTCTGTCTAGTCTTTCCTCTGATTGCCAGATTCTTAATTTTTATTCTGCTTGCTATACTCCTATTTCTTCAGTTCTTACTGCTGCCTTAACTGCCACCCAATCATCCATACCCTCTTCCTCTTTGCAACAGTAAAACTTTTCTTGATTTTCACTCATGACAATTTATACATTTTCCAGATTCAACAATTCTTCAAACTGGTGTTTAATTTTCCAGTCATCATCCTCATATTTTATATTCTTCTGGACTAAACATGCCTTAGTCCTTCCATCAGTGTCTGTAGTCATAAAAAAAACATCAAACTTATACAATATTTTTGTTTTCTCCTCCTCTTCAAGCAACACTTCAGTTTGCTGCTCTAGCATTTCTCCCATCAACACTTTGTTCAGTTGTTGTTCTGCCATTTCACCTTCTTTTCTGAATGTCTTCAGTAAATATTCCAACCACTTGTTTTGTGCTCGTATCTCATTGTCGGCATGCTGTAATTTTAATTCAGCATGTTCTTCTTCTTCTTCCTGGGAAATATTCAGTAATTTACTTCTTTCTTATTGAATTACTTCCAGCTCTTCCAGGTTTGCATTTTCTTCTTTTGTAAGAGAAAAACTCTGATTTTCCACTGCTGTAGTAGCTCCAAAATTCTGCCATAGAACCTTCTCTTGGCTACCCAGACAAGCCAATTATTTTCTGCTACCAATAGCACCCAACATCTGCCCATGAGACATGACTGTCTCATCTTCTTCCATCTGCTCATCTACATTCTACAACAGCTCCACTTCTTTCAAAACAACCCCAAAAGATGGATTTTTCTCTACCGTACCTGTCAACACAATAAATTTGTCAAATTTCAATTGACAAGACTCAATGGTCTTAATTGGTGACTCAATCACCAATTTCTCTTTCTGCAGTTATAAGTCTTTCCCAAGACTCAAAAAAACGTTCCTGGCTTTAGTCCTCTATATCTTCTCATGTTGCAACCCCCAATTCTGAAATTGAGGTTCTTTCTCTTGTACAGGATTCGACAGATCTAGCATATTCTCTAGTAGCTCAACTTCTCCATTCCATGGATTAAACTCTCCCACAAAATTCCTCTTCTCTTTGAATGGACTGCTCCATGCTGCCAACCTAACATCAACAGGATTTGCATTCATCAACCAATTGTCAAAACAAAATTCATAAGGCCTCAAAGCCTTTCTCTCTTCTGTCAGCATCTCAGTATGCTGTCCCAACTTTCTTTCCTTCTCAATCAGCACATCAGAATGCTGATTCCAATTTTTCAAACATTTCTTGAGACTATCAGTTACTCTCTCTTCTACACTGTGCTCTTCAAGGGTGCCTCTTTGCACTAGTTCATAAAAATGAACTTTCTCATCTCCAATCATCTCTGCCCTTACAATATAAACTCCCTCTTTCTTTACTTCTATCCTCTACTCTAGGGCACTTAATTCATGCCACAATCTTGGCATCTCATCTGAGAAAACATCTTCACAATATTCACTATCTTCCTCAACCATCATCAGAATATAATTTTGATTTCCCATCTCTGCGAAAAATTCAGTTACTTGTCCAACACTCTTCATTTGGCCATTTAACAAAAGAAGTTTGTCATTATCAGGATTAATGACAAATTCATCATCATCAAACACAAATCCCTTGAAATAATCTCTTTCATTAAACAAGGAATTAATGAATTCCCTTTGTTGCAATAACACAATCTGATCTTCATCTGGAAGATACTCATCATATCTTGCTTAGCAATAGTCAGATTCAATTGTCATAGTTCCATCATGTGAACTGTCTTCATCAACACCTACACTCATAAACAACTTGTCAGTTTTAAAATCATAAGACCTCATGGTCTCAATTGATGAATCAATCATCAACTGTTCTTGTTGTTCCAAGTCTTCCATATGCTTCAGAAATCCTTCAATAATATTCTCTTCTTCAAGTTCTTCAAGCTGTCCAACTTTGATTTTATGGCCATCATCATAAGCTAAATCTCCTCTTCTTCCAATATGTTGGAAAGTAGAACTTTTGTCCGATTGTACATGGACATCTCAAAACATGTAGCTGCTTCATTTTCCTTCTCAGTGACAACACTAGTAGTTTTCTCATCTCCACATGGCTTTCCTGCAAACATAAAAAATGTGTCAGATGTAAGGCTCTTGGACCCCTTGGTCCCACTTGAAGCTTCAGTCTTCAAGCTCTTCTCAAAATACTCAATCATTCTGAGCATGTATTCCTTCTTCTAAGCATTTATCATCTGCTCCTTATTCCTTTGTGGCCTCTTCCACTTTACCTTCTTATTCATGAGCCAACCACCTCTTTGGTTTTCCTCTATCATTCTCTCTAGTTCAATAAGCTGCTTATTTATCTCAGCTATTTCTTCCCAATACTTTTCGTCAGTGAGTCTCTTCCTTATGCTATTTTCTTTGGCATATCTCCTCACTCTTCTGCTGTGGCCTCTCTCAGAACCTCTGCAATCTATGTTATCTCTGCTATGGTTTCCAGTAGCCATCCCCTCCTCCAGGAGTTCTTCGCTCACAAGCTACACTAAGCCTTTGCAACAACAAGCTCTCTTCCTACAACTTACCTCACCAATCCCTTCCTCTGGATCTGGCTTTTGGAAAGTACTGGTCCCTTATATACTGAAACCTTCTGAGCACTCTCTTCTACTCCCTCTAAGCTTCACCCTGCAACTCTCTCTTAAGAACACCTCTGTTATTATTTCATCCAACCTTAGTTGGGAATCTTCTAGGTTTTGCCACTCTTCTCCTTCACCCAGAATCCTCTGCTGGATTCTTCTGTCACTACTCTAAAAGTTGTGATCTGCCTTTGCTGAGATTCTTCTTCAATTGCTTGCACTCTGCATTCTGTAAACAATATCTTCCAACCAGAGTTAAATAAGGCTGATCAACTCACCTCTCAAGATACCTGAATGATCTTTCTTTTTATTTCACTTGCACTACATCTCTATCTACTACAATCTTCAAGACATTCTGTCTTCAATTCCAGATTCTGCTCATCTGAAAACCTTCATTGCATACTCACCCAAATCTACAATTCTGTTAAACAGATTTAAAACCCAACTTTCTCACTGTTTAGTACATGTGCATTTCAAAAATCAATTTTTGAAAGAGTTATTCTAATTCAGGCTCTGATACCACTATGATGGGGCTAAAACCCACAGTCCCTGGTTACTCAAAATTCATCCTCAATCCATGTATAAAATGCATCCACAATTCATTTCCAACCAATACACAATCTGGGTGACTCCTGCCATTTTAACATATTAGTTGGAAAATTAATTAAATAGCTCGGATAATTTAATATCTCAAATAAGATATTTGAGATATTAATTCAATAGTCCTTCTAAAGTTATAACCGCCACAAAGCATATAACATGCCCTTTTATCAAAACCTGATCAAACCCCCATATCAAAGGTTTTTTTCTCTGTCTCACCCTTCATCATATAATAAGGCCAAGCACATTCTTATAATAACCCACAATTACAATATCTTTTGTGTAGGGTCCACTACCATTTGGTGTGCCTTTGATATAAATGAACCCTACCATATAAAATCTTCACGCATATCTAAAACTCTCTCACACCCATTCACATATACAAGTCCTATATGTGCACAATAATATATCAATATATATCACAACCCTCATTCAAATGTTAGAACATCATAACATTGTCTCGACAGGGATTTTAAACCCCAGCGATAACACATATATTGTCTTCTTACATGCTAATGCATTTAGGCACATATACACATTCGCTCTCGGAGTTTATTAACCCACCTCGTATCCATATGGTCCAACGTCAATATATGTATACGCTTGGTGTGTTAACTATTTAACTTGATTTTGAACACAGTTCTTAATACGATAATGCTCGACCACAAAAAGCCTTCCCCACTATGGATTAGGCCTCATAGTTATACAACCCTCGCATCAAAATATATCTGGCCCCACTACATATGACTCTAGTCCTTGGATTATGTTTGAATATTAACAAAAAATGATTCACCACAAAAACTTAACGTACCTCCTGCATCTGACAGTCGAGGGCTTGTCACGTTGGGTTTGATGATCCAACGAACATAAGCGAGTTTCGCGTTGCTTTTTGCCCCAGACTTTAATGTCTCAAACGAAAGCGATATACATGGTTTTTGAAAACCACCCCAAGCCACGTGTGAAATGCTCAGTCATATCACATTTTTTTTCACAATACAGCTTACCACCATTGATCACACACGATACTATTGGTATCCAACACTCCGGTTTCACTGTTCGCGTTCTAGGTTCCAACTGCTCCCTTATTCAAGGTTCCTCACCATTTCTTTTAACTTGGTTCCTCTACACTCAAAACACTGTATACCCTCGCTCCTTATTTATACACAGTTCATCAGGTGAACATCGCTCCCGTTGTCTCATTATACAGTTCCATCATCTCATGCGATTCCATCTTCAACTCTAATCGAGAGTCTTCAACCATGTATCACCTCTCATGAGGAACAAAAACACTACTGTTAACTTTCAATGTAGGGTCTAATACGCACTAATATTCCTATGATTTCTTATTGAACTCTACATTATTTGCACGGAAATTAACTCAATAATAGAGGCAGGTTGTGAAATCGATCAATAGTGATCGATCCATGGAATCTTACAGTCACCATAGAATTACTATTAAGGCGAAACGAGCCATACGCGATTGGACATGAGGTTCTACTATCACAGGTTCAACACTGACTGCTCAATCTCACACAGTCCCTTCAAGGGTAATATCAACTACGAATTACTATGCCGACATTAACATTGTTTACTTCAACGATACACTACACATCAATTGTAGCCCCAGTTACAGAGTCCTTCGGCACATTCTCCTACAACTACTCATGAATTCAAAGTCTGTGCATACAAATTAAACCATATAATGCTCATGTAAAACTGGAACAGGTTCTTTCATTTATGCAATGAATCACTTACAAATTTCTTTGGTTGGCCAGATTTTCAACCCCAATGGCCCTTTCGACTTCTTACTCTTCCTCTCTCTAACTCTTTGGTTTATACAACTCTATGCAGCCCTAGGCAGGTCTATCTATTTCGCCTCTTAGGCCTATTTTAAACAATTTTGGAAATCAATCGATTCAGCTTCCTACAGTGATTCAACAACTCCTCAAATCCTATTTTTAACCTAAATTCCTAACTGCACTGAATTGATTGCCTTTTCATGTGCCCACTAATCATTCGAGCAGTTACATTTTCCTTCAGATTTAACTAAAATCACTCAAATGAGAAGAATTACATAGGAATTTTAAAACAAGAGACCCGCCTATGTTTATTTACATATAAAATATTGTCTTGGGTCTAATGCCCCCGCATCATAGATTGAATTCCGAAAATGCTTTTCTTGATTCCGACAATTAATTCAGAATGTTTCATGGAGTTTAATTAGTCCAAATTTGAAGATATGTATCCAGATCTCAGCTCCACATAATTGAAAATGTGTTTGTTTGGCCAAATTGTTTTTTGTACTGACAACCCATCAAGTCTAAAGACATAAAGTTCGGTTCAATTTCTTATAAAACTTCGGCCGAAATTTTACCCAACTTTCTGTTGGCTGGAAAATACCATGAAGCCCCTCCAAAAAAACATTTTGCGGCAATATAAATTGCTACAAAAGCATTCATTATTTTCACATATTTTCGCAACATTGAAATCTCATCTACCTTTTCCTTTGATTGTTTTGTGGCACCTTTTAATTTTTTTTCCATTATTTTCATCTATGAGTGAAGTTTTTGTACATCAACATGCTTCTTCATCATAGATTTCAGCTACTCAAACTTGGCAGAAGGTGTAACTAAATCCGTTGTGAAAATGTCATTGTGAAACCATTATTTTAAGTAGTGATTTTAGAGTGTTGATTTTAAAATGCCACGTAGAGGAGATATCTACAGTGTTAGCCTTTGAATCTATACAATGTTACCTCATAGAACGTCACAATAAAAATTCCTTCAGCATAATTAGGGGAAAAATACCTCGATGGTGGATCGAAAACCTTGATATAATTATGGAAAAATATACTTTGATGGATTTAGATATAGAAACATAAGTGTGGAAAAATGGAAACAAGGATTTTTTTTTATTCGGCTATAATCGTTAACCGAACCTCTCTTCTAAATGGATCTATTGTGGCCACTTTATGCACAGATTCCATGGATTTTGACTAGTGTTAAATGAATTGTAAAACGAAATCTCTCTTCTAAATGGATATATTGTGGCAAACTTATGCACAGATTCCATGGATTTTGAATGGTGTTAAATAAATTGTAAAACTCAACATATTGCATTAAAAAGGTCCTAAATAGGTAGGTCTACGCGATGGAATAATAAATCTCAAAATTTAGGCTCACACATCTCATGACATGTATCCAATCACCATTTACACCAAAAAATGGAGGATTTTATGAAAGTGAAGGTTGCTACATGCCATCTATCCTACATGACCCTCTTTTACACCATGCTTCTTTTGGAATTCTTCTTGCCTTGTATTCACTTTCACTACGGTGATTACTTTGGATGATTTTTTGGTTTGCACTTCACTTGGTAAGAACATAGAGCATATGGGTTTTTAATTCATTCTTCCAACAATTGATTTGGTATTATTTTAATTTTTGAACTTATTTTGGATGTGCATATCCTCTTTTTATAGATTTGATATGGAATGTTAAATAAAATTTGAGGAGTAGAGTGTTTAGTTAATATTGTTTTGTGTTAGTTGTGTAACAAACAATTATTTGTATTTGGGTAATTTTTATGCAGATTGTTTAGGGAAATTGAGACCAAGGCTTTTGAGGAGGGAAAATACCTCAGCTATAAGTCAAGCCACCTCTCCCATTCATCTATTAGTTAGGAAAAACATAGGTCTCCAGTTCATGAATACATGACTATTTTGTTTGAAATATTATGCCTAATGTGGCTCTCTTGTTTGTATTCTTGTTACCAGATTTGGCTTGATTTTACAACGTTCAATTAATTTTGTTGTTATCCAGGGTTTAGAATCTAGAGTGGTTCCTTTTGTTTTTTCGTCGTTCAAGCTTAGGGTTTAGTATAGTTAGCTTCAATAGATTTTTGTTTTTTATATTTCAATGTAACCCTAGGAATTTAATGTCATGTAATATATGAAAAAATGATGTTATAACTATTGAAGTTTCTCTCCTAGCTGATGATACAAGTCAAACTCTGTGAAAACGCCTTCCTAGAATCAGATTGGGTTTCAATCAATAAGTTAAATGATTTTTTCTTAATTTAGGTTACCTTCTTTTATTGAGTGTCTATATTCCAACCTTTTAATGGGCTGAATTATGTTTAAGTTTCTGCTCAGTCGAGTTTTTTAGTCAAGTCTCACATTTAAGTTATCCTAATTTTTGTGCATAGTTATTGCTGAGTCAAACTCACGTGATATTTTTTTCACATTGTAGCTATTATTATGTAGAAGGGAATAATTGAATATGTTCGTCCATTATGTAATGGCTTCTATTATTGATTGACATTTTCAATTCATTGAAATCTTAAGATGACACATGAATGGTGCAAAGAATGTCCCAAGAGATTTTTGGTGTCCTCCTTCAAGGAAACAACAAAAAACTGCTAGAGGGAATGGTAGTTATAGATTCTTTTAATGATCTAGTTGTTGAAATTAGATCTTATCATTATGATCACATGAAATTTGCATTAAATTTGAAGGCCATGGTATGTTTTTGGCAAATTCATTCTTGGAATTTCTCACTATTATTTCATATGCTATTTTTTGTTGTTGTTTCTTGTTCTTACTCTTGAGTAGAATAATGAGATCAAGATAGATATAAGAGATAGTTCAATGCAAATACAATTTGAAAATTTGTAGGAGGTAACATTCCAATAATTTTTAAGCCCTGGGTCTCTTCTCTTTAGTAGTAATTCCCTTTATCAGTCGAGCTATATACACATGCTTCCTTTTCACAAAAAGTCTATAAATTTAGTTTACTATATGTTGTGCTGCTAGAAAACTATTGGAATGAATAATATTTCATGCTCTAATTTTTGTTGTGTTGTTTTAGTATGTATGTTACTATTTAAATGCTAATTTCTTTTTCCAGTATCATTACTTGTTTATATAACTTCCCATTTATCTCATCAACATTGCATGAATACATAAGCTAGATATATTTCATCATAAATACAATTACAAAAATATTTTTATGAAAATAATTCCATACATTATTGTAAAGAAATTGGCTTTCAGACAATGTTTGTTTCTAGAAGATAACATTCATGACTCTCGGCTTCTAGGTTTCTGAAAGGTTTTTACTATATGAGAGATTTGTCTCTTGAAACATAATGCTATGTTACCTAGGGTTTGTTTCCACAATATTTCCCTTCACCTGACCAATGCTGTCACACTAAATTTTACGGTGACCCATTCGATAATCTGATATATGTTTTTTTAACACTAATTCATTCAAGATACCCAAAATTTCCTATTTTCCTTTTAGAATAGTTTTTATCAATGTTTTATCCACATAATTTATGCAATTTATATATCTTCATATACTATGTACCATTAAATATATAGCAACTTAGTTCCTTTTAACTATAATAAGAAACTTTAAGTTTTTACGTACACATACAAAGTAGGTATTCAACACATAGTACTTATCTAGTTTTTGGTAAATACAATAGGATAAACCACAATCCTCTCAACGAATGAAAAAATACATAGTATTTCCCCCTAGATTTGAGCTCTATTCGTGTTAGAAACAAACCTATGTTTATAGGTCACCCCTTACTATTGCCATCATCTTGCCATACAGGTTGTCGTTAAATAACTTTAGCATACATATCCAATCTTTATCTCCCACTGGACTTCTTATATATTTTCTTCACATTTCCCTTTTCTCCCACAATATATTGTTAATTTCCAACACCATGACATTTTTCTCTCATCATGAACAAGAAATGGTGGTCCATAATCTCATCCTAAGACAAGGAAGATTTTCTTTTGACTTGAACTATTTTTAAACTATTTATGAAAGTTAGGAGCTCAAATTCCTCATGTGGTTATGGTTAATTCATGTTCCTTGAACTATAGAAGCTTTATTTAGGGCCCAAGGCCCTCTTTTATTCTCCCCTCAAGATATTACATTCCCCAAGATCATCAAATAATTCCCAGACAAATTCCATAAAAATACCATTCACATAAAGAGAATGTTTATAAATGGAGAGTAAGTTAGGGCATGTTTTGGGACCTTGAATGGATGGTATTTATTTTCCTCAAAGAGGTTGGCATTTGGGGCCAACTACATTCACCAAGAAATTATTATAGGACAGGACCTGAGAGCCTTTGATGATGTAATATCCCAAACCTAGAACAGCTAGCAAGGCATGACTGGAAAATGCATTTTCCAGTAATGGCTGCTATAGGATTTGAAACCAAGACCTGGATCCCTTAGATCAATGCATCTAAGACTGAAATCCAATATATGGCTCTAAATAAATCCCTCTATGTGGGTTAAACAAATCTCCCACACCTAGTTCTCTTCAAAATAATGCCCGATGAAGGGGCTACAACAATACATGAACAAAGGTTAGAGTAACAGCATTATTTTATTAGCTGTGAGACAAGAAGATGTAAAATAGAGTTCTCTTGATATTATAGTAGCATATTAATAGAAGCTTTGAGGAAATGATCTCTCAAGATAGGAAATTCAACCTCAACAAGCCTATACATGACAAATAGAAAAATACTACTACATGAGAGAAGCCATGACTGTGACTGCGTAGTCCATAAAGAGTGACTGTTGCAGAATGGTGTCAATACAAAAATATGAAAATATACAGCTCAAATACAATAAGGGGAGCAAGATCTCAACCCTTCGAAACAACAATACACAATCCTTGAAAGGATTGGCTGAAATAAGTACAAAATGGAAATTCTGCAGAAATGTTGCAGTAGCAGTGTAGCAACTACAACTCAGAAAATAGAAATGGATGGAAATAGCTGATGATGCTACAAATGATGGTTGAATCTCATCCAAAGGATCTCTCAGGTGAAAGGTTGAATCTCATCCAAAGGATCTCTCAGGTGAAAGGTTGATCCAATCCCTGAAGATCTCACCCTCCAAAATATTGGAGGAATCCCCCACTGCAATTGCACTAAGAAATAACGCAGTCTAGAGAAGGGACTATGCTGTTGGTGATGGGAAGTACTTGTCCCGATGCCAATGATATGAAATAAGCTTAGGAATCTCCCTCACTAACCTACCAGAGGAATAGAATCTCCCTCCTCTGAAAGATGACCCAAGGAAATGGTGTTGTGGAGTCCTCCACTGCAACA
Organism: Pinus albicaulis; assembly: GCA_034641835.2. Lineage (NCBI taxonomy): Eukaryota > Viridiplantae > Streptophyta > Pinopsida > Pinales > Pinaceae > Pinus > Pinus albicaulis. The sequence goes on from CM076582.1 coordinate 1,053,395,148, forward strand.
CCCTGCAACACAACGTTATCCTGCTTCAGGAATAATGTTGTGACTAAAGGAGGTGGCTTTGGCCTTGAGCCAAGAAATGTGAAGAATGAAGAAAAATACCTCAAGAGGGATCTCAAGAAGGAGAAGGAATCCTGAACAGGAATTCCACTGAAAATTCTGCTAAATAGCAGGAGAATGCACCAAGAGTCTAAGGACGCAAATTTGATATTCAATCACATATGAAACAAAGGCTAGCTTTCCCTCTCTTTATACAAATGAAAGCCTCCTTTCCTTGGCCCCCACACATTGGGGTTTCCTCCACCAAATTTCATCTTCCTCATTCACACTACGTTGTCTTCCAAAGTGATCCACTCCTCCTATGGCAGTGTTGTTGTCTTGGTCAAACTTAAACTTGTCTTTATGCATTTGCCCCTTTTCACACTTGAGGGTAAAAAATAAAGCTACTCTAGTGCTCCCTTCACATTATTTGGGATTTTATTCCTGCTCATGGGTCTCCTCACCCATTTTATTCACCTCCTATATGTTATAAGCAAAATTAATATTCTAATTTGCTGCATGCAAATTTTGGAATATTACAATCCTCCCCCCAAATGTTGCTTGTCCTCAAGAAACTTCAAGGATAGAACTAAAAGGTCTCCCCTTCCTCCTAATATAGCATCCCCATAGGATGAACTCTTCCAAGAAATAAGATGTTGTCTCACCAATGAATCTCCAAATTTCCCCTCCCAAGCATGCAAGATAGCCAAATGGCTATCATCATGAATAAGTAAAGTACTCAAGGAGGAAATAAGGTGTTGTATAGAGGTCCCCTTAAGGAATGGAGTCTGAAATTTATTGGGAAATATCCTTCCCATGTGGGTCATCCATCCCCAAGAAATCATCCATACAAAATGAGTCACCTCCCAACATGGAAACTCTTGAAAATGCTCCTCCACCTTGAGCTCATGCAATGTAGGTGGGATAAAAATTTGAACATGGTAGAAATAGGAGCCTAGCCCACATTGTCCTCCTTTTCACTTATGATAAGTGTAGAGCATGTGCTGATCTTGGGCTACAAAGAAAATTCCCTCAAGTGACAAGATGAAGACTAGATCTCCAAATATCTCTCCTCCAACGTTGTGAATCAAGCTAGCCCAAATCAACCTAGATGTGATGGATAGGAAATCATCACCATATAGCATCCCATCAATCACATGGCCCACCTCAAAAAAAAGAAACAAGTGTTTGGCTGTGGTGGCCATATCTCCTCTCATGCTCCCATCAGAACATGCAATGCAAAAAGTGTGGGAATCGTCTTCCCCAAAGGACACATCCAACTCATGTGTCTCTCTCCCAATCATGATTCCAATAATTATGAGATCAATATCAGAAAATTAAATCATGATCAGCACCAAAATGAGGAAAATGATGAAGGTTTCATGTGGTGCAAGAATGTACCAACAATTTTCCCAGTAGTGACAGCGTAGTTTTCCAAACTTTTGCTTCAGAAAATTACATGGAAAGTTGTTTTGTGTTACATGTATAATTATGTATGTCATGAAATATACTGGTAAATAGAAAATGGTTAGGTAAATCAATTGAACATATGTGAAGGAAAACACTTGCTTAAGGCCATATACGTGATGGTTGTCTCCATCATACAATTTGGCCCAATGTTGACCATGGAGCTCATTGAAAAGCTTGCCCTCTTGTGGAGCAATGCATTGAATATGAATGGTAAGAGTATCCAAATGTTGTGTTAGATAATTCATGAATGAAAAAAAAATGTTCTTACCATGTGTTGAGAGTAATATGATGCATATGTATATGAATGATTCCTCCATAGTGGTATGACACACCCCCATGAAGAGGAATGAACCACATGTTGCATGATCAAGAAGACCATAGCAAGTAAGATCATACCAATGTAATATATGTTTCCATCAACTACTCAATCATTCTAACCTCCCATTTTCCCGCCAAGTGCATCAAGTGTGAAATGATCCTAGGGATACTCCATCAATAACCGCAAGCTCCCAAGTGACAGCATCGTTGGCCTCTGCAAATAAGATTTTTCCAACTCATCACTCCATTCTTTGACATGCTCCTCATCAAAGACTCCTACAATAATGTTGTTGCAAGTATGGAATTCCTTCTAAGATGGAATTAATCCATGATCATCAAAGGCCAAGGAGTATCCCCTTTGCACCATGATAGTGCCATCTCCTACTCCTGCAACATCATACAATAAGTGAGAGCAAATCTGTGCTTTCTTCCTCATGCTCTCATCATACAAGACATGTGATGAAGATATAATGAATGATATGAATGTTTCATCAACCCTATGCATCCATACTCTTTGCTACTCAATGATGCCATCATCCAGCCACATCTTCTCCATCCCCATACCCTTAGAAAGAGTGTATTCCAAGTGATGGCCAAACTCCTTCAAGAGTAACTAGCGCAGCTAAGCCTCCTACTACCCGATATCATAAACTTGCAAGTAGCTCACTCGCTTCTTTCTCACCATCCACATCCACTCTACCAATTGTGGATGTCTCCTTCCATCCTCCATCTTGGTACTCCTCCCATGAGGGCTACCATCATCCCAAATCAAATTTCTGCACTTCATGGGATTTCAAAATGCAATCTTCTTAAGGATCAATTTGATCCCATAAGGAACCAAATAGTTGGTAGGAAAAAACCTCCCACCATGATGTGTATGGCTCAAGGGGTGTCGAAGACAACAATGAGAGATGTTATCCATCCAAAGATGTCCTCCATCATCTATCTAGTCCTCCTTGAATCCATGAGGATCCAAGTGTGAGAAGGGAAGAACCTCCTCAAACTATTGAAAAACCTTGCACTTCATGATGTGTTGAAGTGCACCTCCAATGAAATCTCTCCATGAGATCTCCTCCTCATGAATGGATTTCCAAAACCAAAGAGGCCTTGGATCTGCTGTAGGTAGAAGTTTCTCTTTGAGCCGGGGAGTGCTCATTGAGAAAGTGTCATCTTGAAAGGAGAAAGTGTTTCTTACTTAAATATGTCTACCATATATCTCTTCTTTGATGGGGAGCGAACCCCACTACAAGTAGGTCCACCTTTCTGTTAAACATATGAACCTGCAACCTTCATATATGTATCAAAATTGCAGATTCATAACCCTAAAAACTGATCCTGGGACCTATGGGTTATGGGCCCACTTCATTTTTGCTGTGCCACTCTGATTTCTTCATATATATTGGAAGTTTTTTAAACCATCTTCAATACTTTACCATCATGTCTTCGAGCTCCAACACTTTACAAAGTTTCCTTTGATAAAATATCAAAACCCTTCCCAAATGTTTATTTGAATCTTCTGCTACAAAATATTTATAACGCACTTTAAAGACGTTTGGAATTCATGCACTGGACCTTAAACATTTTAATTAAACTCTGCTACAATTAAACATAGGTCCATACCTTTGTGCTATCCCCTTCACAACTTCCACAACAAACGCTGTCGGATCTCTTTGACTTCATAATCAAACACAAATCGCGTTCCTTGACAACTCGAATGTTATCACCTGAAGGCAACGTGAAATGGGCGGTAATTAGGCGATGACGTGTTGCAATTTTATTTGCTCACATTCCATTCGGTGAAACTACTCCTGGTCTTAATTTCCATGCGAAACCAGTGGTAATCCTTCACCAAACCGCTTACTTGAAACTTTAAATTCCGACTGTAATTAAGCCATAATCCACCAAATTCAGATTAATATCAACTTGTTTGAAATTATGATGATTGAGATTGGCATTCAATGAGTTAACCAAACCTGTGAACTCCAATTCGAACCAAAGGAACAACAGACCCTTAAATACATCTGAATTATGCAGAAATGATAGACGTTCAATTGCGTTCAACTTGAGGTACAAATATATAACTCAAGGATTTAAGAAGAATTGAAGCCCTCCTTCTCTGCGTGTAGCTAATAACACGGGCCATTCAATAGTTCGACCTTCACCATATTACATAACAGAGTTTGCACAAAATTGAGGGTTATCTCGATTTCTCCCAACCTCTTTCGCAGGACTTCAATGCAGATCGTTTCTTCCTTTCGATATGTAACACAACAAACACTAATCGATTACCAACATGTCTTCAAGCAAACAGAGTTTCAATTCAAGATTTAGACATGCGAAATAATCTGAAGCTAATAGCACTTGCATCCTTCATCAAAGGATAGAAGACTCATCAATTTCACTTAATCGTTCACCCAGGATTTATATGCACTCAAATTATACACAAGATTCAAATACAATTAATCTACCATATTCTACATCTAATTTAACATTATAATGATAATGGATTCAACATGACACTTAGCTGGTAATTCTAAATCATGAACACAGAGATTCGAACACACAGATACACATGAATCCACATAATCTAATTATATACAAAACCGGTTACAAACTAAGGCATTTCAGCCTTAGATAGAAGGTTCACCTCAGACTACATTGTGCTCACTCACTCTGTCCCTTACACATTATAGGCTCGCTGTCTATATGGATTAGAAAAGAATCAATTGAGATCGCTCAAGGAAACTCTTGGTATTCTCAAACGCACACATTGCAGACCATTAATTATTAATCAATTCCATAAATTCCAGTATCGGTTAAACAAATTTTACCCCAAATTGCATGACTGTTCGCATACTCATCTTTTCATATGAAGATTTGAACTTGAATTCAAACCTATTCGGATGCCCCTGCATCATTATTCCTCCAAGCCTTCGAACACCAACCTCAAGTGTGGTGTGAAAATCAAGAATGGCTCATGAGGATAATGGTTCATCTCTCCCTTGACTGATTCAAGGTTGCATAATGCAGTGCCATTCTGTTTCTCTAAATCAACATCGTGTATTGATGTAGACCCATTCATAATTTTTTCTGAAATGATAAGAGATGGAAATTTTGGCATACCTTTGGAAATATTGGAAGCATCTTGTATGATTGTAAGGGCTTCCTCCTCCAATGTGTTGGCTTCACCAACTATTGAAGCTGAAGGCTTCTCCTCCATGACATTGACAACACTGGTATATGCTTCTTCAATTGGTGGTGAGGGCTCCTCCCTCCTTTGGCCAAATATTCTGATCATATTTTGAGAAAACTCAGCAAGAGTAGACACCCTTGCATGGCTCCAATGGCTGAACCACCAAGTATTTTCCTCACCTTCAAGGTGCAGCACTGCAATTTCTACAACCTTTCTATCTATTACAGGATGTAGTAGGAATAAAGCCTATAGCATCATCACCCAAGCCTCTGCTACACATGTGAGTGATCCATAAAAAGTGGACAATAGAAATCTATTGCCTCTCATCATCCCATAGCTATGGGGTCTTCTTTCTTCTTTCATCTAAATAAATTGTGGTAAAGCTAGAGTCTCTTTGAAGGCTCTAGGTTTAGCTTAATATTCAGCAAGGTACTCACTTATAATTTCGAATTCCAAGTGTTCTTCATGCTTCATGCCTCCTTCTCTTTGAGAATAGGAAGTGCATGGTCCTTCCGCTTCTCCTTCTTCCATATTCTTGACCTCTTTGGAGAGGTCCTTTATGGATATGAAAACTGATGAGAGTAAACTAATTCTCTTCATCATCTTGGTCTCTTCTTATTCTTATGGCTAAAACTCACAGGATGAACCAAATATCATGCTTTGATACCACTGTAATATCCCAAATCTGGAACAGCTACCAAGGCATGACTAGAAAACGCATTTTCCAGTAATGGCTGCTACAAGATTTGAAACCAAGACTTGGATCCCCTAGATCAATGCATCTAGGCTGAAATCCAAGATATGGCTCAAAATAAATCCCTATAGGTGGGTTAAACAAATCTCCCACACCTAGTTGTCTTCAAAAGAATGCCCGATGAAGGGGTTACAACAATACATGAACAAAGGATAGAGTAACAACGTTATTTTATTAGCTGTGAGACAAGAAGATGTAAAATATATTTTGATATTATAGTAGCAGATGAATACAAGCTTTGAGGAAATGATCTCTCAAGCTAGGCAATGCAACCTCAACAAACCTATACATGACAAATAGAAAAATACTGCTACATGAGGGAAACCAAGACTACGACAACGCAGTCCATAAAGAGTGACTACGACAAAATGGTGTCAATAAAAAAATATGACAATATACAGTTCAAATACAATAAAGGGAGAAAGATCTCAACCCTTGGAAACAACAATACACAATCCTTGAAAGGATTGGCTGAAATAAGTACAAAATGACAATTCTGCAGAAATGCCGGAGTAGCAGTGTAGCAGCTGCAACTCAGAAACTGGAAATGGATGGAGATAGCTGATGATGCTGAAAATGATCGCTAAATCTCATCCAAAGGATCTCTCAGGTGAAAGGCTAATCCAATCCCTAAAGATCTCACCCTCCAAAATATTGGAGCAAGCCCCCACTGCAATTGCACTTAGAAATAACGCAGTCTAGAGAAGGGACTGCACTGTTGATGATGGGAAGTACTCGTCTTGATGCCAATGATCTAAAATAAGCTTAGGAATTTCCCTCAATAACCTCCCAGAGGAATATAAGCTCCCTCCTCTGAAAGATGAGCCAAGGAAATAGTGTTGTGGAGTCCTCCACTGCAACACCCTCCAACACAAAATTATTTTGCTTCAGGAATAATGTTGTGACTGAAGGAGGTGGCTTTGGCTTGAGCCAAGAAATGTGGAGAATGAATAAAAATCCCTCAAGTGGCCTCTCAAGAAGGAGAAAGAATCCTAAATAGGAATTCCCTCAGCAATTGTGCTAAACAGGAGGAGCATGCCCCAGGAGTCTAAGCAGACAAATTCGATATTCAATCACATATGAAAAAGTGGTTGCCTTGCCCTCTCTTTATAAAAATGAAAGCCTCCTTGCCTTGGTGCCCACACATAAGGGTTTCCTCCACCAAATTTCCTCATCCTCATTCACACTGCATTGTCTTCGAAAGTGATCCACTCCTCCTATGGCAGCGCTGTTGACTTGGTCAAACCTGACCATGTCTTCATGCATTTGCCCCTTTTCACACTTGAGGGTGAAAAGTCAAGCTACTCTAGTGATCCATTCAGATTATGTGGGATATTATTTTTGCTCATGGGTCTCCTCACCCATTTTATTCACCTCCTAGATTTTATAAGCAAAATTAATATTCCAATTTGCTGCATGCAAATTTTGGAATATTACAAATGAATTTCATATAAAGCTACCATGAAGGAATTTATCTTATACAATTAATAATATCCAACAGCAACTTTATTTCTCAATTGAAGTTTGTACTAGATTATAACTCTTCATTTTAGAACAAGCCAAAAGAAAATATTGCCATTCAATGGCCCTTTGATTTTCCACAGCTTCTTGAACCACCATTTATATGTTGATGTTGTATGTTTCACATTGCAAGATACCCCAACTTAGTTTAATAATGTCTGCTTGTGGTGTTATAGGACCAACAAATTTCGTCATTGGAATCACTTAAATGAATGTGGGCCTTGCTTTTCTTAATGTCCAAAATATTGTGCTTCAACCCATCCCTATCTCCAAATTGTCATTCAATTGACATCAACATTTCTATTAAGTTTGCATTGATGTGTATCTATAATTTAAATAATAATTGTCTCTTGTAGGAAGATATCTTCCCCATAACCAAATATTCCATCGGTGCCAATTTTGACCCATGGGCTTGCACCCAAATTTCATTCTAGGTATTTTCCAACTATGAGAAAGGCTAGAGTTAAATCCTTCCATTAGTTTGATACATTATGGTATTTTTTTGGCGATTTCATGTCCAATTCAATATTGAAAATTTTGAGGATTAGGATATAAGGGAGAGGTGCCTTTTTATGTTATTATGTTTTTGGTTTTTATGCATTTTGGTGCTCTATGGGTTTCCTAGTTTCAAATGGATTGGTTTAGATCATCAGTGGGTAGGTCTTGTAAAAATAAATTTGTGGTTTTACCACCAAAAATAGTGCTCTTGAAGGTATTCATGTGAGGTAATCTGGAAATGAAATATGACTGCAAAAAAATGCAAATCAGTAAGCATAAAGACACTCAAAATAATATACATAAATCTTCAAATAGAACCAAGTTGAGTGATAGGAGCCTGTAGGATATAACCCTGAACAGAAATTTTCTACACACGAATATTATAACAGAAAATAAACAATAGCGAGAGCATAAAACATAAAACAGATAAACAGATATTTTCCCCTGGATCCCAAATCGGGATGACCAGCTTGATTTTTCATTATATTCCTTTTAGTGTTACAACACATATATATACATGCCGAAGCATACATAGACCCCAATCCATTAACCCTGGATTAGAACATAACTGTAGTTCCCTTGACCGGATCTACAAAATACTAGGGGCTGAAAACCATCGTACCCCAAAACCATGTGCAAACTCATGTACAAAACATGGGTGGGTCCACCTATGAGTGGGTCCGCACACCAAAACAAAATTCGCCGAGGCGCTGCCCCAGACACCAATAGTGGGGGCTGCCTCCCCCATTGTGACCCCCGCGCCCGACGCAACGTACAACGCATGGGGCTAGTCATGGAAAGAATATAAAACATGCCCAACATTCTCCCACTTGTTGTTTTCTTTCCACAGGGGGCCATAGGAGAGCTTAGTCATTGGGCCAATTCTTCAACACCCATTGTTTCTCTCCACCAAGAGAACTTCTGAGTGCTCATATACTTCGTTAATGCATCTGCAACATTCTTCAAAGTGTCCACCTTTACTAGCAACACCCTTTTAGCCTCAACCATATCTCTAACAAAGTGATATTGAACATCAATGTGCTTTGTCTTTGAATGGTAAGCAGGGTTCTTAGCCAAGAAAATCACACATTGGCTATCACAGTCTATCCTTATAGCTTGTTGTACCAACCCCATACTTGAACACAGTCTTTACAACCAAACCGATTCCTTGCTTGCATGAGTGGCTGCTATGTATTCTGCTTCTGTAGTTGAAAGAGCCACTACAAACTGTCTTTTACAAATCCAACTGAATACGCCTCCAAATAGGTTAAACACATACCCACTTGTAGATCTTCTTTTGTCCAGATCTCCAGCCCAGTCTGCATCAACAAAAACATGAATGTCCAACATTCTTTCCAATCCTAGTCTTCCTTGGTAGCACAAGACATAATCACTAGTGCCATGTAAATACCTGAAAACCCGCTTCACTGCTGTCCAATGCTCCTTTCCTGGGTTTGACATAAACCTGCTCAATACTCCCATTGAATGTGCAATGTCTAGTCTAGTACAGACCATTGCATACATCAGGCTACCCACTGCACTTGCATATGGAACACGGGACATATACTCCTCTTCTTCGTGTGTCTTGGGACACTGTTCAGTAGATAGCTTTAGACCTACAAGAATATGAACATTCACTGGTTTACTATCCTACATATTGAACCTCTGCAATATAGTTTCGACATACTTCCTCTGGTTTAACAAGAGTGTCCTCTTTGCTCGATCTCTCTTAATTTCCATGCCCAAAATATAGTTTGCAGCACCAAGATCCTTCATGTCGAATTTGGAGAAAAGTTGGGTCTTCAAATATTGGATAATTTATTTGTCATTTCCAATCAACAACATATCATCCACATACAAGACCAAATAAATAACACGGTCACCAATTAATTTAAAATAAACACAGTGACCATCCTTGCTTCTGTTGAAGCCAAGTCCCCGTATATAGGTATCAAATTTTTGATACCACATCCTTGGTGACTGTTTTAACCCATACAGAGACTTCTTCAACCTGCATACCCGTTCTTTCTTACCCTTCACCATAAAGCCTTCAAGTTGCTTCATGTAGATCTCCTCTTCTAGATCCCCATGAAGAAATGTTGTCTTCACATCCATCTGTTCTATCTCAAAATCACATGCAGCAGCCACAGATAAAAGTATTCTAATAGAAGTAACCTTGGCAACAGGAGAAAAAATATCACCAAAATAAATTCTCGGTACTTGGGAATAACCTTTTGCTACCAACTGAGCTTTGTATTTCTCCACCTTGCCTTCTACATTAATCTTCTTCTTAAACACCCATTTTCTCCCAATGGGCTTCCTTCCAGTCAGCAACTCCACTAGATCCCATGCCTCATTTTTGTGAAAGGATGCCATTTCATCAACCATGGCCTCCTTCTAGAGTTTTCCATCCTCTGAATCTACTGCCTCCCTGAAAGTTTTGGGATCATCATCAGTTATAGTTAAGGCAAAACTTGAATAGAAAGCAGATGGACTATACCTTTCTGGTTGCCTTCTTTCTCAAACCAATCTTCTCAAAGCTGGAGTTTGTGGCTCTTCCTCTTCTGAATCTTCTTCTGTTGTAGAGTCTGATTCATACTCCTTTAGCTCAAACTCTATCTTCTCAGGTTCCTTTGGTAGGAATTCATGTGTAACAACATATTTCACCTCTCTAAACACCACATCTCAGCTATACACAACCTTTCTTGTTTCTGGGTTCCAAAGCTTGTAACCCCTTAAACCATCCTTATACCCAATAAAGATGCACCTTTCAGATTTTTTATCCAACTTGGTCCTTTTCTCCTTTGGAACATGTACATATGCATCACATCCAAATACCCTTAGATGTGAAAGAAAGGGTTTCTTACTAGTCCATACCTCATGTGGAGTCTTATCCTCCAACACTGATGAAGGTGATCTGTTAACTAAGTAACATGCAGTCTCCACTGCCTCTGCCCAAAATTCTTGTCCTAACCCGATACCACTAAGCATGCTTCTTGCCTTTTTCATCAGTGTTCTGTTCATTCTCTCTGAAACTCCGTTTTTCTGAGGTGTGTATGGAGTAGTATTCTGTCGTGCTATACCACACTTCTTACACTGGAACTCTTCAAATTCCTTCTTGCAGAACTCCCCACCATTATCTATCCTCAGTGCCTTTATCTTCTTCTCTGTTTGGATTTCCACCAGAGCCTTAAATTCTTTAAATCTGTCAAAAGTTTCAGATTTCTTCCTCAAGAAATATATCCATGTGTTCCTTGAGAAGTCATCTATGAATGAAACATAGTACATAGACTTTCCCAGTGATGGAATTGACACAGGTCCAAACGCATCATTGTGCATAAGCTCTAATATCTTGTTTTCCCTCTTAGCACCAGAAGAAAAAATCACCCAATTCTACTTCCCATATACAAAATGTTCATAGAAATTGAAATCCAGAGAGAAATTAGACATACCTTCTACCATACCATTTCTATGCAGTATCCGAAGGCCCTTCTCTCCAATATGTCCAAGCCTTTGGTGTCGTAACATGGTATTTTCTCCAGAGACATCTAGGCCTTCCACTCCACTTTCAGGAACCACAGAACTGTTACACCCATCAATAATAGTGCTACCTTGTAGCTTGTAAAGAGTTCCAGTCTGAACTCCTCGCATTAATACCAGTGCTCCCCGAACCATCTTGTAGGAATCTTTCTCGAACACTATTTTTACACCTGCATCATCCATCTTGCTTACAGAAATCAGATTTCTGGCCAATGCAGGAATATGCAGAACACTAGGAAGTATTCTAATCCTTCCACCTTGCATATTTAGCTTGACCTTTCCACGTCCGACGATTTTGGCCTTCCTATCATCCCCTAGGAAGACATCACCATCATATTTTTCATACTCGTACAAACACTCCCTATGGTGAGTGAAGTGAAAGGATGCACCTGAGTCAATCAACCATGAATCATGATCTACATGTGTATTTGAAGAAGAAGCCAAATAGACATCCCAACCTTCATCCGAGGTGGTTTTTGCCTCTGCAGAAGGAGCATCATCAGATCCCTTTCCTTTCTCAGGAGCTTTAGATCTGCAGTCCTTTTTGTAGTGCCCTTCCTTTCCGCTTTTCCAACATACCTTTACAAACTTTCTAGGAGATTTAGATCTCCCACTCGAAACCTTATTCTTGTTTCTATTTTGGGACCTTCCTCGTACAGATAAGGCATCTCCATTCTGGCCGTCCATATTTCTCCATCTCATTTCCTCCGATAGCAAGGCTGAGACAATGTCATCAAAACTCAAGGTAGTTTTATTGCTACCTATTGGAATAACCAGACTATCCCACGAGTCTGGTAGAGAACACAACAAACTGATGAACTTATCTTCATCTGAGATTTTAATATCAATAGATGACAACTGACTTACCACAGTATTGAAGGCGTTCAGATGCTCTGTCACCAAGTATCCATCCTTCATCCTCAGGTTATACAGATTTTTCCGCAGGAATAGCTTATTCACCGGAGACTTAGATTGGTACAAAGTCCCAAGTTTTTCCCACAAATTCTTCGCCATAGCTTCCCCAGATACATTCAACAATACTGAATCTGAGACACACAACCGTATTGTGCTCTTAGCCTTCCGATCCAGTTTCTTCCAGTCTTCATCTGACATTGTCGTTAGTTTAGTACCTGGATCTATCACGGTCCACTGATCTTTATCCATCAACAGATCGTCCATCTTGAGCTTCCACAACTCAAAACTCTGGCCATTAAATTTCTCGAGCCATTAAATTTCTCGATCTCTGTCTTTCCGCCACTCGCCATATTCTTTCACCGTAAGAATCAGTCCCACAGATCTCCCACTGAACAGGGTCTACCTCAGGCCCAAAAAAAAAAACCTCAGCAGAAAAGGCATCCCCTTGAAGCCGAAACTGCTCTGATACCAAATGTAGGTTTTAACCCTAAATTTTTTTTATCTACACATGAATCTTATAACAAAAAATAAACAATAGCGAGAGCATAAAACATAAAACAGATAAACACAGAGATTTTCCCCTGGATCCCAAATCGGGACGACTAGCTTGATTTTTAATTATTTTCCTTTTAGTGTTACAACACATATATATACATTCCAAAGCATACATAAACCCCAATCCATTAACCTTGGATTATAACATAATTGTAGTTCCCTTGACCGGATCTACAAAATACCAAGGGCCGAAAACCATCGCACCCCAAAACCATGTGCAAAATCATGCACAAAACATGGGTGGGTCCACCTATGAGTGGGTCCGCACACCAAATTTTTTTTCGCCAGGGCACTGCCCCAGACCCTAATATTGGGGGTTGCCTCCCCTGTTGTGACCCCCTTGCTGCGCCCGGTGCAACGTACAACACGTGGGGCTAGTCGTGGAAAGAATATAACACATGCCCAATAGAGCCCTTACTAATTTGGAGATGAGTAAATTTCTATAGAATTTTGTAAATGGATATATATGATAATGTAACTTGTTGTTATTCACCTCTAGATATGAGAAATGCAGGAAGACATGGAAAATAATAAGCTAAACCACCCCTTGGCAGCCACCCACATGTGTAGAGGCACTTTAAAGTGTTGGATCTATGGGTAGAGAATCTAGGGAAATGAATAGATAATAAAGAAAAGCATCCCATCACTAAGACAAGATGAGTAAAGATAATGATAATACAATTGATTACTCTATAATTGGGGTCAAATCCCCATAGCGTGAAAACCCAATTTTACTTTTATGTAGATTTTTTATTTATTTTTATTTACAACATGTTGAAAATTGTTTATCACTTAAAATAATGATAAAATATAACATGGAAGTGAAGAAAATAAAAACAATTATGAATTCATACCTTTTTAATCAAACCTTGAATGAGGGTTTCACTTACCACCCAAATGTTGTTGTTGTAAATTGTATGGTATATCTCCCTTGAATAGTCCCTCAAAATTGTGTTAGATTTGTTTCCCTACACAACGTAAGAGTGTCATACCTTTCTTGGTCCAAATGATACTATTTTAGCAAAGCCGAACGAAGGAGGGTTAGCTAAAATTTTTTTCCAAGAAATAAGTATTTTCCTTGTCATCCACAACTTGGAGACTAAGTCACTTGAGGAGAGAATAGTTTTTGCATCACATCATTGCCCATAAAGGGGGTAAATTGGCTTCTATGAGGTAAAATCACTACACGAGAAGGCTTTGACTTGACTTGTCTCGATTTTCTGGAATTTTACAATTTTCTTCCATGAGGGCTCGCTTGGCTTCTAATGGCTTGTTTGTGTCCAGCAATGGTCCAATGTCTAGCTTGTTTGACCTTAAACACCCCAACATTCATCTTGGAGGAGAAAATATTAGTAGAGGAGGGTAAAATTTATTAATGAGGCTTGATAGCCAACACCCCTCACCTTTTTGACTTGATAATTTGACTTTCCTTGATTTCATAACCATCTTCAAATGTTCACTTGGGTCCCAAAGACTAATTTGGCCTCTCAAACTGCTAGTTTTGATTCAAAGTTGTGGATGTTACCTTGCATGGATGGTTTTTTTGCTAGATCTCCAATGCCTTTTCTAATTTGAAGAATCTGAGACATGGGTTTTGTGTAGAAGAAAATTTACTTTAATTTTGACTTAATATTTTCCCCGCAATGTCAAGTATGGAGTTTGATCCTTGATTCCCCCCTTTTATCCACACATGAAAAAATAAAGTGTATGAACACCTTTGAACTGAAATATTTTCTTGATGTGTTCTCCTTTTGCCAAAATTTGTAAGTGGCATGTTGAGTACACATTAGTTTGAACATTTTGATCCTTTGTTGATTTTTTGGATGTGCCACCTTGTGCAATGGGATATGTTAACTACCTCAAGAAAAATGAAATGCTATGAACAATGATATTTCTATGTAAAGAATTGTAAAGTGATTTTTGATCAATGGCCAATAAAATGCACGAGACTCTGTGACACGTGAACATGTGGAAAAGACATAGGTTTGTTCAAAACATGGGTTGGATTGGCCCTACATAGTGCCCAAGTAGCTCCATCATAAAGCTTGCAATCCTATATATCTTATGAAAGGACTTAAGAATGGAGACTAAAATGATGGGGCATGACTGGCCACAATAGGCCTAGGATGGGGCATTACATGGCCAGCAAGGGTTTTGAATTGTATTCTCTAGGTTTAGAATGGTGTTGCCAAAAATAAAAAATGGTTATCGGTACCCTTGATAAAATGAAGGGTAATATGTGGTAGTCTCAAATTTGCCTTAGTTCATTTTTCTTTGGAATTGGACGTGATTTCAACTCTATTAATTTTCATTGGTTTGCATTGGCTCATTTTGATAGTATTGGTTTGGAAGAGCTACCTTATTTAAAATAAAAATACATTACATTTCTATTAGATGTTGTTCACTATTATTTTCAGGAATGATCATTGTAATGTATGATTTGATAATTTCATTGGCATCTTGGAGATTATTATTTTTCAATTATTTTTTGTGGAATCTTGATATAATGAAAATTTTATTTTTTTGGAATCTAAAGATGATTATTCTCTCAACCAGTAAGGGTAAAATACTAGATTGTATTATCAAATAGGCCCTATAGAATATTTCTCAATAGGATTACCCCCAGCCCAAGGATCAAATATTCCATTAAGAAAATGAATTACTTACAAAGGGAATGCCCTCAAGGTTCTTCCTAGAAAAGAGCCTTCATTATTAATTTTACATCACACCATCAAAAGATGAGATTATGTCTAGTGCCTTGAGTTCTCCTTCAACGTGATTTTTTTCCCCTTAATGGATTGATAATACTAAGCCCTGTGGTGATCTTGAACCACTCACAAGTTTAAACCCTTTTAAAAACCATGGAAGGAAGCAAAAAGAAAAGCCTTCTAAATCAAGCATACATCACATAATAAATCAAAGACACCAATAATGTCAAGAAAAAATTCTTTAAGCCCCAAGGAGGAATACTTCCACTACCCAATCATCAATCACAAATGAGGAAGTCATTCCTTTATATAGATGAGGTAAGGAACTTCGTTTATGTTAAAACAATATTATTTTGGGAATTTTGTTAGATCTAGAAAAGAAATTCCATATCTAGTCTATTTATAGAAAATAAAATTAATAAAATAAGGTGGTCAAACCCACATGTACAATGAGAAATAATAGATCCCTACAGAAAAGTGGATCAATTCATCTACACATCTAAGATAGTGTCCATAAATTATTATTTCTTGAAAACAATGACCAATGTTTTATTAATTCATGCTCAAAATGGTCCAACTCTCACACATCTCACTTGATTTAAGATGGAATATTCTTTAAAAGGGCTCAAATACTAGAAAATGGAGTTCAACTCACCTTTGGATCCCGAAGAGTTATTTAGTGGAACCTTCCTTGACGCAGACGTGTGAATTGGCATGTGAATTTTTGAGTCCCAAAAAATTCCTTGTAGAGAAAACACCCTAGAATATTTGTCCAATGTTTTTCTTGAGGAAGGTGGGCCACATCAGGAGAGGGTTCCAATGAGCTATCACATGCCCATTTGGGAGCTAGGGCATTATTTTTAGGCCTACTTGAAAAAATCACACATGTGAGTTGGAAGCTGTCATT
This sequence comes from Pinus albicaulis, assembly GCA_034641835.2. Classification (NCBI taxonomy): domain Eukaryota; kingdom Viridiplantae; phylum Streptophyta; class Pinopsida; order Pinales; family Pinaceae; genus Pinus; species Pinus albicaulis. The sequence goes on from CM076582.1 coordinate 1,053,411,563, forward strand.
TTCTGGTTGCATGGGACCTAGATCTCCAATGTTTTGGTATTTTTAGGCTCAATGTTGGCATGTGTGATATGAGTCTTTAGGCATGACATGTAACATGAAACATCTCATATGCAACATAGATGTACTTTGCCACTTTTTTTTCATGAATTACTTTCCTAGGGAATTTTTAGGCTCTAAGAGGTTGGTATGTGTGATAGGAGTCTCTATGCATGGCATGCAACATGAAACATCTCACATCAAACATAAATTTAATTTTCCACCTTTTGGTCATGGATTACTCTTCCCATGTTCTCCTTATCTTGCTAATTTTTTCTTGAAAAAATATTCTTTTTCTGATATTTCAACAGGGTATGTCAAGTATACATGACGTTGGTCAAAATGATCCCTTGTGAATTTTGACCTTGGAACCTCGTGCATTGGTATCCATAGAAATATCCAAAAATAGTCTTGCCTCAATCTGCCCCACCAAACCAAAATGAAATTTAACTATATGGTAATAGATGGCTCCAACTGCAAGATGCATTCTCCATCTAGGAGGATGTGAGAGGCCCAAAATCTCATCAGTATACATGAACAACAATCTAGAAAAAGTAAACTTTTTCTACTACTGTCCAAGTGGACCTATTCATTTCCAACCCTACTCTAGCATGCTTGAAGTGACTAGGTGAAATAAAAGATCTAGTGTAGCCACTTCAGCAAGGCATCAATCCAATACCTTCTTCCTTTGTCCTTGAACATTATGTAAAATAAATACATTGAAAATATGTTGCTTGTATGTTGGAATCCCTATGAATACCAAAATAAAAATTCATTTGGGCATATGCATAATCACGACGTCTTCTGCAAATTGAATTGATTCACAACAATATTTATCTATATATTCTTGAAGTGGCTTGATATAGATGCTACCCATATATGTAAATTCTATCTCACCAACATGATATTGCAGATATGAAATATAAAATGTATTTGTACCACCAATATGCTCTTACCTATTTCTCTTTTTGACCATTTTCCTTGCCCCTTCACTTTCCATATGGCCGAAAATGTTGATTTCTTCTTGAGATTTGAAATTATCACTTTCAACCATTCTCTTCATAAGACACAAAATGGTTGGGCTTGTTATAAGGCTGAAATATAAACATTTTTGCCACTATTTACTGCCCATGGTTGATGATATTCTTGAAGATTGGTATTGAGAATTTCTTTTTGAAAATTTGGGCTGCAAATATCATCCACTACTTGGGTGGAGTTACTGTTATCAAATTTCTGCATCAAAGGTTGCTTGTTGTGTAGTTTCACATGATCATGAATCTGATCTTATATGATGGATGTTAGGAAATGGGTAATCTATTGTTCCATTATGTCCAAATCACTTAGGGGCTTATTTTTGGTCTTGATTCTCACTGTAGTTTGATTGAAAAGTTAGTTAAGCCAAGATTAGCCTTTAAATCTACTCATATGGTAATATACATGCAGGGACTAAAATAAATTGTATTGCTCCATTTTTACTTAATGAAAGAGAAACAATTATAAAATTCTCTTTCCTTGTGGTTTTATACTATCCACATTCCATTTTTGGTCCCTATCTTCAGTATATGCTTCATTTAGTAGCTTTATTACTTTTCTTGCAACATACCCTACATGTTGCTCACCACTTTGATTTACATGTTTAAATTCTGGTTTGTCCTTTTCATGGCCCCTTTATTTCTTCTTCCCAATAATATTTGTTTGTGCTCACATCAAGTAGGTAGAAACCTTGTATTTCCATTTTAATTTGGATGCTAGTCTTAGTCCCTTGAAGCTTTGATGCTTTGATGAGAGTGATAGGTGTCCATATTCATAGAAAACTTCACATCTAAAAGAAATGTTCTCTTAGTCATTTGTTTTTCTCCACATGTTGTCTTCAATGATTAAAGATAAAATTCTATAACAACCCTTTGTAAATATTCTAATCTATGCTTAGTTCCATACAAGTCATTTCTTCTTGGGATGTTTTATCTTAATGACAATCCATATGGAATTCCTCACCTCATTAAGAAAATATTTATCTGATAGGTGTAGAGATTTTTCTTTTTTTTTTGGTGAGGCACATGGGACAAATGTGGTAGTACTATACTTTTTAAACATAGGTGTTATTGAATGCTACTGACCCTTCTTATTAGGTTTCCATGTCAAAATTAACTCTATGCTTTTAGTTACCTGCATTTAGATGTATGCTTCGGAACCTTACCCAAACTGGGCTAGAACACATGGAAATGAAGGTTGGGCCAAAGTCTGGAAACCATGGTCTGCTGGATAATATAACCATCCTCCTAGGGCCATGAAACTTATGTTATGACCTTTCGTTCTTTTGATCTTCAATATTCCCTTCAAAGAACCCTTAGCAATTTGGGGTACCTTTCTAGTGCAGGTTGTGAGTTGCCTGAAAATCATTGACCCAAGGATTTTAGTCAATTTTTTTTGTAGATTTGCACTTTCATGTAAAAGGTAAAAATTGGCTGAAAAATATTTTCCTCTTCTCACTAGGATTATTTATTTTCATATTGAAATCATGTTCAGAGATGTCAATGGAAATACAATTCCAACAAAATAAAGGGGAAGTTTTTATAATAATTTTAGAAATCCAATCTCATAATTCAATGTAAGTTACTAAAAATCAGAAATGTAGAAAAACATAATAAATTTTTTGAAAGTAGGTATTTCACCAAGATTATTTTTTATGTGCCCTACTGTTCTAATTAATTTTAGTGTTTTCCTTTGTTTGATCCAATCTAGGTAGCTTACTATCAATGTTGGTGCTTATAAGCACTTAGGCTTGCAATTCTTCACTCGCTAATTAGGTCTTAATAGAGCAATTCCATGATTTGGGATATGACAAAATTAGGCCTTAATAAAGTAATTCTTAATCTGAAACTTCATATATTTTTTGAAATTAGATATAATGCAAAGTCCTCCAATTCTAAATATTTGGTATGGCGCCTTCCATCTTCATGAATTGTTGGTATTTGTGGAACTATACATTACCGAGTAAACAAAATTATTTCAGGGCTTTTGGAGAAGATTATCATATATCTCCACATATTTTCATATTGTTTAATATATTATCAAATCTACATATAGAACCTATAAAATAACATCTACATCTCTCTTGCGTCTAAAGAAAATTTACCTTTATTGTTTATATTCATGAGCTTTCTATACAACAGACTACTTTGTGGTCTTCCATCATAAAGCAAAAAAAAATGCAAAACTACATTTTTGAAAGAGGGGGTTCAATCCTAGCTTCTTGTATGATTTATCACTGTACATGGTGATTTCTAAGCTGTTGTGCATTGCCATGATGAAAAGTACACTCAAAATATCCCTCTTATTTTTCATATTTTAATTCTTAATTTATTATTAAAATTATTATTTTCTTTGATCAGAGGTTTGATATTCTCAATTGGTTTGGTTAAAGTCCACTGAACAATCTCTATACATTTTTTTAGCTGCCATGTAGAGTGTTGTACCTGACAGTAAATCTAGGGTCCTCCTGTTGCATCTAGAAGTGGCAACCTTGCTGAAAATACCCTAGCTAGCATACACAATTGATGTAACAACACTTGGACTTGAATCTGAGACTTGCCAGAGCTCTGAGTGGAAATTTCCAAATCACCAATGGGCCTAATCTCTTTAATACCCTTTCAAAGCTTTCATATACCAAAACACCTGCCCCATGGAAGAGTGAATCATGCCATTTCTGGTCCCACATTTAACCACACATACGAGCTTCCAACTGTAGTTTTCTATGATTTTCATACCTTAAGAATCACCTTCTAGGGATCTTTACACATAAGATATGTTGATAAGTTTGGTAAACTACCAAATTGGTATGAAGCATTGAAACAATTAATTTTGAACTGTGCCCATATTTTTAACATACATTAAAATATTTTTTTTTCCATATTGTGTGACACAAGCTCTAATGTAGTGCCTTTTTCTTTGTACTATCTAAATGTAGGTTTTAACCCTGAACAGAAATGATCTACACACGAATCTTATAACAGAAAATAAACAATAGCGAGAGCATAAAACATAAAACAGATAAACACAGAGATTTTCCGCTGGATCCCAAATCGGGATGACCAACTTGATTTTTCATTATTTTCCTTTTAGTGTTACAACACATATATATACATGCCGAAGCATGCATAAACCCCAATACATTAACCCTGGATTAGAACATAAATGTAGTTCCCTTGACCGGATCTACAAAATACCAGGGGCCGAAAACCATCGTACCCCAAAACCATGTGCAAAATCATGCACAAAACATGGGTAGGTCCGCCTATGAGTGGGTCTGCACACCAAACAAATTTTCACTGGGGCGTTGCCCCGGAACCCAACAGTGGGGGCTGCCTCCCCCCTTATAACCCCCCTACTATACCTGGCGCAACATACAACACGTGGGGCTAGTCGTGGAAAGAATATAACACATAACCAACATTCTCCCACTTGTTGTTTTATTTCCACAGGGGGCCACAGAAGAGCTTAGTCATTGGGCCAATTATTCAACACCCATTGTTTCTCTATACCAAACAAACTTCTGAGTGCTCACAAACTTTTTCAATGCATCTGCAACATTCTTCAAAGTGTCCACCTTTACCAGAAAAACCCTTTTAGCCTCAACCATATCTCTAACAAAGTGATATTGAACATCAATGTGATTTCTCTTTGAATGGTAAGCAGGGTTCTTAGCCAAGAAAATTTCACTTTGGCTATCACAGTCTATCCTTATAGCTTGCTATACCAACCCCATACTTTAACACAATCTCCGCAACCAAACTGTTTCCTTGCTTGCATGAGTGGACGCTATGTATTATGCCTCTGTAGTTGAAAGAGCCACTACAAACTGTCTTTTACTCATCCAACTGACTCTGCCTCCAAATAGGCTAAAAACATACCCACTTGTAGATATTCTTTAGTCAAGATGTCCAGCCCAGTCTGCATCAACAAAACCACGAATGTCCAACATTCTTTCCAATCCTGGTCTTCCCTGGTAGCACAAGACATAATCACTAGTGCCACGTAAATATCTGAAAACCCGCTTTACTGTTGTCCAATGATCCTTCCTTGGGTTTTACATAAACCTACTCAATACTCCCACTGCATGTGCAATGTCTAGTCTAGTACAGACCATTGCATACATCAGGCTACCTACTGCACTTGCATATGGAACACGAGACATATCCTCCTCTTCTTCTTCTATCTTGGGACACTGTTCAGTAGACATCTTTACACCTACAGGAATAGGAACATTCACCGGTTTACTATCTTGCATATTGAACCTCTGCAATATAGTCTCGACATACCTCCTTTGGTTTAACCAGAGCTTCCTCTTTTCTCGATCTCTCTTAATTTCCATGCCCAAAATATAGTTTGCAGCACCAATATCCTTCATGTTAAATTTGGAGAATAGTTGGGTCTTCAAATCTTGGATAATCTCTTTCTCATTTCCAATCAACAACATATCATCCACATACAAGACCAAATAAATAACATGGTCACCAATTAATTTAAAATAAACACAGTGATCCTCCTTTCTTTTGGTGAAGCCAAGTCCTTGTATATAGGTATCAAATTTCTGATACCACATCCTTGGTGACTGTTTTAACCCATACAGAGACTTCTTCAACCTGCACACCAGTTATTTCTTACCCTTCACCATAAAGCCTTCAGGTTGCTTCATGTAGATATCCTCTTCTAGATCCCCGTGAAGAAATGTTGTCTTCACATCCATCTGTTCTATCTCAAAATCAAATGAAACAATAACATATAAAAGTAATATAATAGAAGTAACTTTGGCAACAGGAGAAAAAATATCACCAAAATCAATTCCCGACACCTGGGAATAACCTTTTGCTACCTACCGAGCTTTGTATTTCTCCACCTTTCCTTCTACATTCATCTTCTTCTTAAACACCCATTTGCTCCCAATGGGCTTCCTTCCAGCCGGCAACTCCACCAGATCCCATGCCTCATTTTTGAGCAAGAATGTCATTTCATCAACCATGGCCTCCTTCCAAAGTTTTCCATCCTCTGAATCTACTGCCTCCCTGACAGTTCTGGGATCATCATCAATTATAGTTAAGGCAAAACCCGAATATAAAGAAGATGGACTATACCTTTCTGGTTGTCTTCTTTCCCGAACTGATCTTCTCACAGCTGGAGTTTGTGGCTTTTCCTCTTCTAAGTATTCTTCTATTGTAGAGTCTGATTCATCCTCTTTTAGCTCAAACTCTATCTTCTCAGGTTCCTTTGGTAGGACTTCATGTGTAACAACATCTTTCACCTCTCTAAACACCACATCTCGGTTATAAACAACCTTCCTTGTTTCTGGGTTCCAAAGCTTGTAACCCTTTAAACCATCATTATACCCAATAAAGATGCACCTTATAGATTTATTATCCATCTTGGTCCTTTTCTCCTTTGGAACATGTACATATGCATCACATCCAAATACCGTTAGATGTGGAAGAGAGGGTTTCTTACCAGTCAATACCTCATGTGAAGTCTTATCCTCCAACGCTGATGAAGGTGATCTATTAACTAAGTAACATGCAGTCTCCACTGCCTCTGCCTAGAATTCTTGTCCTAACCCGGTACCACTGAACATGCTTGTTTCCTTTTCCATCAATGTTCTGTTCATTCTTTCTGCAACTCCATTTTGCTGAGGTGTGTACAAAGTAGTCTTCTGCCGTTCTATACCACACTTCTTACAGAACTCTTCAAATTCCTTCTTGCAGAACACCCCACCATTATCTGTCCTTAGCGCCTTTATCTTCTTCTCTGTCTGATTTTCCACTAGAGCCTTAAACTCTTTAAATCTGTCAAAGACTTCAGATTTCTTCCTCAAGAAATATATCCATGTATTCCTTGAGAAGTCATCTATGAATGAAACATAGTACACAAACTTTCCCAGTGATGGAACTGAAACAGGTCCAAACACATCACTGTGCACAAGTTCTAATATATTGTTCGCCCTCTTAGCACCATAAGGAAAACTCACCCGATTCTACTTCCCATATACACAATTTTCACATAAATCGATATCCAGAGAGAAATTAGACATACCTTCTACCATACCATTTCTATGCAGTATCCGAAGGCCCTTCTCTCCAATATGTCCAAGCCTTTGATTCCATAGCATGCTCTTTTCTCCAGAGACAGCTAGGATTTCCACTTCACTTTCAGGAACCATATAACTGTTACACCCATCAATAACAGTGCTACCTTATAGTTTGTACAGAGTTCCTGTCAGAACTCCCCGCATTAATACCAGTGCTCCCCGAACCATCTTCCAGGCATCTTTCTCGAACACTTTTTTTACACCTGCATCATCCATATTTCTTACAGAAATGAGATTTCTGGCCAATGCAGGAATATGCAGAACACCAAGAAGTGTTCTAATCCTTCCACCTTGCAGCTTCAACTTGACCTTTCCATGTCTGATGATTTTGGCCTTCCTATCATCCCCTAGGAAGACATCACCATCATATTTCTCATACTCGCAGAACCACTCCCTATGGGGAGTGAAGTGAAAGGATGCACCTGAGTCAATCAACCATGACTCATGATCTACATGTGTATTTGAAGAAGAAACCAAATACACATCCCCACCTTCATCCAAGGTGGTTTTTGCCTCTGTAGAAGGAGCATCATCAGATCCCTTTCCTTTCTCAGGAGCTTTAGATCTGTAGTCCTTTTTGTACTGCCCTTCCTTTCCGCATTTCCAGCATACCTTTACAAACTTTCTAGGAGATTTAGATCTCCCTCTAGATTTGGATCTCCCACTTGAAACCTTATTCTTGTTTCTATTTTGGGACCTTCCTCGTACAGATAAGGCATCTCCATTCTGGCCGTCCATATTTCTCCATCTCATTTCCTCCGATAGGAAGGCTGAGACAATGTCATCAAAATTCAAGGTAGTTGTATTGCTACCTATTGCAATAACTAGACTATCCCATGAGTCTGGTAGAGAACACAGCAAACTATGCACTTATCTTCATATGAGATTTCAATATCAACAGATGACAACTGACTTACCACAATATTGAAGGCATTCAGTTGCTCTGTCACCGAGTCTCCATCCTTCATCCTTAGGTTATACAGCTTTTTTCGCAGGAATAGCTTATTTACCAGAGGCTTAGATTGGTACAAAGTCCCAAGTTTTTCCCACAAATTCTTTGTCGTAGCTTCCCTAGATACATTCAACAATGCTGAATCTGAGACACACAACCGTATTGTGCTCTTAGCCTTTTGATCCAGTTTATTCCAATCTTCATCTAACATTGCCATGGGTTTAGTACCTGGATCTACCGCGATCCAATGATCTTTATCCACCAGCAGATCCTCCATCTTGAGCTTGCACAACTCAAAACTCTAACCATTAAATTTCTCGATCTCTATCTTTCCGCTGCTTGCCATCTTCTTTCACCACAAGAATCGATCTCGCAGATCTCCCAATGAATAGGGTCTACCTCAGGCCCGAGCAAAAAACCCTCAGCAGCAAAGGCATCCCCTTGAAGCCGAAACAACTCTGATACCAAATGTAGGTTTTAACCCTAAACAAAAATTATCTACACACGAATCTTATAACAGAAAATAAACAATAGCGAGAGCATAAAACATAAAAAAGATAAACACAGAGATTTTACCCTGGATCCCAAATCGGGATGACCAGCTTGATTTTTCATTATTTTCCTTTTAGTGTTACAACACATATATATACATGCCGAAGCATACATAAGCCCCAATCCATTAACCTTGGATTAGAACATAACCATAGTTCCCTTGACCGGATCTACAAAATACTAGGGGTCGAAAACCATCGTACCCCAAAACCATGTGCAAAATCATGCACAAAACATGGGTGGGTCCGCCTATGAGTGGGTCCGCACACCAAAAATTTTTTCCTGGGGCGCTGCCTCGGACCCCAATAGTGGGGGCTGCCTCCCCCTGTTGTGCCCGGTGCAACGTACAATGCGTGGGGCTAGTCGTGGAAAGAATATAACACATACCCAACAAAATTACTTGAAATTTGTTAATTAACACACAAGGATTTTAGCCATGCCTGACCCTTCGAAATTGGGTAGGCCTATAATGTTAGTTGATGTTTATTTTCTGCTCAAAGATATATATTACCTATATTATAGATGGGTTTAGAATGTGATCCTTTATAATCCTATAATTGAGATTTTGGAAATTTTCAGTTGGAACTTCTTGCTTGCATGTAATATCTATAAGTACTGGCCTATAAATTGACCACCATAGTCTTGCCACTGGAAATATTTATCATTGTTGCTTTCTGCTACAATGCTTCTTGTCATAATTTGATTAAACCATGGAAATATAACTTGATCACCATATTTTTGGTAATAGAAATATTTATTATTTTTGTATTTTAATACAATGCTTCTTTCAAAGATTTGATTATACAAGCCCTAATAAGTGAATATGTGCACGAAATCTAAGAGAAACTCGAGCATTGTAGGTAGAGGTTGGAATTTAACAAGGTATGTAAGGTGTATTTTGATTGATATGAAGAGATATTTTTGCAGACATAACCAACCAATATTGAGTCTATATCGTTGTTAATTTTTGAGAAATATCTGAGAATTTATCCAAGAAATTATGGAGGAAATTTTTTGTTGAGTCTGAAGCTGATATAGAGCTTCTTTGTGGATTTTTCTAAACAAATTGCACACATTCTCTGAAGATTTATTCTAGACTTGTCAAGCTTCAATATTTCTTAGACTGTCTCTATATTCCAAATGGCTTATATCTCTGTCAATCCTGAGATTCATTCCATAGTGATGTATTTTGGCATCATGTTTCTACATAACTGTACTAATCTCTGTGTTTGTCAAAAGGGTGAATTTGATTGTAAGGACCTATATACATTACACGCTTGGCCTTGAATTTTGTATAGAAAGGTTTTTTTAACATAAAAAAAATGCTGAGGCATGTCACAATTAATAGTGAGTGTATCTCTCATAAATCATAAGTCTTGTCATCCAAGAGGTATGAAGCATAGTACCCATTGAGTTTATTTCTTTTATCCTGAATGAGAATCTCCTTCAAGAAAGAATAAATTTTTGAACATACATTACTGAAACCTTCCTTCTAGTATTTGAAGTTTGATCTTTTTCTCTTACTGTTGACCTAAGTTTGGTATTTGACCTTCAAAAGTAAGACTTTTTAAACATGAAGCATGGATTCCATCTACAGTTTTTAAGACAATATAAGGGTTTCTGTTGTATCATTGGCATTACACTGTAGGAGTAACGTTCAAGTACATCCATTAGGATTTCATTTTTAAAAAGTACATTAATAATGGTTTCCGAAGGTCACAAGTATAGTGGCTTCAGTATTAAACACTTGTGTGAAGCGTCATCCAATGCATCAAAATAAGGTCATATGTAGCTTCGTCTTGTGTGAAATCAAACTTGTACCATTCTGGAAACTATTCAAGCATCTGGTTGATTAAGGGTCAGAGTCCTTTTCTTAAAGTAAATACCACAGTATGTACTATAGCATGAAATTATTTCTTTACATAATGATCCCTGATTTGAATCGTCATATGGATTAGGGATTATTCCTTAGCATCCTTATATGTAGAAAATAAGTACGGTACATGACCTATTTTTTGTAAAATACCGAGGGGAATATTTCAACATATGAAGGTTTCAGTTTATATTTTTTTCTTATGGCTGACTTAAGTTAATGACAAAGAAGAAGTCTAGAGAATTTTCTAAGCATAAGGGGTCCTTGGTCCATCATTGTTTACTTGAGAAATAAAAAATATATGTTTGAGGTTCCTGTAATGGAAATTACGTTAGAAAATTATTCCTATATAAGAGGGAATATTTTTTGCAACAGTTATAATTCAATATTATAGTAGTATTGTAGAGGCATTCTGTGATATTTGGAAAAATATCTCCTGACTCGATCTCCCTAGCAATTTTTGGACTTGAAGCTATCATTAAAGAAATATTAAAGCAACTAGACCATTCTAAGAAAAGAAAAATTGTCATATTTCAAATGTCAATCCTCTATGAAGAAGCCACATGGATCTATCCGAGTACCATTGTCTTTGGTATCTTTGGATAAGGGATGAAGTACCTTTTATGTCTTTAGTCTTGAAGAATAGTTATAAGAAATTAACATCCCATTCCAGGCCTTTGATGAAGTATAGAGGTGCTTGTGCATATCTTAATTGCAATGACCCAATTTATGATAACAAAGAGAAACCTTACCATCTGATGGAGTCTCTGAATACAAAATAAATTAATATATTTATATTAATGATATGACCCAAACATCTATTGATATTTTTTATCTAGTTTGTCCAAAATATCACCACTATTTATCTCCATGACAAGAGATAGGCATGACTGCACTACTCTTTTCCCTGAGAAGGTTAGAAAAGGCTTTGGTAAATTTCCCATCTCAAGAGATGATTTGGCCCTAGACATCCCTAATGTAGCAGCATTATTTGCTCCTCATGCAATATTTTATGATTATACTTCCTCTCGCCTAAGAATTCGAAGGAAGATGATATAATTAATAAGGCAAAGAAAAATATACTTTTCAATTTCTCTTCATATATAAATGGTCATATTTATACATATGTTTGGTTGATAAGATAATACTTATATTGGATTGAGTAGTTTAAATGTAAGTTTCACAAATCATTTAGCAAGCTCTTCGTTAAAATCTAGATGACCAACTGATGTAAGAATTCAAAGAGAGCTATAGAATATTTCATGAAAGATCACCATTTCAAAGCCATTGACTAAGGAAATTCATGACAGATGATTATAATATGATGTATGATGATGATATATTTTGTTACTTAAGAAGAATCATTATTGGTTGGATTTGATGCATGGACCAAAGTATTAATAACATGGTGCAAATAGCTCAATGGATATGTTCCGAGCAAGCATAATTTCTCGGTATTCAGAGGTAGATATTATGTTTAAGGATTATGTATGATTGATGATCCTCTCATTTCTCAATATCAGAGGAGTTATTTTTTAAATTCAAAGATGGAAGAAACAACCCTAATACAGTATTCCCTATCAATATTTGATGAAATGGCCAAGCTCCCGGTCTAATTATGGGTTCCTTGGTGTTGCTAATAAATAGATAAAACTTCAATCTGAAAACTCTATTAATTAATCAAAGAGATTACACACATTTATACATGAGATAGTCTCAAGATAGGAAATATATCTTGGACGCTCAATAATGTGGTTGAGAGATTATCTCAACCACATACTAAAATAGGAATAAATATAGTTCTAGTTACCTCCTATGATGTAGGAACAGACTCCTCAAATAGAGAGTTACAACCACATACAAGTAGGAATTACATATTCCAAATCCCTCCCTTAATGACTGCTTGTCTTGATATCAATTCACAAAGTCTAGTTGTGGTCAAACATAATAAAGGATATGTCGACATCCATATAAAGCAGTAACCAGCCACCTAAATGCATGGGCACCAACAGCTGCAACCACTAGTCTCGTAGGATGTCCTTCACAAATACATGATTCTGTCAACAATTATCACTGCATATACGTACCTGTATCTACAAATCCACCACCACCGGGAAAATCACATTTGAAAAACCTCCAATAAATGTGTCTGCGACTCAAATCCACCACCACCAGGAAAATTTCATGTGTAGAACCTCCAAAAAATATGTCCCCACCTTTGATCTATCACCACCGGGAAAATTTGCAATTGCCACCACCGGGCAAATCTGCAACTCCGATATGCCACCACCGGGAAAATCCACAACTCCGATCTACCATCATTGGGTAAATATGCAACTCCGATCTGCCTCCACTGGGAAAATCTGCAATTCCAATCTACCACCACCGGGTAAATTCACAACTTTGATCTGCCACCACCGGGCATTAGGGGAATTTTGATGTCTAAAATGGGCCTCATAAGAAAAATGTACAACAAAAATAAACTTTATAACAACCAATAGGATTGAAGATGATGATGTCATACATAATGGATGATTCACCATTTTTGGAGTTAAAAAGTAAAAATATTAAAAAATAATAAAATAATAAAACTGCTTTTTCAACTCGTATTTTAAACTTATCTCCCAAAATTTTTACTCAAATTTCCGGCGGGAGTACTCGTTGGATGCGGAATTTAATTACTCATCCAAGGAGTACCCATGTTGCATACTTTTCATGAACTCTTCTACACGAAAAATGATTAATACATAAAAAAACGTGATTATAATCACGTTTTTTTATGTATTTCTCATTTTTCGTGTAGTAGGACCCATCGAAAGTATGAAACATGGGTACTCCTTGGATGGGGAATTAAATTCTGCATCCAACAAGAAATCCCGCTCGAAATTTGAGTCAAAAATTTGGGAGATAAGTTGAAAATATGAATTGAAAAAGTAGTTTTTTCATTTTTCCCTCTAAAATTTGATGATGTCATCAAATCTTATTAGATTTTTTCCACTATTATTTTATAATTTCCTTAGGAGGCCCATTTTAGACCTCAAAATTCCCCTAATGAAAATCTACAACTCTGATCTGCCTCAACCGGGCCGGAGATGGTTTTCGACTGACCATAAACCATTACAAGGTGGTTTTGAGATTACCACAAGCTTTACACATGCCTTTACAAGGCTTACATTCCATACTTCAACTTTTGGAGTTTCCAGGTACATAACATGACCACTACAATAATTTTCCTAGACTTGTTTATAACATGCTAGGGAGTCTATCCCACAAACCCACACTAACTCAAACAAACATTTACTTTGTTGTCCATCATAATAGTTGTTGCTGCTTCATTACCTCCTCTTTCGTTGCTCACATCTTGGGCATCTTTGTATTTTTCAAATAAATTCTTGGAACTCCATGCTTAACCTACCATTTGTTAGAGTCGTGAATTCTAACAAAGTAACTTTACCTACGTTGAGTTAGCTAGGCTCAATAAGGCTTAATAACTTTAAACATGATTCCAAGGAACTAAATAAAAAACAAAAAATCTTCAGATTAATTTCTCTATCTCTGCCCAAAGATGATTATTTCCCAAGCATAACAGCAACCATTTTTTTCCAACGATACCTCTTAGGGGTTCACTGATGAAGAACTTGATTGAAAACTTTTCAACTGGACTCAATGCAGAGCATTCCAGCACTGATGATCCAGGCATAGGCACTCACGACATCAAGAAGAGACACAATTTTCTCTTAAAAAAACAATAATCCAGGACTCCACCGGTCTGATCCTCCGTCATCCACAATTCACTGTCAACATGCATAAAATTCAATGATTTTACACACAAAAGTTCTCATTTCATTATCCAATTCCCTTGGCATTGCAAAATAATGCCACTTCCCCTGTTCACGGTATCAAGGCTTGGTAACTGCTTCCAAGCATCCCTCCTCATGCTCGCTGACATGCTGCAACAACTAAGACCCATTGGTAAGCTAATATCCTCGCAATTGAACATGCAGATCTGTTTCCATGACACAGGGTACACACAAACTCAATCATCCTCCAATCTATGATGTACTTCCAAGCACTATCCTTTGATGCCATTTTCATTGTCATGTCTTCATCATATCTAGTAGTAAATCGTTCCTACAAATAAATTTTTCTATTGTTGGAATGGAAAGTTCCAACATAGATTCACACTCGTGACAATAGTTTTCCAAGCTAAATGTCACAAAAATACAACATCTTATTCTTTTAACCATATTTACATAAATTCATTTACATGTTAGGTTGATCGGTCTTAACATGAAAGAAAAAATAATTCACGAAGACAATTTGTTTCATCAAAGAAAATATGTTGGAACTTTTAATTTCATCTTTACCCTATATGGAAACATAATCACATTCAGGCAGTTCACCATACTGCCCTTGGCTCACTTCAATGTTGTGCCACGAGACCATGCTAGAAACATGTTCAACCTTGAACTAGGTTGATCCCGAAAAAAGGAAGCTCGAAGCCTCCCAACAACTCCGCGTGCTTCCGCACCTCTTCTAACACCTGCAAAATACTCAACAATCTATCGACCTCTTTGCTACACAAGGCCATGTTCACAACACCACAACCCAACAAATCTTCCAATCTGAAAGCTGCATTTGTTCAACTCGAACATGTGGGTGAAGCCAGCACCGATTGGTTCCAACGAGAAATTAAAAAATGAATTGAAACCAAAACAAAAAACCAGAATTCGAGGACTCGGCCCTTCTTAGTGGCCTCGTCCACCCTCTCACCATACAAACACCGAGCACTCAAATTCAAACAGAAGCAATTAAAAATCAGTATTGCAAAAACTCACAAAATCAGAAGAATGTGATGGTGCAATAGTAACAACCACCATCTTTCCCAGAGCTTCCATTCTCCATGAAATCCTGCACCATAGCAGCTAAATCATGCTCGCTCTCATAGCTTCCCTTATCAGCAGAAATGAGAGAATAATATTTCCACACAATAGAAGACGACAGTCTTGCTAATAAAAATCACAAATGAACCAAGTAAAAAAAAAAACCAACTGCAACTTCTTTAATCTTCTCGTGACAGTCCAGCTCGAGAAGGAAGTATAATACCAACAATAATCCGACCTCATCACACCCATGGAGGCCACACCCATGCCACTCTTGGAAGTTCCATATGCAGCTCCCATGCAGGAGAACACGAGCACCACGGTGGCCCCAAGGAAGCCAAAGAATGGAGCAGCTCTCCCAAGATTCCTTTACACATGTGGATCTCAAGTGTACAAGGTTTATACTTAATTCCTCCACTGAGTGTTCATGCCCCTTGATAGACTCACAGGACCACATTCATCACAATTCCACAGTGCCTTGCAGTCAAGTTTCATTAATCACGTGAAGGTGGTCCACGATTCACGTCGGGTTCCTGACTGTACTTCACACGTTGTATAGATCCACAATACTAACAGAAAAATGGAGAACTGAGTTAGGATCACCACAGACACGACAATAGAAAACCTACCCAAAATTGATAAACAAAGCTACAAGTTGCTCTTCCGTCACCCGCTGATCAATGTCTGAGACATAAACAGTTCTCCGAATGTTGTATTCTCACTGACCTCGGCTTGTTCTTCTATTCAATCTGTGTTTTCCAAAATATGCAACAACAAATAGCACACTTGATGAAAAATCTGATATGTCTATGACGACCCTTTCACTGACTACGAAAAAGCAGAGATGGGTCGTTGTGAAACATGGTTACAGATAGTGGAAACAGTGTGGTGGAATGATGTAGGCGATTCAGGGTAAAGATGATATATTAAAAAAAGGAAACGGCTAAGAAAACAAGTTTCACTCTCTTAGAACCACACTGTACAAGGGATCAAGAGTATAGCGCATACTCCATTTAGAATAAAATTCATAAAATGAAAAATATTTTGTCTGGCACCCGCAATTGAATATGAATGAGTTGTACAAACTTTACTCTGAGGCTGCCTCTAACTTTACTATACCCTCTTACCAAAATCTATGCCAGAAGAACACATCCCTTCCCATGGTTCTAGTTCCAAGTTCACGTTTTTACAGGTTCCGACTGGGGTGTCCACAGGATAATCCTTGAAATGGTAAAGTACTTCACTCTTCATATACGGCAGACTTAATCTTCATCTATTCCAGACTTCGCACTTTAGGGGGCAATCTGTTACACTGAAAATTGTCACCTTGACATTTCATTGTCCGTATGAGCTCATTATCACTCATACTTCCTCCTTTGCAAGTCTAACATATCATTTCCTCATGTCAAGCCTTGAAAATAAGAGAAAAGTTCTTAAAAATATCCTTAACTCTGGTATCGTACTTTCTCTACATCTTGCATGCGGTCCCCCACCTAATGTTCATGACTCCTGCGTACCTGAATGAAATTTCTTTATGTTATGGGTGCAGACCCCTGTGAAGATTAAAAAGGTGCAAGTAAACTCAAAAAATCTCACTTTTAGTAAATTGTAGAAGCCTCTAGAAAGAATCTTGCGGTGGCAGAACCGCTCTTTTGAGGTTCATGTATCCCTTACCTTATGGAGCTAACCCCTTGATGTGAGGAGCTTATCCCTTTGAAGGAGGACTCTATCCCTTCATAGTTGGAACTGAAACCTCCTCTTTTCACTATAAAAAGAGGCATTGGGTGGCCCCAAAGAGAGTTCAAGCTTTATATTATTTGAGGTTAAGTGCTGTTGGGACTCAGACTCATTTAACTGAGATTTTTGTGAGGAGAGATCACATACCTGCATTTGTCTCATTGGAGGAGTGCAGAGCTTATCAGAGTATAGGAGATTCTTGCTTCGAACCCCAGGAAGGCTTGTTCAACATCAAGGCTAAGGTTTTAAGGTTCTTCTGTTATTTTAAGATTAATACAATCAAGTTTTGTTTTTCTTAATAAATTGTTGTTCGATTGTTTATTTCAATAAGCTGTCGTTTGATCATTTATTTCATAGATTCCTTGATCACTATGATAGGTATGTTTTATAATTATTTTTTATACAGGTGCTATTTAATATTTGCTTGTTTTTTATTACAGGTCGGCAAAAGATGACACTGTTTTGCGACAAAATACAACACTTTGTTGCGACAAAAGATGACACTTTGTTGCGATGAAAGATGACACTTTCTTGCGACGAAAGAACTCTTGTTGCGACGGAAGTATTACTGTTGCGGAAAAAGAACTCTTGTTGCGACGAAGGATTATTGATGTGACGGAAGCACTACGACCACAAATAAGCATTTGTATCTAAGGTAGGATCAACACCTTCATAGAATTTATTTGTAAAACGAATATATTTAGATAAATACAAACTTAGTTGTTCGTTTGTTGCTAGATTATCTTCTGACACTACGGAGATCGATCTTGTTCGCAAGATCAATTTATTTGGCCAAAAAATTGGCGACTCCACTGGGGAAATATTATTATTTTTTATTTTCCTTTTTTTTTATTTGAGAAAATGCTTTTTTTCTGATTTTTGATTGATTTGTATGGGCTTGGGTAACTTAGATTTACTTTGCTTTCAAAGTTTTGAAGTATTTTTCTGTTTTTCTTGAACTTTTCTAGGGACCGCACATTGTTGCAGACCCTATTTAAAGTCTTGAGAAACTTAGATTTATTCTTTCAGTTTAGTTTAGATTTGATTTAGGATTCTTAGTGTTTTCCCACATATGTATGTGTTTTCTGTTGAAAATATCTTGTGAATGAGTTTCTTTCAACAATTTTTTCATCTCATCAATCTCCATTAAGTTAATTGGGTGTTTTGAGTCTCTTTTTTGAGAAATTCTTAATTTTATTTCCTTTGGTCATTACTTGGAGGCTTGTCTAAATCTTTTCACAATTTTGCATCTTTTTTATTTTGTTTTCACAATTATGTATGAGTGTTAATCGCCTTTGAGTGTTTTTATTTTTTGATATTTGGAACTCTCACCCAATTTTCTTTACTTGCACTTGATTGGTTCTTAGATTACATTAGAATCATCTTGTGTTTGAGAATTCTCTTGCATAGATCACATTTGCATAATTAGAATTCTCATTTTCAGAATATGAGTGAATTGTGCATAGATTACAATTGCATAGTTTACATTCTGAAAAATCAATCATAGATTTAGATCAGTTTTCTTTGATTTTAATTTAGATGTTTTTATGCTTGTTTTAAAAACACAAAAATAAAAAAATTGTTTTGGAATTGATTTGCATTAGTTTTTCTTGATGAAATTAGTGCATTAGAGAATTTGTTATATTTTCTCTTAGTGATCAATTTTTTTCATTGTTGGAAGTGAATGGAAACTCTCTCCTTACTTTAGTTAGGATTCATCGAATTGAAAAGACTACATTATCATATTCTATTGCATTCAGTTTGGGGTCAAGTCATAACACCATTGGTTTCATATCCATTTACCCTTTTGAGTAATAACGGCCTAAATAACACAACGCTTAATTAAAATTCATCTAGTAATTTTTACATTTTTCGGGCTCTTTCCACCAATCTAGCTCAAGATTAGTGCTTTGGAATAGGTTGTAGTTAACTTTCCAAAGAAACTGAAACAAACAAGTAGATAAATCTTGCAGTAGGAAATAAATCCAATTGTAATTGGTACAATCTGGGAAGCTTCTCTTAAAGGAGTTAATCATGAGATCATGTTTGAACCTTTGAGACAATCAATTCTATTTCATTCGGAAATATAGAAGATCTGCGCGCATTACAAACAATAAACATCGAATTAACCATTGTCAAGGAGCCAGGGGTCACTTGTCGCTAAACCTCAGATTGACCATGTCGAGGAGCCTTCAAGGGGATTGAGCTTTGTTACTCTGCCCTTTCACGTGGAATCGGATCATAGACTGTTCCCCCAGTTGTATTTTTTACTGTTGGTAACCTTAGTGTCCATAAGCTTAAGATTATTTCCTAAGGTGACGGTGAAGGAAAGATCTCACTGTACCTGGAGCAGACGTCGACTAGACTCACTTGGACTCTCTGGGGGGTTCTCTTCACTAGAGATGGTTTTTTGAAGAAACTTGTGCCAATCTATTTCAGTAAGCAGGTTGTCGGGGTAACTATTCTAACAACCCTTACTGTATTAAATTTCTACTAAGTTGGATTTCATCACCAACTAGTGTTTTTAGTACACGAAGTTACTGTTTGTGTGTGGTTTGAATCCTAGATTTGATAGCGCGTGTTGATTTGTTTGTTTTTACTTTTAGAGACCATAGGTGTGAATTTTGAATTTTAAATTTTAGGTGTGAATTGTGAATTGTTAATTTTAGTTTTAAATTGTTAATAAAATTCACTGAAGTTGAATATAATGGCAATTGTTCCGAAATTTACCAACCAAGGAACCCCTCTTAACGAGAATCCTAGTACTTTTCCTTGCTTCGGAAATGTTGGTCCTCCTTATATGGCTACTTTTTCATTACTTGGATTTACAATAGGTTTATCGATATGGTTATTTTCAACTTCGTTGGCCCTGAATACTCCAATTGTTCCACCTGAACCGGATGCTTCACCTCAACAGAGTTCACCATCTCAACATCACCAACCTTCTGTTGACCCTTTACCTTCTTCGCCTAATATTGCTTCCTCAATTTTTTCCTCTTCACTTGGTAAAAGCCTTGACGCTAGTAACTAGGTGGCTAAGAAGAAGAAGAAAGGGAAGAAGAAGAAGAAGAAGAAGCAAGATAAGAAAGAAGTCAACCAACCAACCATGGCTGTAAATGTAAGTAGTGTTGAGGAAACCTCCAACATGCATCGTAAACCAAAATACTCTTGCAGGATTTGTAAGGGTGACCACTTCCTTATCAATTGTCCTGGTATTCCAAAGGTCTTGGAAGCATGGTCAAAAAAATCTCATCAAATTTTCATGGATCCATCAACCAGTGATAGTCAGGATCCTAGAAAAAAGGGTAAAGTTAGGTTTCCTTGTAAGCTATGCAAAGGGAGTCATCAAACTCACATTTTCCCTCACATGGATGAAGCCTCAAAATTTTTGGAAAACCTTACTGTTCCACAGCAAGAATTTCCAACTGGTTACCATAAAAATTATCCCAACCTACCGTCAACTGACGGAGTGATTGATCTAATTTCAAGTACAGTCGATCTCACTCTTCCATTGGAGAGTGAAACTCATATCACTCAGTTTGATGATCCATTAGTTGATCAAGTGGTCGATTCGATTTCACATTCGGTCGATCCCATTCTCGCTGTAGAGAATGAAATTCATACCACTTAGGTTCTTCTTGTTACATCAGATTCTTCTACGCTGGGGGGAATTTCACCTATTTCTACAGAACCCCCTCCAAGTACTGAGGTATTTTCCTTTGATTGGAATAGACTGACAAAACCTCGTCTTCCTTCCTCCATCCCTTTCCAAATCATTGTGAAGTTTGGTGGTAGGGACATACACCGCACACAGGTAGATGAAGGTGCTTATGTTAGTATTTTATCCTCAACTGCTTGGAAAGCTTTGGGTTCTCCTCAGCCTTTGCCTATTACGTAGAATCTAAAAGCTTTTAACATAACCATTAGTGAACCTTTAGGGATCCTTCCTAAGTTTTCTATTACTTTGGAAGGTAAAACTGTCTGTATTGATATTATGGTAGTTCAAGGCCCCTTGGATTTCAATGTACTCTTTGGGAGATACTATGTCTATGCAATGAAAGTTGTAGTGTTGACACTCTTTTGCGTGGTGTATTTCCCTCAAAATGGGAATATTGTGACTGTAGACCAACTTTCGTTCTCTAATCTTGATTCGACTACCAATAATATAACACCCCTAAATGTTCCTGATTCAAAAATGGTATATACCTCGCCACCGGTTAATTATGTGGCAACTAGTCCCATGTTTTTAGTTACTGATGTAGGCGAGCCTCTCACTATTTTCTCATCTTCCTTTGACTTAGATCTGGTAATTGACATGGAAAAATCTATGATTTCGTGTTGTGGGCTTGCCTACGACGGATCAATTTCTATCGATGATAGCTCATTATCTAGGAAGTTGATCTAGAAATCATCAGTACCTTGAAATCTGCATGCCTCAATGGCAGGTTTCTCGCCTTCGATGACAGGTTGCATCATTGACCTTCGATCGAATGATTCCGTGAGATGTTCGACTTCAGCTCATTCATTCACATTTCATGGATTGTACTGAGTACTTTGAGAGCCATTGACATTATCGGTGGTTACTCTCACACTTGTTATCTGTTACTGTGTCAACCTCATTAAAAAATGAAACATTTTGTACCGAGGATAGTTCCTCTTACTATGTCAACCTCATTAAAAAAAGAATCAATGAGTGTGAGGATAGTTCCTTTTAATGTGTCAACCTCATTAAAAAAGGAATCAGTTAGTCGAGAGCATAGTTCCTTCTCTTGTGTCAAGCTCGTTAGAAAATGAAACAAGATTTCAAGAGGAAAGTTCATTTCCTGTGTCAACCTCGTTAAACAATGAATCAGGTATGAGGACAGTTATTTTCCTGTCTCAACCTCATTAAAAAATGAATCAGTAGGTAGATTGTAGAGAGTATATTAATAGATTAGAAATAAGTAGTTCTGAGGATGGTTCCCATTACTGAGTCAACCTCGTAAAAAAATGAATCAGGTATGAGGAAATTTCCTTTTACTGTGTCAACCTCGTTAAAAATGAATCAGTGTATCAAGAGGAAAGTTCCTTTTACTGTGTCAACCTCGTTAAAAAATGAAACACGTTGCCATGAGCATAGTTCTTTTC
The DNA here is from genome assembly GCA_034641835.2 of Pinus albicaulis. Taxonomy (NCBI): domain Eukaryota; kingdom Viridiplantae; phylum Streptophyta; class Pinopsida; order Pinales; family Pinaceae; genus Pinus; species Pinus albicaulis. The sequence goes on from CM076582.1 coordinate 1,053,433,858, forward strand.
CTGTGTCAAGCCATATATTTAGGTTAGTTACTTCATTTTTTTGCATAATTTTCTTACAGTTTTAGGTCAGGTCTTTCATATGATCTCATAAATGAAACTTCATTCCATCCAACTATTAATTACCAGTAGTGTACTTAGTTGAATGAAATGAAGCTGGAGGGGCATGCGCTCTAGCAGTTGCACTCAGGGGGCATCAAGCACAATTTTCTCTCTGTTTCAAGCTTGTGTAAAAATGAAACCATTCTGAAGCATAGTTTTTATCTGTTTCAAGCTTTTGTAAAAATGAAACCCATCTTGAGTCAATTTCGGTTATTTTCAAGACTCGTTAAACTCATGAAAATCCTGAGATTATTTTGCTATCTTTCATTCTCGTAAAACATATGAAAATGCCGAGTTCTTTCTTTCTTTTCCTGCTCATAAATTAAATTGAAAGTTGGCCACAAGAGCATACTTTTATCACTTTTTCGGACTCTTTCAAAAATTTACGAAAAGCGAAAACTTGGAGTCCTCTTTTAAGCTCTTTTTAGACTCTCAAAAATTGAAAAGATTTCCGAGCACTTGATTATTCGAACTCATTAAAATAAATGAATGATCGTCCCTTCAGTATAAGTTTACCCCTTTTACGGACTGAAATGGAATAGTTATGAAAAAGGTATACGTTGACTAATTACGGTCAATAGAGTTCTCTCTCGCATTATTTTATCCTTTTTCGGGCTCGAGAGACTAAATTTATGAAAAAGTACACCCATTGATTTTTCTTAAGTTTTTCTTCTGACTCCCTAAAATTTAAAAACACCGAGTTTCTCCTATACTGGGCTCGTTAAAATTTAACAATAAAGGACTTGTTCAATTTTTAAACATAAATGAACCACTCCTTCTTAGGGTTCGAATCTTAAACTAAGTTGGACTCATTTGAAGGATGAGCTTATAAACAAGAAAATGTTATCCTCCTCAAGCTTGTCAAAAATAAAGAGGTACTTGCCAGAAATGGTGGGGGAAAAGAGAGAAAAATGGACTTGTTTGTTGTATTTTGATTTTTCGAAAATCCAGTTAACCACTCTTGAACACAACACTTTTTTTTCACCTAGGTTGGGAAATATTTTTCCTAACAGTTAATAAAATGACATTGAAAGTCTTCATTCGGTTTCTGGGTATTAGCTTTGGGTCAATTTTCACCAAGCCATCTACAGTGTCGTTACATGTTCAAGAGGAGAGTTCAAATAAACCATTCATCTGCAAAATATCTTTCATCCATTTTTACCATCATTGAGTCAGTCCTTCCCAATATTTCTTCAAAACTTGATCTATGATTTCTTGTTGTGGGCTTGCCTACGACAGATCACTTTCTATCGACAACAACTCATTATCTAGGAAGTTGATCTAGAAATCTTCAGTACCTTGAAATCTGCATGCCTCAATGGCAGGTTTCTTGCCTTCGATGACAGGTTGCATCATTGACCTTCGATTGAATGATTCCATGAGATGTTCGACTTTAGCTCATTCATTCACATTTCATGGATTATACTGAGTACTTTGAGATCCATTGACATTACCGGTGGTTACTCTCACACGTGTTATCCTCCTCAAGCTTGTCAAAAATAAAGAGGTACTTGCCAGAAATGGTGGGGGAAAAAATAGAAAAATGGACTTGTTTGTTGTATTTTTATTTTTCAAAAATCCAGTTAACCACTATTGAACACGACACTTTTTGTTCACCTGGGTTTGGAAATACTTTGCCTAATAGTTAATCAAACCACATTGAAAGTCTTCATTCGGTTTCTGGGTATTACCTTTGGGTCAATCATCACCAAGCCATCTGCAGTGTCGTTACGTGTTCAAGAGGAGAGTTCAAATAAACCATTCATCTAAAAAATACCTGTCATCCATTTTTACCATCCTTGAGTTAGTCCTTACCAATATATTTCTTCAAAACTTGATCTATGATTTCGTGTTTTGGGCTTGCCTACGACGAATCACTTTCTATCGATGACAGCTCATTATCTAGGAAGTTGATCTAGAAATCGTCAGTACCTTGAAATCTACATGCCTCAATGGCAGGTTTCTCGCCTTCGACAATAGGTTGCATCATTGACCTTCGATCGAATGATTCTGTGAGATGTTCGACTTCAGCGCATTCATTCACATTTCATGGATTATACTGAGTACTTTGAGAGCCATTGAAATTAACGATGGTTACTCTCACATTTGTTAACAATTTACATTATTCACTGGTAATCAAGTGGTTTCTACCATGTTCGACTTCAACACATTCATTCACTTGGATAGAATCACACTAGTTCGAGAAGCGGAAATCAAGACCCTGGATCTAGTTTCCACCATCCAGGCTGTGAGGAATTTTTGTTATTCATTTATACAGTAGAATATTCATAAACAGATGGCTGCATCCATGCTTTTTTTACATATGTCTATATTGTTTATGTATTTAAAATCATTCCTCTATCAGAACAGTTTAAATCAGTTTTCTAGTTAGTTTTTATCTGAGTATGGGAATGCCTACCTCAACGATGATATGTTTACATATATATATTTTTCATTGAATTTTTGTACAGGTTCTGACTGGGGTGTCCACAGGATAATCCTTGAAATTATAAAGTACTTCACTCTTCATATATGACAGACTTCATCTTCATCTATTCTAGACATCACACTTTAGGGGGCAATCTGTTACACTGAAAATTGTCACCTTGACATTTCGTTGTCTGTATGAGCTCATTATCACTCATACTTCCTCCTTTGAATGTATAACATATCATGTCCTCATGTCAAGCCTTGAAAATAAGAGAAAAGTTCCTAAAAATATCCTTAACTCTGGTATCGCACTTTCTCTGTATCTTTCCTGTAGTCCCGCACCTAATGTTCATGACTCCTGCATACCTGAACGCACTTTCTCTGTGTTATGGGTGCGGAACCCTGTAAAGATTAAAAAGGTGCCAGTAAAATAAAAAAATATCACTTTCAGTGAATTCTAAAAGCCTCTAGAAAGAATCTTGCGGTGGCAGAACCGCTCTTTTGAGGTTCATGTATCCCTTACCTTATGGAGCTAACCCCTTGATGTGAGGAGCTTATCCCTTTGAAGGAGGATTTTGTCCCTTCATAGTTGGAACTAAAACCTCCTATTTTCACTATAAAAAGAGGCATTGGGTAGCCTCAAAGAGAGTTCAAGCTTTAGATTATTTGACGTTAAGTGTTGTTGGGATTCAGACTCATTTAACTGAGATTTTTGTGAGGAGAGATCACATACATCTATATTTCTCGGCTGGAGGAGTGTAGAGCTTATCAGAGTAGAGGAGATTCCTGCTTCAGACCCCGGGAAGGCCTGTTCAACATCAAGGCTAAGGTTGTAATGTTTTATTTCTTTTAAAATTAATACAAATGAATTTATTTTTCTCAATAAGCTGTTAGTTAACTGTTTATTTCATGGATTCCTTGATCACCATGATAAGCATGATTTATGATGTTTACTATATAGGTGCTATTTAATGTTTGCTTGTTTGTGACTGCAGGTTTACGAAGATAACTCCTTCAAGTGCACTAGGGACAACAGCTACTTCAAACAAGCACTGGACCTACAGTAAGTCTTTGACACCTCTATAGTGATTTTTGTAAATCATATATGGTTAGAGAAAGATAGGTTTATTTGGCTATTTGTTGCTAGATTACCTTTTGGTACTAGGGAGATCAGTCTTGTCTGCAAGATTGATTAATCCACATAATAGATAATGACATAACTAACCTAATAAACGAACATGTTATGCTAAATTTAACACCTAAACTCACCATTAACTCACTCTAGGTCACCACTAAAACCACAAGTTAGAAAAATTATAAAAAAAGTGATCCTTGTGTAATTGTGTGTGTGCCATTTGGAGCCATGTAGGAAGCATCCTAGAATGATGGTGGAATTGCAATTTGGACTATGGAGCCAAAAATAAAAACATCATGGTTCCCATAGGTCCAATAATTTTTCTTATTCAAGGGAAATGCGGTTTTTTATTTTAGGTTTGTGGTTTTTCCGTGGTTCGAGCATGGATCCAAATGGTTTGTAGTTTTTTCCTTTGAGCCATGGGGGAGGGGGGATGGTTTCTGCAATAGCTGTCTCAACCTTTCACCACAACCCTATACAAGGTCTATTCCAAAACTATCATATTCACCATTGCTAACCCTCCAATTTCACATCAAAACCCTTGATGAATTCTATCTAATGGATTGAAACATTTGTTCTGCTTCTTTGTTGACTTCTAATTTATTTTATCATAGAGCCTAACTTTGTACCTTTTTATTCTATAATTTTCCTCCACAAGCCTTCTTTCAATGTGACATTCCACAAAATTTTAGCTTCAAATTCTTTACTAAATAAATGGATGTATTTTAAACCCCAACGAAGCTCTTCCTTTGGCCTTGCTAAAGCTTTGCTATAATATTCCAAACTTTACCAAAGGAAGGCCTTCAATTTCCTTCCTCCTTGAACATAGTTATTGAAAACATGGTTTCCCAACTCCTTCAAGGACTCCTTTTGGAATAAATGCCAAGGAATGTAGAAAACCTGGGATAGCCTCAAACTCAAGGTTGTCTAAGGTCAACCTTGGGACAACCAGTTCTTACACTAATTGGTTATTTTTTATTCTATTTTTTTTTAAGAACCAACTCTAGTCATTCTCTCCATACCCATTAGGGTTTCCGTTCTAACAAAAAGCCAAGGTATTTGAACATCTCTTGAAAGTTTATAATCTTGATAGAAAACAATATTAACCAACTCTGCTTTGTAACTTGCTTCAAACCATCGAAGAAAATTGAATATTTATACACATTTAATTTGATTCTTGTTAAAATCTCATAGTTATCATAACTCATGCTTTTTTATTGCATCCCTTGCAATATCATAGTTTTCCTTACTGTTTTTTTGTTATGCTTTTTGGGGAGTATTGAGTTTAAAATATCTTAAAACCTTTCTATAATTTTTGACCTCTTCTATCACTCGAGCTTATTCCAATAGTTCATAAAAACCTATAAAACACCCTATTGTTTGACCATTTGAACTAAGACTCTTATCTATGTAAAAGTATTCTAATATTTCTTTCCACTACTCCTTTATGTCTTCTTCATCGTTTTTGACCATATTTCATAGATGCAAGGCTATGAAAGTAGCTTTTCATTTGTATGGTTTAAGTAATATTTCACCTATATATTTATTTGTATATTTATTGGAAGTAATACATTCATAACTCCACAAAGTTCTTTTATGATCTAATTTCTGTATTTTTCATTTTCTAGATTGTATTTGATTATTTTCCTATGGCTGGAAATGTCCATAATGGTGAAAAATATTGGTGTTTTCATCCTCCATTTATCTCTTCTTCATTCCAACATTCACTTCTTTTTGTTTCTCAACTCCTAAACCCTTTTTATCTTCCTCCTTAAGGATAATTTCAAACTTCAACATTCTTCTCATGAATATCAATTATTTTATTTATTTATTTAAATACAATATAAATAGTCTTTGCCCTTTTTAACTTCTTCAAAGATGACAAATATTCGAAACTAGATTTATCTTTAGACTTGTCATCATATCCAATCCACTCTCTATAAACCAACACTAGAACTCTTCCTATTCGAGTGCTATAGGGTTAAATTTAAAGGATTGGCAGGCTTACAATATTGTTTTTAAAATTGGAGAACTATGGTGGTGGTCCAGCCTCTGTGGTATCCATCGTATGTAGACTATTTGGTAGAAAGTGAGTTACTGGTGGGACATGGAAATCCTGGTTATCCCAGACTTGGGAATTTTCTGTGCTTTTAGCTCATGCTACCACAACCCATGACCTTATTCTATCTGAGTAATTTAGAATAATATTTTAAGCCAACAATTTTTCTAGCAATTAGTTACTAGTTATGGTATTATTCCATGTCAGAACAAGGCTGAAGGGCTCCACGTCCCTTAGACCCTTGCTATTCTATTTTATGCTTTAAATATTTATCTATCTTGAGAGTGTAAGCTTCTGTGATCCATAACATTTTAATTATAAATCTTCCAGGAAATCACATAAGAAATTTTGGAACCGACGCATTTCGAACTATCAACTGTAGTTCGAAATGAGTTGGTTCCAAAATTTCTTATGTGATTTCCCGGAAGATTTATAATTAAAATTTATCTATCTTGTTTTTTCAACCACATATCCAAACCTATGATATCCTTACGGTTAAATTAAGATCCCCTAAACTTATAATATCCTCCTTGAGACACCCCAAAATCAAAACCTCACTTGAAAACACTTGTTTGTCATCATGCATAGCATATAGCATTTAATAATTGAAATCATTTGTATTAATTGATTTCCTGCAAACTAAGGAGGCGTTGATTCTTTGAAAGGATCATAAATGAGCTCCTCTACACTCTCGATTCTAGGATAGAGTCCAAAATGTTTGTTATTTTCAAAAACACTCCAATCCAATAATTATCATCCAAAATATTCTTAAAAGCATATAATAACCAAGATATTTATCAATGTGATTCACACCAGAGATATGTGGCTGTTACGTTCATAGAAGTTATCCAGGTAGATCCACCTGAAGGGATTACTTCTTGTCGGATCATTATCAGAGCCTAACCCCAATAGTGTGAAGGATAAATCACCCTATGACCTCCCATAGTCAAGGTGCTTTAACGACTAGAACTCAACCAATTATGCTAACCCTTGGGGCCTATACACCAAGAGATGTATACTCATTCGTGGAAAATTTTCATCAAAGAATGTTTGGGTTAATTGTATTTATAACTAGAGTTTGGCATTGTACTTTGGTATTTACCTTACCTTAAAGTCATTAAATGCAGGATATGATGTTGTGGGGATTGAAACTCTGAATCCTAGCTTTTAATTTTTCCAAGAGAGCAAGGGATGAATCTATTTAATGTTGTTTATTTATTTTTTCCACTTATTGATTCTACGATTCGATATTGGAGTGGCACGATTCTGATTTGGTAATTAATACCACATCAAAAGTAAATAGTAATCTATATAAAAAACTCTACAAATATAACATGGGAGGAAAGAATAGTTGGTGAAAGAGGGGTGTTGTTACATGCAATGTCTAATCTCTTGGGCTTTAGCCTTGTGGTAGGTTGGTTAGTTGGGCCTCCTCTTAGCCTTTGGGTCTCTAGGAGGCCAAGAGTTCAAAAATTAGTGTTCGGCAAGCCAATTATCAATGCTAGTGACATATGAGGTCATTTGAGCTTGAAAAGGGGTATGAATTTTCTTGTGAGAAAACCATAATAGCCATAATTTTTTTTTCGGTCTATGCCAGCAAACTAGTATTATTTGGACACTCCCCTGCTAAGGAAAACTATTTTCTTACCTCAATATTGTTTATGTTCGCAACTATAGTCTACTAAAGAAGAATTATACTAAAAAAACTCTAATACACAATCAATAATTTATGCTAGGATCTCCTTTTAGCTCTGTAATATGTGGTATATTTTGAGATTGATTAGTGTTTCATAGACATTAGAACCTACTAAATTATCCAACACCTATATGACAAATACATTCATGTGTCATCAACTTGTTCACTAACCATATTGCAAAACATATTTTTTGGATGAGTATTATCCTCTGGTGCATCAATTCCTCTATTGGATGGAAGAGAGTTTCCACTTGATATGAGTTCACCAAATTTTGGAAATTTTTCTCCAATATCAATTTCCTATTTTACCATTTCAATGTTTTTTCCACTATTTTATCTGTTTTTTTATTTAATCCATTTCAATGTTTTTTTTACAGTGTTTTTATATAATATATATCGTTTATAGGTGGCTATTTTATAATTTACAGTCAAGAGAGAGTAACATTTTGATGTTTGTTTCAGCTGTTTTCATGTACTCTATCCTTTGTAGATGTCTATTTTATAATTATATTCAAATTAGAGAATCAGTTTTCTCATAATTTTAGTGACAAGGAATATTCACTTTATATTTTAATATTAATAAAATACGTTATATTTTCATGTTAATACACTTTATATATTCATATTAATAGAATTTATAATTCCATGTTAATGCCATGTCAACCATTGGGATTTTTGCAGAATGGATTTGCTTCTTTTTCATAATGGCACGAAGCTTTGTTTTCATGAGCATATGTTCCATATTTTTACTTTATTTTTTTCAAGTGATGATATGTTTCTAGGAACATGTGGATTGATAGCTATAGCACAAATCATTCACCATGGCATGCTCTATGTACTAGTGGGATACACCTTTGGGTATGGAATGTTTAAGATGAAACAACTGAAAGGTGACAATCCATATGGTTCTGGAACATATTCCTATATGTATATAAAATAAATATTAACATATTTTATTTAAAATAAATAATGTTATTTTTAATTTTATATTTTTAATTTTTAAATTCCATATGCTAAGTTCAAGAAATATATCCTTTATGTTTAAAGTACATTTTAACATAATAATCATGACAAACACTTAAAAATGTTTCTTACGTACTTCAAAGGAAAGATGGGAGTTAAAGTTTCGTTGGCTTGGAATTCATTGGGATACACTTTTGGGTCTAGAATGTTTGAGAGGGAACAAGTGAAAAGCAACCAATAGTGGCTATTTTACATTATTTTGAAGAAGTCTAAAAAGGTCAACCTAGTTTTTTTAACATTTAAAACTTACGTCACATTTGTTGGTTCTTGAAGCTCGAGCACTTTCATAAAAAATATAGACAAATTCAAGCAGAAAATATGGTCCAATATCTTTTCATATGCTAATATTATAATGAAGTTTTATTAGAGGCACTGTTTGCTTTTTTTTTTTGGTTAGAAAAGAATTTTCTCTTGGTTTTATGTGAATTTCAGTTTATCATATGTAGGATGTTGAGAAATTGGAAATAATAATGTGACATTTGTGTTCCAGAAATTGATGTTGAATGAAAGGTTAAAAATTTTAACCAAGCTATAGTTCGCTTTGGGAAAGGCGAAGGAACATCTTAAAATTTTTCCTAAGAATAAATCATATACAAAGTTTGAACATCAGTAATATATGGATTTTTATTTTGCAGATATGTTCTTTTTTCAACCCAATTTATCAAAACAAGAAAAATATTGATATTGTAGAAATTGTTTCAAGACCTAATTGAGGTTTATTTTTCTGATGTCCTACTTGATTGATACCTTCTCATATGTCAAGAAGACTTTAAATATGAATTAACATGCTCCTTAAACAAATAAGATTCATATTTTATAGATATAAAAGATAAAAGTAGATGTCATTTTCTTCGTTTGATTGTTACTTGACTATGCTATGAGCAGGTTACACAAAATGTGATTGGAAAAATGATGGGGAGACAATGCAAAGCATGTCTTGGATATGATTCATTTGCTGTTAGAGATCCTTCAAGCACCTGAGCCATTGACTTTGGAAATTTTTCTAGTAGGGATTCCTATGGTTTTTAATGTTTTGATCCTTTCACCTCATGGTTATTTTGGGGAAAAATTTTTTTTTAGGAATGCCAAACAAGACATCGATGGACAGGTAAACAATTTTTTTATAATTGCAATGTCCATTCCATGATATCCTCTCTTTATTTTTTGATTGAATTTTGAACGTTTCTTTTTGTTTTGTTTTGTTTTGTATTTTAATTATGAAATTGAAAATACTTGGTATCATCTCCATTTATAAAATAGCCAAATCTTGAAGATGAAATTAGTATTACATGATATTGATAGAAATTTGTATATCTATTTTGTGTTAAAATATTTTAATGACTATTAGAAAAGTTTACTTTAATGTTGTTATTTGAGGAAGTGTTGTTTATATACTTGACCAAGTTCATGCATTAGAAAATTAAATTTTGTTGCGAATAAAATAACAAGGATTAAACATTACACCTCAAATTATTTGTTTTCACAAGTTATCTACAACTTGATCTTTTTAGCATGTAGATTAGTTGACATGATTGTGCCTAATCCTTCGCTAAATATTGAATACTAACTTATTAAGGTGTTCTTTTATATTTTTACATTTTATTTTCTTTGTTTATACATGTCATATGGCCACATTATAGTGGTCACTATCGCCCAAATGAAGAAAACTTGTTCGAGTTTCTTGCTTGTATGGGGGAAAATGGATTTGACATTTATGATATTGAGGTATATATCATATAAACTCTTTATAGTCTACTCTAGTTTATATTATAGTTTATATTATATTTCATGTCTTACACTCTACATTATATCTTCTTCTTTTTTCAAAAAAATAATTATACATGTCATATGGCCACATTATAGTGGTCACTATCGCCCAAATGAAGAAAAATTGTTCGAGTTTCTTGCTTGTATGGGGGAAAATGGATTTGACATTTATGATATTGAGGTATATGTCATATAAACTCTTTATAGTCTACTTTAGTTTATATTATATTTTATATTATCTTTCATGTCTTACACTCTACATTATATCTTCTTTTGTTTTCAAAAAAATAACTCAGTACTTATGCTAAGAAGGAGGAGTTGAAGAAAGAGGAGAGCAAAAACAATGGAGTGAAAAATGAAAAAAGAGAGAGATAAGAGAACTGGTATAGTGATACCCTTACAGCCAATATCCCCCATAATACACACACATAGAGAGTAATGGTCAAGTCTTAAGAGTTTGTGAATTCGCCTGCAATGCCTTAACATCACAATGATAATGTTTTGAAGTGATGAAACATAATTTCATGTGTCACAAGTTGAGTCAAACCAATATTGAATTAGAAACTAATATTGTAATACTTTAACATTTCATATAATATAATTTATGTTGTTGAAATTATTTATAGTTTCATTTCATATTTTTGAGTATTGTAATTAACATATGCAATCTAGCATTTTTATATTAGGTGAGCATGCACATTGTATGACATTTTTTTAATTTAGTCACAAAATCATACTAATTAATTTATGTTGATTAATAATGAACACATAAAATAAATCTAAATGTACTAAATTAGCTGTTTATATTGATTAATGATGAACAAAAATAAAATGAATATACAACTAGATTAGTCATTTATAATGATTATTAATAAAAGTAAACTAAATGAATATAAACTACTAAATTAGTCATTAATATAATGAATAGGAAACTACCCAAAAAAGACAAAATGACTACTGAAAATGATTTGTGATTACAAATGATGACTAAATTTTGCATATATATGACTATTAGTAGCTAATTTACATTATCTTATAACACAACAAAAATTTAGTCATATTTCTTTGGTCATTAATTGGTTTCAAATGATGACTAAAATTTGCATATATATGACTATTAGTAGCTAATTTACAGTATCTTATAACATGAACAACATTCTGGTCATATTTTTCTGGTTATTAATTGGTTTTATTGGGTGATCATATAGTAATATATTTTGTTGTATATTTGGTCATTAATTGTGGAAATTAATGACTAAATCAATGACCAAATTTATGACTAAATATACTACTAGATGTTAAAATTGAGACAACCAATTAATGACTAAGCTAAAAATGACTAAAATTTAGTTGGGTTATAAGATACTATAAATTAGCTACTACTGGTCACCAGGTGAAAAATGGTCGTTTATATGGAAATTTTAGTTGTTTTTTTAGTAATTGATTAGCCATTTTGTACTAGTGTTAACATGCTTGAAAAGATGAGTGCTCGACAATAACTTCAAATTTTGGGAGTCTGAAAAGCACTGAAAGGGGACTCCGAAGGGTTCCCTTTTCATGAGTTTATGGAGTCTGAAAACATGATAAAAGTGTAGTCCTTGGTTAAAATGATCCGTGAAAACATGACAAAATGTGTTAAATAGTTGTCGTCCTACTCAAAACATCACAAAAAGAATAAAACATACCTATTTTATGATAAAAATGAAATATTACTGGGTCAAAACACTAAATATGATAAATAATGAAAAAATGACCATAAGTAATGAAAATGGCTATTCATTTTTATCATTTCACATTTACCTTCAACAATGAGAGCTCTGGGCCGTTTTTTCCCTCGATCTTCTACAACTAATTGCAACCAATCTAATGGATCATTTCAATATTCTTCACATCCAGGTAGGATCTAAGACCTTTCCCCTTCATTTCATGGTTCCATTTGGTAATTCCATGCAACTTTAATGGATTTTTTTAGAGCCCCAAGGTTTTGAAAATTTTCCCTAGGACCAACGAAGACCCTCCTTGTCGAAAGGAGCATTTAATATAGGTGTAAATATATTATAGGAAGGGGTGAAATGCTCTATCTTACCTTCTGGGGCAGCATTGGGCACAATTATGATGTAAAAATTATCATTTTTTTCTCAAAATTTGTTATATTGTTTGCATGAAACAAATCCTAATGAGTCTTGTTGATGTCTAAGGTCCTCATTAGCACAAAATGGATTTTTTTTTTAATATAAAGAGAACATGAAGAAGAAGAATATAAATGTAGGAAATGATCCTACCACCATTCAGGAACTAAAAAACTGTGGACTATTGAAATTCCTTTGGTTACCTAGGATGAGACAAGAAATGGAATTACTTTATTTCCTTATCCATTCATGGGATGTGCAAGCATAGGAAATCAATTTATCATAACATTTAATTGAGATACAAGTGGAAGACATTGAATTTCTGACAAGTCTATACATGGGGGGTGCACCCATCTCTCTCATAGGTGGGAGAAGCGGTGGAGAAAAAATGAAATATTACATTACCACTTATTGTATAGCTCATGCCCAGCCAAATAGAGATGGGAAGACCATAATTAGAGATGTGACCCATTTTACTCTAAGAAAAATTCTATTTATCATCGCCAGATTGGATGGTAGTGCAACACTTCATGTAGCTAGCAGATCATACACGCAGTATGGTTTAGAGTGTTTGGAACTAACATTATTCAACTGGAGCAAGGGGGTATTGGTCAATATGAAGGAAAAACTATGTAAAGGAAATATGTAAAATTGAATTTTTTTTTCTATGTTTCAATTCTTATTTATTTTCCCCTGGAGAGGATTCCATTATTACAGCCTCATCATATCACACCCTAGATCATTGATCCAAGGGTTCCATAGATGATTATGTGGATAGAACTTATGTATTGACATGCAAGTCCGTTGGAGGTTAGCTTCAAACCATAATTTTTCAGGTTGTTGCGTAAACAATTCATTACAATTGATGTTTATCCCTACATAGCAGTGGATTTCCGTGATGGCCCTGACTTCTTGCTTCCTGATGGTGGGAAATGGGGCCCTATGGGTACATCATTTTAACCAATTTTTTTTAATTTTAAGAAGTTTTACAAATTTTTTTTTTTTTTATGTTTCTAAGACTAAACTATTATTTTTTTCATGCAGATGTTGGGACCATTCAACCTCTAGGAGCTTCATTTATCTGTCGTGTAGGAGAGCCAAAGGAGGCTATAGTTCCAACATCAGTTGCTGAAGTAAGATAGGATGCACTATAGGATCTCGATGTAGAAGATACCCTAGCAGAGGCGGAATGCCACATGGTGGGGTTGACACATGGGATTGATGAGACCATGGTCAACCAGATCCCTATGCGACTTCATCGGTACTATATTGGAGTGACTAGCCATATTGGTAGACTACTTCGCAATATGGCTCATGTAGTATCACATTATCATTAGAACTATTAGTATCTTAAGGTTCATATTCTTATCTGCATATAGTTTTTTGATACATTTCATGTGGCCATATGTGTCTCAAGCACAAGTTTTGTAAAACCAAACTATATATATATATATATATATATATATATATATACATCCTTAGTGTTTCTATGTTCCTATTGTTACTTTCAATTTTTGTGATGTGTATTTAAACTTATTTACATTTATTTCAAATGTGTATTTAAAACATGACTAACCAGCGGATTTGGATTCTAGAAATATGTCGATACTGGATGAAATAAAAAATGTCTTTCTAGAAGGAAAACCCTTAAGAAAATGTGAAGGATGGTGAGACTTTTGACTGGATAGACATTAGCCAATTGTAGTACCACAAGCTATGAGTCAATTTTGATGACTAAATGATAGATACCATGTGAAATAGCATCAAATGGTAGCTCAACCACTATTTAATAGTAAATGTTGTTCTTGGTAGAGTGACTAATATAAAACCCTTATAGACTCACTAACTCACCATTTGGAGCAAATATAGGCTACACCGCGGAGGATAGGTTCTGAGTACTATCACTCGCACCATCAACATAACCAATATATGGTTCAAGGGATGTAGACATACGCAAACCAAACGTAAATGGGATCAATAGAAACTGTAGGAAAATATGAAGGGACACACTGCAAACACACTCATCGCAACTATAAACAATATTTACACAATGTACTATGCATGAGATCAAGCATAGTATTTTTAAGGTATAACCAATTCCTAGGTTGTGATAATGGGAATAATTCAAAATTGACTAACTTGTAGGATCATTTAGAAAGAATAAACTTGAAAATTTGTTGGCCTAACCACATCGGTTGGAAATTTCCTACTCCTAAGTTTTCAGAATCTTGGTCATATAGAAGAACAATGTATCCTTCCAAGAAGACACGACGCTTGAAATTTTTTTCATACCACTCCTTCACATGTTTTTTTATAGGTTTCATTAACCATAGCAGCATCTTATTGAGTCTCATATAATCAAGTCAGATGTAAGAGGTGTTCCTCTTCTATTGAAGTGGAAGGAAGGAGTTTTATATGTAGTTTCAGTGATGTAATCTCACATTCAATTGGGAGGATTTATTTTATACCAAAAAAAAATTGTAAAAAGTGAATCTAGCAGTATTCCTAACATAGGTTTTGTATGCCCACACGTAAGCCTAAAGAAGAGAATTATAGTATGATTTATGGGCCCCTATCATTTGTTCAAACATTGTTTTAAGAACTTTGTTAATATCCTCAACCCACCCATTAGCTTGGGGGTAGTAGGGAGTGGAACATTCATGAGAAATTCCCAGTTTGGTAGCCAATTCGGTCATCATATGATTTCTAAAGTGCTTCCCATGATCTATAATTATGGCTTGTGGAACACCAAATAGTGCGATGAGATGATTGAAGAAAAAATATGCAGTCGTTCCATGAGTGTTGTTAAATGTAGCAATCTCCTCATCCCATTTGGTAAAATAGTCTACCACTACAATTATATATCCATGCCCCTCGGCTGAGTGAGGGTTACACATCATGAAATCGATACCCCATTTCACCAAAGGGCCTAAAATGATAACGATATGCAATGGAGTTGGCGGAGCATGGGTATTACGATCATCAAGCTTGAATTTGTGACACTTTTGGACAACAAGGATACAATATTGAAATATGGTGGGAAAAAAGTAACCAACATGTAAGATCTTATATGCAGTGGCATATCCAAATATATTACCACCACATGCCCCAAAGTGGCATTCATTAAGGAATTTCTCAGCCTCCTCATGTGAGAGGCACCTTTAGAAAACCGTATCAATACCACAATTATGGAGAGTGTCGTTGACGATGATGTAGTTCTTGGCTTGGTATAAAATACATTGTTGTTAGGAGAGAGAGGTATCAGATTGGAGATTCTGGGTCTATAGGTATAAAAGGGTATCCCCATACCATGGATTAGATGATGATATAAGAAACAACAACTTATCTGGGATTGAATCATCATACATCGACTAAAAATTACGAGAGGGAATGTTGCATACTAGCTCAGTGAAAACTAAGGATTTGTTTGATTTGGATTTTTTGAAGTCCAAATTAAACTCTTGTAGGATAACGATCCATTTAGAGCAATCCCCCCCCCCCCCCCAAGCAATTGACGTGACAAGATGTACATCATAGAGTTGCAGTTGAAAATGACCTTATTTTTCCTAAGCAAGATATAATGACGAAACCTTTGGACGGTGTTATTACTCTATAATTTCTTATGGTTGTGAAAGAAACATAGAGGTAACCAAAGAACCACTTTGGAAGTTGGGATGTAGCCCTTCCAGTGTCATAGAGGGATCTCTCTGTCAGATTTAACTTCTTTGTTTTTAGAATTCTAGGCTAGATGTGAAGTTCAGGGTTTTGTTTTTATATTTTTTTGGTTGGAAAAATGAAGGAAAGCCATTGGGAAATGGATTTAATTAAACTTTAAGTTGGTTAATTTCAACAATGATAGAAAAATTTAATAGGGTAGGGTAGGCAGACTTGTTAGATCAAAAAAGATTTATGATTTCGTAAAGAAGGAAATATTAAGGATCCATTAAACATAGAGCAGTTAAGAATTCTAGTGTTTCACTTCAGTGGAAAACATTAATTCTTTTTAGAAGCAAGAATTGGGTGTACTTAAAAAAAATTCAGTTTCTTATTTTTATTAGAAAAAAATAGATAAGATAAACATATGAATTAACAGAAAAAATAAAACACAATAACATGTGAAAATAACATCACCAACAAGTCTGACACAGTAATCATGAAAAGCTTTTTGTTTTACTAAAATTTTTCCACTTGAGCTCAGGGAACAACTTTACATCAAACAGTCTATTTCTTCATACAAACCCCAATAAAAATACCTCGAATTTGGAAAAATTTATACAAAAATTATGAAAAAATACCTTGAGTGAAAATCTCAAGATATTTTACAAAATATTAAAAACTTCTTTACAAAGATAGAATTAAATTACAGGAAATCTGAAACTGATGTGGTTGTTGGCTCTATTCTTGAGGATGAATGTTGATGAGTGGACCTCAAAACGTGTTGCACAATTTTCTTGATGTTGGAGGTGAAATTTTTCTACCCATTCAATTCACATAGCTTCTCCCATCAGTCTTCACTTGGATAATTTTTTTATCAACTTTCTATATGTCTCATCTACATCAATATATTTCTGGAAGGTAGGATTTATGGAAAACAAGGGTTTGATCTCATGAGTGATGAATAATCCAAATTCTATATCCTCCATGAATGCCTTCCCTGTGATGTTCCCTTTTATACTTGCAAATATTGATTTATATTGAGCAATAGTGCATAATTTCCCATGATAGTATTTTAGGCTAATAAGCTTGTCTACCATCCCAATTAACCCTTGTAGTCCTTTCTTATTTAGCATATGAAACTTCTTATGGAACCTTTGAATGTTGGATTCCAAATTGTTACACTTATTATTGAGCTATAGCATAAGGTTTTGTTGGCTCCCTGTGATTTATAATAATGTCAAGAATAAATGTTACAGGAGGCCACATCAGAAGCACTTTGGAATCCTAGGACCTAGCCTTCTTGGATTCAGAGAGGGATCTCTCTATTAACTGTTTTCAAAGGATATATATTTATGCTTTATTTATGATATTAGGCTAGTTATGAAGCTCTTAGGAACTTGTTTTTTTGGTTGGGATAGATACCATTAACTGAAGAGGTCAATTGAGGGGTGAAGGTGAGAGTAAATTGAAAGAATGTTTTGGTTGAAAAGACAGGTCATGAAACAGTATTAACCCATTGGGCTATGGAGTCACAGAAGGATTTAATTGCACAACAATTCTTCCAGGGTTTCCATAGGGAAAGTCATCTATATCAAAGGATATTTTAGATTGAATTGTGATATGAAACATTAAGATATTGTGAAAGAAGAAAAGCTAATACTCAATTAAGAATCTATTAACTCCACTAAAACAAGAAAATCATTTCAAAGTAACTATTTGAAGCAAGTCAAATGACAGGGAAAACCATAGACTTCTTTGGGAAAACTTTTAATAAAGCAAACTTTTAAGACAATAATCCAGTAATCCTAAGACTACTTTCAGAAGGAAGAAACCATATAAGAGAACAAGGAAAATAGCCAAATATCAAACAAAAACTATGAATCTAGTCTTGTTTCGGCATACTCTCAAGGGATCATTCAAAGAAACTGTTAAATATTGACCAAAGGATAGGGCTAACCATAGACTTCCTTGATTTAGACTCTAGTTAGCAAGCTTTGAAAAGATCTTAAAAAAATATATATATCTCCAGTTATACTCAGACAGACATGGGCTCACCAACATTTCTCCCTGGTTATATTCTATTGAACCATTATTAAAACAACAAGCTGGATAAAACAGGAGGGCAATTAAGAATCCTCCAATCAGGCCTTAGCAGAGGAAAACATAAAGATAAAGCTTTCAGACAGAAATAGGGTACTTTGACAGTAAATCCTAATGTAACATTTCTGTTCTTTATCAGAAAAAATGGACAGTTTGTAAAACAAAAGGAGAAATAAAAAATGTGAGGAATAACATCACCATTAACATATACCAGGATCCCATGAATCAAATTGTATTATTGATGTTCAAACTAGATTTGAAGTATGTAACTGGTTTGAACATAATACAATGGGTGGTTACCGGAGTGGTAATCACGGAGAGGATCCAATAATACAAACTTCTCTTCTCAGCCTAGTATTCTTCAACTAGTCAACAGCTTTTCAACAGCTTCAACAACTATCTTACACTTCGATGATAATCCAAACAACACTTAAAATGAGCTCCTTATGTGATATTTATAGACGAAATGAGGAGGTGGGGTAAATAATGGGTCCTTAAATGTTTCATGAATGATAGAGTAAATGTTCTTGACCTTTGAGACCATGCAAGGCCCAAGGAAAAAATATATTTAAGACTAACTCTGCATAATGAATATTAGATTAACTCTTTGAACTACTTAGTTGCTTTTGTTGACTTTCAGGCTTATTTGGTAGACTGAAAATAACTTCTAAGCTGTCTATTGGAAATATCTCTAACTGTACTAACTTTATGTGCCTTTTGAGGAAAATTAGGCCTATAGGTGGCATTTTTAGTCCTTTTGGAGGAGTAAATGCTTTAGTGATTTGTCATTTGAAGCATTCCTTCTTGCTGATCTCTCTGATTATGTATTTAAAACTTTGATTAGGATTTTGATAATGCCTTTTGTCCTTTCTTTCATCATCTTCTATCTCTGTCACTTTTCTGACTGTTCTAACTTTAATCATTCATCCTTAAACTGTATCTTTATCCTTAATGTGCTAGTTAAGTCTCTGATCTTCTGAATTTGACTTTAACCTTTAACTTTCACTGATCTTCATTGTTTTTCTTTTGTGTATAGGTGGCTTCTCCCTACGCGGGAGGGTTTGGTTGAAAAATGCTTAGGAGGCACTGATTGAATCATTTAAGACCAAACCCTGGAAATCCCCTTTTTTCACTTTGGGAACTCAAGGATCGCCATCTGGAAGTTCTTTGCCACTGATGTGGGCTGCAGTAGGGCCTACAAGTTAAGGCCGCCATTAAACCTACACAAAGGAACAAAAACCTTAATAAAATCCTACATTCATAAGGTAAACTTCTTTCAGAGGTGTTGGTGAGGGTGGAGGAGCGATGCAGAGGAGGGAACATGCTGTATGGAGGGGTTTTGTATGCAACCAGGAAGAAACAACGAGAAATTTAAATAATGGCGTGGAAAAATGAAGGGTGTTTTTGGGCAATACCGGAGTGGTAATCACGGAGAGGATGGGCGGTTAGCGGTTTTGGTTCTTTCAAATGTGATATCATACAGGCGTTGAAATGTGTCCGTATGGAAACTACCTATTTCACATGAAAATGAGGCGCTAAACTATTGCGATGGATCGGGTGTGAAGATGACCATGGGCCATCAGATATGGGAGAACCAAATCTATGGTGGAGGATAAGCGCGATGGGAGAAGGTGCTTGGTAGGAGGAAAGGTGGGACCGGGTGCTGACATCATCTAAGGTGTCGAGTAGCGAAATTTTAAAGGGTGGGGTTGAAACGTCGGGGAGCATGTTGATCGTTGGATCTTTACGATCAACGGTTGTGATTTGTTCTAGGGAAATAATGGGGAGGGTAGAAAAATAAAGAAAAAGGGGCCGAGGGTTTGGCGAATGGTCGAGCCCTTGGGTCATATGAGAAACAGAGGCGGAGGGATTAAGTTTGTAGGGGCTTAAGACCTAATATTTCAAAGAATCGGAAAAAGGCTTAAAAAAAAGGTTTTTTAGCTTTTTAGAGGCTTCCAATAGAGATAGAGGGGTTCTTTAAAACAAATAAATGAATTTTACAAGGTTTAGAAGGTCTTTTAAGGGAAAATGAAGGATAAATGAAGGAGAGAAACGATTTTTTTTCGAGGAAGAAAGGGCTTGTTAGAATAGGTGAAATTGAGTGAAAATGGGTGAAATGGGGTTAAAGTTATGAAGGTGAAATGATGGTGAATATGGCCTGAAAATCAGGTTTCTTGTGAGATGGCATGATAACTTGGAGAATCTTGAAATGAATATTTTTTCAATGAAATGATTCCTTTGAAGATATTGAACACAATGAGGTTTCAAGAACTCACAAATTTTTCATAAAATTTGTTTCTTGAAAACTAAGGAACCTATTTATACATCATGAGGTATAAAAAATTTTATAGATGGCTAACAGTGGCTCCACTTGGGGAGGGAAACTCCTTGGATGTGTCAAGAACCTCAAAGAATAAATCTCTGGAAAGTAGACCAGTGCCTTGTGTTTTGTACCATGACATTCCTCTTTTCCTTTGATGATCATGCTAGTTAAAAAGATGACCTGCAATATCATAATCAGATGATTTTTCTTCCAAACTTCTACCTACACAACCTATTGGTCCTAACATTTTTTTATTTAGTGGGTGAAATTGTACTTGAAAACCCTTGTAACATTAATTTTTATTTTATTTGAAAGCGGGAAACTAATATATTTCTACCCTTATATCTTCCATGATTTCAAATTAAACGATTGAACTCAGTAATTCTCTACCTATTCTAACTATATGTTAAGATTAGGCTGTTTGACAGATTTTTTACTCTCTATTTCTAAAACAAGAAATTTAAAACATAGTTAAATCAGGATTAGATAGTCTGATTTGATATGAGGGCTATGGCATTATGTACAGGCTGCACATAGACTTTATTTGCAGAAAATTAAAACAAAAATGTGAAGGCTTAAGATCTGAAATTGATAAGCATCCTTCTTTCTTTCCTAATATATTCTACTGATAAGCCAAGTTTACATTGTTTGGAAGGTCTTTTTTACTAACCTATCAGCAATAAATTTAAATGTATTCATTTATGATTAGGTTGTATGATTGAATAATAGTTTCTTCTCAAAGTAGTGGCACTTGGTTTTGCACACTTTTAGATTTTTGTCTTTTTGGCATGGGGTTGTACCTTTTCTTTTTATCTGCGTTATTTTCTATTTTTCTCTTGCTTTTGTATTTAATTTTCAAACTTTATTTAAAGCAATGTTATTTACAATGACTTAAAAAGATTTGAACCAAGATTTTAACAAAAATAATGTTTGAGCATCTTGCCATTGACAGGACCTCCAAAAAGTTCTGTTCCATCCATCTCCTGTAGAAAAAATGCATTGTTACCTACAATAGACTGAATGAGATAAGGGCCTTTCCATAAATTTTCAAACTTTCCATGTTTTCCCTTATCTTCTGTCCTAGAATCCCATTTTAGTACCTTGTTGCCAATATTAAAATCACTTGCTTTTATTCTTTTATCAAACAACTTCTTGATGTTTTATTGTACTTGATGTGCTCTTTTATAAACTTCTTATCTGGTTTTCTGCAACTGGACAATCTGATTAATTCTTCTCATCATGTCATCCTCTTCAGATTGTATTTCTTGGATCAGCTTCATGAGTAGCACTCCTAAACTAGTTGGAAATATTGCATCTGCTCCGTAGACTAGCTGATAAGGGGACATTCCAATTGACCTTTTTACTGTCAATCTGTCTGCCCAATGTGCATGTACTAGATTTTATTGCCATGATTTCTTATTTTCTTCCAGCAACCTTTTGATGATATTTACCAAAATTTTGTTTGAGGATTCTGCCAAACAATTACCTTGAGGATAATAAGTTGTGGAATGACCCAATGAAATCTGATATTTGTGGCAAAAATCAACCATATTTTTGGATACAAATGCAGCAACATTGTCAGTGATAATTTTCCTAGGACAACCAAATCTAGACAAGATATGATTTTCAAGGAAAAAAATGATGATTGAATCTGTGGCATTCCTAGAAGGGATGGCTTCTATCCATTTGGTGAAGTAATATGTTGTTGTGAGGATCCATTTATGTTGGGCAGATTAGGAAGGATGGATCTCCCCAAATAATTCTAGATCCCACTGCTAAAAAGGAGCTTCAACAGTGATTGTTTGCAGAGGTAAGGGTAGTAGTTTTCGTTTTCCTTCAAAGATTTGACACTTATGGTAGGAAATTATCATTTTATGGACATCTTGAAATAGGGTGGGCCAATAATAACCATCTCTAAGGATTTTTTTCATAGTAGTTCTCCAATAGAGGTGGCCTCCATATTCCCCTTCATGAAACTCATGCTTGATCCTATCTACATCATTCTCAGGAAAACATTTAAGCAATAATCCACTAGCATTCTTCCAATATAAACATTTATCTAAAATGCAGTAATTCACAGCCTTTAACTTTAAGAACCTTTTCTTTGTTTTAAACAAACCAGGAGCGACATTTAGATTAAGCAGCACATACAAAATATCAACATACCAAGATGAATTCAGAAAATGATCTTTAATAAGTGGAGTTTCCAACTCCTCCTGTTCATCTAATGCATTAAACATGTTTATATCAAGTTCTTGTAAGTTTGATTCAACCATTAGTTTTTCTAGTCCTTGGCCTTTGATGAGCTTAGTAGGCTTAATTTCTAATATGTCTTTTACCACTGAATGAGGCACAAATGCTATGATGTGTGAGTGTAAAATGTAAACTCTGAGGTATTTTAAGGCTTTGACCAAGGTAAAGGCTTGTTTTTCCATTATATTATACTTCAAAGTTGCATCTCTTAATGCCTTGCTAAAAAATGCAATGGGCTGCTATTCTTCATTTATGTTTTTCTGTAGGAGGACAGCAACCACTATGTGTTCTGATGCAAATGAAAATATGAAGAAATATTTTGTAAAATCAGGATTAATGAGAAGTAGTGTTGTGTAAGTGCATGTTTTACCAATTCAAATGATTTCTTTTCTTCTAACGTCCATTTGATTCCTTCTTCTCTTTTAAGCATGTTTGTAATATTTCTAAGGAGTTCAGCAAGGTTGGGTATGAAACTTCTCAAGAAAATAATCTTTCCAATGAAAGATTGAAGTTCCTTGATATTTCTAGGATGATTGATTTGCAATATACCTTCAATCCTCTTTGGTTCTATCTTTATCCCTTCTTCAGATATGATATGACCAAGAAGTTTTCCTTCTTGGAGACCAAGCAATGTTTTCTTTGGGTTTAAGTATAAACCATATTTTTTGCATTTCTCAGAGATTTTCCTTAGGTGTATTAGGTGTTCTTCATCTGTTTTGGAATAGACAATTATGTTAGCTAATTAAATCACGATGAAGTAACCTATTTCTTCTGAAAAAGAAATATCCATGGTTCTCTGGAATGTGGCACCAACATTCATTAAACCAAAAGGCATTTTCACATACATGAAAGTGCCCCAACGTGTGGTAAAAGTTGTTTTAAGTTGATCATCTAGATGTACCAGTACTTGGTTGTATCCTGGGAAGCCATCTAGCAAAGAAATTATTTTTGAACCTACGACCCTTTGTAAGATGTGATCCATTTTGGGCAAGGGAAAGTTTTCTTTTAATGAGGCCTTGTTTAAGTTTCTGAAGTCTGTACAAAGCCTTATTTCTCGTGTTTTCTTCCTTATAGATACAATATTGGATACCCACTCTGAGTATCTCACAGGGACAATAATTCCAGCATCATACATTTTTTTGATTTCTTTCTCAACCAGAGGTAATTGCATAGGATTTATTCTACGTAGTTTTTGTCTGAAAGGTTTTTGGTTCTCTTTGAGGGGTATCTTATGCTGAATTATTTCTGTATCATATGATTTTAAATCTTCATAACTCCAAGCAAACACATCAAAAAATTCTCTAAACAGCTCAAGATATTTTAATTTAATGTGAGCTCGCAATGTTTTGGATAATTTGATAATTTTAGGCCTTTCTTCACTTCCTATATTACACTCTTCAACATCAGTTTCAATGGGTTCTATTTTTGGATTTTTTGCAACATCATTAAAGTCAAAAAATTCTTCTAGAGGCACTAGTCCTTTTGGAAAGTTTTCATTGAAATACTGTAGCACTTCTAGATCTTCTTTTTCTAAATATGTGTAGTTCTCTGTTTTATGTTTGGGTACTTTGATTAAGAAATTTATATCAGCCATCTCAGGAGATTCCTTTTCTTCAAAATGCAAATTTTCTTCAGTAGGATAGTCTTCATCATACTCTGAATTTGAACTTGGCATTTCAAACTCATTTTTAGACCGTAGGAAGTCTTCTATTTGTTTATCTCCTTCAAAAACTTGCCATTATTTTTCATTATCTAGGACTGCTGGTTTATATTTGACTTGGATTGAATATTGTTTGTTTTCATGAGGCCTTAAACATGTGCTAGCAGCAAAGGCTAAACCATTGGCAATGATATTTTGGTTTCTAGGGACAAAGGTAAGTTCAATATCTGTAAAGGTTTTTACGAGGTCCATAGCATCATCTCTATAGGCTCTCAATATTGGATGTTTGGTAGTGTATTCTCCATTTAATTGCGTAATTATCAGTTCTAAATCTCCATGAATAGTTATCCTCTTGGCTCCTAATTTCTACAGTAAATGTAGTCCTAAGAGGATTGCTTCATACTCTGCTATGTTATTAGTGCATTGGAAATTTATTCTATATGAATGGCCTTCAGAACAATTATTCTCTATATTATGCACCCATATGCCTACTCGTGCACCAGTTTTATGATAGGATCCATCAAAACTCATACTCCAAAGAGGTGGATTCATATTTATCATTAATTTCATTTATGTCCTCTTTGTTTAGTTTGTCTTGAATGCCATTATGTTCTTTTTGAGGGTCTGCACTATGTTGATTTTTAACTTGTTCCTCAAGGTTTTCAATATATTAAGGATTTTCTCTTTGATTATCATGGTTGATGCTATGTTGATGACTGTTTTGTAGCTGATGACCTTTATTTTTTTTGCTGTGTTTTTCTGAATTAGAAAACTGTTTGGACTATTTTTCTTTCCCTTCCTCCTCTTCTATAGCTTCCACTATGCTGGTTGATCTATCATGTTATAATACTTGCTCATTGGGGATTTCATCATTGTAAAGAATGAATGAGTCAAGGTCTATATGAATAGAATAAAGAGGGGATTTTTCTGGCCTTTCTTGACTACTCACCATGTATTTCATGTGGGTTTCTCTATATAGTCTTCTGGGTTGACTAAAGACAGGGATGGTGGCATAAGTCATATCCATTTGCATAGTGCCTTGAAGCTTGGCACCCCAAGATCTTGAAAGGATAATGCCATACTTGGGAGGTATATCAACCACTGCAATGTCCATCAATAAGATTTTGGCCAAGATTTGTGCTAAGTTCACACAAAGATCTTTTATTAGGCCCAAGAATTTGACTCTGCTGGAGTCAAAGGAGTATAAATATTTATAAGGTCTGGTCACTTCAAGGCTTAATATTTCCATTATCACTTTGAGCTTGAGATTATGTGATGCTCTTGAATAAAGCATGGCATTGTTCAAAATATTATCATGGATGTTGAGACTGACATAGAATGGAGGAACACCTCCTTCTTGAAATTTCCCTTCCACTTCTGATCCAAACAAAAGCTCAGGTTTGTCATCATTTAAGTTAACAAAATCATTGTAGTCTCTTATGTTCAAGGCTTTTAACAGTTGAGATTTATATACATTTTGTGTGACTAATTCTATGAGAGGAATAGAGATTTTGATTTTGAAAATTTCACTCTCTATGTTAAAAGGAGTCTGATTTTTAAAAATGTTTAACTCAGCCTTTTTATTCACATTTTTCTCAACAAAATTAGTTTGATAGTTTTTATTATGGACAACAGTTAGGATGGTTTTATCAAGAGCATTAGATGAGGTGCTAGTGCTGCTAGGGTCACCATTATGTTTGTTATGAATTTGAGTGTTTTTCCCTTTGTTTTTATCAGAATCTTCATCCATTGTTTTATGGCTTTCTGTTGTATTTGCAGGAGTGTTTATATGGCTGGTTTTTGTAGAGATTTTAGAGGTCTCTTTCTTGGGAACTTCTTGGTTCTTTTTACTCCTTAAGTCATACTATTTATGTACTTCTATTATAGCATCAAACCCTTGTTGGTAATCTACAAATTCTAGGCTCTCTTCTTCATAAGGTGTATATATGGCTTGTTCTTTCCTAGTGAGGAATACAATATCCTCATCATTTGTTCCCAACATGTTCATGTGATTTCCCTTTGTTTCTTCAATCACTCCCTCATCTTCATTAGCATAATTCTGTTGGAAAGGAGGTCTGATGTGTTGATCAAGACCTCTTTGTCTAATTTGAGGGGGATTCCTTCTAAAGTTCTCATTTTGATTTTGACTTTTGATTTGAGGAGATATTTAATTTTCTTTAGGATAAGATCTCTCATTCATGTTTATTCTTTCCATCATCATCTCCATGGTTCTAACCAAATTATCAATTTTGGAGTTTGATTTGGAAGGTCCAACTTCATATTTGTAGGTAACCTTTTTCTCTGCTTTCAATCTAACCATTCTAGCATTTAGGTTATCCTCTACACTTACTGCCCATTTTTTCATGTCTTCTAATGTGAGGGATTCTCTCTCCCTTAGTTGGTAACACATGTCCGGGTCAAATCCTTTAGGAAAATTTATTAGGGCTAATCCTTGTGGTGGTTTCATTTGTGGAGGGAGTGCATTATAAACACTATTAAATCTAGTGAAATCATTTTAATCACTCTCTCCATTATTTATTTTAAGATAATTGTATTCTGATAGGATTTGAAGGGGATTTCTCTTGACTTCCCATTTTTTTAGGAATAGTTGCTGGAAAGCAGGGAGGTCATTGATGTTGTTAGGGGTTAAGCCTTTCAACCATTTTCTTGCTTCTCCCCCTAAACTTTGAGCAAACATCCTAAGTTTCACAGTTTCATCATCTATTTCTTGTATGTCAAAGTAATCATTCATTCTATCCACATGTTGTTGAGCTATAGTAGAACTACTAGCATCATATAATGGAATCTTGGACTGGTAGTCCTGTGGTAGAGCAAGTAAACGTAAAGTAAGGCTAAGGGAGCATACCATGTTGCCATGATATCTGGTTGTGGAAAAAATGGAGGGTTTACAAGTGGAGGACTTGTGATAGGAGGTTGATGATGAACTGAAGTGGCTTGAACCGTGGATGTGTGGGTGAGTGTAACAGAAATACTAGGACTAGCTAAGTATTGTTGAGTAGATTTAGGATGAGAGAAACCAAAGTTGTGAATGAAATGGAGATCAGGAGGTGTGGAAGGGGAGGTTTCTCTACTGCTAGTGTGATTTGAATTTATAGGCTCAAATTCTGTCTGATCTATACCATTTTGTGACTTATTTATGGATAAGATTTGGATATGAGGTAAGTCAACTTGGGTATTCTGCAAGTTTATAAGGTTTTCAGGGACTGAACTTGCTCTATGGATTGGTCTGACAATAGTTGGGTTTTTAGATGAATGAGACTTCCTAAGAATGTTTTCAAGATTATCAACTATTGTAGGAGGATTTGGGTCAGGATGGGATCTAGTATGGATTCTTTTGGAAGCCGGGATTTAGAACCAAAGATAACAAAATTTAGCCAAAAATGACAATGTTTTGAAGGCAAACTAATCTGTGTAAGAAAAAGTTTAATCCACAAAGTTTTCTTAACTGGGTTTTGTGATTTTCTAATGCTCAAATAAGTTTCCCAGTGGAGTCTTTGGACCACCAATGGGGTCAGCAAGCCTACTAAAAACTAGTGGAGTTTCCAAGTGGAAGATTTTTACCTATTTTATAGGACTGGTTATTGTCCACCATCAACAATCAGGAACCACTCTTGGCAGACACTTCATTCATTTTAAGAAAGAGTTTTTCTGAGTTGTGAAGTTATCTATTACTCATTTTTTCCCTATTATGGCACCACAATTTTGGCTCCATGTGATTTACAACAATGTTAAGAATAAACGTTGCAGGAGACCACATCAGAACCACTTTGGAATCCTAGGACCTAGCCTTCCTGGATTCAGAGAGGGATCTCTCTATTAAGTGTTTTCAAAGAATATATCTTTATGATTTGTTTATGACATTAGGCTAGTTATGAAGCTCTTAGGAACTTGTTTGTTTGGTTGGGATGGATACCATAAATTGAAGAGGTCAATTGAGGGGTGAAGGTGAGAATAAATTGAAAGAATGTTTTGGCTGAAAAGATAGGTCATGAAACAATATTAACCCATTGGGATATGGAGTCATAGAAGGGTTTAATTGCACAAAAATTCTTCAAGGGTTTCCATAGCGCAAGTAATCTATATCAAAGGATCTTTTAGATTTAATTGTGATATGAAATATTAATATACTGTCAAAGAAGCAAAGCTAATAATAAATTAAGAATATATTAACTCCACTAAAACAATAAAATCCTTTCAAAGTAACTGTTTGAAGCAAGCCAAAGGACAGGGCAAACCATAGCCTTCTTTGGGCAGACTTGTAATAAATAAAAATTTTAAGAAAATAATCTAGTAACCCTAAGAATACTTTCAGAAAGGAGAAAACATATAAGAGAACAAGGAAAATAGCCTAAGATCAGACAAAAATTATGAATCTAGCCTCCTTTCGGCATACTCTCAAGGGATCTTTCAAAGCAACTGTTAAATATTGACCAGAGGACAAGGCTAACCATAGACTTCCCTAATCTAGACTCTACTTAGCAAGCTTTGAAAACTAGTTACATACTTCAACTCCAGCAGGTCTTTACAACTCAAAACTTCTCTTCTTAGCCTAGTATTCTTCAGCTACTCAACATCTTTTCAATAGCTTCAGCAACTATATTACACTTCGATGATAATCCAACCAACACTTACAATGAGCTCCTTATGTGATATTTATAGATGAAATGAGGATTTGGGGTAAAGAATGGGTCCTTAAATGTTTCATGAATGACAGAGTAAATGTTCTTGACCTTTGATACCATGCAAGGCCCAAGGAAAAAATGTATTTAAGACTAACTCTGCATAATGAATATTACATTAACTCTTTGAACTACTTAGTTTCTTTTTTTGACTTTCACGCTTATTTAGTAGGCTAGTAATAGCTTCTAAGATTTCTATTCGAAATATCTTTGACTGTAATAACTTTGTGTCTTTTGAGGAAAATTAGGCCTGTAGGTGGCATTTTTAGTCCTTTTGGAGGAGTAATTGCTTCAGTGATTTGTCATTCGAAGAATTCCTTCTCACTAATCTGTCTGATTATGCATTTAAAACTTTGATTAGGCTTTTGATAATTCCTTTTGGCCTTTCTCTCATCATCTTCTATCTCTGTCACTTTGCTGACTATTCTAAGCTTAATCATTCGTCCTTAAACTGTGTCTTTATCCTTAATATGCTAGTTAAGTCTCTAATCTTCTGAATTTGACTTTAACCTTTAACTTTCACTAATCTTCATTGTTTTTATTTTGTGTACAGGTGGATTTTCTCTGCGTGGGAGGGTTTTGTTGACCAATTCTCAGGAGACACTGATCAAATCATTTAAGACCAAACTGTGAAAATCCCCTTTTTGTACTTTGGGAAATTAAAGATCGTCATCCAGAATTTCTTTGCCACTGATGTTGGCTGTAAGAGGGCCTGCAACTTAAGGTCGCCATTAAACCTGCACAAAGAAATAAAAACCTTAATAAAATCCTACATTTCGATGGTAAACTGCTTTCAGAGGCGTTGGTGAGGGCGGAGGAGTGATGAAAAGGAGAGAACGTGCTGTATGGAGGGGTTTTGTATGCAACCAAGAAGAAACAATGAGAAATTTAAATAATGGCATGGAAAAAAGAAGGGTGGTTTTGGGCAATACGAGAGTGGTAATCGCACAGAGGAAGGGTGGTTAGCAGTTTCGGTTCTTTCGAACATGATACCATACAGGCGCTGACACGTTTTCCTATGGAAACCACCTATTTTGTGTGAAAATGGGGCACTAAACTATTTCGGTGGATCGGGCATGAAGATGACCATGGGCCATCAAATTTGGGAGATTTAGATCTACGGTGGAGGATAAGCACAACGAGAGAGGGTGCTCGATAGGAGGAAAGGTGGGATCAGGTGCTGACATCAGGTAAGGTGTTGGGTAGCGAAATTTTAATGGGTGGGTTTGAAACGTCAGGGAGCATGTTGATCGTTGGATCTTTATGATCAACGGTTGTGATTTGTTCGGGGGAAATAATGGGGAGGGTAGAAATATAAAGAAAAATGGGCTGAGGATTTGGTGAATGGTCGGGCCCTCGGGTCATATGAGAAACGGAGGTAGAGGCTTAAGTCCACAAGGGCTTAAGACCTTATATTTCAAGGAATCATAAAAAGGCTTAAAACAAAGGTTTTTTAGCTTTTTAGAGGCTTCTGATAGAGATAAAGGGGTTCTTTAAACCAAATAAAGGAATTTTACAATGTTTAGAAGGTCTCTTAAGGGAAAATTAAGGATAAATGAAAGAGAGAAACATATTTTTTTAGAGGAATAAAGGGCTTGTTAGAATAGGTGAAATTGAGTGAAAATGGGTGAAATGGGGATAAAGTTATGAAGGTGAAATGATGGTGAATATGGCTTGAAAAGAAGCTTTCTTGTCATATGGAAGGATAACTTGGGGGATATTTAAATGAATATTTTTTCAATGAAATCATTCTTTTGAAGATATTGAACACAATGAGGTTTCAATAACTCACAAATTTTTCATAAAATTTATTTGTTGAAAAATAAGGAACCTATTTAGCCATCATGAGGTATAACAAAATTTATAGATGACTAACATATTCCTTTTAATATCCAACATTTTTACCTCCAAGATAGTTTATGTCCTATATTGAATCCCAAGATCTTCTAATTCTTCTTTGGTTTCAGAATTCATGTTTCTTATAATAGTCATTGCTTCACCAAGTTTCTTCCCCAAATCTATTTTTATCTACTTCACTACTTCTTTGGATTTGTGTATCAATTCCACCTACTCAAAAATAATTTTGATTGAAGGTCATATTTTAGTGATGGCTTCATTGGTATCTATCCATATTCTTACTTTTTCCTATCCTAAATTTTGTGCCATTGCTGATTCACTTTCCAATTGTTAAACCCTCTGAGTGAGTCTATGATATTTTTGTAATTATGCTACATACAAAATATCTATTTTTAGTTTATGTTCTTGTAGAGTCTTAAGCTGAGCCTTTAATTTCTCAATTTATTTCCCTTGAATGGACAAATTGTCCATGGATTTTACCATCTAACTTGAAGATGTATGGTCCGTTCTTGTGCTGATGTTGATGTGGATTCTCTTGGTGTTGTTGCAACTGAAATAGGGATTGTTGTCAGTGGTAATATAGCCAACGATGATGGCTACTCCTTTTCCTTGAGTAGATTTTCCATTTCCACTCCAATGTCTCTGATTTAGATGTTTTGTTCAATTATTTTCTTGAACATGTCTTCTTTTTGTTTTTCAAATTTTCCAACTTCATCAGCCTATGGATCTCCTGTAATGGGAAACTTGAGATGCTTTCTTAATGCTTCTATATAAACATTATTTCTCCTCACAATTTCTTCTACTACTTTTACATCACTGGGATTATA
Organism: Pinus albicaulis; assembly: GCA_034641835.2. Taxonomy (NCBI): domain Eukaryota; kingdom Viridiplantae; phylum Streptophyta; class Pinopsida; order Pinales; family Pinaceae; genus Pinus; species Pinus albicaulis. The sequence goes on from CM076582.1 coordinate 1,053,465,573, forward strand.
ACCCAGCTTGATCACCAAGTCTTCTAGTGATTTGATCTTGGTATCCTTAGGCAAGGACAAAATCCTTTCCAGATTTAATTGTGTTTGTATGTTGCTGATTGAAACCTTTACTCTAGAGGCTGACATGGAAAAATTATTCAAATTAGAGTACATAATTTCACTAGTTTTCTTATGCATATCCATTTGGTCAATTGGATGAATCTGATGTGCATCAAAGAAAAATGTGGATTCTTTGTAATCTGTTGGAGACTTTGGCAATGAAACTTGTGCTTCAAGGAATGCAACCTTAATTTTCCCTTTCTTTGTATCAAAGGCTGAAATAATCATTTTATATGAGGTAATTTTTTGCTTCCAGAATTGGGTGTATGTGGTTAATTTGAGCATTTCATTCTTCTGTTTGGTTTCTTTATATTTGGAAAAAATGTTTGTCTCAGTTGTGCCTTGAACCAATCTTGTTGTCTGAGTTTTATTTGGTGGATCTTTAGAGGTTGAAGGAGATGGAGATCCTATTAAAATTTCATGTTCCCTTGTAGAAACATGGCGACCTATCATAATTATGGTTTCTTGTTATTTACCTCCCTGCCGAAAAACTGGTCCTAAGTTAGGATTCTGATTTTTCATATATATTAAAAATTCCTTGGCTCCAATTTTTGTCACTGGAGAAGTATCCTCTTCCTTTATCCTTTTTCCTATTTCTCTTGAGGTGTAGGGGTCTTTAGGTAGTTGTGGATATGACTTGTTCGTCAACTTCGTGTAGTTTGTTCTCTTCCCACTGACTCTAGTTCATAAATTATTCTATCTCCATCTTAGGAGTGTGGGTGTAAGGAGTGGTCATTTGATCCACTCTAAGTGAAACTTAATTTCAAATTCATTTTCTTCAACAGAAAATCTACCCCCTTACCTGTTGTTATTGTATTGCAAACACATGGTCCAACTTGACACTTGATCCTCAATTGTTCTTTTTTTTTAGATGCAACAAAGTGTAAGTCATCCATGTGTATCATTTACCTTATGTATTCCTATGAGAAAAGTCTCATCGGAATAAATTTTGGAAGCCTATCTATTGGTAAGTCACACCCATAAACCCTGATCTCAGTATATTTTTCGTATAAATACCAATCACATGTCTTAGTTTGATCCCTTAGATGTAGCACTCTTTGAATTTTTGGTCCTATTATTGGTTCTACATCACTATTTAGTAGAAAAATAGCCATGTAAAGGAACTGATAAACATAATCTGCAAAGGTAAATTCAGTGGAGTTTAGCCTCACCATGGAGGTTTAATGGATGACTGATTGTGCAGTACCCTGCTCATCAAACGTTTTCAAAGAAAATGAAAACCTCTCTGCTTGATGATAAACAAACAAATGAACTAAAAATGAAGTGTACTTGAAATATACCTCAGTGGGAGACTTTAGAAACTGGTCATGCATTTCATTTGTAGTGAACTCACTATAACTAAAAATAATAGTTTTTTCACGAGTTGTAAAACTAAAAAAAATCCCACAATGGATTCATTGATCCATTGTTCATAATAGTAACCAAGTATGTAAGAAATCATGGAAATTATCTATTTAGTCATATATGGGAACATGGAGGATGAATATCGTGGGTTTTTCTTGTGAAATTGTGCATCCTCAGGGATAAAAATTTAAAATATCTTGGCTCTCTATGGGAAAGTTAGATTTTATAGAATTCCATGAGGGAATCTACTAAAAGTGGGTTTAGGGAGTCATGATTTTTTATTTCAAGCATCTGAGAAATATATTTAGAGGTTATTATGAGCATAACTTCACCATTTTGGATGACAATTTCTCTTTGGCTGGAGACATATCTGTTTTGGCACCAAGATATCAGTTATGGAAATTTGTGAGCCTGTGGGAACATGAATTGGGGCAAGGATGATTCTCACATGCCCAATTCATCGCTGAGGTCTAAATATATTTTCTAACCAACTGTGAGGTTCTAAAATATTGAATTGACAAATGGTTTCAACAACTTTGTATTGTAGTTCAACTTGTGGTAGGTGGTCAAGGTTAATGGTTGGGGGTATCATCGTATTTTCTTTAGGATTTTAGCTTTGTTCTTGGGGTGCCATTTCAAAATAGAAGAAATGAGGAAGATATTATTGTTGGGTGTCATTTCTATACTCATTTCCTACATTTTCTTCCCTCATTTCTGCCTTTTTGACCTTCAACCTAGGGGCTATACTTACCTTTTTCCTTTCCTTTAACTTGAAAAAAAATAAATCTAACTTGTTTCATTACTTTTCCTTTCTTGTTAATTATTATGATGTATTTTTCCTTTTTTTGGCTACCTGAGATGAACATTGGGAGAAGTTATTCGGCCTTTTTATATTCTTTCGGATACTATTTCAGGCATAGGGACCTAGGACATACAGGCACACAGAACCAGATGGAAGCATGTTGTTACAACGTGTTGTTACACAACGTTGCTACTACATGCAACATCAACACTTTGGCTATAACACCTTTTGCTGCTACACCTTGATGTTGTTATAATCCATCGCTATAATTGAGCTACTGTTTGCGTATTGCTACATACCAGATGCTGATTTTTCTTTGAAAGCTGCTATGGTACAACTGTCTTATTCCAACGACAGTTGTAGGATTTATCATGTATTTTTGTTTAGAATAACAACTTCAGGAATTTTTTATTGAAATCAATGTTTTCCCATTCAGTATTTTCATTAAGGGAATTGATTGTAACTATATTTTCTTTATTTAGATCAACATGAGAATTGGGAGATTCTCATGACTAATATGTTCCTCATTTTTTTGAAATGTAATTATTATATGAACACTCTGACCTTCAAGGTCAGGGGGTTAGCATGGAACAATATTTCCATTTTACGTATGTAACTTTTTGATCACCATAATACAAAATATTGTGTTGTTGCCATTAAATGTGTTGACTGATATAATTCTCATTTAGTTATCAATTCTTCCTGCACCCTGCTAGGGAGGAAGGGCCCTCCTCTTTAGAAGGGATTACAGTCATAAGGTAGCATTATTATATCTTATGTTTTTGCATATTCATGGAGTGCTATTGTTGTTGTGTCAGTTATGACTAGATCTGCTTCAATTCCAGGTATTTATCACATTGCTACACAAATCCAATTAGAGGTACTAGCTAGTGTAGTTAGTGTGTGGTGCGCTAGATAACGGTTTATTTGAAGTGTGGTTACATTCATGTAGACCCTTTTTATTTCTACATGAGTGTTAATTTCAGAAATTGGTTCAACAACGATTTCACATTTTATTTCTTCTTCTGGTATGATGTATCGGCATAGAGAGTGCAACTACCATTGAAATAAAAGATGTTCCTGGTCGATAATTTATCTGTATTGTCTTAGTCATTTAAAAGTGATTAATACGACTCAAAATTTTGGTTTCATTTTTGGTGATGGTAATGACGATACAATCATCCAAAATTATTTTTTTGATGATAGCGTGTTCCTAGTCAGCAGTCGTTGGGTGGTAAGACGAGAGGTAAGAACCTGCCCATCGTTTTAACATACTTGAGCGGGCTCACTGTTGCTACACTAGGACACATAGGAGTGTGATATTTGGGTTTTTTTTTAGAGCGTTTCTTCAGCTATATAGTTGTTGGGCAGTAAGGCGAGAGGTAAGAACCTACACATCGCTCTAACATACTTGGGAGGGCTCACCAATGTAGAACTAAGTCACGTTTAGTGAGGATTGATACACATATGGTCCTTGCCTAGTCGTAAGACAATAGAGAAACCAAAACACTCCCACTTCTTGGGAAGGAAGACATTCTTTGGGGATCTAATTTCAAAAGAAAAGAACAAATAATCCACTTCATACAGAAACAATAGGAAGATAGGACCAAAGAAATCTGTTACTATATAAAGGCCTGAGGCATTTGCACCCTCTATGTCTAGACCTCATCACCCTTCAAACATCATATCTACTCCTTAAATTAAGACCCCAGATCAGAAGCTGAAATGTGAAGCCATTGATAAAAACTTAACAATTGAAGGACAAGGGGAAACTAGTGAGGGGCAACCAAGGCCTGAAATGGGAAAAAGTTTACTTGATTATGATTATCTGGATTCGAGTAGCGCAGTGAAACAACTTGTCCTAGAATAGCCTGATATTTCACCCATCAGTCACTCCCATGCACATTCTGATGTCAGTTCATCTCATCAGGAAGGATCAGTTATGGGAGATGAAAACACTAATGGTACTATTAATACTTTTGAATTATCAATACTGGCAACAAGGGATGAAGCTCCTATGAATAATATTCCCTTATCATCTCTTCCATCCTTCCAAGGGATGGCTATTGAAGATCTTGATACCTTTATGTTCGAATTCATTGTCTTATGTAGGATTTATGACTAAATTTCAGGCTCTCAAAAGATAAAATTGTTTCATGCTACTGTGAAAGGAGTAGCGTTGATATGGTTCATGGGACTGAGTGATAGCTCGAACTGGATTTGAAGTGAAATGAAGGAGACATTCCTTTCTAAGTATCAGGATTACTATCGAACCAGGGATTTGAAAAAGGAAATCTTCAGGATTACACACAAGGAGGAGGAAAGCTTGGAATATTATATGGAACAATTCCATACAACATATAAAGGTTTAAGTTTGGTGACTTAGCCTTGGAAATTCTGAAAACAATATTTCTAAGAGGTATGAGAGACGACTGTCTGGATCACTTGAATCTTCTAGGAAAGGGAGACATATCACAAGAATCACTTGCATAAATAATGAAGCTCTATTTGTGGAGTTAGAGAGGATCAACAAAAGGGAGGAGTTTAGTTCGTGATCGTTCAATCCGGATACAAAAGTTTACAAGTGGAGGAGTGACTAGAGCAGAGATCAGGAATCTATTTGAGGACTTTAAAATCGATCTCCTCATTACTCTATCTACCTAGATTACCATGGCACAAGTCAAGAAAGAAAAAGGAGAAGATGAAGCAGCTTTGGTGATATTATATCCTCAATGCAGAAGAAAACATATACAAAGAGAATAGGAACTAGAGAGAATTAACTTGTTTAATATCTGTGAGCTAGAGTATTCCACTGGTCGATGCCTAAAACTACCCAAACTGAAAGTAATACTCAAGGAATCAAGCGAGGAGGTCCAATATTCCTACTTCATTAGGCTAAGGATACCATGGCAATTGTAGCCTACAGTTATGCCTCTAGATTTTTCCTCTTTTAATTCTTGAATAATGTTTATAATGGTCAGCAATTCCCATGGTCATATCCTGCTCCTCCTTCAACACAATTTCCTTCACCCTAGAACCAGTGGCCTTCCCCTCCACTAATGCAATACCCTCCATCTCAACCTTATCCTTGGATTCATAATTAGAGAGCTAATGGCTAAAGTCTAGCTCGCTCTACACTACCAATGCAGAAGCAATAACAACTGCCTCCTCTCCAAACTTCTACACCTTTTGTCCGACCCCAATTACCTGTGTAATCTAACCCCAATCTGAATAATAAGGCATTCCATAACATAGAGTCCTCGACTACTTTCCAAACTTACCTTAGTGCTCATATTGGACTCAATGAGATTCAGCTTCGATCGAGAAAAGTAATTAGACCTGACCATTCTCCTATCATTACCAAGGAGGAATGTGAGTCACCCAGAAGGGGTATAGTCGATTCTGAAGCGGCTATTACACCTGTAACAAATGATACATCACATAATGTTACAATTGTAGAAGCTAGCTTAGGAAGGATTAATGCTCCTACAACAACCAACTTGGGCAGGGTTGGTGCACCTATGACAACTGACTCAAGTATTAGGGCTCAGGATCCTCTGTATCCTCAATGATTAAATGAAACTGGGACAACCTCACAAACTAAATCTAAGCTTCTCAAGGAATTACAAAATTTTTATGTATGAATTTCTTTGTTACAAGCTCTCAAGGAAGTGCCTATTTACACTAAAACAATGAGAGATATGTGTGTCAAAAATCCTAGAAGGAAGCCTAAGGACCCTGCTACTATCCATGTTATGGGGAAAATATCTGAACTAATGATTGATCAAACTTTTTTAAATAAATATAATGACCCATGTAATCCTATAGTTACTGTCTATATTGATGACCGACCCATAACCAATAATTTAATTAACTTAGGGGCAGCCATTAATGTGATGACCAAGGATAATTTTATCTCCCTAGGACTCCACAGGTTTTGACCTACACCTACATTTCTTAAATTTGTAGATAGGCCCCATGCTAAACCCACAGGGGTGTTAGAATATGTGGTGATTATTGTAGCTTCTTGGATATATCCGGCTGATTTTCTCATTTTGAAAACCAAATCCAACCTGGGGGGGCATCCTTTGATTTTGGGGAGACCATGGCTAGCCATCACAGACACATTTATCGGATGTAGATCTAGATCTATGATGATTTGGGATGGGAAAGCCACCAAGAACCTCAACCTTTATCCCTAAGAAAAACCCCATATATATTTGAATAGTCCCTGGTGGGATGAGTTTGAACCTGAATCTTATTTTTCCCTACCTCTCCTCACAGTTGGAAAATCACAATATTTTAAAGATAAAACAAATGATGACATCATTACTGGCTTTATTATAAACTCACTCTCTGTTTCTTCTGCTAGATATCCAGGGGAAAAATATGGGGTATAAGATGTAAATATTGAACATATGAGAACCACTCTGCACACTAACAACAATTTGGTTGAAATTGAGCCAAAAAAATATTTTAAACATTAATCCTAACTTTACTGCTAAACATACCACATTGTTGATACAACTATTACAGAAGTATAAAAATTCTTTTGCATGGGATTACAATGACATGAAAGGAATCCATCCCAGCCTATGCACTCACCACATTTACCTTAAATAAGGCTGCAATCTAGTTAGACAATCGTAACGCCGAAGGAATCATGCACTTTAGGACGTAGTGAAAGAGGAATTAGAGGAACTTCTTAATGCCAATTTTATCTATTCTATCTCTGAAAGTCTGTGGGTGTTTTTGCCTGTCATTGTTCCAAAAAATAATGGAAAGTGGAGAGTCTGTGTAGAGTATAGAAACTCAATAAGGCCACCCAGAAGGACCATTTTCCCTTACCATTTATAGACCAGGTCCTGGATACTCTTTCTGGGAAAAATTTGTTTTCATTTCTAGAGGGGTTCAGTGGCTATAACCAAATACATATTGCCCTCAAAGATCAATATAAGACAACCTTTACTTGCCCATGGGGTACTTTTTCATAAAAAGTCCTTCCTTTTGGCCTCTGTAATGCACCAAAAACCTTTCACAAGGAAATGTTTGGTATCTTTTCAGACCTGTTGAATGACTGCCTTGAAATATTCATTGATGATTTTACACCTTACGGTGATGCTTTTGAAACAACATTAGTTAATTTGGAAAAGGTGCTGGAATGCCGTGTACAAACTAATATTTCTTTGAGCATCGAAAAATGCCACATGATGATGACTGAGGGAATCATGCTGGGACATTTTGTCTCGACAGGTGGAATCAAGGTAGAACCTACAAAAATTGAGGTAATATCGAGAATTCCAACTCCTATAACTCAAAAAGAGGTACGCAGCTTTTTGGGACTTGCAAGATACTATAGGGGATTTATAGAATTTTTTTCAAAGATTGCATCTCCTTTGTTTTCTTTTCTTATGAAATATGTGGGACTTGTGTTGATAGGGAAGTGTGAGAAAGCCTTTTTGAAGCTAAAGAACTATGTAACAACAACACCTATTTTGCGAGGGCCATATTGGAATCTACCATTCCATATTGCTACAGACGCGTGTGACATGGATGGAGGTCATGTTTTAGGCCAGCTGGAAGAAAATAAGCCTTACGTTATTTGTTATATTAGCAAGAATTGAACCCCACTCGAGCTCAATTACACAGCGACCAAGAAAGAATTCCTAGCAGTAGTGCAAGCTATTAATAAGTTTTGACATTACATCAACGGGTATCGTTTATTTGTACACAGTGACCAATATTCCATTCGATTTTTAATGAATAATCCAATTACTAATAATAGAGTCACACGATGGTTATTGTTGTTACAATAATTTGATATCATTATTTTAGATAAACCTAGAAAGGATAATGTGGTTGATGATTTTCTTTATAGGTTAACTATAGGTGATAATTGCACTCCTATTGAGGATTCTTTTCACGATGAGTATCTTTTTCCCATATTTAATCACACACCATAGTATGCAGATATAGCCTATTATCTTGTTGTAGGAAAATTCCCACACTATTTATCTTCCATAAACAAAATAAATTTCATACAGAAAAGTGCCACTTACTCCTAGATAGAGGGCAATCTCTATTACACTGGATTGAACTTTCAGATTCGATGTTGTGTTAGAGAAAATGAGATTATTGATATCTTGAACGCTTGTCATGAGGAGCCTTGTGGATGGCACTTCATGGACAAGAGGACGGGGTACAAGGTAATCTCAATAGGGTACTATTGCCCAACTATATTTTGGGATGCCGATAAGTTTGTGAAAGGGTGTGATAGCTGCCAAAGGATGGGCCAACCACTCCAATCAGACGAGATGTTGTTATAGCCTCAAAAAGTGTTAGAACCCTTTGAGAAGTGGGTCTTGGATTTCTTAGGGCCAATTAATCCTTCATCATAGAAGAGGTCATACATATTGGTCTTTACAGATTACGTCACAAAATGGTTCGAAGCGAAGGCACTAACTAGAGCTACAAAGCAAGTTGTTTCAGACTTCCTGTTTGAAGATATTTTTTTCACTTCAGGATACCCAGGGAGATAGTGAAAAATGGCGGGCCCCAATTCACATCTCATTTGATTCATAAGATGGATGAGAAGTATGGAATTCATCACAGGATCACTTCACCTTATCATCCACAAGAAAACGACCAAGTGGAGAGTACCAAAAAAGTGATTGAGGGAGTTTTGACAAATACAATAGCTAGCCACTGGAGAAGTTGGGCCGAAAAACTTCCAGAAGTACCATGGGATTACAGAAAAACATGGAGGAATACTACGGGCTTCTCACCTTACAAATTGGTTTATCGTAAGAATCCTTTATTCCCCATAGAGTTTGAAATAAAAACACTGAGAAAAACATTACAAGTAAATCTAGATTTGAGCACAACACGAAGACAGAGGTTCAATCAGCTCAATGAGTTAGAGGAGAAATGACTCACTGTCATTCAAAGACAGAGATCATTCAACATGAAAGAGGTAGATGGCATGACAGGTTCATTAAAAGGAAGAAATTTCAAAAAGGAGATTTGGATTTTTTGTATGATTCAAGATTCAAGAATTTCAAATGAAAGCTCTACACCATATGGCTAGGTCCTTACGAAGTAGATACAGTCCTTGAGAATGGGACTGTAGGATTTGTTACCATTGATAGTGATAAGACAATGTTACTGGTTAATGGGAGCTGTCTAAAGTTATATCATCAACCTGCTTCGAAGTATTAATTTATTAACATTGTTGTGGAATCTGATATTCATGTCAAAGCAATAGGGGAGCATTCCCCTATGATGCCTGAACATTGATTTCCAATGAGTGTAATAGCTGAAACAACTTTTGTGACAACTATTATAGTTGTTTATAATAATAATAATAATAATAATAAGTAATTAAAAACAAAAATATATATATATAATAATAAGAATCTGACTGTGAAAACCTCTTTTGGGGCACAGTCAAATAATCTGGTAGCAGTTGAAAACCACTTTTGTGGTGGTTGTTACACTCATTTTTTTCTAGAACATCATCCTTTTTCATACATATTCCACTTGATGGTGTTGCACATTTTTTTCCAATCTTTTTTTTTTTTCTTAACAATAATTTTTTTATGAAGGATAGCGCATTGGCTATCTTGGCTGCTACATATGTAACATCCAACAACTACAAAAACATTTTTGAAATTTGGCCACTGTCCTCACACACAACAATTATTACGATAGCTTTAATGTGACCACCATGACCACTGGAGCAATCACACCATCACATCAATCTCTTCCTCCATGTATTTTCAGGTATGTCACCAAAAGGGTAACATTATCATCCTCTAATAATTGATAATTATGGAAAATTAATGACAATCCTTTTGATGGCCATGGACTACCATCATCATTAAATTTTGGGGGGGGACTATTGTCATAATCATGAACAATATATTAGCCTTTAGAGCCACCATTAATCCCATGATTACTGAATTTAATACCATGTCAACCAATCATGACCAGATTTTTTCCAAAAGGGGATTTGTACTTGAAATACGAAGTTCTCTATAATTGGGAATTAATAGAAAGAATGTGTGGGTATGAACCATTAATTTAAAACCATTTTCACATCTTGACCACCCTAATATTCCATCATCTCCCTCAGCTAGAATTTATTGCACCCTTTCTCGTAAATTATCAACCCAGAGATTACAAATCAGGTTGCTGTAATACAATGAGTAGTGCGTTGAAACCATGGCCAACTAAGCTAAAGTAATCAGTGGGATAATAGTGTTGAAGATGGCAACACGAAACAGTGAAGGAGGCATCCTGAAACATCTTTCCTGATCCTAGTTGGAAAGTGACCACCTAAACTAGGTGGGGCCCACACAAGTGATTTTTGTCGCAAAGTCTATTTTTAGACTATGTCTATTTTTAGACATATGGATCATGGTCTATGAGTTGTAGGATGATTTTTGTGGATGGTTGGTCAAGTTGGTAAAAATAGATGGACCTCTATTTTTAGAAATACTAGGCGAAGTCTATTTTTAGACTGCCAATCTAAAAATAGAACAGTCAAATATTATTAGCCCTTAATAATATTTGGACTATAAACATTATCTTATCCTCTTGGAGCACTTCAGTTTGATGCTTGGATGTGGCACATGGAGCTGACAGAAGGAAATATGCTTTTCCTAGGGGTTAGTTGAGCTATTGCATGGTTGACTTCAGTTAGAACTCATCAAGAGGAATTCTTCAGCAGGGATTGCGCAGTAGAGGCTAGCTATCAAGTGGCAGAGATTGGAGCATGTGTTTTTCTAGATCTAGCTTGATTAGTGTGTAGCAATTGGAGATTGTACTGGGAGCTTGTGAGGAGCTTTGTACAATTATTTTTACATGATTTCTATGACATATATAATATACAAATAGTTGAGGGTTTTCAGCTTTAAGGTTTCCCATTACATACTGTGTTCATATGTGTGAATTTTTATGGCTTTAATGTGTGCATGCAATTGATTTTATTTCCGCATGTAATGATCAATGGTAGAAGAGATTCTATATTGTGCATGAAGTCAAATAGTGTGTGATCAGGAGAATCTCGGTGAATAATATATCAGTTATTCAAATTTCTACAAATAGCACAAGATGGGGGGATTTGCAGTGAGGTATGAACTAGATTCTATTAAGGAATTGTAGAAATGCACAGAAGCATATCAGATATTCAGAGATGCTAGGTGTATCGAGTATTTTCAGAAGTTGAAAGGTTCATATGAAGCAATTGCAATGGAGTTGGTTAGAAACCTGAAAAACTATCAGACCAAAGTCAGGGGCTTGCAAATTGAAGTAATAGAGGAGGTTGTTTCCTAAGTAAGATCAGTACCGACCGAAGTAAGAAGGTGGTTCAACAATAAGGTCAATGATCCTTCTCTGAAAGAGGATTTCCTTGAAGGAGAGGAGAAGCTTGAGAATAAAGGAAGAGGGGTTGACATGTTGTCACTTCCCTAACCTAGGGTAGATGTTTCTCTGAATCTAATAAATATATCACCTATGAAGGGAAGTCCACTATTGTTTTTAATTATCATTTTCCCTTGTTGAACCATCTTAGGCATCAACATAAAATTAACCTTCCATATTTCCTGCTGAGAAATATCAATCATATGGATGCAACAATACAAATGGAAACACACCCGAAATCTTGTGTTACCAATCACAGTCTCATCAAGTTAATTGAATTGGATGCTTTGAAATAGAAAGGAAATATCTCAAAGGATTTCAAGCCAAAGAGGCCTGGAATGAGCCAACGAAAATAGGTTGGGACTTCAGGAGAAAGTCAGGAGGAAGCTAGAAGCTGAACTTAGTCTTCTAATGTCACAATTTGGAAAATGCCCCTAGATAAGCCGATTGGAGACAAACGACCAAAGAAAAGTGTGAAAATAAGCATGCCTGTGGAACCGCCACCTACAGTTGAAGAGTAGGAGGAGGCAGAAGATCTAAAAGAATAAGAGGAACAACCTCAATCTAAGGAACCCCCCTTGTCAGGTAGGGACAAAACTCAGACACTAGTTGTAGAAATTTATAATTTAAAGAAATAAAATGAGCAGTTGAAGAAGAAATTAGTTGAAGCTAGGAAATCAGAAGCCTCAGGGTTAGATACCCTAGCAGAAGATGTTAATAAAGTCGGGGGGTAGGGGGGGGGGAGAAAATTCCAGGATCGGTATTTGTGGCATGTTCCCAACAATTAGCAACATCAGGATATAAATTTTGTCAGGAAATCACCTACTCGAGGGAAACTCAAAAAAACCTGGGGAGGATACTCCACAAGAACCTGATGAAGATATTGCTTCTCCACTAGAACTAGTAGTTAAAGCAAAGCCTCCCACGGTAATCAACCTAGAATCTGACATAGAAGAACATGTATAAGCCACTGCTGTTATAGAGGAACGATCAATGGATAAAGAGGCTAGCTAACACAAAAATAAAATGACTAATACATAAAAAACAACACCTGAGGTGAAGAAATCCCACCTTATATAGGTTTTCACACCCACAATTGATATTTCATGTAGTAGAACATCGCGCTCCAATCAGGGATGGATCTCCAAGAAGACTTTATTGATCTCTGAATTGTAGAAGTGCAAGCAGGAGGCACTCTCCCTTCAAGAGGGAGTGATCTCACTGGATGTTCATCAAAAGAAACTACGTGCCCTGCAGGAAAAATGGAGAGAGAAAGATCTGAAGAGGAGCTGGGGGGAATGGAGATGAAGAGAAGCTACAAAAAAGGAGGAGGAACAGTTGTTGTTGTTACAGAAGTAGGTTTGGGATTTGAGTATTGACAAGAAGAAACTTCATGATCTTTCCCTCAACTTGTTGGGATGCAAGCGGCCTTCCCCGTCCTACCGTATTTTTCTTTGGGAGCGCTATTATTTATTTCAGTTGAAGGCTATCATGGAAGACAAGCCTTATGTGGGTACTTCTACCGACACATTTCTTGATGTTTTTCGCGCCAACGATTTTGATGAACATAGCTTGTTGTGTGAGCTATTTTTTCATAACATTATTTGTGAGCATGCCAAAATGTAGACGGTGGCAACTATATCCTTAGATATGGGAGACCTACAATAACGTGCCTTCATTTCATTCATGAGAAATCAAATCTAGTGACATCTATCTGCAAAATTAATGGAGACTAATGAAAATAAGACAACACTATGGATTAGAGTAGAACTAGGAAGTGTCGTTGAATTGAGGTGTGAAATTAACAAGTTTCTGAGTACTCTACGGTTGAGGGGACCAACTTCTACCTATAGAATAAGAATCGTGGATTTATGTCTCAATTACTTTGCACATATGAAGAGTCAGGCACTGACAGGGTGCCTCAAACACACCAAAGCAGGTAGTGTCAAGTTACAAGAAGGGGATCCTTTTGTATTCCAAAATTTTGTAGTTTTTGTTACACGTATACCAGAATATGCCCAAATGGTAAAATCTCATGGCACCTTTTGGATTGGATTGAAATTTAGATTTCCTTTGATATGGCTTATAGTGGAAGAATAACAGGACCACTACACACTGAGTAGTCATGAAGAAGAGTCCTAGACAAGACAGTTGTTTGCTACTTAGGGGTACAGGTCTCCAGATGGAGACACAATCGGTGCATACGACTTCACCGACCTGCATAGGAGGTATAATCTTGGGAGCTAAAATTTTTGCATGAGGACATGCAAGCACTTAAGCTAGGGGGGAGATGTTGGGTGTTATTTTTATACTCTTTTCCTACATTTTCTTCCCTCATTTCTGCCTTTTTGACCTTCAACCTGGGAGCTATACTTACCTTTTTCCTTTCCTTTACCTTGAAACATCATAACTCTACCTTGTTTCATTACTTTGCCATTCTCATTAAATATTACGATGTATTGTTCCTTTTTGTGGCTAACTGAGATGAAAATTGGGAGAAGTTCTTTGGGATTTTTCTATTATTTCAGATACTATTCCAGGAATAGGGACCTGGTATATACAGACACACAAAACTAGTTGGAAGCATGTTGTTACACAACCTTGCCACTACACACAACATCAACACTTTGGCTGTCACACCTTTTTTTGTTACACCGTGATGCTGTTATAGATCCACTGCTACAGTTGCGCTGTTGTTTGCGTATTTCTAGAAATTGGGTGTTGGTCTATCTTTGAAAGATTCTCTGATAGAGCTGTCGTATTCCAACTACAACTGTAGGAGTTATCATGTATTATAGTTCAGAAGAATAACTTCAGGCAGTTTTGATTGAAATCAATGCTTTACCATTCAGGATTTTCATCAAGGGAATCAATTGTAATTATATTTACTTTATTTCGATCAACATGAAAATCGGTTCGATTCTCATGACGGATCTGTTCATCATTTTTTGAAATGTAATTATTATATAAACACTCTGACGTTAAAGGTCAAGGGGTTAGCACAGAATATTATTACGAGTTTCACTTTGTAACTTTTTTATCATCATAATACATAATATCATGTTGTTGCTATTACATGTGTTGACTGATCTAATTCCCATTAAGTTCTCAATTCTTCCTATGCCCTACTAGGGAGGAAGGTCCCTCCTCTTTAGCAAGGATTGCAGTCATAAGGTAGCTTTAGTATATCTTATGTATTTGCATATTCGTGGAGTTCTATTTTTGTTGTGTCAGTTATAAGTAGATCTTCTTCAATTCCTGGTATTTATCATATTGGTACACAAATCCAATTAGAGGTACCAGCTGGTGTATTTAGTGTGTGGCGCGCTAGACACCGATTTATTTGAGGTGTAGTTACATTCCTGTAGACCCTTTTAATTCATGCATGAGGGTTAATTTCAGAAATTGGTTCAACAATGATTTCTCCTTGTTTTATTTCTGCTTTTGGTATGATGTATTGACACAGATAGTGAAACTACCATTGAAATAAAAGACGTTCCTAGTCGACAATTTATGTGTACCATCTTAGTCATTAAAAGTGATTAATATGACTCAACAATGATTACCTATACTATAGGTAAATACTGGTAATTTGGATGTAGTTGTGAGGGGTATACACTTTGTTACAGAGGATAACTATGTTGCAATGTCACCCTGAGAGTGAGGACCATTGGATGTGTGCAGGGGATGCTCTATTCATATGACTGAATGCTTGGAATATTTGATGATCTTGTAATAGTAGAAAAATGGTAAAAATGGATTTATGGTGGATGATATGAAAAAAACATGTTCACCATTGTGTTATTACCATTTAAATGGAGCACATCCATTATCATGGGAGTGAGAGGCATTTAATTCATTATAACAGTTGGCTTATGTGGATGAGAGAGTGCTAGGTGGCGATATTTTATTGGGGGAGGATGTGATGGTGGGGAGTCATTCGATCGAAGGGATGTTGGGGAGTGGTGTCCATAGAGTTGAGATGGCAGATTATCAGTGGAGGAGGAAGGACTGTGGTGGCAGATGATGGTGGGATTGGGGAGTCCTTATGGCAGGCACTTATTAACGCGGGAGTAACAGAGTCCATGGTCAATGGGCTGAAGCTTTTTGGAGGGGGGAGGTGGGTGAGATGAGTGTAAAGGAGGGGGAGGGGGGATGTGAGAATTCAAATGGTGCCACCACATTGATTTCTAGGTCCCACCATTTCAGACCCCCCCCCCAGTGAATAAAGTGTGAAAGAGTTCAAGGGGGGTCGAAAATGATCCCTTGCCGTTAATCCGGGTGGGGTGAATCTCGACCATTAAAACATTCCCAATGTTATTACGTATTATAAAATCAACCTTAATACATTTTTTTGATAATCATGATTTACTATGCTAATGCTAAATTAATTTTCTAAGGTGAATTTTGACATGCGGACCTACATTTTTGTTGGTTTTTTATAAGATTTCTTAATTTTTCTTTATAATTGCTAATTAACCATGATTAAATTATGTGGTTGAATTCATCTTTATGTTAACTAACCTAATTCAATCACGATTAAACTGTGTTATTTATTATTAACTAATCTTAAACTAACTTTACTTATTTGAGCCTAATCATGTTTAGACAATGTGATTAAACTAACTATTCTACTTCTCCTATTACAATGTGGCATTTTAACTAGCAACCCAATTTATTCAAAAATTTCTAAGTATTAGTTGATGCATTTTTTCATTTTTTGATTGGAAATCAGGCTTACTCACCCCTATAAACTTAATTTTTTTCTGGGGTATTTTATTCGTTTTCTTTTCCTCGTATTTTTTAATATTCTTTTATTTTCACATATCTATTTTTTTATCCCCTTTTGTTTATTGTTTCTTTCTTTTCTTTTCTTTTTTATTTTCATTTGGGAAATAAATTTGCAGAATGGAAAATTATTTAGAACATATCATGTACAAAATTATAGCTACAATCATGTCATCCTATAAAATATAGGACTCTAATAGTGGCTCCAATGGGGATGGAACTCACCTTGTGAGGTGCCAAGAAAATTATACATCTGTAGCCTTAATCTATTGGGCATGTTGTCTTTGTCATGAAGTTTAATCCGATCCACCTATTGCTATTTATAAATGTAGGCAATCCATCATCATAAGGTTAGGGCCTTCTCTCTGAGCTTCAACTTGTGATTGAAGCTTCCCTCACTCTTGCAACAGTAAGGTAAATTGACATATATACAATGATTCTAAAGTGAAACTGATTTATTCTGGAAGAAATTAATCTTTAATAATTCTTCCATTAATAGGTCCACCAGACAGTGCTTTCTCATTTAAGGCATTCAAGAAAAATGCATTTTTGCCTCCAATAACTTCAATTTTGTATGGCCCTTTCCACAAACTATCAAATTCACCATGTTTTCCTTCATCTTCATTCCTTGAATCCCATTTTAGCACCAAATATTCCATATGGAAATCATCATCTTTTTTCCTTTTGTCATAAATATTCTTGACATTTTCTTAAATTAGTTGAGTCTTATTGTAGGCCTCTTCTCTAGATTGATGCAATAGAATGGCCTGGTTGATTTTTATTTGTAAATAATTTGTTTCCACTCGTGATTCCTACAGTATATTTGGTACAGGGATTCCCAATGATGTAGGAAAAATGGAATCAACCCTATATACTATTTGAAATTGAGACATTCCAATAGATCTTTTGGTAGCAAGTCAGTTAGCCGAAAGGGCATTAATCAACTTTCTGTGGCAGTACATTTTATTTTCTTGAAACAAATTTTTCATAATGTTGAATAATTTTTTTTTGAAGACACAGCTAATCCATTTCCTTTTGGGTAGTGAGAAGTGGAGTGTCTTAGTTTGATATGGATTTTATCACAGAAGCCCACCATTTTATTGGATTTAAAGGCTACAACATTGTGAGTGACAATTTTAAAGGGACACCCAAACCTAGACATAATGTTACCCTCTAGAAATTGGATAATGATGGTATATGTGGCTCATCTAGTTGGGATAACTTCAATCCATTTTGTAAAGTAATCAGTTGTTGTCAATATCCATTTATGTTGGATTGAAGAGGTGGGATGAATTTCACCTATGAAATCTAGACCCCACTAAAGGAAAGGGACTTCAACTGAAATAGCTTTTAGTGGTAAGGGAAAATTAATTTTCTTACCTTCAAAGATTTTACATTGGTCGAAATAGGTGACTCTCTTATGCACATCTGTATACAAAGTTGGCTAATAAAAACCAACTCTTCAAATTTTATTGGTTGTGGTTTTCAATATAAATTTCCTCCACAGTCTGATTCATGGAATTATTGTATGAATTTATCTGCTTCATCTTTCAATAAAAAATATAGCAAGATACCCCTAGCATCTTTTGAATATAAACTATAGCCGAATTTCATGGCTTTCAATTTTAAAAATCTATATTTAGTCTTTGTTAAACTAGGAGGAGATTGTAAATTCTGTAGTACAAAAATGATGTCTACATACCAGGGTGAGGTAGAAAATGCTTTTGATACTTGTGGAGTCACCATATCTTCATTTTCATCAAGTGAAGAAAAAAAAATTATATCAAGGGCATGAAAATTGGACTCTCCCATTAGTTTGGCCAACCCTTAACCCTTGATGATCTTAGTTGGTCTTATCTCTATCTCATATTATATGATGACAGTAATCAATTTCCCTCTCCTGCCATCTGGGTTTGTTTGTGTGATAATATTGTTCACCACAACATTTGGGACAAATGCAATGATATGAGAATGTAATATGTAAACTCTAAATTCCTTTAATGTGTTCACCAAGCCAAAGGCTTGTTTCTCCATGATGTTGCACTTTAGTGATGCATCTCTCAAAGATATGATGAAAAAGGCTATGGGCTATTCATGTTACTCACTATTTTTTTGTAATAATAAAACTGCAATAATATGCTCAAAATCAAAATAAAAAATGATAAAATCCTTAGTAAAGTTAGGGCTTATCAAAATAGGTGCGATAGTTAAATTGAATTTTACTTCACTAAAGGATTTCTTGGCTTCAATACTTCGTCTTATTTTAATATCTATTTTCATCATGTTTGTGATTGATCATAATATTTCAGCAAAATTAGGAATAAATATCCTAAGAAAAATTATTCTGCCTATGAAGGATTGAAATTCTTTCTTGTTTATGGGAGGATCAAGTTTGATTAAGGCCTCCAATATGCTTCAATCAATTCTAATGCCTTCTTTGGAGATTATATGACCTATGGGTTTTCCCTCCTATAAACCAGAAAGAGTTTTGTTAGGGTTTATAGAGATGCCAAATTTCTTTCACTTTTCAAAGAAGGCACATTAGAATGAACCTATATAGTGATATCATATAGGAATATTATAATGAACCTATGAAATTCATCAACAAATGCTATTTCCATTTCCCTTTGGAAAATGGATCCAACATTCATGAGGCCAAAATGATATTTCACATACATTATAGTGCCCCATGGTGTAGAAAATGATGTTTTCTTTTGGTCATGAGGATGAAATAGAACTTGGTTGTAACCTGAAAATCCATATAACAAGGAGATTCTACTGGAACCATCTACATTTTGTAATATGTGATCCATTTTAGGGAGTGGATAGTTGTATTTTTGTGAGACTTTGTTCAAATTCATAATGTATACAAATAGTCTAATTTCACCCATTTTCTTCCTCGATGGCACGAGGTTAGAAACCCATTTTGAGAACCTCAATGGTACTATGATTTTGGCATCGTATAGTTTCTTCACTTCTTTCTAAATCAGAGGTAGTAATAGTCGATTTACTCTTCTCATTTTTTGCTTAAAGGGATTTTGGTATTCTTTGATGGGGATGGTGTACTTAATAATAGAAGTATCATAATATTTAAGTCTTCATAACTCCATGCAAACACATCAGATAATTCCTTAAGAAGTTCAATGTATTTCTATTTTTCTTTAGGAAGCAAGGATTTAGAAAGTTTTACAATTTTGTGATTTTCTTGCGTTCCAAAGTTACGTTCTTCTAAATTATCATGCAAAGGTTAAATTTTAGGTTTTTTGTCCACATCATTGAAATCAAAAAGCTCTTCCAATGGTACTAATCCTCATGGAAGCACATTGTATTTCAATTGTAAAACTTCCAGTTATTCTTGGTTACCATCAGTTTCATTTAATTCCATTTATGTTTTTTTTTATTTTCTATTTAGATTAGTATCACTATCATTATCTATTTCAATATTTAGACAGTCAAATTCATGTTTCATCTGTAAAAAAATTCAATTTTCTCATCATTTCCAAAAACTTGCCAATATCTTACATTGTCAGGGACATATGGCCTATGTTTGACTTCCACCACATATTTCCTATTGGGGTGCAAAGGAATTTTACAAGTACTGGCTGAAACAACCAATGAATCAACTAAAATTTTCTAACTCCTAGGGCTAACAAAAAAATCATATTTAGTGAGACATTGCAAAAAGTATAAAACTACATTTTTATAGGCTCTCAATCTAGGGTGTTTAGCGGCATATTCACCCTTGATCTGTTATGATAATTAGCTCAAAATTCCCACGCAAAAAATCCTTTTTGCTCCTTCTCTATTTAAAATTTGCATCGCTAAGATCAAAGCTCCATTCTCTGTTATGTTATTGGTGCAATGGAAATTTAGTTTATAGTCATGTCCCTTGGACATATTGGTTGATGAGTGGATTCTAAAAAAACCATCTCCTGCATCATCTTTACATACAACCCCATCAAAATCCATATTCCAAAGATCTTCCTCGTCTACATATTATTTTATAATTATATTTATTTGGTTTGTTTTGGTGGGTTCAACCTCTTGTTGTGACATTTCCTCTTCAATTGGTTTTTCATTATAAATAATGAAGGAATCTAAGTCAGAGTGCATAGAGTACAAGGAGTATTTGTTTGGTTTATCATGGCTACTGACCATGTATTTCATCAAAGTTTATTTGTATAAATTTATTTGCTGACTAAAGAAAAGAATGGTGGCATAGGTCATATCCCTTTGCAAAGTACCCTATATATTTGCCCCCTATTATCTTGAAAGTAGCATCCCATACTTGGGTGGTATGTCTGCTACTACAATGTCCATGACTAGAATTTTGGCTCATATTTGAACTAAAGTGGTCCACACAGATATTTAATTAGTCCTAGACATCTCACATTGCTAGAATCAAAAGAATATAAGTCTTTATAAGGTCATGTGATGTCTCATCCTATTTTTTCCATGATAGCTCTGGGCATTAAGTTATGGGAAGCACCAAAATCAAGAATTGAGTTGTGTAATATTTTTTCATGCTAATATTCAAGCTAATGTAAAAATGTGGAACACTTCCATCCTAGGATTTTCCTCCGACCTTAGGTCCAAACAATAATTTAGGAGGTCATCATTTAAACAAAGTGTGCTTGTTCTTTCAGCTATCTTCAAAGCTTTCATGACT
Organism: Pinus albicaulis; assembly: GCA_034641835.2. Classification (NCBI taxonomy): domain Eukaryota; kingdom Viridiplantae; phylum Streptophyta; class Pinopsida; order Pinales; family Pinaceae; genus Pinus; species Pinus albicaulis. Next base: position 1,053,486,719 of record CM076582.1, read on the forward strand.
TGAGTCTTGTAAACATATTAAGTCACAAATTCAATAAGAGGAATGGGAATTTTTACTTTGGCCAATTCAGTTTCAATTCTAAAGGATGTTTGTGATTTGCCAACTTCTTTGACATTTGCATCTTGTTTCTTAGGTATTTCCTTTTCAGGTTCAACTTTTGTTCAACTAGTCAAAGGAGTATCTAATTTTTTAGATATTTCTTTTTCGGGACATTTTTTTGTCTGACTGGTTCAGGGGGTATATTTTTGAGTTTTTTTATGAGAATTTTCAACCCCTTTCTTAATCTTTAATTTACATTTTTTTTTAACTCCATCATGCCATTTTGATATCCTTGTTTGTATTCTTCTGATTGTAAAGGGTCTTACTCTGGTTGTGATAACAAGAACTGATATTCTTCTTATTTTCTCAAGAATATTTGATATATCTAATTTATTACAAATAAATTATATGATCATCTTTAGGTTCCCCTATTAATTCAGTTTCTTCATTGGAATTTTTTTCTTGAAATGGAGGCCTAATTTGTTGTTTATCAGCAGGGCCTCCTTTCTTTCTTTGTTTAATTTGTGCGAGATTTCTTCTAAAATTTGGATTTCCAATAGGAGGATCTCCTTTATTTTCTCTTGGAGGATTTCTATCAGCTAAGATTATTCTATCCATTATTCTCTCCATAGGTTTTACTAAGTTATCCAACTTAGCATCTGAAGAAGAAGAAGCAGGTTCTTATTTGATTTGGAAGTTTCTCTTAGTTTTCAACCTAGCTCTCTTTTCTAACAAATTTTCTTCTACACTAACTTCATTCCTCTGTATTTCTTCTAAGTCATAAGGGTTTCTTTCCCTAAGTTGGTAGGCCATTTCAGGGTCGAAACCATTTGGAAACTTCAACAAGGCTAGTCCAGGAGGAGGTTGTATTACAGTTGGAATAGAATTATAAACATTTTTGAACCTAGTACAATAATCTGGAATGGATTCTCCTGGAGCTCTCTTGATACTCTCATATTCAGCTAAGATCTAGAGAGGTTTTTCTTGACCTCCCACCCTCTAATAAAAATTCCATGAAATTGAGTAAGATCTTGGATATAGGCATTTGCTAATTATTTAAACCATTTTTTAACTTCTCCTATGAGACTTTTGGAAAATAGCCTCATTATAACATCATCTTCATCAAATTCCTCTAAATAAAAATAATCATTCATTCAAGCTATGTGTTTCTGATCAGTAATTGTTTCAGTGCTATCAAACTGAGGTATCTAATTTTGATAACCTTGTGGCATGGGATTGAGTTTCCAAGGTAGAATCATAGTAACATAATGAGAAACCATGACGGGATTATGGGGATGATAGGAATATGTAGTAGTAGGAGGTGTGGGTATAATTGGTATGAAAGGGGAAGTTATAACAATTTTATGTGTTGTAGAGGAAGTGGTAGGAATGGTGGCTGAAATGGGTGTAGCGTTGATTGAACTAAGTGTAGGGATTGTGGGAGTTAATGGACGAAAAAAAATAATAGGTGAACTTGGTTGTGGAATAGGAGATGACGCAGTAGAAAAAATATTTGATAATTTGGGAGATTGATGGTCCAAATATTTATGCTGAGTCCAATTCAACTTATAAGGTGGTAGTAGGTCCTTATCCAGAAAAATTTTAGGTACAAAGCTATTAGATTTACTTCTAAAAAGTGTATCTTCAAAAGCCAAATCAAATTCTATGTCCTCTAAAGTAGCAAATTTTTGACGAAGGGAGTTAAACCTTGGAAGAATACTTTCACTTGATTCACTCTCAATTGCACTATTCTTCCTAATTATTTTTTTAGATTATCTACAATTTCCAAAGGATTTGGATTTGGGTTTTCTCTAGTGTGTATCCTTCTATAAACCACATCCACTACAATATATTTAGAGTTATTGAATACATACAAATTTTGAGTGGAAAAAACCCTTAAATGAGATCTTTTTCTCAGCCACAAATCTAGAAATGGCTTTAAGCACAAAACAAATATTTCACCAGATAAAATTGAATTTAAACAAAATTTTTCTATTCCCCAATATGGTAACCAAAATGTTATCAATTCATAATTTCTTAAGGTTGTGAAAGAAACCCAAAGGTAACCAAAAAACCAATTTAGATAATGAGATATAGCCCTTCCAACTTCAGACGAGGACCTCTTTATCAGATTTAACTTTGTTGTTTTCATAATTTTAGGCTAGATGTGAATTTTAGGGTTTGGTTTTTATATTATTTTGGTTGGAACAACCAAGGAAAGCCATTTTTCGATGGAGTTAATTACACTTTAAGTTGATTAATTACAACAACGAAAAAAAAATTAACAAGGCAGGGTAGGAAAACTTATTACATCTAAAAAGATTTATGATATGGTAAATAAGGAAGGATTAAGGATCCATTAAATATAGAGGAGTTAAGAATTATATTGTTTAGCTTATGTGGAAAACACTAATTTTGTTCAAAATCCATAATTGAGTGTACTTAAACAAATTCATATTCTTATTTTTCTTATAAGAAAACAGATAAGATAAACATATGAATTAACAGAAAAATAAAACACATTATCAGGAGAAAATAACATGACCAAAAATTCTAATACAATAATCTTGAAAATATTTTTGTATTACTGAATTTTTTCCACTTGAGCTCAAGGAACAACTTTACATTCAAGAGTCTATTTCTTCATACAAATCCCAACAATAATACTTCAAATTTGGAACTATTTATACAAAAATTATCAAAAAATATCTTGAGTGAAAATCTCAAGGTTTTTTACAAAATATCAAAAATTGCTTTAGAAATATAGAAACAAATTATAGGAAATGTGAAACTGATGTGGCTGCTAGCTCTATTCTCAAGGATGACTATTGATGATTGGACCTAAAGAAGTGTTGCATTGTTTTCTTGATGCGGGAGGTGAAACTATTTTACCCAATTAATTCACATAGCTTCTCTGATCGGTCTTCACTTGGGAGAGAGAATTTTATCAACTTTCTATATGTCTCATATACATCATTATATTTATGGATGGTAGGCTTTATGAAAAACAATTTTTTGACATCATGATTGATGAATAATTAAAATTATATAGCCTCCATGAATGTCTTCCCTGTGATGTTCCCTTTTATACCTGCAAATTTTGATTTATCTTGGGAAATAGTGCATAATTTCTACTTATAGTATTTTAGGCTAATGAGCTTGTCTCCCATCCCAATTAACCCTGGTTGTCATTTCCTATTTAGCACATGAGACTTCTTATGGAATCTTTGAATGCTAGATTCCAGATTGTTACACTTATTCTCGACATGCAACATAAGGTTCCTTTTAGTATGCATCCTTTTTACCTCCAATATCGTTTTGTTGGGTGTGGAGACTGATTTTCATCTTGATTTAGAGATCCTTGTTTTAGCTGGATGTATACCCCAGGAAAATTGTACACCCCTGCAGCGGGGGGATGCGGGGGGGACTTGTCCCCCCGCAGGATCCAGGGGGGCTGACCCCCTCGGCTGGAGGCTTTGGGGGCTAGTGGTCCCCCGGTGGGGGTTTGGGGGGAAGCAACCCCGAAGCTAAAAACATATGTAAAATTGCCTTGTAAAAGTATAGTAATTTTAGGTCAATCTAGGTCATTCATTAGGCAGATGATCTGAAGGTAGAAGTTATGTTTAGTTTAGGTATTTTTTTCCCTAGAAGGCAACCCCTCGCTTTACATGAGGGTGTTGTATTATGGCTGTGTATGGTATGAGTATTATCAGAGCGAGAAATAGATAGGGAAACTATGGGAGAGAACAAAGGATATTAGAATGGATCTGTTGTAGGTTGTGTCTCTTCATTATGATGGATTATAGAAAGGAAGGACTGGCTGTTTAGGGTGAACATAGCCCAAATTGGGTGAACCACATATATTTGTGTCTCTTTGGTTTTATGTGTTTCGTGTGCTTGTGTTTTCCACATATTTTACATGTTGCATTGCTCATAATATGTAAATTTCTAACAACTGGTATCAGAGCCGAAGGACTATTTGGATGATAAACTTGCAGGAAAGAAGGGTTCCTCATTTGAGTGGGAGCAATGGCAAAAGATGGTAAGTTTAGGGTTGACAAAATTTAATGGCCAAAACTTCTCGCTATGGAAGAGGCAAATGGAATATTATCTATATCAAAAATATCTATACCTACCATTGAGTGTAAAAACAAATAAGCTGACATCTATGACAGACGCAAAATGGGAGATTCTTGATAGAAAGGCACTCGGAACAGTATGGTTGTGCCTCGTGGCGTCGGTAGCCTTCAATATTTCGAAGGAAACAACAAGAAAGGGTTTGATTAAGGCATTGGAAAAACTATATTAAAAACCCTCGGCCTCAAACAAGGTATTTCTTATGAAAATTTTATTTAATATGAAGATGTCAGAAGGTAGATCTATTGCAGACCATTTAAATGATTTTAATACAGTTACCAGTTAGTTATGTTTTGTAGGGGTAAAATTTGATGATGAAGTTAGGGCTCTTTTATTTCTGTTTTCATTGCTAGAAAATTGGAATGGTTTAGTTATGGCCATTAGTAACTATTTCTTTGGATCTAGTACTTCAAAGTTTCAAGATGTTTTCGGTGCTATCCTTAGCGAGGAAATGTGACAGAAAAGCTCCAGTGAGACATCGGGAAATGCTTTGAGTGCAGAATCTAGGGGAAGAAGAATGGAAAGAGGAAAGAGCTCAGGATATCGCAATAAATCAAGGAAAGGAAGATCCAAGCCCAGATTGGGGATAGTGTGCTAGAAATGCGGAAAGAAAGGACACCTAAAGAAAGACTGTAGATCTTGGAAGGGAAAAGAAGGAGATGCACAACAAGAAAACAATCATGAAGAAAATGTGACAGGTGATGTGTTACAATATGCTTTGATTCTTTCTTTCGAAAATGTTACTGATTCTGGGGTTGTAGATTCAGGGGCCTAATTCCATACCACACCTGATAAGAAATATTTTCATGACTATGTTCAAGGATATTTTGGACAAGTTTGTTTGGGTGATGATAAACCCTGTAAATTTTTTGGAATGGGTAAAGTTATTGTAAAACAACAAAATGGAAACCAATGGCTATAAAAGGAGGTAAGGCATGTTCCAGATGTCAATAAAAATCTGATTTCAACAGGGCAGTTAGACGGTGAAGGTTGTGTGACAACTTTCACAGATAAAACTTGGAAGGTCACCAAAGGAGCCCTGGTAATAGCAAAAGGTGAAAAGGTTGGTACATTGTATTTATGCAATGGTATTTCTAACTTTGTTAATGATTTAACTTCCAAAGGAGTAGATGCAACATCATGGCATCATAGGCTAGGACACATGAGTGAGAAGGGGATGAAGATTCTTCAGTCAAGAAATTTTTTTCCGAGTTTGAAGGATATTGATTTGGATTTCTATGAGAATTGCATTTATGTAAAATAGAAGAGAGTCAAATTTCTCAGAGTTGGGAAATAAAATAAGAGCGAAAAACTAGAGCTTGTGCATACAAATGTATGGGGACCTGCTCAGGTATCATCTCTCGGTGGCTCTCATTATTATGTCACTTTTATTGATGATGCAACTAGAAAAACTTGGATCTATTGTATTTAGAATACATTTGATGTATTTGATACTTTCAAGGAATGGAAATCTTTGGTAGATATTGAGACAGGAAAGAAGTTGAAGTGTCTTAGATCATACAATGGAGCAGAATATTGCAGCAAAGAGTCTGATAGGTGCTATTCAAATCATCGAATTCGCAGAGAGAAGACAGTTCCAAGAACACCACAAGAAAATGGTGTGTCAGAAAGAATGAACTGGACAATCATGGAGCGTGGAAGGTGCATGAGATTGCATGCAGGATTGCCTTTACAATTTTGGGCAGATGTTTTAGATGTTTTTGTTTATCTAATAAACATAGGGCCTTCAAGTTCCTTGGATGGTGGTATCCCAGAGGAAGCATAGATAGGTAAAAAGATAAAATACTCCTTTTTAAATCCTTTTGGCTGTGAGGCCTTTTTCCATATTAATAAAGAAAATAGAACAAAGCTTGAGGCAAAATCAAAGAAATGTACCTTTATTGGATATGGTGTTAATGATTTTGGTTATCACTTATATGATTATGAAAATGAAAAAATTATTAGGAGCAGAGATGTAATATTCAATGAAAAGGTATTGTATAAGAATCAGTTGCAAGAAAAGAAATAGGAAAAGGAAAATAAAGAATACACAGTTCTTGAGGAGATCAAAGAAAAAGTAAAGGTGCCTGAAAAAAATAATAATCAATAGCCACAGCAACAACAACAACCACAACAGCAACAGGCATCGCAAACACCTGAAAGTGGTGTCAGAAGATCTACCAAGATAAGGAGACCCCCTGAATGATACTCTCCTTCATTATATTATTTATTGTTGACTGATTCTGGTGAACCCAAATGTTATGAAGAAGCAATGCAGGTTGAAAGCAGGAAGAAGTGGGAGCTAGCCATGGAAGAAGAGATGGACTACTTAATCAATAACTAGACTTGGGACTTAGTCAAGTTACCTGTAGGTAAAACAACATTACATAATAAATGGGTTTACAGGTTGAAGGAAGAAGACGGAGGAAAACAGAGGTACAAAGCTAGACTTGTGGTGAAGGGGTTTTCACAAAAGAAAGGTATTGATTTTGATGAAATATTTTCTCCTATTGTTAAGATGACTTCAATCAGAACTATTTTAAGTCTTGTAACAGTGGAAGATTTACATCTTGAACATTTAGATGTAAATACAACATTTCTCAATGGAGATTTGGAGGAAGAGATCTATATGGAGAAACCAGAAGGATATGAGGTCAAAGGGAAAGAAAAATTAGTGTGCAGGTTAAAGAAGAGCTTGTATGGTTTAAAATAGGCTCCAAGGCAGTGGTATCTAAAATTTGACAGGTTTATGTCTGAACAAGGTTATACTAGATGTCACTCTGATCATTGTGTTTACCTGAAAAAGAAAAATGATGGCAGCTATATTATATTGTTTTTGTATGTGGATGACATGCTTGTTGTAAGGTATAACATGCAGGAAATAAATGTGCTCAAAAGAAAATTGGCAAATTCATTTGAAATAAAGGATTTGGGAGCTACAAAACAAATCCTTGGTATGAGAATAACTAGAGACGGGAAAAATTGCAAATTAACACTGTCTGAGAATGAGTACATACAAAAGCTATTGAAAATATTTAATATGCAGAATGAAAAACTAGTTAGTACACCTTTTGCTAGCCATTTCATACTTAGTAAGGAGATGTGCCCCAAGACCCAAGAATAAATGGACTATATTTCTAAAGTTCCATATGCATCGGTAGTTGGAAGCTTAATGTATGCAATGGTCTGTACAAGGCCTGATATTGCACATGCAGTGGGAGTTGTAAGCATGTACATGAACAATCTAGGAAAAGAACATTGGATGGAAGTGAAATTGATTCTCAAATATTTGAGAGGTACCACAAATCAAGCATTATTCTTTGGTGGTTCAAACATTGTTCTACAAGAATATGTTAATGCAGATATGGAAAGTGACAGATATTATGGGAGGAGCAGTACAGGATATGTATTTATTGTAGGTGGAACATCTGTCAGTTGGGTTTAAAAAATCCAAAGTGTTGTTGCACTTTCAACAACAGAAGCAGAATATGTTGCTGCTACAAAGGCTAGTAAAGAAATGATTTGGTTACAAAGTTTTATGGATGAATTGGATAAGAATCATGCTATCGGCGCATTATACAGTGATAGCCAAAGTGCCACTCATCTTTCAAAGAACTCAACATTTCATTCCAGGACTAAAAACATGCATCTCAAGTACCATTTCATATGGTGAGTATTGGAAGATGGAAATTTGAATCTGGAAAAGATACACACTAACCAGAATCCTGCAGATATGCTAACAAAAGTTGTAACCAGGCAGAAACTATCAATATGCTTAGTTTCAATTGGTCTACAAGGATGATGATGAATATGAGAAACAACCAGCTCAAAATAAGAGTCATTGTCCAACAAATGAATAAGTGGTGGAGTTGCTAAAATCAGTCTCCAAGTGGGAGATTATTGGGTGTGGAGCCTGATTTTCATCCTGATTCAGAGCTCCTTGTTTTAGCTGGATGTATACACCCAGAAAACTATACACCCCTGCAATGGGGGGGAGGGTTAGGGGGAGTTGCTCCCCCTATGGGATCTGGGGGGTTTGACCCCCCAGTTGGGGGGTCTGGGGGCCAAGGGTCCCCCGATGGGGGTTTTGGGGGCAGCGCCCCCAAAGCTAAAAACAAATGTAAAATTTCCTTGTAAAGTATAGTAATTTATAGTAAATCTGGGTCGTTCATTAGGTGGATGATATGATGGTAGAAGTTATGTTTAGTTTAGGGCTTTTTTCTGTATAAGGCAACCCCTCCCTTTATATGAGGGTATTGTATTGTGGCTGTGTATGGTATGAGTATTCTCAGAGGGAGAAACAGATAGGGAGATGGTAAGATAGAAGAGAGGATATTACAACGGATCTACTGTAGGTTGTCTCTTCATTTTGCTGGATAATAGAAAGAATGGACTGGCTGTTCAGGGTGGACGTAGCCCAAACTGGGTGAACCACGTATATCTATGTCTCTCTAGTTTTATGTTTTTTGTGTGGTTGTGTTTTTTGCATATTTTACGTGTTGCATTGCTCTATAATATATAATTTTCTAACACTTTTATCTCCCATCTTGAATCCGAAAATACTCTAATTCTTCTTTTGTTTTAGAATTAAATATTCTTATAATAGTTGTTTCTTCACTAGGTTTCTGCCCCAAATATGTTTTTATCTCCTTCACTACTTCTTTAGATCAGTGTATCAATTCCTCCTGCTAAAAAATAATTTGGATTGAAGGCCATATTTTAGTGATGGCTTTCATTTGTCTCTATCCATATACTTTCATTTTACTATGCTAAAGTCTGTGCCATTTCTAATTCACTTTCCAATTGTTCAACCCTCTGAGTTAGTTTGTGAGATTTATGCAATTTTTCTACATATGCAGTATCCATTTTAAATTTTTGTTTTTGTAGAGTCTTAAGATGAGCCTTTAATTTTTCAATGCATTGCCTTTGAATGGAAAAATTTTCCATGGCTTTGACCAACCCACTTGAAGGATCTGTGGTCTGTGCTTGTGTTGACATTGATGTAGATTCTCCTGGTGTTGTTGCAATTGAAATAGGGACTACTATCAATGGGACAAAGAAACTGTGATGATTGCTCCTTTTCCTTGAGCAACTTTTCCATTTCCACTTCCATGTCTCTCATTTTGTTGTTTTCTTCAATTATTATACTGAACATGTATTCATTATATTTTTATTTTTCTCCAACTTCCTTAGCATGTGGATCTTATGTAGTGCGCAGCTAGAGATACTTTCTTAATGCTTCTAAATTATCATTCTTTCTCCTTACAATTTATTATGTTTCTTTTACATCACTGAAATTACAACCCAACTTAATCACCAAGTATTCCAGTGATTTTATATTGGTATCATTGGCCAAGGATGAAATCCTTTCCAGCTTTAATTGTGTATCTATGTTTCTAACTGATTTTTGTAGTATGGACATTGACATGGAATAATTAGTCAAAGTATATTACATCAATTCACTAGTTTTCTTATGCATATCCATTTGGTCAATTGGATGAATCTCTTGTGCATCAAAGGAAAATGTGGATTCTTTGTAATCTAATAGAGTTTTTCCAACTGGAAGTTGTGCTTCAAGGAATGCAATATGCATTTTCCCTTTCTATAAATCAAATGATGAAAGAAGCCTATGTTGTGAGGTACTTTTTTTCTTTGAGAATTGGGTGTATGTGGTTAATTTTATCATTTCATTCTTGCTTTTGATTGCCTCATATTTGGCGAAAATGTTTGGCTCAATTGTTTCTTGAGCCAATTCTGTTGTCTGAGATGTATGTGGTGGATCTTTGGAGATTGAAGAAGAGGGAGATCCTATGAAAATTTCATCTTCACTTGTAGAGACATGAGGAACTACCATAATTATGGTTTTTTGTTCTTTACCTCATTGCTGAAAAACTAGTCCTGAGTTAGTCTTTTGATTTTTCTTATTTATTAGAAATTATTTGGCTCCAATTTCTGTCATTGGAGAAAAATCCCCTTTCCTTGTCTTTTTCTTCTATTTATATTAAGGTGTAGGGGTATGAGAGGTAGTATTGGATATGACTTGTTCTTCATCTTCCTGCGGTGCGTTCTCTTCCCACTGACTCTAGTTCATAAACTATTCTATCTCTAGCCTAGGACGGTGGGTGTAAGGAGTGGTCCTTTTCTCCACTCTCAAATTGGAAATGAGGCCTAAATGATCATAAGACCAAGTGAAACTTAATTTCAAATTCATTTTCTTTAGGAGAAAATATCCCTCTTTACCTGATCTTCTAGTATTGCAAACAAATGGTCCAGCATGACCCTTGATCTTAAATTGTTCTTTATTTTTTGCTGCAAGAAAGTGTAAGTGATCCATGTGTATCATTTTCCTTATGTATTCCAATGAGAAAAGTCTCATGGGAGAAAATTTTTGAAGCCTGTATGGTGGTAATTCGCACCCATAAACCTTGATGTCAATATAGTTTTGGTATAAATACCAATCACTTGTCTTAGTGTGATCACTTAGATGCAACACTCTTTTAATTTCTAATCCTATTCTCGATTCTACATCATTGTTCAGTATAAAAATCATTGTGTAAATGAGCTTATTAACAAAATTGGAAAAGGTAAATTTAGTGGATTTCTTCCTCACCAAGGAGGTCCAATGGATACTTGATTTTGAATTACCCTATTCATCTAGCTTTTGAAAAGGAAATGAAAATATGTATGCTTGATGATAAAGGAACAAATAAACTAAAAATAAGGTGTACTTGAAGGCTCTATTAGTGGGAATATTTATAAACTAGTCATGCATTGCATATGCAATGAACTCAATGTAATGAAAGACAATAATGTTTTCACCAATTGTAAAAACTGACAAAAATCCTACAATCGCTTCATCGATCCCCTGGCCAGAATAGTAACCAAGTATGTATGAAATCATGGCAATTATACGTTTAGCCATATATGGGAACATGAAGGATGAATATTGGGGCTTTTCCTTGGGTAATTTTTCATCCTCAAGGAGAAAAATTTTAAATATCTTGGGTCTTTGTGGGAAAGTTATATGTTTTTAGAATGCCTTGAGGCAATCTTAAAAGTGGCTTTAGGGAGTCTATGATTTTTTATTTACAACATTCTGGAAATAGATTCGTAGGTTATGGTCAGTACAACTTCCCCATTTTGGCTAAAAATTTCTATTTAGATGGGGATATATTTGTTTTGGAACTAGGATATCAGTTCTAAAAATTGGTGAATCTGTGGGAACATGAATTGGGGCAGGGATTATTCCCACAGGCCCAATTCATTGTTGATGTCTAAATACTTTTGTTTTAACGACCTTTGAAGTTTGAAAATGTCTAATTCATAGATGGTTTCAACAACCTTGTATTGCAGGTTGACTATTGGCAGGTGGTCAAGGTCGATGGCTGGGGGAAACATCATATTTTCTTCAGGAGTTTTAGCTTTGTTCTCAAGGGTCTTGCATCTAGGTACCATTGTCAAAATAGAAGAACTGAGGAAGCTAGGATTACTTGGACTATAAGTGAATACTGGTGATTTGGATGTAGTTGTGGTGGGTAGATGCTTTGTTACACAGGATAGCTATGTTGACAGGTCACCATGAGGCGAGGACGATTGGTTGTGTGCTGGGGATGCTCTATTAATCTGACTGCGTGCTTGGTTTTCTTGATGATAATGTAACAATAAAAGAAGGGGAAAAATAGATTTATGATGGTTTATATGAAAACAACATGTTTATCTTTTCATGATTACCATTTAAATGGATTGGGTCCATTATCATGGGAGTGGGAGGAATTTAATTTGTTATAGAAGTTGGATGACATGGAAATAATCAGAGTGTCAGGTGGCCATATTTTATTGGGAAAGGAAGTGATGGTGGGGAATCACTAGATGGAAGGGAAGTGGGGGAGTGGGGTCCATAGAGGTGAGGTGGAAGATGATGATTGTAGGAGGAAGGACTGTGATGAGAGACGATGGTGGGTTTAAGGAGTCCCCATGCCAGGCACTTATTAGTGTAGGAGTAACTAAGTCCATGGTCAACAGGATGAATATTTTTGAATGGGGGGGTTTCAGATGAGCCTAAAGTAGGCAGGGGGTGGGGGTTGCAAAGTCATATACTGCCACTACGTTGATTGGTAGGTCCTGCCATTTCGGATCGACCACCCCACCCCCCGCCCCCTATGAAGAAAGTGTGAAAGAGTTCAAAATGACCCCCCACCATTCATCTGGGCGAGGTGATCTTGGTCGTTAAAACATTTGTATTGTTGTCACATATTATAAAATAAATTTTAATAAATTTTTCTGATAATCATGATTAACTATGATAATGATAAATTAATTTTCTAAGGTGCATTTTGACATGGAGGCCTATATTTTTGCTGATTTTTTTAAAGTTTTTTTCATTTTTGTTTATAATCTCTAATTAACCACGATTAAATTGTGTGGTTGAATCCATATTAATTTTAACTAACCTAATTAAATCACGATTAAACTGTGTGATTGATTATTCACTAATCCTAAACTAACTTTATTTATTTCACCCTAATTACGTTTAGAGAGTGTGATGAAACTATCTATTTTACTTCTCCTATTACAATGTGGCATTTTAACTAGCAGCACACTTTATTAAAAAAATTATAGGTATTGATTGATGCATTTTTTTCATTTTTTGAGTGGAATTTAGGCTTTCTCACCCCTAAAAACTTATTTTTTTCAGGGGTATTTTAATCTTTTTCTTTTTCTCATTTTTTTTTTAATTGTTTTTTACATATCGATTTCTTATCCAGTTTTTTTATTATTTCTTTCTTTTCTTTTTGGAAATAAATTTGTAGAATGGAAAATTATTTACAACATATCATGTACAAAATTAGAGCTACAGTCAAGTGATCCTATAAAATATGGGAATCTAACAAATGGCTTGAACGATTTCCAAAGCTATTTTCTTCACATGAGTGTACTTGATTTCGGTATCATTGAGATTTCAACTCAAGTGATAGATGGGATGTTCGGTCGCTATATCATCTTCTTGGACCAATACCAATGCTATAGTAGTAATTGAAGCAGAAAGATACATGAAATATTCATGTTGATAATCAAGGGGATATAAGAGAGATTCCAAAACCAACACATACTTAAGGGCATCAAATGCTTTTTGAGCAGTGTTATCCTAATGGAAGGGAATCCCTTTCTTAAGAAGGTGAGGGAATACTTTGGTCAACTTAGTATAATTAGGAATAAACCTTTGCAGAAAATTAGCTTTCCCTTGGATTCATTGAAGTTGAACAAGAGAAGGAGGTGTGGGAAAATCAGCGATTTCCTGGACTTTCAGAGGATCAATACGAATTCTTTATTTCGAAATGAAAAAACCAAGAATTCATCTAGAACTAATGAAAAAAACACATTTGTGCGGATTAATTCGAATATTATAATGTCTACATCATAGGAAAATGGTCCTAAGATGCATCAGGTGATCATCTCAATGTTTAGAATGAGCAGGGATATTGTCCAAATAAGGTTGCACTATATGCTTAATATCATGGAAAGTGTAATCCATAGCTTGATGAAACGTAGCCCCAACATTCTTTAATTCGAAAGGAGGTTTCAAGTAAGTGAAAGTACCCCAGGGAAAAATAAATGTAGTGTTAGGTTGATCCACTGGGATAATTTTGATTCGATTGTAGCCGGAGAAGCCATCCATGATGCATATATTTCACAATTGGCACAACCATGAATAATCTATTTGATAAACATGGTTAGATAATTGTCCTTTGGAGAAGCATGATTTACATCTCGATAACTGACACATACTCGGATTGTCCCTATTTTTTCATGATAATGACAACATTTGACACTCAATCAGTTAAAGGGAAATGATATATGAAACGAGCATGGAGAAGTTTTTCAACCTTATTTTTTATTGTGGTAGCCTTCTTGGGATGGATCGAATGAAGGCACTGCTCAACTGGTTTAGAATCACGATACATTTTGATCTCGTGAACTACTATATTTGGGTAAATATGTATCATTTTTTCATAGGTCTAGGCAGAGACATCTCGAAACTCCTAAAACAAATATTTATAGGTCTTAATATCATCAGGATAACAAGACACATTGATGTGTAGATTTTTTACAATACCTGGTTTAATATAGATGTCAAGAGGTATCATATCTTCCATATTTGAGAGGTTATTCTTGGAATAAAATTCGTGAATGGAAATGGAACTTGTAAAATATTCGATGATATTAGGCAAATACGTATCACCAAGATTATCCTCACAAAATTTGGCAAGGTGGAATGATGGTGATGATTGTCCAACGGAACATCATCGGACATCATGATCTCCATGATGATCTCATCAGTAGGGAATACATCAGAGAATAGATCAGAAGATGTGTCATAATATACTGATCGATCAACCTAATTAATTGATGAAAAGGTGTTAGAATAAGCCACACAATCCAAATAGATGGCCTCGTAATCAAGCTCAATGGGGATAAGAATCTTTCAGTCACCAAAACCGTTGATGTTAGTTTCATATGGTACTATCCATGGCTTTGCTAAGATAGTAGAAGAGGATATTAGGTTAACATAAGAAAATTAATCTGAGTTGTCAGGAAATGAAGGATGAGGGAGGGAAAAGGTTCCCATAAGTGAGAAATCCTTGAGCGGGCCAATCTTAGCATGGTGATAAGATTGTAGAGTTTTCCCTACAAGAGAGAAACTTTGCATAACATGAGAATTAGAGGCGAAGAAGGTGAGTTGGTTAATGGCCATGATTCCTCCCTTATGAGGGAAGATAGTCACATGGAAATAAGTTGAAACAATAATGGCCATAACGTAAACCTTCGTGCGACCCAATAGAAGGTTATAATCAAGAGGTTTATTGTTTAATTCAAATTCCATGGATACAATTCCCCCCCCTAATTCCACTTGTAAGGAATTCAAATAGCACATTATTTATATGTTCATCCATAAAAATCTCTCAATGTGGTGGGTGACTGACTTAGTTGAATAGACCCAGTCGCCTTCCAGTAAGATAAAGACATGCTATAGGTGAAGGCTCTTTCGTCCACAATAGATAGATGCATTTTTTTTACCATGAAAAACAACCTGGATCATAAAGGCCAATTGAGTCGGGAGTCAAGGGGAATACTTCTCATGATTGAAAATGACTAGGTTGGAATCTGAAGGATCAACACCTATGATAGTAGAAAGAAAATCCTTCTTCTCGGAAGGACAATTTTGTAACATCTCAAGAATTGACATAGATGGAGACTGAGCCAAGTCTTAAACTATGTTATAATTTTTGGTAGCTCTCGCATGAGGGTTGAAGTAAGACTTGTGAATAATGCCCTTCGGAGGCTTCATAGTTAATTATCTATGAATTGAAGGCAAAGTGGGTTTCAATGACGAGGGTGTTGAGCTCGTAGGCTGATAAATAGCCTGGTCATTCAAAGGATCCACATTAACATAATATTTGTTCCAGGTAGCTACCATAATATCATATTTAGGATTAGTGGATGAAAGAATTAAACTTATGTTAGAGGAAGTAGGGTCCCAAGAAACCATCTTAGTCTCCTGACTAAGAAACAGGTCGATCAACACAACAGGGGAACTAGAATATTTCAAGAATTGGTTCACTTCCGCACGGTGAGGACATTCATGAATAAATTTCTCCCTATTGTAGATAAAACATGGATAACAAACCTTACATTTCTCATCAATGGAAAAACTTGTTTTTTTATCCCTTGGTGAAGAATATTTCCTCTTTTTTCATTTACCTTTCTTGTAAATTCTTGGTTTCTATTGAGATTTACCTTTATTAGAATGAATGACATTGATCTCCGAAGTAGAAGCCACGGGAGGATTGGATGCAGGTTTTTGGTTAGATGCAGTGAGAGAAACACCAAATGGTTTGCTCTATGACTGTAAACTAGCAGAACCTATCACACCTTCAGAAACATGAGATTATTTACTAGGGAGTTGAGGAATAGTGTTCGAAGGTCTCTAAGAATTTGGTATTTTGATGTAAAGTGTGCCTGATTGGGTATAAACAAGATCCAAATACTGTGCATGAGAAATCACGTTATCTTCATTCATGACTCCACCTTTAGCTACATCTTCTGTTATAGGAGCTAACAGATATTTAGTGAACCATTCCAGTAATAATTGATCGAGAAAATATGTTTTAACCAACCAACGATGACATCACCACTCATGGATGTGATCTGAGATATGAGTGGAATATAATTATATGAAGTTGTTCAAAAGTTCCATTCCAATTTCATATCTAATGGGAAACTAGAAATGTGCAAGCAAGGTGGTAGCTAAGGAACTAAAATCATGAAATGAGGCTCTAGGTAATTCGATATACCATTGAGTTTTAGTACCTCTAAGCATGCGTTGGAAAATATGAAATTGAATTGAATCATCATTGACGATTTCAAAAGAACAACATAGATGATACATCATTACATGTGTATATGGGTTTACTCAAGGATTCCCATTTAATTTGGGAATTTTATAGGGAAATTTAGTAGGAATTATCATCCACCAAGGAGAATGAGCAATAGGGTCATTGGTGAGTCGAGTCAAATATGGAACTCCAAGAGCAACCACGAATGGAATTTACCTTGCCAAGAGGGATAACTTGTCCAAGTTGTTGATATTGTAATTTACCTTGCAAAAGATGACTAAGCGGGACCTTAGAAGTACCAGAAACCATTGGGATAGATTGATCAGATGTGTAGGTTGAATTACATTAATTTGAGCTTGTAAAGGCTCAAATTGATGAGTAGGAATTTTAGGTGCAGACGTTATAGGTTGAGGATGTACAGATCTACCCACAACCTAGCCAGATGGGATGGGAAAGGTACATTTCAAAAAATTAGTAGTCAATCCATGATAAGGTATATTTGATAAAGGCTAAGCACTAACTTGAGGTGTACCAACAATAGGTTTCACCCGTTCCAAAAGAGGAGCGAATGTTAAAGGAAACTGGCCACTAGATGGAGGGTACCCAACATAAGGAGAATTGGATTGTTGAAGGTGTCCACTAATGTATGTATGAACCTGTTGTCCAATTATATGTGTAGGTGAAGGAGAGGGAGCATACTATATTGTGCTCATTAGATAAGTTCCATATGGAATTCCAGAAACATGTTGAAATTTGCAACAAGAAAAAATGCAATTGGCATCTAGAAATAAAATCTAGAAAATGGCACCAAAAAATGGCTACCATGTGAGGCTTTTTATTTAATTATCCATTAATTAAATTGAAATTAAATTGTTATTTAATCTCATAACAACTTGTATTAGTTAACTAAGTGAGATAGACTTTTCTAGCTCAAGAAATTTGAGTTGAGGGTCAAGGGTGAGGCATGTATATTGAATCTATTATTTTCAGGGTCCAGTTGCAGTTAGTGCACTAGTGTGGTGTGTGTGTAATCAGTTAACTCAAATTAATTGAGTTAAAATCAGTTTAACTACTTCTAACTGAGTGATGAGCTAGTGAGAAGTTAAGTGAATTAAATTAGATTTAATTCACAAGTAGTGATCTATCAAGTAATTCATGATTCACTATTAATAGCTGCATGTATGTCAATTTTGATGGCGACCCAATTGAGACAGAGGTTAAAGGGAAGTTAACTATCAGTTGTATTATTAGCGAATTGCTCGAGTGCAATTATAAAGTCAGAGGAAGGCTCCATAGGGATTGCGCAGTCAAGGAAGGTTAATATCCTATTTAATATGGATTAATTGCCTAGGGATTGTATGAACAAGGCTAGGCTAAGAAGGGGCTGAGAATTGGCTAAGTTTTGCTCAATTTTGCCTTAGAATTGCTAGTCAACTTTGAGAAGGATCAGGGTGAAACGATTGATAGAGTGCAAGATTTTCTCTATGTGAGAAAGCATTGTATTGTTTCATGATTCTTTGACTATGTACAATTTATTATAAAGGGTTTTTGAGTAGGTGCTTTCCCTAGATATATATTGCATTATGTGATTGATAATTTCTTTATCTTACTTGTATGTCATTGAGAGATTGTGTTTTATATTCCGCAAATATAGTAGAAGGGTTCATTATCTTGGTTTAGTACACTACATGATCGGATTGAATCCATTGGTATAGAGTTTATATATAATTTATACATGGTATCAGAGCGCAAGGAATCACAAGAGTGGAGAAGAAATCGAGTTTTTCTTGAACAATTTCAAATTTTCATATTTATTCTTCAGCATCCAACAGGAGATCAATATGTATTTGAATGGCTTTAGACTCGAATATGCATTCGAGGGGAATTATAATTATATTGCATGGAAGGACATGATGGAGGATGTCTTGGAGCACAATGGGTTGAAGGAATTCATAGATACTGATATTCCCAAGCCTGCAGCAGCAGATAACCAATGTCTCGATGCATGGGAGAAGAAGGTAGAAAAGGCAAGAATGATCTTGTTAGAGGGAGTTTGAGATCATATTTTCTCGAGTCTCCATGGGAAGTCGACTCCATATGCTATGTGGAAGGCCTTGAAAAATCTGTTTCATAAAAACAATGACAAAAGGAAGTTTCTGCTGAAGGACAAGCTCAGAAAGATAAAGAAGGAGGAGGGCGAGACAGTACCAACATACTTGGAAAAGTTCACTCAGTGTAGAGATGAGCTTCAAAGTGTTGGTGTGACCGTAGCCGATGATTACTTGGTGAGCCTAGCACTTCTAGGCCTTTGCAAGAGCTAGCATAGTTACCAGGACTCTGTGAATAGGTGGGAGAAGTTACCATATTGGGAGCGACTATGGTCAAATTTGGTAATAGAAGAGATAAGGCAGAGCACTAGAGACGGCACATCCAACACCAACAGAGAAGAGTATTATACATTAGTGGGAAAAAAAAGAAGGCCAAGGGAAAGAAATACCAAGGCGAAGAGGGTAACAGATACTATCCAAGGTCAAATGTTTTCACTATCACGAGCATGGGCACTACACTTCAAATTATCCATAAAAGAAGGCAAGAAATAAGGAGCCTGCAGTTTTTTGAAGTTTGCAATAAGAAATATTCAAAGTGGCATCCAGAAACATCCTTCCTTGAACCTAGTGAAAAATAATCACCTAAACTAGGTGCGGCCCACACAAGCTATTTTTAGGTGTATGTTTATTTTTAGAATGGTGAGCATATTCTAAAATTAGCAGGATGATGATTCTATATGGTTGAGTAAATTCTATATTTGGATGGATTTCTATTTTTAGAAGATGGACAAAGTCTATTTATAGATCGCTAATCTAAAAATAGAAAGCATGTCGATTATTATTAGCCCTTAATAACAATCAGACAATAAATAGTAACTTATTCTCTTGGAGAAATTTATTTCAGTGAACAGATGTGGCACATCAGTGGGCTAAAGGAATTATGCAATTCCAAGGGTGGTTGGTGACACATGCATGGAGAACATCATTATAACTGATAGTGGCAAGTTGTAACAAAGTTGGAAGTGTAGTTATGTGAGTTTTTATTTACTTTAACTCAGTTCAATGAGTTAAACTCAGTTTTAGACTCAATTGTGCTAGTTTTAACTGAACATACACTAGTAAAAGATGAGTGAATTAATTATTTAATTAATTCACAAGTAGTGTCTTACTTGCAACTGAAAAAATACAACAGTTAACTACTTGAATGTCAGATCTAGTGGAGACCCAATGGAGAGATAAGTGAAAGGATGAGATGGACTATCAGTTGTGACTACAGTGGAGCATTCAATGCATCTACACACACATTGGATATGCTTATGAGGATTGTGCAGTTAAATCAAGCTAAGTTCAAATTCATTCAGGTATCTTCTTTAGCAGGGATTGCGCAGTGGAGGTAGGCTGTCAAGAGGCAAGAAATTGGTGCATAGATATGCAAATTTTTTCATGATAGTGTGTGACGGTTGTATATTTTACTGAGAGCTCTATGAGCTAAGCTTTGTATGAGATTGTTACATGTTCCATTAATATACATAATATATGGTAGTTGCGATTTTTAGCTTTAAGCTTTCCCGGTAAGACATCTTGTTATGTGCGATTGATTTTTCTTCATATGTGTTTTGCAATTGTCGATTTAACTTTCACAAAGAATTGAGTGGAAGGATTATATATTTAACATAATATTTAATTTTTTAGATCAGGCGAGTCTGGAAATAAATTATTGTGTTTATAAATTTCTACATGGTATCAGAGAAGTGTTAATCACTGAAGAGATTTCAATATTGAACCAGTGTTGAGTTTTGTTGGTGGAAACAATTCGAAATTGCTGCAAGAATTTCTTGGTGTGACAGTTGATTATACATTGAAATGGCTTTCAATGGGTTGCGGTTAGAGTATGCACTAGAGGGAAGCTCGAACTACATATCCTGGAAGGACAGGATGGAGGCGGTGCTTGAAGATAATGTCTTGAAGGATTTCATCGATAGCGATGTTCCTAAGTCCACTTCGGAGGATGTTGCAGTACTTGATGCATGGCAAAAGAAAGTAGCAAGGGTGAGGAGGATTCTGATGGAAGGTGTGAAAGACCATATGGTGTCAAGCCTTCATGGCAAAGCCACTCCATTTGCAATGTGGAAGGATTTAACAAATCTTTTCCAAAGTAGCAACGATCATAGGAAATTGGCGCTCAAGGATAAACTCAGAAAAATCAAGATGGAGAAGAATGACACTATTCCAGTACACTTGAAATTTTTTATCTAATGTAGGGATGAGCTTGGGATTGTAGGATTCAGTGTTGCGGATGATGACTTGGTGAGTTTGGCTCTCCTTGGGCTTCTGAAAAGTAGGCACAATTATGAAGACTCTGTCAATGGGTAAGAGAAACCGTGGGATTGGGAGCAACTTTGGTTAGATCTAGTGCAGCGGGTTATAAGGCAGAGTACCAGGGATGGATCTTCATCAATGCATGATGATGAAGAGTATTGTGCTTTGGCTACCAAGGTGAAGATGAAGAAGGGGAATAAATTCCATTGTAGATTTGAGGTTGGTGAAGATGGCAAGGAGCACAACATGTCCAAAGTGAAGTGTTTTCACTGTCACGAGTATGGACATATTGCCAAAAATTGTCCACATAAGAAGAAGAACAAGATGGCTACTAGAGCTGCAGCTGGTGAGGCTATTGCCTCGCAATTTGAGCTTGACTTTTCACTGATAACATGCATGGTGTCTAGTGCATTGGGATTGGGGTGGTACTTTGATAGTGGTGCTTCCTTTCACGTGACGACAGATGAAAAATTGTTCAGTGACTTGGTGGAGAAAGATGTCCAGATGCCTATTGAGTTGGGCGACGATGGACGATTCACTGCGACCAACATTGGTACCATTACCTTTCAAAGGGTGTCAATTAAACTCTTTCATTTAAAAGATATTGTGCATGTTACAGGTTTAAAGAAGAATTTAATCTCAGTCGCAATGTTAGAGGATAGAGGCTATGACGTTGTCTTTAGTGAAGGAAAAGTTTTCCTATGAAACGAAGCAACAGGGCAAGCCAAGAAGGTTGGGATTTGAGTTAAGAACCTCTACATACTTAAAGTAGATGGAATTTCTACAAAGCTTCCTACTGTTGGGAAGTGCGATAAAGTGATGCAATTAAAGCCAGAGAGGGAGAAGGATTTGCATGCAGGTAAGAGTGAACCTTGGGATATGGATAAGCCACAAGATTAGGATCATGGAGTGGGAGCAACCACTCATGCAGAGAAATTTCGTGCCAGATGGGCAGAGGGAGTGCATGTAGCTATACCACCAGGTGAGAGATGGGGCGACATTCATGGATAATCCCAAGAAGAAATTTCTGGGCAGGATTCATTGAGATGGTGTGGATCTCATGAATTGAACTTGGCTACGAGGCGCCCACAGAGTATTAGTAGCATGATAATTTGGATTGATGCAGTTAGATCAAAGTGATAGTGTTGGATACTGGAGCGCGGATCAGAGTTGACAACAAGTACAAAGTGCATAGGTGTAGATTTCAAGAACGAAGTGGTTCCAAAATACATGTGTAGTTGGCACCAGCAGAAGTCAGAGGACTTTGGTGAGAGATGCATTATACTAATTCAGTTGTTTGGAGGCTATTCAGTTTTGGAAGTGTTGCATGAAAGTGTTGCATGTGCGAGAAACATTAGAGAAGTGTTGCATACAAGAGTTGCAGGGCTCATGCATGGAGTTGCATCGTGCATGAAAAGGTTACAGGGTGAATGCATGGAGTTAAATGTCGCATGAAAAAACATTATTTTCTTGTTAAGAGGGAGTATTGAAGTTTGCAACAAGAAACAGTGAAAGTGGCATCCAGAAACATCATTCCTTGATCCTAGTAAAAAATAATCACCTAAACTAGTTGGGGCCCACACAGGCTATTTTTAGGTGTATGTCTATTTTTAGAATGGTGAGCATATTCTAAAATTAAGAGGATGATGATTCTATATGGTTGAGTAAATTCTACCTTTGGATGAATTTATATTTTTAGAATATGGTCGAAGTCTCTTTATAGATCGCTAATCTAAAAATAGAATGCATGTCTATTATTATTAGCCCTTAATAATAATCAGATAATAAATAGTAACTTATTCTCTTGGAGCACTTTATTTCAGTGAAAAAATGTGGCACATCAGTGGACTAAAGGAATTACACAATTCATAAGGTGGTTGGTGACTCATGCATGGAGATCTTCGTTATAACTAACAGTCACAATTTGTAATAGAGTTGGAAGAGTAGTTATGTGAGTTGTTATTTAGTTTAACTCAATTCAGTGAGTTAAACTCAATTGTGCTAGTTGTAACTGAACATACACTAGTGAAATATGAGTGAATTAATTATTTAATTAATTCACAAGTAGTGTCTTACTTGAAACTGAAAAAATACAGTAGTTAACTACTTGCATGTCAGATCCAGTGGAGACCCAGTGGAGAGATAGGTGAAAGGGTGAGATGGACTATCATTTGTGACTACAGTGAAGCATTCAATGCATCTACACAAAGATTGGATATGCTTATGAGGATTTCGTAGTAAAATCAAGGTAAGGTCAAATTCATTCAGGGATCTTCTTCAGCAAGGATTACGCAGTGGAGGCAGGTTGTCGGGAAGCAAGATATTGGTGCATAGATATGCAAATTTCTACATGACAATGTGTGATGATTGTATATTGTGCTGAGAGCTCTATCAGTTGATCTTTGTGCAATTGATTTTGCTTCATATGTGTTTTGCAATTGGCGATTTCATTTCTGCAAAGAATTGAGTGGAAGGATTTTGTATTTAACATAAGATTTAATTTGTTAGATCAGGAGAATCCAAAAATAAATTATTGTGTTTATAAATTTCTACTAGTTGCAGTGGGTGAAGCATTGGCTTCAGAGTTGGAGCTTCAGTTTACTCTCATTGTATGCATTGTAATGGGATGCATGTAGTATCTAGACAGTGGTTACTCATTCCATATGTCAGGGAATAGAGATATCTTTAGTGACTTGGAGGAGAAGTACCTCTAGGAAAACATAGAGTTTGGAGATGATAGTGCGTATAGAGCGACTAACATAGGTACAATTACCTTTTAGAGGGAGTCTAGCTCCCCTCCCAGACTATCAGATGTTTTGTATGTTCAAGGGCTAAGGAAGAATGTTGTCCCCGTAGCAGTATTGGAAGATCGTGGTTATGAGGTGATGTTTAGAAAATAGATAGATGTTCCTTAAACTCATAGCCACGGGATAGGTGAAGCTGATCGGTTCAAGAGTCAAGAACATGTATGCTCTCGAGGTTGAGGATGAATGAAAATATTTGAGGAGAAAAGAAATGGTTAATTATTTAGTGGTTGAGAGGATCAATTATCTCTCAACATGCAACCTCAGAAGTAGTCTCAGAAGGTTGTGGAGCAGCCACAATTGGAGAAGTAGAGAGGAGACCGAGTGGAAGAGTTCACTCAAGCAGAGACATTGAGGAGGGAGGAATTTCGAGCCAAATGGGTAGAGGGAGTACATGTAGCTATACCCCTAGGTGTGAGTTGGGGCGATATGTAGAATTAATCCCAAGAAGAAATTTGGGCAGGGTTCATTGAGATGGTGATCAAACCTAGCTACGAGGAACCCAAAATACAAAAATAATAGGAAGGATTGGTTAGATTTATTCAGTCATATGTCAGGAGGTTATAAATCAAAGTGACATATGTTGGATAATAGAGCACAAATCAGAGTTGGTAGCAGTGCAGAGTGCATGGATGCATATGTCAACATTGGCACAGAGATTCTAGTAGACATGCGTAGTAGGATCAAGCAATAAGACTCTGATGACAGATACATTATATTGATTCAGTTGTTTGGAGGCTATTCAATTCCAGGAGAGTTACATGTGAAACAACACTAAAGAAGTGTTGCATGCAAGAACATTCCAAAGGTACCAGATCAGGATAGATTTATTCCTTTCTTGTTGAGAGGGAGAGTTGAAATTTGCAACAAGAAATAGTGGAATTTCCATCCAGAAGTAAAATATGGAAAATGACACCTATAAATGGCTATCATGTGAGGCTTTTAATTTAATTATCCCTTAATTAAATTCAAATTAAATTGTAATTTCATCTCATAACAACTTGTATCAGTTAACTAAGTGAGATAAAATTAGTTAGCTCAAGAATTTCAAGTTGAGGGTCAAAGGTGAGGCATGTAGAGTGATTCTATTATATCAAGGTATAGTTGCAATTAATGCACTAGTGTGGTGTGTGTGTAATCAGTTAAGTAAAATTAATTGATTTAAAATTAGTTTAACTAGTTATAACTGAGTGATGAGCTAGTGAGAGGTCAAGCGAGTTAAATTAGATTTAATTCACAAGTAGTGATCTATCAAGTAACTGATGGTTCAATATTAATAGCTGCATGCATGTCAATTCTGATGATGACCCAGTTGAGACA
Source organism: Pinus albicaulis (assembly GCA_034641835.2). Classification (NCBI taxonomy): domain Eukaryota; kingdom Viridiplantae; phylum Streptophyta; class Pinopsida; order Pinales; family Pinaceae; genus Pinus; species Pinus albicaulis. The sequence goes on from CM076582.1 coordinate 1,053,511,781, forward strand.
GAGGTTAAAGGGAAGTTAATTATCAGTTGTATTATTAGAAAATTGCCTAAGCATAGTTATAAAATCACAAGAAGGCTCCATAGGGTTTGCGCAATCAAGGAAGGTTGATTATACTATTTAATAGGGATTAATTGCCTAGGGATTGCATGAGAAAGGTTGGGTTAAGCATAGGCTGAGAATTGGCTAAGTGTTGGTCAATTTTTCCTGAGAATTGCTAGTCATTTTTTATAAGGATGAAGGTGAAATGATCGGTAGAGTGGACGATTTTCTTAGTGTGAGAAAGAATTGTATTTTTTCATGATTCTTTGACTATGTAAAATATATGATAGAGGGGTTTTGAGCATGTTATTTCTCCGGATATTTTTTTTTGTGTGATTGATAATTTCTTTCTCTTACTTGCATGTAATTGAGAGATCATGTTTTATATTCCACAAATATAGTAGAAGGATTCAATATCTTGTTTTAGTACATTACATGATCGGATTGAATCCATTGGTATAGAATTTATATATACTTTCTACAAAACATATTTCATGGGAGAAGTCGAAGGACTGGATGCCACACCAGAGAACCTAGCAGATAATGACTGGTAACCAGGCGAGACAGGCGGGCCACGATAGAAATGAGTCTCTAGTGATGTCACAAACATGGATGTGGAAGCAACATTGGATGTATCATCCATGGTGGAAACATGATGAGAAACTATAGTATATTCAGTCATGGCTAATGATCCGAAAGATGATTACCATCAGAAACTGATGGATGAAAAAAAAGGAAGAAAAATGCCTAAAGGAGCTTCAAATGGAGTTTGAGGATGATCTGAAAGGAGTGTATTAGTTTTGTTGTGCTAAGTGTGCTTTTAGTAATATAAACATGTACAATTTGTCTCCATTTGTTTACTTAAGGAATAAGTTTTTTAACCATGAAACATAGATGAATTAGTGAGCTTTAAGCATGAAAACCAGCCTTAAAAACAATGTACAACAGTGTATAACAGAGAAAAAGAATCACACATAAATTCTACATAGTAGGCATGATGAAGAAATTCACCCCTCCTAAGCTACATCTGTTGGTCCATCTCCAAATGCCATGTCCCTCTTTGTCATTATGCTCAAAATTGTAAATTAAACATGTTTATAGGCCTCTATTGTCTTTTTTCTCTACACCAATGGCTCCAGAATGATGAAATTAGTCTAGGTAGACTCTTGTTTCACAAAAATTGGTCGAAAATTGACCTCTTAAAGAATTTTTCCCAATGAAAACTAGAAAACCTCCACTAAAAGTGGAGACTGACACTTAATTGGAGTTAAATTGATGAAATTCCCTAAAATTAGGGGTGCTTTCAAACTCACGCTAGTCGCAAACCATTTGAATTAAAGTGAAATTGTGAGGTGGAGTGGTCACAAGCCGACCCTGCACCTTTAAATACGCGGTTTTATAGTTTGAATTAACTCCGCCTTTTGAGTGGAACCCAAAGTTCACGTTTCCACAAGTTGTTTCATTTAACTGTCGCCTAAATTCCATGTTCACCGTGCATGTGAAGGCTTTGATCCCACCGGATTTTACGTTTGATGCAACTGCCGGGTTAGTGTTTTAATGTCACATCGTGACATGTGACTGCATTTTAGAAACTGTCGGGACAAGCAGTCTAGAAATCATCGCAAAATAGTTACAGAAACCATGAGTTGTGAACACTCCCACTGACCATTGGGGTTAACATTTATTGCCGCCAATTATTCATAACATTTGGTGCTGCGTTTGTAATATCACGGTTCATTTGAACACTCCTCAGGGCCACCAGCGGGTTGGAACTCCTGGCGGTTCCCTCCACCAACACTAAACCTTTAACACCATAAATTAATGTGGAGACCTATGTAGGTAAGAAACATGCAGTTGGTGTATTGGTCAAAGACTTTGCAGCTGCTATGGAGGTCACGGGTTCAAACCCCCTGGACTCCACCAAAAATTTTGCCACTGCATCCTAAGGACACGTGGCAGCCTCTGGGCTTGCCACGTGTCGCTCATCCAGTGACCAGTTTCCCAAAACATCAAAGGTCCAAAACCTTCTCGTACCACCAATAATCAATGACCCTGAACATGCTATGTGGACTGATCTAGTTGGTTGGAGAAAAATGGAATATTCCCCAAAATATACCTGCATGCTGACTGGGCATCTAGTCACAAATTTTTTGTTGTTTGGGAAATTGGACAAAATGCGATATCTTCCTCATACGAAATCAATTTTTTAAACCATTTGTGGCACTGAAATTGCAACAACAAGCCATTTCCAGTCACTTAGGTTCAGTCCAGTTTTGAGCACTTTCATTTTTTAGCATAACACATGATCTCCTTATCAGACCTCCCCACTGGGAAGATTTTGGACCCCAAAATCCCTCTAGATTACTGAACATGAAGATGAGGAGACTATGTGCCCACTCTTCCAATCTTTATCCACTGAAATTTCCCTAATTTCATTAATTGGAGTTTTTGATGAAACGAAATTTTTTTTCTTGATTTCGTCGACCAACCATTACTTTCTTTCACATTTTCATGCTACAAATTTTGTGAACTTACAAAAGAACAACCTAAATTTGTAGTAAACATCTTGTTTCTACATTGGTCTATAATCAAAGGAAAATTGGAATTGTTCTCACCTTGCCTTTTGTCCTTATGGAATTTTTTTGCTGAATATGCTTTGATCTTGTGTCAATCCTTGACCAAGTTTCTTTGCTTTTGTACCATACCTTTAAAACGCCAATGAAAATTTAATCCCGAGGTTTTCTAATATTCCAAAATTAGCATGTAGCTAATTGGAATATTGGTTTTTCTTATTAGTTGTAGGAGAATAAATGTAGTATGCACAGGTAAGAAGAAGGAAATATCACAGTGTATGACATCATCGTAATAATGGATTTTGCAATTCTTATGTGTGAAAAGGGGCAACCGTTGCAGGATAAGGCCGAGTTTAATCAAATCAAAAGTAACTACGAAAGGAGGGAGTGGACATGGGGGTGTCACTAACAAAGCAATATTATATCACGTGCATTCATATTGGGGTAAAAAAAATAAGAAAAACCCAAAGAATTATATTAGATATATAAATAAGGGCTATTGGGTTTTTTTTATTATATATGAAATATAAATCATTTAAGGTATTGTTTTTTGATTTTTTGGGCCAAGCAGGCTCATTTTGCGGGTTTGGCAAGGGAGAGCGCCTGAGGGATCATTTGCATTGCAGCAACTAAGCAATTCACATTGCAGCAACTAAGGGATTCACATTGCAACAATCTGGTGTTTTGCGAGTTTGGCAAGGGAGAGCGCATAAGGTATCATTGAGTGCATGAGGGATCATTTGCATTACAACAAATGAGGGATTCACATTGCAGCAAATAAGGGATCATTAGCATTGCAACAATCTTGTGTTTTGCAGGTTTGGCAAGGGAGAGTGCATGAGGGATCATTTTCATTGTCTTGGACCATTAAATGCTACAAATCATAGTGAGATGTGCTTGAGTGTCAATTGGGTAATCACATAATGGGAATACTAATATGCATCTCCTATGTATATCACAAGAAGAAAGGTGAATTTTAGAATGCATGTGGGGTCACAAGACAGGCATCATGTCATTATGTTAAGGATGTAAATATAAAGGGGTATAAAAAATGTTAATGAAAAAATGGACACCTAAAATATCTAGTGAAAGTAGGGGTTTATTAAATTAGGAAAATGTAATGGATTAGTATTGGTAGGGGGTTAAATAAAGTGATTTTTAGAGGTATTTTCCAATATGTAGTCAAATTAAGGGTATTGTTTATTATTCCATGAATGCACGTGCTATGTCATAGGTTAATTGAGTGACACCCCTATTGGAGTGGATCACTTTGAAAGACAACGCAGTATGAATGGGAGAAAGATTACATGGTGGAGGAAACCGTAATGTGTGGGGCCCAAGGCAAGAAGGCTCACATTTCTTTAAAAGGAGGGCAAGGCAGCCATAGAAGGACATATTATGATTGATTATTTTGGGTTGCAAGACTAATTTTCATTCTCTTGCTGTTTAGCAAAGTTGCAGTGCTGCTTAGCACAAGGCATTCCTGTTTAGGAATTCCTTCTCCTTTCAAGAGAGGCCTCTTGAGGGATCCTGTACTGCATAGCTCCACATTTAGGCTTGAGGCCAAGCACCAATCTTCAGCTACAGCGTTATTCCTGCAAAGGATAGTGCTATGTTGCAAGGTGTTGCAATGGAGGTTTCACAACTTCACTTCAAGAGCTTGTTTCTCAGTAGAGGGAGAGTTCCTTCTCTTGGGAGATCAGCTAGGAGGATTTCTGGGCCCATTTCAGATCTTGGCACTTCACCAAATTATTCCTCATCTTCTATAGCACAATCCCTTGCATGAACTGCAATATTTTTCATAATGTTCCAGCTGCAGGGTTTAAACCCTTGATCTTGAGATAATTTCTTAGGGAAAGGGCCAACCCTTCTCCTGGAAAGCTAGAAGAAGGAATTCTCATTGCTCTATTGTATTATCATTACAACGAAAATACCCTCTAGTAGAGGTTATAAAGGAGGTTTTATGTTATAAAATTGGCCAAAATTTTCAAAAACATATGCTACCACATCCGTTTCGGTAATCTTATAGTTTTTACAAGAGTTGAAGAGTTTGAGTGAAATTCAACACAACTAAAAAAAAATGGGCGGTCGAAGGTTATTATGGATGCTTTTTCATCGGTGCTCTTATCAGTTTTTAATGCACTAGTGAGTATAGGTAGATAGCACACAGATGCAGACTAAGGAGAATGCACCTGACCGTTAAGGAAAACAACAACACCAGGCCTGGTGTTGGTGATACAACACATGGGGCCATTCTAATTGGTCTTGGGATTTGAGCGGTGCCCATAGGTCGTATAAGCGCACCAGTGCGTGTATCTTTATGAGGCGTCGGTGCTTCGTATCATAAAAAGGAATAGAGATTTATAATTGGTATCGGTATTCATGTGATTCACATGGCATCTACAAATTCATCAGTGCTTATAGATACATAAATGCCTCGGTGCGTAGTATCACACAAACTCACTGATATTTATAACCGAAATCAGTATTAGTGTAGTGCTGATAGAATCATAAAAGCACTGGTGCATATAGACACATAAACACACCGGTTTTCATTTTTTTTTTTTAGAAACATCCACCTCTGATATTCCAATTATTGTGATTTTTCAAAATTCATTATTCATCAAAATTTGGCACATCTTATAACAATATTCATATTAATTACATTTTTACTAATGCATTTGAATGTGCTATTTGGATTAATTTGTTATATCATATAAGAATTATTGTATTAAAATTCATTATTCATCAAAGTCAATAATAATATATATAATCTTATAACAATATTCATATGAATTAAATTTTTATTAGTGCATTTGAGAACGACAATGGAGAACGCAATAGAATAAATTAAAACATATTTTATATACATATACATATACATATACATATACATATATATATATACATATATACACACACACACATATATATATATATATATATATATATATATATATATATATATATATATATATATATATATATATATATATATATATATATATATATATATATATATATATATATATATATATATAAGATAGTCTTTATCATACAAAATGGGACAATTATTCGTATCCCTTTGTCTTTCATTTGGGACACTATGTCCATTACATTAAACAAAATGTCTGATTTCACAGACATATTTCAAAAAATAAAACGCCTTGCTTTGATATCCAAATTAGATAGTGATCATCATTCTTCACTTCAACTGCTGTCACTACCAGAGCTACTTCCATGACTTGGGTTATTTTCAGGAATATTGTGTTCACGGCGTTGATTGTTTTCTTCTTCTTCATTTTCCATCTACAAACGTAAAAATAAACTGAAATGAGTGTATATACATTGGTGAGAATAATGAAAATTCCAATATTAAATAATATACATCAATGTAAATGGAAAAGAAAAATGACGTACCATAGCAACAATTGACTCATAAACTATACACATTCTTTCAAAACCATGTACCATGCCATCTTTCAAAATTTCATCTGTTGGCGCAGTTCCATACTTTGTTTCCTGCAAGTTTTATACCCCATAACAAATCATATATTTAATATAAAATATTTTTTTGTTCTATTAGTTATAGACGGGGCCAATTAAAACAAGATTGATAGATGCTTACAAATTCCACAATTAAGTTCTGATATGCCAACATATACTCACAACCCATATTTAACCCAATTTCAATCAATTTGTCTGATGATTATTCTTTGTATGTTAGCACCTATTTGAAGACATTCAATGATTATTTTTGTAAAACAACTTAAAAAATACAAAAATGAAATCTAGTTAAGTTGTTATAAGGAAGTAACAATTACTCACAAACTTAGAGATCAACCATTTTTTTCCTTGTTGTCCTATTTTATGTGCTGAATGGGTTCCATTTTCTTTTATTTTCTATAAGACAATTCTTGAAAATTAATATTTAATGCTAAATTGTTTATTTATTGTACCTAATGATAGAAAAATTCAATGATTACATATTACATTTGAAGCATGTTGTTGTATTTGTTCCACTAGATCTCTCAAACTTTTGTAAAAGTTTTCCCCCTTTCATTAACTTCCAGCACCACTCCAGATGAGCTAAGGAGCAATTAATTTTCATTTGCATGTTCTATTTTTTTTCTTTTCTTAGGACAACATTCCTTTTCTGAGTTTTTGGTCCCTGTAGAACATTAAATAGATGTGAATTAGTAGAGTGTTTGACATGTTATCTAATAATTTTAAGTATATTATTTATGATAATTTAAAAAAAAAACCCATATTGGATCGATAATATTGTTTCATTCACCTAATTCATCTTTCTGCAATTTTTCCATTAAAATTTTACGCTCTTCTGGTCGTAGATAAAAAATAATCATATCGAGCTTCGTCATTTTGTGGCTCTGCATGATAAAGAGTAAAAAATACATATTAGTTAAAGTTACATATAGTTCAAAAAAAATATTTTTTATAAAGAATTTACAAAGAACATCCCTTTTTTGCTTTTCTTGATGTGTTAACAATATTTTTGTTAGTTCATATATTGTCAGTAATTTATTTATCAATCTCAAACCTGTAGCATATCATTCATTAATATATTTATAAATAAATTCTCAAATTTTCAATTAGAAAATAAATCTCAAGACATCGGTGCGTGTTTCATGGAATCCGCACCGCCGTCGGTGCATGGATATATTAACAACGCACTGCAAAATAGTATAATACGTTGTACAGTGTGTTTGGTATTATAAATGCACTGAAAAAACAATTTAATAGACCTAACGGTGCGTGGGGTATTACAAATGTATTGCAAAAATGGTGTAATACACTATACGGTGCTTTCCTAGTTACAGAGAGCATCGATGCCCTATTTCAGATTTGGTGCACGGATTTAAAAAAATGTTTTCAATTTTTTATGACACAGAACTTGTGCGATGCGTTGTAATAATACAGAGCACTGGTGCGGTGGCGTACGTAGGGCGCACCGATAAATAAAAATCCATTTCTTCAGAAATTCACGCAATTGCCGAATGGATTGGGATCTGACTATGCAAGTCGTCCTGTGGGTTGGACGTCAATATAAAATGAAAAACCCTAATTCTAAAATCACAGGAACATGGAGAAGAAAGGGAGAAAAAAATAAAAATAAAGGGTTTAGGGTAAAAATGGATAAAACTGCAGGATAAAATTAAAAACTGCAGAAAAAAGTAAAAAAAGTAATTAAATTTAATCATGAAATGGTTTAAAATTATATGATAAAGGGCTTTAGTCACCAGAGTTTTGGTTTCTAATTGTCTGAATACTTCTGTTGGAACGTATTTCGCCATCCACAGTGCCCTCGTGCTCTCTTTCTCCAAGTCTGTCTCCTGCAAAAATCTGACTGAAATTTTTTAGCAAAAATAGTGAAATAATGAAAAGTTTTTAGTATTTAAAGAATTATTTTATCAAATTAGATTTTCAAAAATATTTTTCCACTCATTTTTCAAATTTTCGTTTTTCTTAACTTAAACAAAATAGATTTGCATTCTTTTTATTTGCGTTTATTGTTTTCCGGTGTGCGTAAATGTGACGCACTGGTGCGTTTTATTAATATGTTGCATTGGGCCATGTTAGGATGATAAGCGCACCAGACTTTTTAAAGTGTTTTTTTTTTTTTGTATGTAAGATCATAAAAAAATAATGATAATTATAAAGTACATGAATTTATTTTCATTATTTTATAAAATTTATATATGTAAGATCATAATAAAATAATGATAATTATAAAGTATATGAATTTATTCTCATTATTTTCTAAACTTTATGTTACAAAAATTCGTATTATTCTAGATTTGTTATTTTACAATTATTTGCAAATTTACAAATTTAAATGTTTTAATAAAATCATTTCACATTAATACAATTAAAATTTTCACATTAATAGAACTAAAATTTTACAAATTAATATTTTACATAAAATTATATTATTTAAAATTGCAATTACAATTAGAATTAAAATTACAATTACATTAATTTTACATACACAAATTACGATTAGAATTACAATTGCAATTTTAATTTTTCATACAATTACATTTAGAATTTTACATATAATCACATTTACAATTACAATTACAATTTTACAAATATTTTACAGAAAATTCAATTAAAATTACAATTACATTTACAATTTTACATAGAATTACATTTATAATTACAATTCCAATTTTACAAATGTTTTACATACAATTCAATTAAAATTACAATTACAAATACAATTACTATTTGTGAAATTTACATACAATTAGAATTACGATTACAATTTTACAATTTTTCATATATACAATTACAATCATTTCAGAATAAATTAAATATTACAATTACAAATAAAATTTTATATTAATAAATATTTTACATACAATTACACTTAAAATTACAATTAGTACAAATACAAATACAATTTTACATAGAATTAAAATTAAAATTACAATTACATTCACGACATAATATTTAATAAATATCATGGTCATTTAATAATATTAAATTAATTAATAAACATCAAAACATCATATTCAACTAATAAACACATTTAACTAACATCAAATTAACATTATACATTAGCATCATCACAACATAAACATCGAATATACATCTCAATATAATGTCAAATAACTCATGCGCCTATCACATATACACATCTATCTGCAAGCTAAGCATTAAATGAACATATCTAACATGATTAACAATATCTACCACCACATGATGATCATCAACATGAAAACTAAGTACAACTGTAACATGAACATAAAATACATGGACCGTATATATATATATATATATATATATATATATATATATATAACTGAATAAAGTTAAAAATATACAACTTCAATATAAATCATGTCATGGAATAGGCGCTGGTGGTAGTATAACAACATAAATAACACTAGTAGAAGTGGATGCGGCCTACTCAGTAAATTTGGGTGCAGCCTCGACAGTCGATGGTCGACTAGCCTGCTCATGATCATGATGATCACTAGTACTGATGGATGCATCCGCTAGTGGTAGTACAACATGATCAATATGAGGCGCAATAGTAGTGGAGGCATCCTGCTCAGTCAATAGTACTACAGCCTCGACGGTCGATGGTCCAGCCTGCTCATGATCATTGTGACTAGTACTCATGATGGATGCTGAAAGCTGTTGACTGGACGTGGCTGATGGTCCAGCCTCATATCCATGAAGACTAGTGTCAGATGCTGGCAGTGGAGCCTCATGTTGATCATCATGTGCGTGAGGTGAACGATCAGAAGATGCATCTGAGTCGCTTTTGGCAGACTATCCATCACGTGTCGTAGCTCAACTATGCCTATAGCTATGGATAATCCTCCTCAATCGCGTAACAGCTATTGTAGCTCCTACGACATGCCGCATTAGGTCGTACATGTCACGTGACATGCCTCTCCACATCTATAACAATCTATCATCACCCTGTATCTCTCTCTAATGAGCGGGCCTGATGCCCGCATCTAAAATCAATCCACAGAGTTGGCTACCCAACTCCATCTGGTATCTGGTCTCAGGTCGACCACACCTAGAAGAAGTCAGTACTGGTGCACCATGAGGCACATGAGGATCAACATGTCTCTCTATTGTGTCACTGGCCTCATCCTCTGATGCATGAGCCATCTCCTGATCGTAATCATTAGGATTGACACCTGGATCATGTGGTGGATCTGGCATCTCATCGCCATCAAAAGAGCCAATGTCTGCAAAATATATACTAGTACACAATAATAATTAGACAATTTCATTACAAAATTTAATAAAAACAAGTTAAACAACATGCTAGAATAAATATAAACAAAACAGTGATATTACCTCTATCATCTAGCGATTCATCAGGAGTGGAGAGGATGTTGGGACACCTTCGCCAATCTAGTATAGCATAAGGACATGGGACAATAATGAAGGGATGCAACCCGCCAACGCTGGCTAGTAAGTCCAACGAATCAGGCGATATCCTCGCTGGAAACATCGTGTCTCCCCTCTTGGGCATCATCTGCCCCCACATGCGCATTTGGGCCTCCAACATCGGCCTACGAGGCTGTCGAACAAAAATAGGTCTCATTTCTTGAAACCTCTCAAAAAATAAACAAAATATCTCTGAAGCAAAAGGAAAGTTAACCCTCCCTTGTGCATGAGCACAACATCTATCTAAGGCCATACAAAACTATCACAAAAAAATGGCAGACCACCTGACAAGTCGTGGCTACTGTACTAAAGAATCAATGTAATATAAAAACGAGAAAATAATGCATTTCCCATCACTGGTGTTGTGCGAAATGATCGAAGAGATAATACAGAGGCATTGCACATCCTGTATACCAAAAGAACCTATACGTAACTGATCTCCAGGTACCTCGAACTCAGAAGGAGATAGTACATGTGCTCCAATGTATCTCTGGGAGTAAACTAACTGACTCCCTGCTACACAACCAGGTGGCACATCTGGGAATGAGGGAAAATCCACCCCTCTCCTTGATAGTCATATTATAAAATAAATGTCCTCCTTAGTAAGTGTGTACCAGTAGTCAGGACCAACTTGAAAATCCTATCGGTGGGCATTCCACCTACCCATAGGATGTCACAAAAGCACATTATGGGCCTTTAGGCCAGAAATAGCCTCCTCATCTAATTTGAGGAGGCCTACCTACTTAAGGATCTTCTGGGTATCTGCAGTAATAGGGTGAGGGAATCCATCTCTCTCCCTCTCTCTCGCCTCCCACTACCGAATCATGTGATATTGTTATGCTTGTTGTTGCTGCTATTGCTCCTATTCTCTCTGAATCATTGCCATATTAAATAATATTTTTTTTATTAAAACATAAATGTATTTATAAATATACATACATAATTTTTTTTGAAAAAAAAAAAACATACAAGTCGGTGCTCCATAAAAATAGTCACGCATCAGTTCTGGTGCATCCTAATATTTTAGCGCACCATCCTCAGGGCCCCTAATGAAACAGACCGCACCAGATTTGGTGTCAATGTCTATTTTTCAAGCACCGTGGACTGTATATAATTCAGAATAGCGATGCGCTGACTGAAATATACACCCCAGTGCGTATAGTCATGTCAGCGCACTGACTTGATGACAATGACATAGTTTACGGTGTGGTCTTTTACCCAGTCTCACCGTTGACCCTCTCGAAATGCAAAATGCGGTGCACTGACATAAACTGGGGCAGAAAATGTATTCAACACACCGCACTGTGATTGCTGGGGTCAACGGTGCGCCTGGATATATGAGTGCACCACCTTTTTTATTTTTTTATTTTTAGTTTAAAATTATTTGGGGTGCCTTCCGGCACCGCCCTGGAAATGGTGCGGTTACTGTTAGCACAGGTAGCAGTGCTACCTATAAATTTTATAGGTAGCACCACTACCGGCGCGAGCCAAACAACTAGAACGCACGACACGACAAATATATATATATATATATATATATATATATATATATATATATATTTTAATGGTTACTTTTAAGTTTATTTCAATATCTAATCTAGTAAAAGGCTTAATTATAGAATAACTAGAAAAATACCTATACACTTCACGGTTGAGGAGGCATATTGGCTGTAAAATTTGGAAAATAAAACTTTCCCACTATTTTTTCAAAATGAAAGCTGGAGATTGGTGGCCAATGCAGACCAGAAGTGCGTGCAATGGGTGCAATGAGAGCACTGATGTCAGGGCGACTCAGAAATAAGGAAATAGCACTAGGGCTTGAGAGCTTTGGAGCACTGAGGAAAGTGAATAATGAAGTTTTCTGGTCATTTTTTTTTTTTATTAACCCTATTTTGGTGCACAAGGTTTTATAAGTGCATCGGTGTGGTTAAATTAAACCGCACCGGGCAGTATAAATTTTGGTGCATTGTTTATAACGCGTCGGGGTATTGCCCTAACCACGCACCAGGATGTTTCAGTTTCAGTGAAAAAATTTGATGATGCATCGGGGCAGCGTAATGGTAAAGCACCGGTGTGTAATAGTCGCAAAGCATCGGCCTTTTGGCCTTAATTTTTTTTTATATATATAATGCTATTCCTATGTGTGCGGTTTCTCGTGCACCAGTGTGCTTAGATAAGAATGAACTGGTTCTTTTCTATTTTGGTACGGTGTTTTATGATGCACCGGTGCTGAAGACTATTGACACCCCAGTGTGTTACAGTAATTGGACACCCCGGGTGTGTGTACTTCATGCACGCTATCCGGTGTGCCAATGTTCGGTGTGCACCGATGCATTCTATGGTATCGTGCGTACCAGTAATTGGTAGCTCAGGAGCAGTGTAAAACTGAAAAATCCAGATTTTTTGTCGTTTAATTTAACCCTTTACCAGTGCGCATTGTTTATAGGCGCACCGGTACAGTTTGCTACAAACACACTGGTCAGTTTGTGTTTTGGCGCATTTTTTATGATGCACCAATGTGGTTTCTATCTATCGCACCGTGTGGTTTCGGTGTTGGCATTGTGTTTTATAATGCACCGGCACGGACGAGTTGTGAGGCACTGGTGCTCTATTATATTATGACGCACCGGGCGTGTGTGTACGGAGTTCACGATGTTCGATGTGCCAATGATTTTGTCTGCACGGGTGCTTTATTTTTTTCAGAGAACTGGGGTGAGTTTTAACGATAAGAGCACCAATGGGAAAACATCCGCAAAACCCTCCACCTGCCAACCTCCTCTAGTAACCTCCGCTAGAAACGGATGTATGGGGTATTTTTCTTTATGGTTCCTCAAAAACATCCACTAGAGGGTATTTTCCTTGTAGTTTATTCAGCCATGTGTATATCATGTTGTAGTGAGACTGCATTTTTTCAAGGATGAATGTTCAGATCTACTTTTGTGCTTTCATGACACCCTTGCTAGGTTATCTCTTTAATGTGTAAAAGAGGCTAGATATTTACTTTTCTTCATGCATTGAGAAATAAAACTCCAAATTTATTATTTCTATCATATTTTAGTAGACACCCTCTTAAAATAATGTTGTCACTTTCTTCAGTAATTTTGCATTCGATAAGTCATGGGGTTTGGGCATTTTTAAGCCATATCTAGACTGAGAGATCTGTTTAACTTAGAAAAAGGGATTTGTTTCTGATCCCCTTCTATATGTGAGTCCCAAATTACATAAGCTAAGGGATCCCAACATTATTTCCCCCTACTATAACGCAATTTTCTGAATATAACGTTTTTATGGTCAAAATTGCTGCTTTCCTCCACATTGGGAGCATATATTGAGACATAATTTTTCTATTGTACATAAATTTGATGGCTGAATGTTTCTCTCACATATTATAAGGTGATTTATCATTGTTTGGTTCATAATTATGTTCATGTATTGCTGCATTCCCAATTTGGGATATTACAGTGGTATCAGAGCATGATATTTGGCTCAGCTTGTGAGTTCCAGCTATCAAAAGAATAAAAAGAAGAAAAGATAAAAATTATAGAGTGGATGAAACTTATCTCATTACTTTTTCAGACCTAGAAAGAACCTCTCTGAGGAGGTTAAGAAGATGAAGGAGAAGAGGTGCAATGAAACTCCTAGAGGGTTTCAAGAAGAGGAAGGACCATGCACTTCCTATTCTCATAGAGAAGAAAAAAAGAAGCATGAAGAACACTTGGATCATGAGATCTTAAGTGAATACCTTGTTGAGTATAATTCTCAACCTAAAGCCTTTAAGGAAACTCTAGCTTTCCTACAGTTCATCTAGCTGGAGGAAGAGAGGAGGCCTTGAAGCACAAGAACAATAAAAGGCAATAGGTTTCTATAATCTTTAGGGATCATCTTCAGCAAGGGCTTGAGTAAGAAGACTTGACGCATTCTTCCTAACATCTGGTGGTAGAGAGAGAAGCAATAGAGATTGCAGTGCTGCACTTCGAGGGTAAGGAAAGCACTTGGTGGTTCAACCATATGATTCATGCAAGAGTATCTTCTTTTGCAGATTTCACTTAAAGGGTAATCAAAAGGTTTGATGAAGAGAGATCAAAGGAGGAAAAGACCTCACCACCACTTGAGGAGGCTTGTACCAGCGTTGTCATAGCCTTGGAAGAACAGCACTTAACATCAACAGTTGGAGCCAATACATTAGAAGGAGGAACTCTTACAACCATACAAGGTGTTACCAAGTCCCATCAAGGTATGAATGAATTTCCACTTTCTATTATTGCAGAAAATATTTTAGAAGGTTGTGTAAATATTCCTTCACATGAACAAGGGTCAACACATACTGCTAATCTGGAGCAGTAGGATTGCACTGCACTGTGCAAACTTGAAGGGGCCAAGGAAGAGATGAACCATCATCCTCATATGCCATTATTGGGTTGCATACCACACCTGAGGTTGGGGTTTGAAAAATTGGAGGAAGGGATGAAATATGGTAGACATCTCGAGATGAGAAATATTTTCTCCTTTCTAGATGAAACTTTCTCAATGAGCATCTCACAGCTCAAAGAGAAACTTCTACTTGCAACAAATCCTAGAGTTTATTGGTTTTGGAGGGCCATTGATGAGGAGAAGGTATCGGGGAGAGATATCATTGGAGGTGCACTTCAACATATCATGGAGTGCAAGGTTCTTCAACAGTTTGGGGGGGTTTTTCCCTCATCACATTAGGATCTTGATAGATTCAAGATGGGTATGGGTATGAGGTGTTTTCTAGAAGATCTCCAAGGAGTTGCATTTCAACATCCCATGAAATGCAAGAAGAGAAATCTGATTTGGGAGAATGGTAGTCTTCATTGGAAGGGTACCAAGGTTGAGCATGATGGGAGGCACCCACATTTGGATGAATGGGTGTGGATGGAAAGCAAGAAGCTATAAAGCTACTTGCAAATATATGACACATGGTAGCAAGAGGCAAGGCTGCGTTGGATACTCTTGAGAGAGTTTGGACATCATGGGACATATCCTTTTTCCAAGGGTATGTGGGTGGAAGGAACTTGGCAAGATACTTGTATCATTGGGCTGCAAGGAGTGTGGATGCATTATGATTATATGATAATTAGGTCTTCTCCACATGATTTGTATGATGGAGGTATGAGGAGGCTGCAAATTTTTTTTTTACTTTGGATGTTCTTGGGAGAGTAAGGGCAGATTCTCTATCACACTTTGCATGATGTTACAAGAGTAGGAGATGGCAGTATCATGGTGCAAAGGGGTTACTCCTTAGCCTTGGATGATCTGGAAGTACTTCCATTTTGGGAGAAACGTCTTTTATGTAGTAACATCATGAGAGATGTCTTTGACAGTGAGCATGTCAAATAATGGCGCTATGTATCAGCAGGAGCCTATTTGCATAGGCCAACAACGCTGTCACTTTGGAGTTGGGAGTTTTGGATGGAGTGTTCCTAGGATCACTTCAAATTTGATGCACTTGTTGGACAAGGAGGAGGTGAGAATGACTGAGTAATGGCTAGAGACATCTATTACTATAATATGTTCTTCTTGACTTGGATTTCCAAGCATAAGAAGAAGGGTCTTCATGCAGCACATAGTTCACTCCTCTTCATGGGAGTATGTCAAACCACTATGGAGGACTTATTCATGGATCCATGTATCAGCTTACTTCCAGTACATGGTGATAAATTTTTTTCTGCATTTATTTATTTTCTAACACAATATTTGCATACACTTACAATTTCTATGCAGTGCAATGCTCCACAAGAGGGCAAGCTTTTCATTTGGCTCCATGGTCAATTTTGGGACAAACTATATGATGGAGACAACCATATATTATGTGGCCTTGGGAAAGCATTCTATCATTTCATGTATGTTTAGTTGATGTACTATTCATTAGTATATGTAATAACATACATAATCAACCATGTATTAAGAAACAACTTTCCATGTAATTTTCTGAAGCAGCAGTTTGGAAAAATGTGCTATAACCACTTGGGAGACTGTTAGTAATTCCCAACACCATATGAAACCTTCAATATTTCCCTAATTAATATTATAATCATGACTTCATTTGCTGATATGGTTCTTATTATTATTGAGAGCATGATTGGAGAGGCACATTGGCTGGATTTGTCCTTGGGGAAAGATATTTCCCACACTTTTTGCATTTCATGTTGCAAGGGGATCATGAGAACTGATATGGCCACTATAGCAAGACAATTGTTTTTCCATGATGTGGGCCATAGGATTGATTTGATGGCATATGGTAATGAATTTATGTCCATCACATATGGGATGGTTTGGGCCAACTTGATTCACAACATTGAAAAGGAGATCTTTGAAGATCTAGTCTTCTTCTTATCACTTGAGGGAAACTCATTTGCAGCCCAAGATGAGCAAAATCTCTACAATTATCATGAGTGGAGAGAAGGATAGCGTGGGGTAGGCTAATTTGTCTACCATGTTCATATTTTCAGCCCGCTTACTTTGCAGGAGTCAAAGGTGGAGGAGGATTTTCAGGAGTTTCCATGTTGGGAGGTGACTCATTTTGCATGGATGATAGCTTGGGGTTGGAGGATACACATGGTGAAGATGGTTCCCACTAGATTTCAGATCCCATTCCTCAAAGGGACCTCTAGACAACACTTTGTTACATTCTTGAGTATTTCACCTTTTCATGATGATAGCTCTATAGCTAACTTGCATGCTTGGGAGGAGCAATGTGGAGAATTTTTGATGAGACAACATCCTTTTCCTTGGAAGAGTTCATCATATGTAGATGCTACAGGAACAAGAGAGGAAGTTATTCAGTTCTATCCTTACAATTTCTTGAGGAAAAGCAACATTTGGGAGGGGAGGACTGTAATATTCCAAAATTAGCATGCAACTAATTGGAATATTGATTTTTTATTATGAAATCTAGGAGGCGAGTAAATGGGTAAGGAGGCCCATGCATAAGAATAAAATCCCTCATAGTGTCAAAGGGATCATCAGAATAGTTGGATTTTTCACCCTCGTGTGTGAAAAGGGGAAAATGCATGTGGACAAGGTCAAGTTTGACCAAATCAAAAGCCCTGCGATGGAGGGAGTGGATCACTTTGAAAGACAACGCAGTATGAATGGGAGAAAGATTCCTTGGTGGATGAAACTCTAATATGTGGGGCCCATGGCAAGAAGGCTCACATTTGTTTAAAAGGAGGTCAATGAAGCCATATAAGGACATCTTATGATTGATTATTTTTGGTTGCAAGAATAATTTGCATTATTTTGTTGTTTAGAAGAGTTGCAGTGCTAATACAAGGCATTCTTATTTAGGAATTCCTTCTTCCAAGAGAGGCCTCTTGAGGGATCTTGTACTACATTTCTCCACATCTAGGCATGAGGCCAAGCACCAATCTTCAGCTATAGTGTTATTCCTGTAAAGGATAGTGCTGTGTTGCAGGGTGTTGCAGTGGAGGTTTCACAACTTCACTTCCAGAGCTTGTTTCTCGGTAGAGGGAGCTTTCCTTCTCCTGGGAGGTCATCTAGGAGGATTTCTGGGCCCATTTCAGATCTTGGCACTTGGCCAAAGTATTCATCATCTTCTACAGCGTAGTCCCTTGTAGGACCTACGTCATTTTTCACAGTGTTGCAGCAACAGGGTTTAAACCCTTGATCTTGAGCTAGTTTCTTAGGGAAAGGGCCAACCCTTCTCCCGGAAAGCTAGAAGAAGGGATTCTCATTCCTCTATTGTATTATTCATCCATGTTTATATCATGTTGTAGTAAGACTATTTTATTTCAGGGCTGAATGTTCATATCTACTCTTGTGCTTTCATGACACCCTTACCGGGTTATCTCCTTAATGTGTAAAAGAGGCTACATCTCTATTTTTCTTCATGCATTGAGAAATAAAACTCCAAATATATTATTTCTATCATGTTTCAGCATATACCCTCTTAAAATCACATTTTCACTTTCTTCGGTAATTCTTCATTCCATAAGTCATGGGGTTTGGTCATTTTTAAGCCGTATCGGGACCGGGAGATTTGTTTAACTTAGCAAAAATGATTTTTTTCCAATCAAATTCTAGATGTGAGTCCCAAATTACATAATTTAAGGGATCCAAACATTATTTCCCCCTATTATAACGTAATTTTCTGAATATAACGTTTTTATGGTCAAACTTGGTGCTTTCCCCCACATTGGGAGCATATAGTGGGACATAATTTTGCTGATGTACATACATTTGATGGCTGAATGTTTCTCTCACATATTATAAGGTGATTTATCATTTTTTGGTTCAGAATTATGTTCATGTATTGCTGCATTCCCATTTTAGGATATTACACTTTGCCAAGATTCTTTTCCCTGTCTTTGACCTTTGAAACTTCTTGCATTGACACCTTGTTTTCAGCACCGTTCAAGACCAATGTCAACTGCTACAACTTATTTTCATTTTATTTCAAAGACAACCTTCTTTCAAACTGAAACAACTCATTACATACTTCAACATTTGTTTGAAAATGATTATGTAAAAAATATCTTTGTTTAATCATCATCAATGTCAAGTTTTTGCTCGCATTGACTAGCCTCTTCATTTTCCCTGCATTAACTAAATAAGTGTCTATTTTTTTACGATGAGCTCTCACGATATACTTGTTACCATCTTTGAATAAGTGGTATTTGTTCTGATGGCGATGGAAGATTTCTTTCCTGTCATACAAGTAAGGACTGCCCAACATCATACATGTTATATCAAGAGGAAGAGCATCGAATTCAACTATTTTAATGAAATGTGTAGTTATTGCAAAGCACAACATGCACTTCTTTGAAACCTGTAAATTTGCATCCTTACAAATCCAACCAAGTGGATATGGTTTTGGATGTGGAATGGTCTCAAGATTAAGTTTCTTGACCAAGTATTTAGAGATTAAATTTTCTTGTTACCCACTGTCAAACAATGTGTCAACCTTGGTATGTTTGGAAATGACCCTCAAATGAAACAATTCAATTATCTCTTTTTCATTTGGAGATTCTATGTGACAGTTAGATATACTAGAACTGGGTTTAGTTTCAATCTCTCCCCCCTTCACGTTCTTTAGTCCCATAGCTATGAATTTTGTTTCATCTCCTCAATTTGACCCTAGGTCTTGTTCAGCTATTGCAACACTTTTCCCTTTCTCCTTGGCTTTCTCGTTGGTTGTAAAACTTTCTAGTTTCAACTATGGATGAAATTTCCTACAATAGTCTTCATCATGGCTAGTTTTAGTATAGTATTTGCAAAAGAATTTCCCCTTCTCTTTTCTGATATTTTCTTTTCTCTTTTTCTTCCAATTACCTTTAAACACATTGTCCCCATTCTCATCTAATTTTTTCCCCCTTACCTCTAAATATGTGGCTTGTACATAGACTTCATCTAGGCTTGTATGGTTAAGCATGAGGAAATTATGTCTTAGGTAGGTATATAAGCCTCCTATATACTTTCACAAAGTGTCCTGGCTCTGCCAATCTACTCGTAATAAAAGAGATCTTCTCCTAAATTCTTGAGTATACACTTGTACGTTTTGTCCTTTCAATTTTTAAAATTTTTCCAGTTCATTATGGATTTCTGCATATGAGCTAATGGATAAAACTATTGCTTTATTGCAGTAATGAAATCAGTCCATGTAAGAATAATCTTACCATGATTTTTGATCTCCTCCTTTGTCATGGCCTCCCACTAAACAAGTGCTTCACCTTCCGTTCTCAATGTAGCTAGTTGGATTTTGGTATCATCATCATGAAAATTTTGGATTCTCAAATAGACTTCCAATTGTTTAATCCAAGTATCAAGATTTTCTGCATTGACTTCACCATTAAACATTGGAAATTCAAACTTAAGATCAAGTTTTAGAAAAGTAATTTTACCACTATTCTTTGACTTGTATGGCTGATGTATTGAAGATGAAGTAGAGGATGATGAGGATGAAGATGAGGGTAAGGATGGTGAATTTCCATTTCCTACATTTCCTCCATTGCCCTTCTTTGATTTATATTCATCATTCTGGCCTCTTGATGATCCATGTCCTTCATTGTGATGTTTGGACCTTTCTTCTTCTAGTTTCTCATTCATTTTTGATAAATGATTCTAACCATTTCAGTCAAGTCAAGAAATGCTTTTCTATACACTCTTTCTTCTTCTTTCAGATCCATCTCTTCATTGATTTCTCCTTCTCCTGGAGGCATGATTGATGTTTCTTCTGCTGCTTTTGGAGGTGAGATAGGTGTTGGAGAATGTGGCAATATTGCCCTCCTTTGTTGTGGCTCACTTTGAGAACCCCTTGGTTCCATCAATTTTCCTTCTCCTCTATTAAGCTTAAGCCTAGTAAGCATGAAAACACTTTCAAATAGTTAACAAATGTTTGCACACAAAAACACCAGAGATTAACCTCTAGCTCCGACACAAACTTGATCTGAAACGACTGTATTAGTTTTGCTCTGCGAAGTGTCCTTTCAGTAATATAAATATGTACAATTTGTATCCATTTGTTTGCTTAAGGTATGAGTGTTTTAACCATGAAACATAGATGAACTAGTGAACTTTAAACATGAAAATAAGCCTTAAAAACATTGTACAATAGTGTATAATAGAGAAAAACAATTACACATAAATTTTACACATTAGGCATGATGAAGCAGTTCACCCCTCCTGGGCTACATCTGCTGGTCCAGCTCCCAATGGCATGTCCCTCTTTGTCATTATGCTCAAAATTTTAAATTAAATGTGTCTACAGGCCTCTAAAGGTTGTTTTATTTGCACCAATGGCTCCAAAATTCTCAAATTATTCTAGATAGACTCTTGTTTGACCAAAATTGGTCGAAAATTGACCTCTCAATGAATTTTTCCCAATGAAAGATATAAAAGCTCGACTAAAAGTGAAAACAAACATTTAACTAGATTTAAATTGATGAAATGCCTTAAAGCTAGGGGCGCTCTCAAAATCTCGCCAGTTGAAAACCATTTGAATTAAAGTGAAATGGCCAGACAGAGTGGTCACAAGCCGACCCTCCACCTTTAACTACATAGTTTAATAGTTTGAATTAACTCCACCTTCGTAGTGGAACGTGGAGCTCACATTTTTGCAAACTATTTCATTTAACTGTCACCTAAATGCCATGTTCACCACGCATGTTAAGGATTTGATCCCACCAGATTTTATGTTTGAGGCAACCATCAGGTTAATGTTTTAATGTCATCTCGTGACATGTGACTGCATTCCTGAAACCACCAGGATAAGCACTCTAGAAACCGTCGCAAAAAACTTACACAAGCTGTGACTTATGAACACTCCCACTGACCACTGGGGTTAATGTTTATTGTAGCCAATTATTCATAACTTTTGATGCTGCGGTTGTAATATCACATTTCATGTGAATGCTCCTTGGGGATGCCAACAGGTTGGGACCACTGGCAGTCCCCTCCCCCAACACTAAACCTTTAACACCATAAATTAATGTGGAGACCTATGTAGGTAAGCAACATGCGATAGGAAAACTGATCAAAGACTTTGTGGGCACTATGGAGGTCACGGGGTCGAACCCCCCGAACTCCACCAAAAAATTTACCATTGCATCCTGAGGACATGTGGCAGCCTCCGAGCATGCCACATGTCGCTCATCCAACGATCAATTTCCTAAAACATCAACGGTCCAAAACCATCTCATACCAAAAACAATCAATGACCATCAACATGCCATGTGGTGTAATCTTATTGGTCAGAGAAAAATGAAATATTACTCAAAATGTACCTGCTGACTATACCTGCATGTTGATTAGGCATCTAGTCACAAATTTTTTGTTGTTTGGGAAAATGAATAGAATGTGATATCTTCCTCATATGAAATCGGTTTTTCGAACCGTTCGCAGCATTGAAATCGCAACAATGAGACCTTTTTGGTCCCTCGGGTTTGGTCCTATTTTGAGCACTTCCATTCTTTAGCATAACACAAGATCTCATGATCACGCCTCCCCACTAGGAAGTTTTTGGACCCCAAAAGCTCTTTGGATTACTGAACATGAAGATAAGGAGACTGTGTCCCCACTCTTCTAATATTTATCCATTGAAATTTCCCTAATTTCATTAATTGGAGCTTTTCATGAAATGGTAAAATTTTCATTGATTCCCTCGACCAACCATTACTGTCTTTGACATTGCCATGTTGCACATTTTGTGAAATTAAAGAATAGAAACCTAACCTTGTAGTAAAAATCTTGTTTCCACATTGGTCTATAATCAAAGGAAACTTTGAATTTTTCTCACCTTGCATTCTGTCCTTATGGCGATTTTTTGTTGAATTTTCTTTGATCTTGTGTCGATTCTTGAACAATTTTCTTCGCTTTTGTACGATGCCATTTAGAAACCAACAATGAAAATTTCTCAATCATGTGCCTTCTTTGACAAATTTCTTTTCCCTTTCTTTGAGCTTTGCAACTTCTTGCACTAACACCTTGTTTTCAGCACTGTTCAACACCAATGTCGACAGTTGCAATTGCTTGTCATCTTCTTTCAAAGACAACATGCTTTCAAACTGAAACAACTCATTACATACATCAGTATTTGTTTGAAAAGGATTATGCAAAACATCACTTAGTTTAATCATCATCAATGTCAATTTTTGGCTTGCATTGACTAGCATATTCATTTTCCCTGCATTAACTAAAGAAGTGTCTAGTTTTTTATGATGAGCTCTCACAATATACTCATTTCCATCTTTGAATAGATGGTATTTTTTCTCATGGTGTTTGAATATTTCTTTCCTGTCATAAAAGTAAGGAATTCACAACACCATACCTATTATATCAAGAGGAACAACATATAATTCAACTGTGTCAATGAAATGTGAAGTTATTGCAAAGCACAACATGCACTTCTTTGAAACTTGTAAATTTTGCATCCTTACAAATCCAACCAAGTGGATATGGTTTTGGATGTGGAATGGTCTCAAGATTAAGTTTTTTGGCCAAGTCTTCAGAGATTAAATTTTCTTGTGACCCATTGTTAAAGAATGTGTCAACCTTGGTATGTTTGGAAATGACCCTCGCATGAAATAGTTCAATTCTCTCTTCTTCATTTGGAGCTTCTATGTGACAGTGAGATATACTAGAACTAGGTTTAGTTTCAATATCTTTCCCCTTCACGTTATTTAGTCCCATAGCTATGATTTTTGTTTCATCTCCTGAATCTGACTCTAGGTCCTGTTCATCTATTGCAACAATTTTTCCTTTCTCCTTGGCTTTCTCTTGGCTTTAAAACTTTCTGGTTTCAACTCTGGATGAAGTTTCCAATAAGATTCTTGGTTGGAGAGAAGTTTTTGAGGGAGAGAAGAGACTATGCGAAGACTGTTTACAAGGGGTTTCAGTTCTCTGCATTGGTTGACTCGGTGATCGTTGAGACCACATAGGCTGCATGTTATCCTAGGCTTGGCTGAGGTTACACTTTTTTGGTGTGTTGTCTTATCTTGCTTGATACAACATTGCAAGGGTGGGGACATTGACTTGAAGATGTACTTTTTATGCCATTTCCGGAGTTCATTGTGTCTCTTCTCTATGGAATTAATCATGTTGATGGTAGGATGAATTTGCGAGGCATAAGTATAATGTCGCTCATAATGATTACCCTGACATATCATGCAAAATTTCCTTGCTATGAAGGTTTAGTCGAGTTTAGTTTGAGGTTTGATGGGGAACCAGTGCTGAAAGGCTACTAAATTAGGGCAATGGAGGACCGCATGGTCTGTCTTTTTGTATAACATACATGTTGGTCATCCTTGCAAAGTGCGGTTGAGTGTAACTAGGGGTTCCGTGGTGGGCTGTTATTCGGTTGTCAAGAACATGATGGATGCGGTCATATCATCTTCTTGGGTCATGGAGCTTCCTGTGGACTTAGCATCCATGTTGTCTTCTTGGGAAAGGTGGATTATGGTTGAGTGGAGGCTAGCAACGGATAGCCAGAAGTGAGATATGTAGTGACAGTTCTCCAAAAGGTGATTTTTGACGCATAACTGGCAAGTAAATTGTGCTGCCCATAGTCCCATGTACTGCACCTTTTCGATTGGATACCACCTGTGGATGAGCTCCAGGGTTGTGCATTCCTCAAGGTAGTTCCCATGTTCATCGTATAGCGTGCAACATATCATGGGCATGAATATGGGACTCTCTACAATCCTATGTTCCTCTTGTAAGTATAGGATGGCACGAGGTTCATCACCGATAGATCGATGGAGGAATCCTCTTGATAGGATCGCTCGATTGCACGTAAGGCATCCCTATATCACGGTATCTCTCGAAAATGGTGGGTATAGTGCCCATAGTTGCCATAGAGATCGCATGCGTAATTTTTATGCAGTGCTTTGCCTTTACCTTTGGTGGTAGGTTCCTTTTTACGGGAACGTTGCATCGTGATGTCTGTTTTGGAGTCAAGGAGTGGTTTTAATTCATTCACCTCTAGACATATATGGGTAGGATGGCCTATAATGTCGCATATGGCACAGACTAGTGATTCCCTTTGAATGGTCGGGGTCACCATATTCTTTCCTCTATTTGTGGTTTTCTTGGCCATGATCACTGGTTTCGAAATGGGCACTTCCTTTGTGGGGGTGGTCTCGACTGTTTCTTGGGTAGGTGGGGGCTCCTCAGGACTGAGGGGCTTTAACCCTATGGCAGTAATGTTGGTGGCTCCTATTCCAAAAGGAGGAATGATGTACCAAATTGGGAATGCCAACAATATTTTGGGTAATACCAATATTGCCAAAAAATTCTGGGAGATGAAGCCAGCTAGGGGGTAGAGGAAAGGGGTTTGGGAGGCGATGTAGGCTAGAGAGGCTGTCGTGGCCAATGTCTTGGTATCATTACTACTTGATTCCATGTTCTCATTAGACTCAGTGCTTGATGTGGAAATCATGCATACCGGAGCCCCTGTGACATCGGGTGATGCCTCAAGGATAATGGGAGGATCTCCTAGGAATGACCATAGAACGGATGACGGTTTGAATTGGTCAGGGCCATATTCGTGGTACCGTGAAAGACCATCCGAGGTTGTAATTACATAGGGTAGAATTACATCTATGTTGTTTAGGGGATACTTCTCACTGTGTGTCAGCTGGTCTACAGTAATGATGCGGTCATTGTGGGGGAACATCATAATGCGGAAGACGAAGGAGGCTATGGAGGACATGGCGTACATATAACTTCGCCCAAGGAGTATATTTTAATCCATGTGAGCATCCAAGACTTCAATGTCTATGTTGACTGTCTTTCTGGCTAAATAGACTGGGACATTTTGGTAGAGGCCGACAGGGGTTGAGGGACGACTGTCGTATGCTCCAAGCGTTATGACTGAGGGTTTTAGTTTCGGAGAACCTAACTTCTACCAAACATTTTTTGACATGATGCATGTCGATGCACCCTCGTTTATGACACATCGGTGAATAGTGATATTATGGACCAACACTAGTATTTCGAAGACAACCATAGAAGGAATCCTAGGGGTGGCTTTGTATCAGTAGGGACAATAGTTCCTAATGTGAAAAGTAGGGCTTTCTGCTACTTTGGGCATGACTTCAGTACTTCCAAAGCTAACATAGCAGCAGGAGATTGAGCTAAATCGTCCATGATACTATAATTATGGGCCACTTTGGAGTAGTTACCTGCTCGCCTATTAAGTCCCTTTGTCATATTTGGCAATGTTTATATAGGCATATTTGAAATGGTCAAAGGTGCAATCAACACACTAGTACTAGCCCCTGATGTGGTGGTGTCTGGTGGGGTCTCATAGATGCGAATCCGTGTTTGGAAAAACATCTCTTCCCTAGTCATGTAGATTTCATGGCTGTGTTTCCCGAAATCACTTGTGCTTTGTTGTTGAGTGCTTACCGTCCCTTGGTTTTGGAATGGTTCTTGCATCACAGCGGGTTTCTAGGAAGATCCTCCTTGTCCTCGGTTAATCTAAAGATTTTTTAGCTTAGGGAGATCAGGACAGTGGTGAGTATAGTGCTCGTACTCACCACATATTTAACAAGAATGGTTTGTTCATAGAGGTGGCCTTTTGCCTTACTGTTGGGCATTTCTAGGCCCTTGGTTCTGATTCCGGTAAGAGTTGCCTCTGACTTGGGATCGCGGTGGGTGCTGTTGGTTGTTTCCCCCCTGTCCAGGGTTCCATTTTGGCTTGTTTTTTTATTTTTTCTTTACCACGTTAGGAGGGTAGTTCTCTTGATTATTCTGGTGTGGTTGGTTTTGAGATAGCTGCACAAAGTTCACTTTCATGTTGGTTTGCATGGGTGGGTCGTGTGCTAGGGACTGAGCATAACGTTGTCCTATGTTTGCTCCTAGCCGTTGGAGGGGGGTTCTTCCATCAGTGTTTCGTTCTACGTACTGGGTCCCCTCAGCCAGAGGATAAGGTCCTCCTTGGTGATACGCTTGTGCCCTATTAGTCAAATTTTTTTAAGGCATATTATGACCTTGAAATCTAGGTTGAGACATGTTCTATGTAGAACTATATGCGTAACCACGGTTTTGACCACTGCTACCTAGGTAACCTTGGGTCATTGGCCCAATTAGTCCGTCTACAAAGTTCGACATGCCTAGGAATTATTGATAAGTTTGAAGGCATGGGGAATTAGTAAGGATGCTGTAAATGTATCCTGACTGTGTATAAATCAGTTCAAGCTTCTAGGCTTTACTGATTGCATCCTCTTCAGATGTGGGGTTTTGCTGCACCACATCCTTTGAAATCTCTGTTGTCAGAGTTTTCAAGGATAAATCATGGGAGGACCCAATCATCGAGTTTAGCTTTACATAAACTGCGACACCACCTCCATTCATGGAGATGGTCTGAGATATGGATGGTGGGGGTTTGTCTAAAATGAGTCAGTAATTCCATTCCCGAATCAGGGTGAATGGGTAACTGAAAATATGTGAGGAACACAGTAGCGAGGGTGTTAAAGGTTCCATGTGAAGTAGGAGGTTTCTACACATACCACTTCGTGGCTACTCCCGTAAGAGTGCATTGAAATAGCCTTAATCGAATAGTGCCATCGATGATATATTCGATGAGAACCACAGGTGAAAGGTCATTACATGATTACCTCGGTCTTCTGCTTGCTTGCCTTCAAATTTTGGTATATTCGAAGGGAGCTTCGTGGGCATGGGAGGCCATGACGGATCATGTGTGATGGGGTCATTTTTTAGCTTGGTTAAATCGGGTAGATTCGACGAAGCTAAGAAAGGTTACTAGGATATTGACGCCATTGCGACGTGTGAAGACACAAAGTTCTGGTTAGAACTAGGGTTATTCTATGACGTACCCTGATGTGTGTTCAGCTAGCTTCCCGAATGGGATGCACTCATGTGCCCCCCAGGGGTCAAGGGGGGAGAAGTGTGTGGTGTGGTGTTGGGGGATTGGCTAGCATTCCCAACTATGGTTTCTCCAATAAAGGACGAACCAATGATTGTGGCATTGTTCCATCTTTGATGCTTGAATGACGAAAAACCTAGAACCCCTCCCTGTAATGGGGGTAGGTCCAAAAGACACCTGGATTGACGAGGTTCTGTTGGGACCGTTCGAGTGTTGACCAGGTTAGGTTTTGGAAAAATTTTAGAGGATATAGTCTATGATTAAAGAAACATTATGGCCACATACATAAAACAAAGAGAAAATAAAATTAATTTTCCTCGTTAAATTAATCTATGTGGTCACTCAAGCAAAAAAAATGGTTTTTGTTTGTTTACACATGATACTCAATATTTTAGAAGTCCTATGTGTCCTCACACACTCAAAAGTAACCGGGCCTTGAGAATATTTCTTGCGAGTGTTGGCACAATGTCTCGTAAGAGCTGGCAACGCCCCCAGTCAACCAAAGATGTTGAATGTGGAGCCTGATTATCTTGTTTATTTTGTATCACAATGTTGGACCCCTGTAGATTAATGGGGGCGGCAACGCCTCCCATAATTGAACACTGCCTAGGGGATTTGGGGGGGCAGCTGTGACTTTATGGAGCCCCCCCATGGTGGGGGGTTTTTGGGGCAGTGCCCCCAAAGCTCAAAATAGATGTAAAATTACCTTGTAAAAGTATAGTAATTTCTAGTCAATCTGGGTCGTTCATTAGGCGGATGATATAACAGTATAAGTTATGTTTATTTTAGGGTTTTTTGATCTAGAAGGAAACCCCTTATTTCGTATGAGTGTATTGTATTGTGGCTATGTATTGTATGTGTATTCTCAGAGCGAGAAAAAGATAGGGAGACTGTGACAGAGAACAACGGATATTACAGCAGAACTATTGTAGGTTTTCTCTTCATTTTGCTAGATAATAGAAACAAAGGACTGGCTGTTCGGGGTGGATGTAGCCTAAAATGGGTGAACCATGTATATCTGTGTCTCTCTAGTTTTATGTGTTTTGTGTGCTTTTGTTTCCACATATATTTTATTTTTTCCATTGCTCCATAATATATAATTTTATAACAACTGGTATCAGAGTTGAACGTCTATTTGGCTGATAATATCATAGGAAAGAAGGGTTCCTCATTCGAGTGGGACCAATGGAAAAATATGGTAAGTTTAGGGTCGAGAAATTTAATGACCAAAACTTCTCGTTGTGGAAGATGCAGGTGGAATATTATTTGTATCATAAAGATTTGTGCCTACCATTGAGCAGAAAAACAAAGAAGCTGACGACTAAAAATAGAGGGTTTGATTAAGGCATTGGAAAAACTATAAAAAAATCCCTCGGCCTCAAACAAGGTATTTCTTATGAAACATTTATTTAATATGAAGATGTCAGAAGGTGGATCTATTGCAGACCATTTAAATGATTTTAATACAGTTACCAGTCAGTTAAGTTCTATAGGGGTAAACTTTGATGATGAAGTTAGGGCTCTTTTATTTTTGTGCTCATTGCCAGAAATCTGGAATGGTTAAGTTATTTCCATTAGTAACTCTGTCTCTGTATCTAGTACTTTAAAATTTGATGATGTTTTCGGTGCTATCCTTAGCAAGGAAATGTGACGGAAAAGCTCCAGTGAGACATCGGGTAATGCTTTGAGTGCGAAGTCTAGGGGAAGTAAAATGGAAAGAGGAAAGAGCTAAGGATATCATATTAAATAAAGGAAAGGTAGATCCAAGTCCAGATCGGGGATAGTGTACTGGAAATGTGGAAAGAAAGGACACCTGAAGAAATACTATAGATCTCTGAAGGGAAAAGAAGGAGACACAAATCAAGAAAAAAATCATGAAGCAAATGTGACAAGTGATGTGTTACAAGATTCTTTGATTATTTGTTTCAAAAATGTTACTGAATCTTGGGTGGTACATTCAGGGGCCTGATTCCATGCCACACCTGATAAGAAATATTTTCATGACTATGTTCAAGGAGATTTTGGACAAGTCCGTTTGGGTGATGATAAACCCTGTAAAATTGTTGGAATGGGTAAAGTTCTTGTAAAACAGCAGAATTGAAACCAATGGATATTAAATGAGGTAAGGAATGTTCCAGATCTGAAGAAAAATATGATTTCAACAGGGCAGTTAGGCGGTCAAGGTTGTGTGACAACTTTCATAGATAAAACTTGGAAGGTCACCAAAGGAGCCCTAGTAATAGCAAAAGGCGAAAAGGTTGGTACATTGTATTTATGAGATGGTATTTCTAGCTTTGTTAATGATTTAAATTCCAAAGGAGCATATGCAACATTATGGCATCATAAGCTCAGACACATGAGTGAGAAGGGGATGAATATTCTTCACTCAAGAAATTTGTTGCCAGGTTTGAAGAATGTTGATTTGGATTTCTGTGAGACTTGTATTTATGGAAAACAGAATAGAGTTAGATTTCTCAGATTTGGGAAAGAAAATAAGAGTGAAAAAATAGATATTGTGCATATGGATGTATGGGCACCTACTCAGGTATCATCTCTAGGTGGCTCTCATTATTATGTTACTTTTATTGATGATGAAACTAGAAAAAATTAGATTTATTGTACTCATAATAAATCTGATGTATTTGATACTTTCAAGAAATGGAAAGATTTGGTTGAGATTGAGACAGGAAAGAAGTTGACGTGTCTCAGATCAGATAATGGAGGTGAATATTTCAGCAAAGAGTTTGATAGGTACTATTTAGAGCATGGAATTTGCAGAGAGAAGATAGTTCCAAGAACACCACAAGAAAATGGTGTGTCAGAAAAGATGAATAGAACAATCATGGAGCATGCAAGGTGCATGAGATTGCATGCAGGATTTCCTTTACAATTTTGGGCAGATGTTGTAGATACTTTTTTTTATCTAATAAACATAGGGCCTTCAATTTCCTTTAATGGTGGTATCCCAGAGGAAGCATGGACATGCAAAAAGGTAAAATACTCCTTTTTAAATCATTTTGGCTATGAGGCCTTTGTCCATATTAATAAAGAAAATAGAACAAAGCTTGAAGAAAAATCAAAGAAATGTACCCTTATTGGATATGGTGTTAATGATTTTGGCTATCGCTTATATGATTATGAAAATCAAAAAATCATTAGGAGTAGAGATGTAATATTCAATGAAAAGGTCTTGTATAAGAATCAGTTGCAGGAAAAGAAATAGGAAAAAGTAAACAAGGAATACACAGTTCTTAATGAGATCACTAAAAAAGTAAAGGTGCCTGAAAATAATAATAATCAACAGCTGCAACAACAACAACCGCCAGAGCAGCAACAGGCACCTCAAACACCTGAAAGTGGTGTCAGAAGATCTACTGGGATAAGTAGACCCCCTGAACGATAATCTCCTTCATTATATTTTTATTGTTGACTAATTTTACTGAACCCGAATGTTATGAAGAAGCAATGCAGGTTGAAACCAGGAAGAAGTTGGAGTTGGGTATGGAAGAAGATATGGACTCCTTAATACATAACAAAACTTGGGACTTAGTCAGGTTGCATGCAGGTAAAAGAACATTGTAGAATAAATGGGTTTACAAGCTGAAGGAAGAAGATGGAGGAAAACAGAGGTACAAAGCTAGACTTTTGGTGAAGGGGTTTGCACAGAAGAAAGGTATTGATTTTGATGAAATATTTTCTCTTGTTGTTAAGATGACTTCATCAGAACTATTTTAAGTCTTATAGCAGTGGAAGATTTACATCTTGAATAGTTAGATGTAAAGACAATATTTCTCCATGGAGATTTGGAGGAAGAGATATATATGGAGCAAACAGAAGGATATGAGGTCAAAGGGAAAGAAAAATTAGTGTGTAGGTTAAAGAAGAGCTTGTATGGCTTAAAACAAGTTCCAAGGTAGTGGTATGTAAAATTTCATAGGTTTATGTCTGAACAAGGTTATACTAGATGTCACTCTGATCATTGTGTTTATCTGAAAAATAAAAATTATGGAAGCTATATTATATTGTTATTGTATGTAGATGACTTGTTTGTTGCAGGGTGTAACATGCAGGAAATAAATGTGGTCAAAAGAAAATTGGCAAATTCATTTGCAATGAGGGATTTGGGAGCTGCAAAACAAATCCTTCGTATGAGAAGAACTAGAGACAGGAAAAATCGCAAATTAAGACTATCTTAGAATGAGTACATACAAAAGGTGTTGAAAATATTTAATATGGGGAATGAAAACCAAGTCAGTACACCTTTTTCTAGCCATTTCAAACTGAGTAAGGAGATGTGCCCCAAGACCCAAGAAGAAATGGACTATATGTCTAAAGTTTCATATGCATCAGCAGTTGGAAGCTTAATGTATGCAATGGTCTGCACAAGGCCTGATATTGCATATGCAGTGGGAGTTGTAAGAAGGTACATGAAGAATCTAGGAAAAGAACATTGGATGGAAGTGAAATTGATTCTCAGATATTTGAGAGGTACCACAAATTAAGCATTATGCTTTGGTTGTTCAAACATTGCTTTATAAAGATATGTTGATGTAGATATGGCAGGTGACAAAAATAACAGGAGGAGCACTACAAGATATGTATTTACTATAGGTGGAACATCTGTTAGTTGGGTTTCAAAAATACAAAGTTTTGTTGCACTTTCAACGACAAAAGAAGAGTATGTTTCTCCTACAGAGGTTAGTAAAGAAATGATTTGGTTACAAAGGTTTATGGATGAATTGGGTAAGAAGCATGATA
Organism: Pinus albicaulis; assembly: GCA_034641835.2. NCBI lineage: Eukaryota > Viridiplantae > Streptophyta > Pinopsida > Pinales > Pinaceae > Pinus > Pinus albicaulis. Next base: position 1,053,544,460 of record CM076582.1, read on the forward strand.
TGGGCACATTATACAGTGATAGCCAAAGTGCCATTCATCTTGCAAAGAACTCAACATTTCATTCTAGGACTAAACACATTCATGTCAAGTACCATTTCATACGGTCAGTGTTGGAAGATGGATAGTTGAAGCTGGAAAAGATACACACTAGCTAGAATCCTACAGATATGCTAACAAAAGTTGTAACCAGGGTGAAACTGAGAATATTCTCATTTTCAATTGGTCTTCAAGGATGATTATGAAGATGACAAACAACCAGGTCCAAAAAGGAGTCATTGTCCAGAAAATGAAGAATCGGTGGAGTTGCTACAATCAGTCTCCAAGTGGGAGATTGTTGGGTGTGGAGCCTGATTATCTTGTTTATTTTGTATCACAACATTGGACCCCTGTACCTTAATGGGGGCGACAACACCACTCGCAATTAAACAGTGCTTGGGGGGTCCAGGGGGGGTGACTGCGACTTTATGGAGCCCCCCCTAGCGGAGGGTTTCGGGGGCAACATCCCCAATTCTAAAAACAGATGTAAAATTGCCTTGTAAAAGTATAGTAATTTCTAGTCAATATAGACCATTCATTAGGTAGATGATCTGAAAGTAGAATTTATGTTTAGTTTAGGGTTTTTTTCCCTAAAAGGAAAACACTTGCGTTGTATGAGGGTATTGTATTGTGGCTGTGTATTGTATGTGTATTCTCAGAGTGAGAAACGGATAGGGATATTGTGAGAGAAAACAGACGATATTACAACAGATATGATGTAGGTTGTGTCTCTTCATTTTCCTGGATAATAGAAAGGAAGGATTGGTTGTTCAGGGTGGATGTAGCCCAAACTGGGTGAACCACGTATATCTGTGTCTCTCTAGCTTTGTGTGTTTTGTGTGCTTGTGTTTCCACATATATTTTATTTGTTGCATTGCTTCATAATATATAATTTTCTAACAAGAGAGAATCCACCAAGGTAAGGGTAGAGGGTCTGGCACTTGCCTGCACTGTCAGCTATAGGGTAAAGTATGCCCTATTTTTTGACCACTAAGAACCATCATCCCACGTGAGTGTTTCAGTCTTGGGTTTCTTGGTAGCCATATAACAATACCTAGTATTAGCTGAGTCAGGTATCCCCAACTGATATTGCATGCACTGCGCCTAAGCCTAACCCCCTCTAAATCAGGTCTCAGCCGCACTCGGGTTTCTTTGGCGTGGGCTGATAGGTATATTTGAAGCTCCCTAAATACAAAAATTCTATGTTTAAATATGAAGTATGATCAAGGCGGCTTATTGGATTCCTAACCCCTTGATCCTAACTTAAAATATAAACTCTTTTGTGGCCCCTGTGGGGAGAATTTAGTGAGTTTGGTTAAGTTAGTTTTTAGGTGTCTTCCTTTGCTTAGTGGGTGAGTGTGTGTGAGTGTAAGGTCAACAAGCTCATAGTTTCCTTTACAAAAAATTCCCTAATTAAACTATGTTATATTGTTCCTAGCTCAAATGGAAAACATGTGCGGATAATGGGCCGCTTTCAAATTTTCCTAGTTAATCTATGTGAATAACTAAAGGGAGATGGAAAAATGTGAATATAGATCATTCATATGCCTACCTAGGATCACCGAAGGGTGCAAAGGTAATGGAGATTACTTGCTCTAATCGACAATTCGATCCTAGTCCCACAATTCCTAAAGAAAAAATTGAACTAAACTAAACAACTTCTACACTAGAAAGAATAAAACTATCTATGCATGTGTGGCCTTGGGCCACTTACTTGGACTAGTTATCTAAGTGTGAATGCTAGAATTTGAAAAACATAATTCGTTCGAAATGAAATTGTTAATTTTCCCCCTACTTAAACTATGTGAAGTTTTTTTCAAAAACCAACTTGAAGAAAAACAAACTCTAAGCTTGCAGAAGGCAGTTAAAAGTGATTTCTCACAAGATATGGGGTATCAACAGAAGTGTTGGTATATGCATTAGGGGCTGCCCAACACCTTTAAAATAGAAAAATGTAGAATCTTTGGAGAAAAATCTCATTCTGTAAATTGCGCAAAAATCTTTGACAGGTGCACTTTCTTGAGCATAGGTCAGCCCTGAACGCGCTTCCTATGTGTCTATGAGGAAAAAATGTGCGCAAAGTACTGTAAGTAAAAAATATTATGAGCTTCTCTTCTTCAGTCTGTCACTCAAAGTGAATCTAGGGACTGCAAGATGGATGAAAGGACCATCAACTCCACTCTCCAACATAGAAAAATGTCTCCTGCAAGATATGGCACAACCACATAAACTTGTAAAAAGTTAGTGGAGTCACCAATCCTGTTGTGGTGGATTTGATGCACAAGTGTACGAAATCACACCAATTTAATGGGTGTAGTATACCCCTATAAACTATTGGTAACATGAATAAAGTGGTGGAGCTCAAAAGCATACAATCTAGAAGAAAAAAGTATGCAAACGTATGCTCAGATTAAAATAAAACTAAAACAAAAATATACATAAGCTATTGAAGAGAGTCAAAACAATAATAATTCAAATGATGGATCAAGGCCTCTTCTTATTAAACATTTGATATGCATAAGAAATTCTACCCACTTGCCAAAGGGCTCTTAGACAATGGTTCTAGGTCCCGATGCAAGGATGTTGTTTTCCAAGCTCTACCTTTGGTGTAATATCCCTCTCTCTCCATTGTGATGGACTAAGATTTTTGGGTGGCCAACAATTGAGTCCCCTCTATCTCCAGCTTTGGGTCACACACTGCTGGTATTTTTTGAAATTCTGGCCTGCATAACAATGTGATCACCCATTCTTCATCTCTTGGTGGCTTTATATAGGGGATTTCAAATCCTCCTTACCTCCCTTGGTACATGGTGGATCATGACCCAAGGGAGAGGTATTATTCCATTGTGTGCTCCAAATATTCCTTTGTGTGCTCACATAGTGCCTAAGGAGGCGTTGGGGGGCTGTCCTTAGGCTGCTTCTTTGTGTGGTCTCGGAAACTATCCTTTTCTTTGTGTGGTCTCAGAAAGCGACCTTTTTCCACTTTCAGGAATGCATGCTTATCGGGCAAAAAGGCGTGCAAAAGGTGCTCTTCCTGAAGGATAAAGCGCACAGTCATCATTTTAAGACTAGTTCAAATTTGATTTTCTTAAAACCTTAGAGATTTTAAATACTTTATTGATGTCATAATGTCTTCTTGCCCTGTAAATCCTTTGGATTGACATTAATTAATGTCATCTTTTGCTGTACGATTTTCCAGTGTTAACAATATGGAGAGAGAGAGAGAAAGAGAGAAGGGGTAGATTGAGAGAGAGTGAGGGAGAGATAAGAGAAGGAGGGAAGAGAGATAAAATGATAAGGGAGAGAGAGGGAGGCACATATATGGATGGGGAGAGAGAGGATAGAGAAATAGAGAGGAATGGAGGTAGTGATACATGGAGGGTGGAGAGACAGAGAAAGAGAAAGGGAGAGAGTGATAGGGAGGGGGAGAGAGGGAGATAAAGGAAGGATGAGAGAGATAAAGAATGATGGAGGAAGAAATATATAGGGGTATGTGAGAAAGGGAGATAGATCAAGGAATAGGGAGAGGACTTGAGAGAGAGGACAGAGGGAGGGAGGGAGAGATTGATTTGGATAGGGAGAGAGAAGGAGGGAAGAATAAATACATAGAGAGAGAAATATGGAGAGAGAGAGGGAGTGATATGAGGGAGATGGAGAGTGAGGGAAAGAGTAGAGCAGGGGGGATAAAGAGAGAGGGGGGGGGGGGGGTAGAGAGATAGAAAAATAGTTATAGAGAGAGTTTGTGTATGTTTGAGGGTTGAGATAGAGAGACAAAGTAGGATAGAAATGTCGATACGAGTGTTGGGCTCCAGAATTGAAATATTTTCCTACTAATTTCTTTACCATTTCATTAGTTTTCTGAGTCTTTTATGTATACAACATGGTGATTTGTGTTTTCTAGAGTTTACAAAGAAGTTAATAAACTATCTCATCATTTTATTATTCAAACAACTTGATTTAATTATGAAAATATTTTTTATTCTTACAATTTGAAATGATAAATGACAGAGATTTTGATAAGTGGATGTTGTTCCCTGGGAAGTTGGACAAGAAATAATTGCAGAAAGATGTTTGGGTTAGTTTTGGCTTGGATAAGTGAGAATAAAAATCTTCATGGAAGGACCAGCTGTGAACGAGATTTTTTCTATCTATTCCATGAGAACTTATGATATTTCGTAACTCGAATTGAGCATCCTAAGAATATTTATATTCTCAGCATCACTCATTTAATTTAATTATAGACTTGGTTGTAATTATAAAAGAGAGGAAAAAATCCAGTTAAAAAAAATTTTAATGTCATTATTGTATCCATGCTCTCAGTTTTTACGGACATATCTTGTAATATTTTTGTTAATTAATATAGCAAAGACTTTCACGGTTAAAATTTAATTATTGCACTAATTTTTTTCTATGGTGGATTAATTCTAGTGATCATGGGCCAAATCTTGGAATGAGTAATGCATCCTTATGTTATTAATTTACATTTTAAATTTTTAATTCTTGTTTCAAAATTATCTTATTACTTTCTAGCATTAATCCTTGTTACTGAATTATTCATTACAATGAGAGTTTTTAGTAGGTTGTTCATTATAGCCATAGATGTTACTATAATTCAAGTAGTTTTTATTTGAATCAGAGTTCTAATAGTTGATTTTCTGAAAGCGTTATTTATCCTCTTATTTCTTATGATTGATAAATAGTAGTTGAGTGCAAGGTATAATATTTATTTCAGAAAATATTTATTTCTAGTTAAGCATGTTGTTTCTTTCTTGTAGTTGCAGTTTCCTAAGAAATGACTGGTACTTAGTAGAATCATTCGTATAAGTTTTTATGCTTTAATTATAATAAATGAGCTTTTGACCGGTTGAATTTATGAACTTATGATTAAATTCTTTATTTAGGAAATATTATTTTTTTCTTGCACTTTTATGTATTCTAATCTCAATAGGATTAGACACATTAGGTTACACAAACACTATTATTTTAACATACAGTGTAAAAAACCTTGAAATAACCATACAAGTTCCGAGTTGACAATCAAATATTTAAAGGTATATTGGTATTTTTAAAGAGCCAGTAAGTAACCCAACATTTTGGTGTTGTTGTCGAGGAGCTTGTAAAATTAGTGTTAGTTGTATCCCTATAGGTTTGGGTATTAAATATGGAAGGTAAGAACCTGCGCATGCACCAATAAAAAAGCTTATGCCAGTGCCTACCCTCAGCTGGTACTTTTAGAATTGTTTATTTTGTATGACTAGGAAAGGGCCTAGGATTGTAGATCGAGAGGTCATAGATTCAAAACCTATTCCAAAAACCACCAAATCTCAAGGTAACTTTTCCATTGGGAGAAATACCATCGTAGACAAAATCATTTTCCGTTTGTTATCTCAAGTGTTTTTAGGTCCCAAAATAACATCTGGGAAGGGTTATACTATTGCCTCTCAAGCGGCAGGATCATCATTTGTAGCTCACGCTGAAATTCATGATATGACTGTGAGTTCTAAGAAAAGTTTCCAAAATAAATTCATTAATTATATTGGTCCTTATACTGAAAGAGAGGGGGAAGGTGATACAATTAAACCACATATTTCTAAGTCAAAATTTCTAGTAACACTTGTTGCAAAGGGATAATTTGAAATTCCTGGTAGGAATAGCACTATAAGACGTAATCGAAACCCAAATTTTAACCAACATACTATCCTTTCGATAATACCTCCTGACCACGTAATCCCTGAGGATTATTGGAATATTTTAAACCAAATGGAAAACACAACACAAGAAGCATTGACTTCGACCATAGAATAACTTATGGTCAATATGCATGCCAATGCACCAATGAAATCCATCCCATTACAAAATCTTCCAAATTTTCATGGATCAGCTTCTGAGGGTCTTGATGCATTCCTGTTTCAATTTGTTGTCTTCTGCCGATCCTTAGAAACTCAAGTTGTTTCCTTCCACCTTAAAGGGAGCATCCCTATGTTGGTTTATGTGATAAGGAGGAGGCATTATAAACTCATCAGATAAGATGAAAGAAACTTTTCTAACTAAATATTAGGACTATTGTCATTCTAGCGATATGAAGGAAGAAATATTTAAAATGATGTCAAAAGAAGATGGGAATTTATAGGAACATATTGAAATATTCCAATATAATTTGCAAACATCACCTTATACCACTTTACCTAAATTATTACTGAAAACTACTTTGGTTATAGGTATGAAAGATGAATGGATAGAAACGCTTAATTTAATGGGACAAGGTGATATCTCTAAGGAAGAATATGATGGCATTGTAAAAATGTGTATCAAGTGCTCACAACGAAGTACATGAACCAAACTTGAGATTCGAGACCCTCTCAGCAAGACTATCATAAATGTAGGAGGAGGAGTAAGTCACACAGAAATCAATAATATTTCAGAGGATTTTAAAAATTATGTTTTCAGTATGTTAACTACCTGGTTTGACGTCTTATAGGAAAATCAAAAACATGAAGAGGAAGAATAGGATTTAGCCATTTTTTATGTTGTGTAACCAGCTCCAAAAAGAGAAGAAAAGAGATATCAACGCCTTAGAAATAAGCCACTTCGAGGGGGCAACCTCCAATACATTACATGAATGATCAATTCTTGGATGATACAATTTACAAAACCTCCTTTCATATATAGGAGTCCATGGGGCCATAATGTAATCCTAGTGGGTCACAATGTAATCCTAATGACTCCAACAACAATAATTAAGGGCACAATAATAACAATATAAAGAAGTGGTGGGCAATAATAAACAATAAGGGGGCTACACTAACATAATAAGGGGCTATACTATTCATATAGGGACTTAACATGCTCCTCTCCTTCAAACAAAAGTTGTCCTCAACGCTTGATTATTTCTTGATGCTTCTGTATAAAATTCTCATCCTCCCATGTGAAATATTTTACAGGAAAGTTCTTCCACTTGCTGTGATACTCTGAAATTGATCGTAATTGTCGAGTTCTTGTTTCTATGACTGCTTCATAACTTCTTTCGATGTGATGTTGATCTTCCTGTTGTTTCATTAGATTCTGCACCAAAGTTGGGTTATCCTTTGAGAGTTGGAGAACTTGTTGTTGATGCTCAAGGTGATCTTCCATTAATTTATCATCCAGGCGGCTATTATTTCATCCTCTTCAAACCATCCAACTTAGCCTCTCCATCGCTTTTAAACCATCTATTTCATCTTCGGTTGCTCTTCGTAAGATCGAAATTTGTTGCACTTGGTACCGTAATTTTGATATCTCATATTGCAATTCTTCCTCCTCATGCGTCATAGTATAGCTTTCTGAGGGCTTAATGGGTATGGAATTCTTTTTAGGGGCCATTTCAGACTCCAATATTGATATCTATTCTACAATAGGCCCTTGCAATCAATTCAACTTGATTCTTCAAACAAGACTTATGCAATTCGGAAAAAAAATACACACCTTTTACTAGCTTTGAGGAGCTCGATATTGAAATTGAATTTTCTCTGTAATTAAAAATCTTCGATATCTCAAATTCAGCCCTGTAGTAGCCCTCTGAAGCTTCTTTCAAATGCCACAGGTCTGACCTGATTTGGATTCTCCAAGACAAATTTGTGTCCAATCTCCCACAATGACCTAATTTTGGACTGGTTCAGTAGAGCGAACTTGTATGACTTGCCACGTGTCACTGTTTTGTTCTTTGTCTCTGAAATTGATATCCACGAAACTATAGGCTGTCTACTTGCGACCACTTTTGACGGCACTCCAATCCAATCTCCAGAGAGAGAGTTATTGAACTTTTCCGACGATCACCTCTTTGAGATGAAATTCAGGAGCCTGAAAAAGCACTACCTTCCACAGCTCATATCTCCAAAAATATTGCGAACCAAGCTCTGAAATTTTTTGACGAATTTCCTCAGGATTTCAGCTTCACACCATACAAATTTCAGATTCTGAACCTTTGTAGAAAAATTTTGATAGCGAAAATGCCACGATGACCTGTTTAGGAGCTTGAAAAAAGGCCTAACTTCCACAGATGATATCTCCAAAAATATTGCGAACCAAGATCTGAAATTTTTTGACAATCTTCCTCCAGATTTCAGATTCTCACCCTAAAAATTTCAGCTTCTGAAATTTCGTAGAAAAAAAGTTATAGCGAAAATGCCACGATGACCTGTTTGGAGCAGCGAAACCCTAGAATCCCAAGGCTCTGATACCAAATGTTGTGTAACCAGCTCCAAAAAGAGAAGAAAAGAGATATCAACGCCTTAGAAATAAGCCACTTCGAGGGGGCAACCTCCAATACATTACATGAATGATCAATTTTTGGATGATACAATTTACAAAACCTCCTTTCTATATATAGGAGTCCATGGGGCCATAATGTAATCCTAGTGGGCCACAATGTAATCCTAGCCGACCTAACAATAATAATTTAAGGGCACAATAATAACAAAATGGGGGTTACAATGGTACAATAATAACAATAAGGGGGGCTACACTAACATAATAAGGGGCTATACTATTAATATAGGGACTTAACATTTTACCCTTTTTGTCGAAAGACGCATAGCTGTAAAGAGTGTCCACGGGACATAGTCAAAATACGTGCCATATGTGCCAAAGATCATTCCAAAAAACATATTCCCTCACTTCCGAGACTAAAAAACATGTGCAAGGAAGAAGAAGAATACCATAAGCTAATGTACCTTATGGCACAGCAATGACAGTGGCAGACATGACCTCTAGGTATGATCCAAGGCCCTGATTTTTTTATTCTGGACAACCTACTCAATAAGAGATTCATGGATCACAGTGGCAGCAACCATTTAATAATGCATGGAAATCCCAACCATACGCTACACCACCATGGGAAAATAAACTATTTTCTTTCCCCTCATGGCCCAATAAAAAATACTCTGCACCATGGAAATATTTCTTAAGCAACCTATATCAGTCCCATTGGGAAAATTTCCCTACATAGGGACAAATTTGGTATCAGAATTGGCAGCGCCCTATAGGAATAAACAATCTATCTATTGGATCATTTCCTCAGTTACACATACTAATACAAGATCCTCTCCAACTCCCTCCAAATGTTCCACCACCATTGTGTCCTTAGATGCATGCCCAACCAAATCCCAATCCTAATAATCGACCCATCCAGTATCTGGAAATTCTCAAAAATACATAGTATGAATCCATCCCCTTTGAATGTAATGAGTTGTGGTTAAGATCTAGACACACAATATCTCCAGAAGTTGACATAGGGAAACATGGAAAGGTAGATAATGAAAACCTTACCGAATTCATCCTTTAATAGAATACTCTTCATCACCTATGGTTAATACTGAAACAAAAATGCCTAATAAATTCACCACACAATAAAAATATGCTACAACTATGGATGTTGATCCAACATACACTAATAGTCTTATTGTAATTAAACTGCTTGTTTATTTAGATTTTGATATCACAGGGGAATTAAGAAATTCATGTATTAAAATTACTCTCCTCTAGGATATTCAAGACATTTCAATCTATGTCAAAACTATTAAGGAAGTGTGTGTAAATAATATTGGAAGATAACCAAAAGACCCTCCTACATTCCATGTGTTAGGGACACTTTTTGAGCTCATTTTAGGGAAGAAAGTACCAGTTAAATATGATGATCCTGGAAACCTAGTAGTTACCATTCAAATCTAGTGGCATAACTTCCAAAGAACCTCTGTAGACTTAGGAGCTGAAATAAATATCCTGACTGTAGAAACTTGTGGGATCCTTGGTATTACAACATTTATACCAACTAAAATTATGTTGGAATTGACCAATAGATTGGTAGTAAGACCAAAGGGTACTCTGGAAGATATTATCATCTTAGTAGACTCCTGGGAATACCTAGTATAATTCTTGGTTATTAACCCAGAAATTGATTGGATAGACACCCTTTGATACCAGGGAGGCCATGCCTGGCAACTTCATATGCATATATTGACTGCCGAATAGGAAAAATGAAAATTAAAAAATTAACTGGTGTTAGAAACCTTATCCTATATCCACCTACCAGACCTAGCCTATCAATTGATAATTACCAATGTTCTCCTCCAAAATATCAGGAAGAAAATATGCATCCTCCTCTTAGTTTAGATGAAGCTCTTACTTTTAAAAGGAAAAGAGAGGACTATGTGATTAGTATTTTTATTAACCAACCATCTACAATGGGAAAACCAATGTGACGAATTTTCAAAGAAGTATTCGATAATGAGGCCCAGGGAGATCCCTTGAATGTTACAAATGATGACAATATAAACAAAAATATGGTCCATAATAGTACTCCCATCGAAATCGAACTTCAGAAAATTTTGAACATCAATGCTAATCTCGATAAACTAAAATGTGATAAAATGATTCACATCCTCCAGAAACATAAACAGGCCTTTCCTTGGGATTATTCTGATATGAAAGGCATCAACCCTCAATTATGCACACATCACATTTATATCGAGAAATATGCCCATGCCATTCACCAACCATAAAGAATATTAAATCCAAACATCAAGGACATAGTGAAACCAGAATTACAGAAGCTTCTTGATGTAACTTTTATATATCCTATTTCTGATAGTTATTAGGTGTCACCGCTAGTTGTAGTCACTAAGAAAAATCGAAATGGATAATTTATGTGGATTACAAGGAATTAAGTAAAGATACATAGAAATATCATTTCCCACTTCCTTTTGTAGATAAGGTCCTTGATAGTATTGTTGGGAAGAAAATTTTTTCTTTCCTTGATGGATTCAGTGGATATAATAAGATTCATATTGCACCTTAAGATCAGGAGAAAACCACATTCACCTATCCATGGGGAACCTTTGCATACTGTATTTTGCCATTTGGGTTGTGTAAAGCATTAACAACCTTTACCATTTGGGTTTTGTAATGCATTAACAACCTTCCAGAGAGAAATCCTTAGAATTGTTTCCGATTTAATCAATAAAGGACTCAAAATCTACATGGATTATTTTACTCCCTATGGTAATGAATTTGAGAAAGCCTTACAAAATCTGGATAAAGTTATTGAAAAATGTGTTGCCACCAAACTATGCCTTTGAAACGAAAAATGTCACATGATGATGACAAAAGGTGTAGTTCTGGGGCACTATATCTCTGCAGCATGAATTCGAGTTGATCCATAAAAAATTGAGGTAATTCTTATGTTGCCTACTCCGCGTAGGCAGAAACAGTTACGTATTTGTTTTTTTTATGTTGGTTATTATCCTCACTTTATATCACATTTTTAAAATATAGAAACACCTTTGTATGTATTAACAAGAAATGTGGAATTCGAATGGACTGAAAAATGTGATGTTGCCTTTGCATATCTTCAGAAATTGGTGTAAAAAACCCTCATATTATGGGGGCCAAATTGGAACTTTCCATTCGACATTTTGATAGATGCATATGACACAATAATAGGGGACATTCTTTGGAAAGAAGAAGACAAAAAACCATATGTTATTTATTATATTAGTAAGAATCTTACTCGAATAGAACTAAACTACATAGTGAGAGAAAAATATTTTTTAGTCGTTGTTTACTCTATTAATAAATTTCATCACTATATAATACGATACCCTATTTTTATTTATAATGATCACTAAACCATTAGATATTTAGCTAATAAACCTATCACTAATGATATAATAACCCGTTGGTTTGTGTTATTACAGGATTTTTGACTTTACCATAAAAGATCAGTCAGGGAAAAAAAACTGGGTCACAAAATTTTTATCCAAATTCCTTGTAGTAGCCAACTCTTAACCTTTAGAAGATCAGTTTCTAGATGAGCATTTGTTCGATGTAACAATTAAGACACCTTGGTATCCAGAAAGCCTCTGGAAGTAGGGAAACTACTAGCACATTTACCCTCTTGAGAAGCTCATTATTCAATGAAGTGCACATTTTCTTGGATTAATCGATATCTCTTTCACATGAGGTCTGATATTCAAATCTGTAGATCCATCAGGGAAGATGAGATTTACAATATCTTTAAGGCTTAACATGATGAACCTTGTGGTGGGCATTTTGTTGATATCAAGACTGGGCATAAGGTGTTTAAGATGGGCTATTATTGGTCCATGATATTCAAAGACACAAAAAAATATGACCAAATTTGTTATAGTTGTCATAGGATGGGTCATCCTATTCAAGATAATGAAATTACCTTATAGCCTCAAATTGTACTTGAACCCTTCGAAAGATAGACATTATATTTTTTGGGCCGCTTTAATCCACCTTCTAACCAAAAGACATATATTATGGTTTGTACATATTTTATGACTAAATGGGTGGAAGCAGTAGCGCTCTCTAAGGCTACAGAAGAGGCACGTAATAAATTCATGTTTGAATTGTTTGTCCAAAATGGACTTCCAAGAGAAATCATAACAGATGGAGGTTAAAAATTCACTTGCCAAAATATTTCTTCTATAATGCAAAATTATCACATGAAAGAGATGGTTACTTCACCTTATCATCCTCATGAAAATGGACAGGTGGAAAGTACCAATAAAGTTCTGGAAGTGATTCTAACCAAAACTATATCAACAAATTGCTAGAACTAGGCCACCAAGCTTCCTAAGGTCCTATGGGCCTATCTAACAACATGGTGCAGCACTACTGGTTACTTGCCATAGCAGCTTGTTTTTTGGAAGGATCCCATTTTCCCGATAAAGTTTGAAATTAAGACTCTCAAGAACGCAATGGAAGTCAGACTTCAATTTGACAAAAGCACAAAAGCACTGTGTACAACAACTTAATGAACTAGATGAAATACACTTGGTAGCTCTCCAAAGAATAATGGTTGTCCAACAAAAAAGGACCAAATGGCATGATCACATTATTAAGAAGAAAGCTTTCAAAAAACGTGATTTGTATGTTGTGAACTTTAGAAATAAGTTAATAAATCATTTCATCATTTTCTTATTCAAAAAAATTCATTTAATTATGAAAAAATGTGTTATGATTACAATTTGAAGTGATAAATAACAAGGATTTCGATAAGTGGATGTTGTTTCCTAGGAAGATGGACAAGAACAAATTTCAAGGAGTTGTTTGGGTTAGTTATGGGCAAGATAAGAGAGAATAACAATCTTCATGGAAGGAAAAGCTGTGAATGAGATTTTTTCCATCTATTCTGAGGGAAATTAAGAGATTACATAACTCGAATTGAGCATCCTTAGAATCTTCAGATTCTCTGGATCAGTCTTTACCTTAATTATATAATTGGTTGTAATTATAAAAGAGGGGAACAAATCCTCGGTAAAAAAAAATTTACTCTCATTCTTATATCTATGCTCTGAGTTTCTACATACACACTTTGTAATACTAATGTTAATTAATATAACATATAATTTCATGGTTCAACTTTAATTATTGCAATGATTTAGTTCTAAGGTAGTTGAATTCCAAAAATCGTCGGCTCAATCCTCGAACGATTACTTCCTCCTTGTGTTATTAATTTACATTTCAAATTTTCAATTATCTTTTCCCAATTCTCTAATTACTTTCTAACATTGATCGTTGTTACTAAATTGTTCATTGAAGTGATAGTTTCTATTGGATTCCTCATTACAACGATAGTTGTTTCAACAATTCGAGTAGTTGTTATTTGAATTAGAGTTCTGATAGTTGATTTTTTGAAATCATTATTTATCCTGTAATTTCTTATGATTGATAAAGAATATTTGAGTGCAAGGTTTTACATTTCTTTCAACAAATATTTCGTTCTAGTTAAGCATGTTGTTTCTCTCATGTAGGTGCAATTTCCTAGGAAATTATTGTTACTTAGTAGAATCATTTGTAGAATGTTTTATTCTTTGATTATCTTAGATGAAATTTCGATTGGTTAAATTTATGAACTTATGATTAAACTATTTCTTTAGGAAATCTTAGTTGTTTCTTGCATTTTTACGTATTTTACTCACAATAGGATTAGACAAATTAGGCTCCACAAACACTATTCTCTGCACATACAGTGTAGACAACCTTGAAAGAATCGAACGAGTTACAAGTTGAAAATATAATGTTTAAAGGCATGTTGGAATTTTTAAAGAGCCATTAAGTAACCCAACAATGAGTATATAGATGGAGGTAGGACAGAGGGAAGAAGATATTGAAAAAGGGAGAGATATATAGATATGGAGATAGAGAGTGTTTGTGTTTGGGAGGTTGAGATAGAGATTAAAAAGTAAATATGGAGGGAGATATAGATATAGATGGTGGGGAGAGAGAGAGAGAGAGAGAGAGAGAGAAACGAGGGAGAGATGGGTGGGATATACAATGTTATGATATACAATGTTATCCACTGAAATAGATGAATTGATTTCAATGTAGATGTTCATTCCTAATAATATTTGATTGATTTCACTCTATGTATTGATTTTAGTGTAGTTGTTAATTTATAATCGTATTTGATTACTTGAAATAGATGCCTTAATCCCAGTGTAAATACCAATTTCTAGTCCTATTTGATTGCTTGCACTAGATGCATTGATTTTAGTGTAGATGTTGAGTTATAATACTATTTGATTCTTTGCAATAGATGTATTGATTTCAGTGTAGATGTTGGTTTCCAATACTATTTGAATTCTTGTACTAGTTGTATTGATTTCAATGTAGATGTTTATTTCTAATTCTTTTTGAATGCTTCCACTAGATGCATTGATTTTAATGTAGATGTTCTTTTATGATTTGATGCAACTAAATTTATGATCTACATTAATTTCAAAGTAATTATATTTACAATGTGCATTGATTTCAATTTAAGCTAAAAATAAATATTGATGACGTGTATTGATTTCTTGTTACAGTGATTCAACCATAAATAAAATACTTCAATTATCATCTTAAATAAAATGTTCACCTAGATGAAAGTTTTCTCCTTGAAATTGTAGCCTATTTGTAATTGACTAGATTTTTGTTATTCCCAGTTTCCATCATTCAACATTGTTATTCATTTTCATTCAAACGAGATAATGGAAAAAAACTATCATTGAAAATTACTTGGGATTTAACGCTCCATAAGTTACAATGGTTGAGTTTGGAGAAAGCTACTATTAATATTGGAAAGAGAGAAAATGTATGGCGTTGACTATGATAGATCAATTTAATGATTTGAATGGTCTATGACTAACCTCCCTTTTCATATGCTCCATATGGAAAGATGACGAAACTAATACATGTGACAATAATAATTGTAGAAGAAAATAGTTTGAGATTGATTACAATGAAGACTATTTGTAATTGTCTACATTCTTACTTGTCACATTTTCTATCGCTTAACATTGTTACAATGTTACTTTTCATCGTTCTAGTTATCGTCTATCTTTATCATCTCAACAAAGTAATGTAAGTGAGCATTTTAAAATTAAAATGACAAGATTAATCTTTGATATATATAGCATAGTTAAAATGATTGATATAATTTAATGTTTAACAAATTTTCCATGCCGGAAAAAGACTAAAGCCAATCTAGATTCATTTTAACCCCAAATCTATCAAGTGTCAAGATCTCTATCGGCCAATAATAAATCCGGGTTTAAGGTGAGTCTAGGCAAGTTAACATTAAATACATGTAAATATTTTTTTTAGGTATCTTTAATATTATTTTATTTTTTTCTTCCCTATTATTAAAACTCAATAATAATAATAATAATAATAGTAATAATAATAATAATAATAATAATAATTCAACAAATAGATAGTGAGTGCAATGATGTCATTATTGTTTAATTTATTTGATATAAATATTTAAATTATTATCTTTATCTTTATTTTTTTAAAGTTACCTTAAATTATTTAAATTTATTTGAATAATTAATATACTCGTAAAAAAAATGTAATATTTTATTAAAAAAAAAATATTTTAGATTTTAATATATATAGATATAGTTGTTAGGTCTTACCGCATATAGAAATGGAATAGAAAGTTATGGAAGTGTTGTAATTATTATGGGTAAAGGGATATTAAGTAGGCAACCATGGAAATAGTTAATTTATTTATTACATTTTTAATCTTAATCATTAATGAAAAGATACTGACCAATACTAAGTACCATATAATAAAACAATCGATCAAGATCAATCTTGCCGTGTAAGGAAGAGGTATTTCTTCACCGTAAAAGTAGGAGTCACTAATTAGTCACCGTCCAAATCTCCGGTATCTCCAACAAGGAGCACAGTGACTGGCCGCGATGGATCCAAGGGCAAATAAACGTTAAGAAGGTTCATGAATTAAAGCGAGATGCACTGTTATCACACCAGCATAGATCCATCTAACTCCGGATCTATCATGCGCCGAGAGGGATCAAATCTCTCGAGGTGCAAACCTATTTTTGAGTGCAAAACTTGAGGAAAGGTTTGCACCTCGAGAGATTTGATCCCTCTCGGCGCATGATAGATCCAGAGTTAGATGGATCTATGCTGGTTCCAGTCGGTGGCATCAACGTCACATTTTTCAGATTATTAAATTTTCTGTATATTTTTGAGATGTACATCATACTTTGAAATTTTTAAGATCAGAAATACAAATTCTAACAAATGTTATTAATATAAATATGTTTGGTGATCTTAAAAATGAACTAATTAATATATTAAATAACAAATACACCTATCATATCATTGAAATATCAAATACACCTATATTAAGCCGACATTTATTTTTCAGATTATTAAATTTTTTGTATATTTTTGAGATGTACATCATACTTTGAAATTTTTAAGATTAGAAATACAAATTCTAAGAAATGTTATTAATATAAATATGTTTGGTGATCTTAAAAATGAACTAACTAATATATTAAATAACAAATACAACTATCATATCATTGAAATGTGATATGAAGAATATATTGAAAAATACATGAAAAATACATAATTTATTTAGTATTTAACCTTAACCTGACTTCTTCTTCTTTTCTCTTAGAAACACCGGCACATTTTGCCATCTTTTCATATCGATCATACGGAAATGGTGGTTGAAATCGAAGACCATCCAAAGATTTAACTCGAGATATTGCAGTAAAAGTGAGACCTTGTCGCTCTGTCCTTCCAATATCAATAGTTGCCTTCTCTAGTGTCTCTAGTGTCAATCCCTGGGACTTATGAATTGTTAATCCCCAAGCAAGTCGCAATGGAATTTGTTTATTATTGCCTCTTTCAATAGGTATAATAGGAATAGTATGAGGGAATAATTCATCCCACGCAACTCCGACATATTTATCAAATGCTACTAAAACATATGTAGGAGGATTAGGAGGTGATGTTCCAGGATTATACACAATATCTTCAACTACTCCAAGAGCACCATTGACAAGTCCTGCATCAGTCCATAAATTTGAAGTTAGCATAACCCTAGCTCCAACAGCAAGAAGGACCTCATTATCCAAATTTTCCTCATCTGCTTCCATGTTGTTGTTGTTATTTGATCTTGTAGCAACACTACATGCAACAGGGTGATTTAGGGATACCAAGCAACGCTTATTGTGATTGTGCACATCATCATTTGTTGCAAACAAATGTGTAGCCTTATTAAACGACTCTTTTGTTGAAGCATCCAATTTGGAATCTGTACGTGTCATTAGTACTTTCCAATCTTCTATTGTTGGAATTGCATCTCTAACGTTCATTAATAAATGACGAAATAATCTTTGATCATTTCTCTGTCCATCTTGCCTGTATACTGTATCAAGAGTTACAACAGTTGTGAATAAATTCCATAATTCTTTTGCATGACCTTCACATGCATATGCAGGTCTATCCATAACAGGAGGTAGTTGTCCCAAATCACCAACTAATATAATTGATATACCTCCAAACGGGACTTCTTTTTTATGAGGAAAAGCTTGGCGAAGTCGAGAATCAATATGTGTCAACAAATTTCTCCCGATAAAACTCATCTCATCAATAAGAATGTACTTAATATGTTTCATCTCCTCTTGTAAGGTAAGCAAACGTGACCGTTGTAAATCAGTGAAGTTCCTCACTGGTATATAAAGAGCAGAGTGTATTGTTGATGCAGATATGTTGAATGCTGCAACACCGGTAGGGGCCAAAAGAAGCAATGGGCTCTTATGAGGAAGAGAGTCAGTTTCAAGTCTTTGTTTTATTGCACCAATCAAGTAAGACTTTCCAGTACCTGCTGTCCCTTCGATAATCATGAGCATCTGTTTTTCTTTGTCATCTTTGTAATGATCAAGAACTACATTAAATGCTCTTTTTTGCTTTTCTCCTAAACTTTCAAATGAATATTTTTTTGATGATTCAGTAGTAACAATTGCATTCACTTTTTTCTTATCAGATATGAATTTCACTGCACATCTTGATGTCTCTTCATCAAAAAAGCTAGAGCTCCAATTTGTCATAACATCACGATCCCTAAATCCAATCATGTCAAATTCGCTCGCATGTATAAACTTATTCTTATACAAACCTGAAATAATCTCCCACTCATGTTGCTTAGAATCATTTTGTACATGTAAATCATCTTCATCCTCATATGGACATTGAGCTGGATCCTTTGAAGGTATTGGATTACGATCAATATGCCAAGGATTATATGAAAAATTTTCCCAATTTTGTATGATGTCATCATCTCTAGAACCAATATCTGTATGAAAATCACGAAACGGCTTGTACAATACTAATTCAGACCAACAAAACTCAAAAAAACTATTATTTTCGCGAGGGGGAACTGAATGAAACTTCGGAAATACGCGTACAATGGCTGCATTAACTCGTGGTAGCCATTTCTCATCACGCCGACGTTTGTCATATGACCAAGATCTAGAAGCTTCTATCAATGAAATGTGCTCCATACTCATGGGTCTCTTCCTATATGCATCAATAAGAGAATTATCATTGTGGTCATTATTTTCATCAACTTTTACTTGTTTGAAAACATTTATCCCAACATTCAAAACAATGAATGTACGACTACATTCATTAAGAGGAAGCTCCAAAAGCATATGACATGTTTCTTGTGCTCCTATATCCCTGTCAACGATAGTCTCACACAACAATTTTCTATATGCACGTGCTGCTGGTTCATTTGGATTTTGAATAGAGGAAATACGCATCAACATATCATGGAAGCTTTCAGACCCTTTTTCTTCTTTTGATGCATATTTTGCTATGTAGTTAATCACAACATGCCTAGAAAGAACAGGTTTCCAATCCATATTTGCACGCCACATCATCAATGTTTCACGATTATGTGTATTTAATCGATCATCATTTCGTCTAGGTTCATATATTTTTTCTCCACTCTCATCAACATAAAGTCTTGACATTTCGCATAGCTCCCATGGTGCCTTATATCTACACACCAATTTTCCACCCTTCTTTCTAAGGCATGACTTCTCATTACAGGTGATGTGGCGCTCAACACAATTGAGAAGTTGTTCATAGTCCATCATCGGATCAGATTGAAATATTTGTTCAGTGTTCTTTAAGCAAGGATGATCATCATCGTTCCGTTGAATATGCATCTTTATTTGATATTCATTACGTGGATTGAATGCATGGACAGATCTATCAAAGTATTCTTTTGCAAATCTAACTTGATTCGGGTCATTCCAATTCAATTTGTCCATATTGGGAGCATCTTTTAGCCAAAGAAACCCATGGACATGTGGAGATCCACGATGTTGCCATTCATAACGACACCAAAAATCTGTAGCATGATGAAATTTTGAAAAAATCTCATCTCGAAACAATGTATGTCTTAAATGTGCATAACTTGCTACAATGTGAGGATTATCAATGACATTCTGGCGTCTCCATTTTCTTGCTTCCTTTGGATCTGTAGGAGAGGTACCTGGCATTAGTATATGCAAATCAGGCCATTGCATATCTACCACACTTAGTGTGAAGAATATTGTAGGAGATCCAATTTGTTGTAGTAAGTCACATAATTCGCCACGACATTTGCTCCAATATGCACGTGTACCTCTTAGAACATGTCCAAATCTCATCAATCTATCTGCAATTTTGGAATTAGGAAGATTTTGCAAATGCTCTCGTAACTCATCAACTGTTGTAGGTAGTTCTGTCATATTTTTTTTAACAAATACTACAGAAGACGCTTGAGCACGATGTCTCATGATGATATTGAGTAAAAAATATCTAAATCGAGGATGTCTCCCAAACCTATTATCACGAAATCTGAGGAGATGTTTTGCATACTCATGAAGATGCACGTTTCTTTGTCGTGCTTGTAACCAATCGACTTCTCCTCTAGGGAATAATGTTGGAAATGCCATATCAAATAACCCTTCAGTATTGTACTCATTTATTGGAGATGAACCAATTCTAGGCCAATTAATGACATTTGTAGTTTCACCATCTAGTTGGTTTTCTTCTCTATTAGGATTATCTGCCCATGCATGAATAAGTTCAATTTCCCTAGGTGCATTTGGAGGCCTTACAGCAAAATAAGTTGTATCATAATCATCTAAAGCATCTTCATGACCTGGAGCACCTTCTAACAATGTAATGTCATTGTCCATATCAGGTAGTACAACAGAATTGATCATATGTGACACATTTGTTGTTTTTTCCGGTAACTCGTCCACCGCATGCATATCAATTTCTACACCTTTATAATATGGATCATTTTGAATCTTATAAAGTAATGCATCAAGTACCTTTTGCCTTCTAACAGTGAAATCATAGATTGATCCTTGTTGACCTTTTTTTCGCACCACCATCATTAAATCCAAGTCTTTAATATGTCGAGGCAATTTATTGGCAACATCTTTAACATCTTGAGGAAAACTAATTGTGTGTCCTCTATATTTGTATTGGCCACCTATAGAATGCATTACCTGCAAAATTGGACTTTCTCTTGCTATCAACATTTCCTCAACTTGTGTAAGACTTCCAAGGATCAAAGGCTGTAACCCCGGATTCATATGATTTTGTAATGAAAATCTATGTTTATTACCCTCTTTTTTACATCTTGTACACATTGGACCTGTCTTTGTAGTCACCACTTGAATTCCAGGATACGACTCCTCACACACATGGCACATTTGAGGATGAGATAAATTATCAATTCTTTCACGAAATCTTTTATGTGCAACAACTTCATCTTCCACTGGTACATTGGAAATCATTTCACATTCATCGTCACATTGCTCCATTGGTTGATGATTTTGTAGATTCATACCTATAGGAGAATGAGCCTCAATTGTTGGCCCTAGATCACTATGACCTTCGATTTGTCTTTTTGTATGTGATGTTACATATTGTAGTCTTTGTTTTCTTCTATGTTCTTCTTTTTCGCCCTCATCCATTTCTTCAAATTTCATTCTTTTTCTTTGAGCTTTATTTATTCGTTCTGCTTCCCTTTCATCCTCATTTTGCCTTTCTCGTTGCCGCCTTTTTCTTTCACGTTCCTTCTTTCGTTGTTCTTCCCTTTCTTCATCAGTCATATTTTGTCTTCGCAATCTTCGCTGCTCATTTCTTTCTTCCCTCTTCTGCTCTCTTTCAATTTCAATTAATTGTTTCATAATATTTGATCCTTGTCTTTTAACTCTTTCTCTGTTTACACTTCTCATTTATTCAATATTGTTATTATTAGTTTCTCCATTAATAGTACCCATGATATTATAATCCTGTACAAAAAAACCAAACACATCAATTAACCATATATATATATATTTAATACCTAACCACAAAATATCAAATATCTAACTACAAAATATTTAATACTCTTTCTATGTCTAAACACACTTTACAATATTTAATACTCTTTCTATATCTTTTAGGCAATTGCAGTACACCTGCAATATTGTAAATTTACAATTAAAACCATGATGGTTTGTGGTGATTCGCAAAGAGACAAAATATATATTAATTATTTCAAGAAATTTGCACTCAACCATTTTTAAAAGAAAATCAATTATGAAATAATAATCCACACTTGCACAATAATAAAACATATTAATACAAATCCAACTTTATAGACATTCAATTTTGAAGAAAAAGTAATGTATTGATCCAATGTCTTGAACTTCAATAATTTTGGCACTGTTCACTGCACGTATATTCTATACATGGCAAAATATATATTGAATCAATACATTACTTGATTTGAATCAACATTTATAGAGAAAATGTTTAACCAAAAACGAATATGACTGACTTAATCTAAAACTGGTATCCTCATAACCAGTAGCCTACTAACACCATACTATATAAATATGTTTGTGAAAAACTAACATTAATAATTAAATGAATCAAGTATTTATAAATAAATTATCCGTGTACCGAGACTAGGGACTCCAAAGAAAACTATTTGCTTAAAAGTGCAAAAAAACATTCATGTAAAAAGAAGGGATGTCTTTCGGAAGCAGAAGAATTTAGAGTGAAGAAATATGTAATTGCAGAATTAGTTAACATAATTTCAACACAGTTTACCAATGATGCAAAATAAGGGTTTCCTCGCACTCGAAGGAGAGGGCTGTTCGTTATATCAAACTATCATGTGTAGATTACATAGAAAATGGGTATGCTAAACTGCCCACTAATGGGTTGGTTTCACCCATATTTGCAATATATATTTTTCAATTTACCTATTTCCCGCACAAATGCCAAGACCGGTCGCGTTCTAGATCAAGTCCGGTTTGCTTTTATATAAAATATATTGCCTTCACGCAAATTTACTAGATTCTGTTTTTCTGCGTCTCAATAAATTAACCTATTTCGCCACCACGCCTAATTGAAACCTCGATGTTATTTCTTACCTCGTCGCATAATAATTCAACCATGAAAGGTACTAGAATCCACGCGCCGCCTACCAAGTTCTTTGCCTTCAAACTCCTAAGACGTTGTTTCACCGTTTCGTACACTTTTTATACATCTATGGGCTTATCTGCGCGTGTATAATTTTCGTCCAAAAATGTTTTCCACATGGAAGGAAACCATTCGTAGTGGATGATATGTTGGCTTGGATATGTTGGCGTATTGGAAATAGGTAGAACACCATCGAAATCTGTCACCAAGTCACAATTTCAGAAGACAGTGCGTAGCTCCAAGGGCATCGTTGTGGTAATTGTGGGTCCAGGAGGAGTTGGAAAGACAAAGCTGGCCCAAGATTTCTTCGAGAGCAACAGATCAAATGCGCAGGTCATGCTTTTATCCGATGCCAAAGAAAGCTCTGGAATCTCCTGCAAGAGAGAGTTATTGGGATTTTACTAAAGCTGCATGTGCAAATAGATACTATCATTAGAAGGTAAACATGAACTTAAAATGCGATTGTTAAATAATACATATATAATAATACGTAACGAAAACCCTAACGAAAACAAAAACTCAGAAATAAATAATAGGAAATGGAGGAAATTGACATATTAAGAAAATCACTGAGAAAAACGAAAAATGAAATATTATCATAGGTTGAAACCGTATAAGACTTACGCACTAAAATTCTGAAAAGTGCGGAAAGATGAAAGGAAATTACCGCAATTAAAATTCTGGAAAAGTGCGTAAAGATGAAGGAAATTACCTCATTCTCTAGCCGTTGGAAACGCTTTGGAAACACAGGATAATTTGACTTAGGTCGAATAAAATGTAAACCCTGGAGCTGATAAGTTTAATTCAACATTAAAAGGCCACAGAACCGCGCCACAGAACGGAACCGCTCCACAGAACCGCGCCACAGAAACAAATATGACTTCGATCGAGCTCGGGAATTTCCAGTACGAATCCCACCACAGAACCAAATACGACTATGTTCGATCAGCGCTGGCTTGTTTTAATTTTTTTTGGTTTATTTATATGATTATTAAAACTTTTGTTAAGCCGACATTTATTTTTTATTTTTATTATTTTAATTTAAAATTTGAGCCGATATTAAGGACGTGACAAACCTGACATCGGGGTCATACTGGGCTGTAGATGCGCCTCTCGGCGCAATAAAATAACTCGTTTGACTGATTCACACATTTCGTAGTAGGGCCAGTAAGCCACATGGTAAAATACAACGTTATCTCCAGTAATTGGAAATTAATGGCGTAGTCTATCGTTCTACGTTTTGGAGAGTGATGCCCATCAACGTTGTTATCGGATGGATAGTTTTGTACAGCTGGGAACAAATTGTGCATTAGACGTATTCACCTCTGAACAATATGTGGTGGAAAATTCATCGAAGTTCAACCAAAATATCTTCAGTCAATGAGCTGCACGGTGAGAATTTTATCCTGATGGGACTCTTTCAAATTTAACATAGTGAATTGCACGTAGTACATTCTGCTTGATGTTCCAAATGAGTTTCCTATGTTATATCAAATTTATCATAGTCAAATTCGTGTAGTCTATTCTGCTTTCTTTGCAAATGAATTTCCTATGTCATATCCGTGAAAAGGTATTCCACTTTCAAGTGTCTTATATAATGGTATTTCGTGTAAAACAAAATCAACGAAAATTCATTACTAATGTTGCATAAATACTATCCAAAATGAATTTAATCGAGTAATCGAAATATTATCTTTAAAACTTCAAACTCACGAAGTAACAAAAATAATTAAAATTTTGCATTTTTTTTTTCAACCAAATTCGTTTGCAACTGAAAATGTATCATATGCCACACAAATTATATACTATACATGCATTTACAGAAGCAACATACCATATTAGCGCTCATTTGTGTTAAAAATGACATAATTGGCAAAATTCCTTTAAATAAATTACAATTCAAGAAATATTAGTTAAGTCTAGTTTGCCTTCCCAAAATTTGTGAAACACCTTCCTCTTGTTGTTAGGAATTTGTTCGAATTAAAACATATATTTTTTTTATTTTTGTGAAATAAGCCATAAAACTAGCAATTGCACCACATGTTGCAAAGGAAACGCCGTAAAGTTGTGGTATATGGTATAGGAAAAAATAGCATATAAGAAAGAAGAGGTAGTAGGAACTTTCTCAGTTCTAACTAGTCCTCCATAATAAGGGGTGGAGAATTATGTTTAATGGACCTCAAATCAAAATATCCATATTGGGTAATTATTATGTTCACTTGGTTTTTATGACCAAGTTGGGCAGACATCACCCTTCCATGAAATTATTTGCTTCTATCACATTCACAATGTTGAATTCCTCTGATACTACTCCTAGAACTCTGACTCTGCTCTACACCTAGAATTATTTAATGGAATAAAATTTATGAGTCCTCCTTACAATTGGAATGTTTCTCTTCCCATAACTCTATCTTGGGTTATAATTCTAGCTTTCTCTTGTTTATGAATAAATTGTCTCTATATCACTATTATCTGTCTCTTTTTGAGCGCTTCCTTGAATCGGTGAGAGAATGTAGCTCATCTCGTTTCCAAAATATTTGAGCAACCCATTTTCGAATGTAGCTCATCTGGTTTCCAAAATCCTTGAGTAACCCATTTTCTGAAGAGTCCTCTCCTGATTTCAATTCTGCTATTTTTTCCTCCATAGTCTTGTCAACATGGTTTCCTTCTAAAGAATCATACAATTTTGATAAGTATCCATTGTCCTACTTTCTTCTTCCATATACTTCAAATCTAAATGAATGGAACATGAGATAAGCTTCGTGACATTGTCCAAATTCCAAGATTTTTCATTGCACTTATCATATGTATCAGGGAAGATGGATTACATTTTTCATTGCACTTATCATGTGTATAAGTGAAAATGGATTCCATACATTCAAAGTTATGCCTTTTTAGGGCTTGTTGTAAGGTTGGAAACTTCTCTTCACCATTTCTCATTTCTTCAGTATCCTTGACTTTGATACAAACAATTGTTACCCACCCCTTTAAAGGTAAATTTAGTGTTATTTAAGAAATGAAAATTATGAACATTCATCATTATTGCTCAACATAAATCATGTCTTACGAAATAATTTGGAAATTTAAAAAATATCACATATTTTAAAAAAAATTCATTATTAATTTAGTTTTTATATATTAAGAAATAATACTCATTGAGATTAAAATCTAACAGATTTTTAATAACAACATTTTAACTTAAAAATAACTAAAACCTAAATTCAATTTATCTTATTAAAAAGAAAAAAATTAACATTATAAGAAACATATATGTAAATATTTACTTGATCTAATGGCCTAAAACATTTCAATCTTCTAACATTTGATCAAATGGCTCAAACACAGACACAGTGGCAGCAAGGGAAGTTGTTTTCAAATAGCATTCATCATTATTGCTCAAGATAAATAATATCCTCTGAATAATCTGGAAATTTAAAAAATATCACATATTTCAAAAAATTTCATTATTAATTTAATGTTTTTATATATTAAAAAATCATAATCATGAATTATGAAAAAGTTGTAACATAAATAATATATAACAAAAAAATCATGTATTTTTAGAATAATAAAATAGTTGTAACAAAAATAATACAAAACAAGAAAAACTATGTATATCTGGATGTATGAAAATTTAGATACATTTTATTAAGTAAAATTTTAAAAGAATAATAGTTATAAGCATTTAAAAGTAATGTTATCAAATAATTAGTTGAGATCTAGAGTTAAGATCGATTTATGGCATCTTAGTTCTCCCTATAAAGAAACCCATGAGTCAATACCATGGGTTGTATTGATAGTTTACCATTATTTTATTTTATAATTTTTATTTTTTATTGTATTTTAACCTAGTTAAAATGTTCATTACATTAGGTAAATTTTTTTATTTAATTTACTTTTATTTTTAATTTTTTGTAATTTCACATAATCAAAATGTTAAACATGGCATTACAACCTTTTAGCATCACCAAAACCTAAATTCAATCTAACTTATTAAAAAGAAAAAAACTTACATAATAAAAAATATATACAAAAATATTTACTTGATCTAATGGCTTAAATGTTCATGACATTAGGTTAATCTTTTTATTTAATTTACTTTTATTTTTAATTTTGTGTAATTTTATATAGTCAAAATGTTAAACATGACATTACAACTTTTCTAGCATGACCAAAACCTAAATTCAATCTAACTTATTAAAAAGAAAGAAAACTAACATAATAAAAAACATATATAAAAATATTTACTGGATCTAATGACCTAAAACATTTCAATCGTCTAACATTTAATCCAATGGCTCAAACATGGACACAATGGAAGCTAAGGGAGTTCTTTTCAAATAGTAATGCCTTACAATGTAATTATGGTTCAAAAACTGACTATGGCCATAAAATATCAATATTGCATTGGAAAACAAAACCAAGACAAATGCATTATGAAATTTGGAATTTTAGATAAATACTATGTAAAATAAATAAATTCAATTTAAAATTTCAAACTCACACTATATGCATAAATAAATTCAATTTAAAATTTCAAACTCACACTATATGCATTAATAGAAGCAACATAAATTTGGTTTCACTATCATTTATGTTAAGGATAAAATAATTTACAAAATTAAATACTTGAGAATAACATAATTTACAAAATTCGTAAATTCAAGGAATATTTACTTAAAACTAGTTCATTTTCTCAAAATTTGTCAAACAAACATTACAAATTTGTTCAGATCAAAATATTTTATCATCTTTATGTGAAATAAGACTTAAAGTCATGGTTTAAATACTTAAAAAGACTATAAAATATCTACACTTCAATGCAAATCCAAACCCCGCACTTGAATGCAAATTCAAACTGTTAGTCATCAGTATTTTTCACCTGTTGATGGTGATTAGTTGTTAAAGCCAAGTTTTCTAGCAGTTGATCTCCAACATCTCAAATTTGTCAGCTAGAAAACACCCATAAAATTTTTTTCCCTCCTACCTTTTCACTCAGCCCATGATGAGATAAAACCTAATTTTCAAGCCCTGTCTAGTCTCAGTCATACAAACTTGTCCATCAGCTCGAAAGATAATACTCCAAATCTGTCCAAAAAGTCCCACTTAAGTTGGGTAGTGGTGCTTTAGGCATTCCTCCCTTAGCAAACTATCCTAAAGCCAAAAGACCTCTGTCTAATATCAACCAGTCATAGATAACCTTCCTATTCTGCAAATAAAGCTTGATACACCCTTAAGTCGTGCCACTAACAAGCCTTGATGCCTCAGCAATACATATGCCACAGGTCAAGTTGATATTAGGTGGATTTATAGTGTTTCAATGTCTTTTTCAAGAGAAGAAGTGTACCAGTGTTCCAGAAGACATTATTAAACTTAACATGAGAAGACAACTGCTTGTCATGTCGTTTTGAGCCTAGGATGCAAGTACTGGACAAAGAGTTCTTTAAATAAGTTCCTGCAAACACAGTCAAAAGGTTAGTGACTTATGAATAACAAGTAATACTCTGCAGATATTGGTCAAGTCACTTTTGATGTCTAAAGAAGCATATGGGTATTTTAACAGCAGGATTACATGTCTCAGAGTAATGCCCCTCATGGCATATTGTCAATTTGTCACTTTTATTTGCTTAACTATGAATAGGAAATGAAAGGAAAGATGGCACTTCTTGAAAGCAGATGAGATGGCATCACTATGTAAAACCTCCTCCAACCATGAGCAGAGGGTTGAATGACTGTGTAAAACCTCCTCCAAGTATGAGAAGATGGTTGGGTCATTGGTTGAAAACCTCCTTCATTTTACAAGAAGAGGGTTTGACAATGTGATAAAGGCCTCCTTCATTTAATAAGTAGAGGGTCAGGAATAGAGGTATGGCTTCATTTAATGGCACATGGCTAACAATGTTGCAATTAGCCTTAGAAACTTGTTTTACATCTTGTTCTCCAATAGATGAAAACCACTAACACAGCAGTGTGTTTCAAAGATTGATTATATGGTTTCACTAATTGAAAAGTAGAGTTTAAGTGCAGTGGGAGACAATTGAAGGCTTATGAATAGAAAAATGGTGTTAAAAACAAAGGGAAAGCAGTGGTGTTTTAAAAGGTGCTTACATGAGTTTCACTGTTAAAACACAAAATTGAAATACAGTGTGAAACTAATTGGATGATTATGAAAGGAGAAATGTTGTTAAGCAGATGGCCAAGGAGTGATTTGTTGATGATTCCAAGAAACTTTGCTCTTCCTGTCTATGAGGATCTCTCTCAAAAACTCATCAAAATTGAGAAGAAGGTAGCCTAAGCCTTGCTTCTCAAAGGGACTTTGCAAATAAACAACAAAGAGACAATATGTGTGAAAAAAGGGTATATCATGTGTTTTAAGTTCAGGGACAACACTGAAAGAAATAAAACATGCCACTGTCATAGACAAAGGCGTTTTTTCTTTGATAAACAGATATAGGTAAAATATAGGGAGTACAAATGAGTTTCTTCACCTACAGTCAAAAGAAAATCTCAAAGGGCACCTTGCAGTTTTGATCAACTTCACAATGGGCATAATCAATAGAGTCCAGATTGTCAAATTAAGTTTAGAGTTGTAAATCATCTCCTCCTAGGATATGGCAAAGGATGCATCAAAAGGCTTGGATTTGAATCTTAAGAAGTGCTCCTTTAAAAATCAAAAATAGGAAAACAATGAAAAGAGTATTTCCTTGATGAGAAAACACTGAGAGAGATTTTGGCTTTCAAGATGGTTTCCTTACATTGAAAAGGGCCATATATATGAAGATTTTCAAAAGTATCATCCACAACACTTTTAGGAGTCCTGGTCAAATATTGGCTTTTGTGATGTTTTAAAGATGATAAAGTGACAAAAGCAGTGCTTCATGTTTTGTTTAAAACCAAAAGCCTTTTCGAAAGGCCTCCAAAACCCTCACAAAGAAATTTCGAAAGGTGGTTGGATTTTTCAAACGCATACAACGTTCTCCCCTGGCTGCTCACTGGATAGAAATGAGAATTCAAGCAAATTTTAGAGTTTTTTAAGGCTTAAAGCCTGCACGGCACGTTTAGAAGAGAAAATACACAAAGTTTCTACTGTGGTGTGGCACGCGACGTGCCTGTAGCACCAGTCATCCATTTCCTGAGGCCGACCCAACTTCCTTTCCACTACACGGCGTTCTTTCCAGAAAATGTGTCGCTCCTCCTTTCGCCTTCTAATAAGCTCTAAAAGCTCCCCAAATGATCAACCAAGGGTCGTGAAGAATCTTTGAGGTATTTTCATCACCTCATGGTAAAGTTCAATTTTTGAAAGGGGTCTTTTTGCTATGTTTTTCCCTCAGAAGAAATAGCTGTCTTAAAACCACTTCATCATATAAAAATCATGAGATAGGCAGTGTTAAGGAGGCGTAGTTCTTGTAAAAACTGAAAATTTTTCCTATGTTTAGGAGGTCTTAAATCAATTTGAACAATAGCTTGACAGTAGCTTTAAAAAGGCAGTTTGTCATATAAAGAGCATAAGAGAGAGACAGTGATTAGAGGGCAGTGTTTTTGAGCAAAATCAAAGGTTTTTGTTGTTGTGATTGTCACACACCATTATAGTGTTAGGTGGATGTTTTAAACAATCTCAAAAGACCCTTACTGCTTTTAAGAACAGTGATAGCCCACAGGTAAAACAAGAGGAGCCTTTTTTTGAAGTTTCAGAGGTGAAAAACAGTGTTTATAAGGTCAAAGCTGTCATTATTAAGGATCCTCTGTGTGTGATGAAACAACCAAATCTATGTAGCCTCTATAAGTCCCGAAAGAAGAGTGTGTGAGAGGTTTTTCAAAGTCAGTTGAGAGTGTTTTTGTCTACCTTTGTAAGGAAACAGTGAATAACAAAAATAGTATTGTTTGGAGGAAGGGTGTCTTGTTTCTATCAAAACACAAAAGATCCTTGTTCAAACAAGAAACCACAATTACCTCTTTTCAATACCTTTCCCAAGCACAATGATAATTTTATTTTATTTTATTTTGACAAATACTTGTTGATTGGCATCAAAGAGGACAAAAAGTGACTTATAAGGAGGACAGAGGCGTGGTTGAGAAAAACATTTCAAGGGCCATTCGAGACAGCTTGTTTTTGCAAAGAACATTCAAAATAGAAATTCCTCCTAGGTAGGATAGTAGAAGTGGCCTTCATAGGAGGTTTGAGCCTGTTTCAACTGAAGAGGTAAATGCTCATCCATTAGTCCTATTTAGCTTTCATGAGGTTGGGTGTCTAGAGTTTTTTCAAAGGGTGCAGGAGGTGAAAATCTATTCCCCTTTGACACATCTTTGTGCTTTGAGATTTCAAGGGAAACATTTTCAGCTGGCAGGCTTGGATTTCAAGTTTTCTCTTAGATCCATTTCCAAGGCCACCAAAATCCCTTATGTCGGAGAGAAGTGGTTTAAACAAAGCCACCTAGACATAGAACAGTACAAAACTTTTCTAAAGCCTGAGCATAGAGACACATGTCCATCCATATTTCCCTTCTCATATCTATTGACTAGTTATGCCCCCCTCATGAAGATAATCATGAAATACTTCACTTGCGAGGGAATATTTTCCCAAGTATATGCTTACCATGTCCGGTTGCTCATGCATTTCACAAGAGCCAAATTGTTAAATCTCCCTTTCTTCCTCCATATAAGTATTGATAAAATGGCCTCCACTGTTCAGAAAAAACCTCCTTCTCAGTAGACAGTCTGCCTCTTCCATCACTCCCTCATCAAGGTTATCATTCTTCATCAGCTTGAGAAGAAGGAAATATCTTGGAATACTTTCATTGCACATCCATATTTCGCCACTGTTCCTTCATTTCATACATCTCCTTCACCTTCCACTCACCATCCGTCGTCTTCTTCAAGCAAGCTCATTCCCAAGAAACTCAAATTTCCCATTGAACAAGAAGAAGGGAATGAGCAACAGGAGGAAGATGATGATGAGCAGTATCATGATGAAACAGGGCAGCATGATGAAGAGGTGCAGCACAGTGAGGTAGAGTAGCAAGGGGAAGAAGGGAAGATGAAGAGGAAGATGATGATGAGCAGCATGATGATAAACAACATCAAGATAAGGAAGGGCAGCATGATGAACAGGCGCATCATAGTGAGGAAAGTCAGCCACATGATGATGAATAGTAGCAAGATAAGGAAGGGTAGCATGATAAAGAGGTGCAGCACAATGAGGAAAGGCAACCTCATGAAGAAGAACACCAGCATGATTAAGAGATGCAGCATAGTGAGGAGGGCAGCCCTAAAAAAGATATGCAAGAAGACAGTCAAGGCATCCATAAAGAAACTCAAGACAGTGGAAAGAATGATGAGGAAAGTAACAAGGGAAAAGAGCCAATAGAGCATGTGCTAGCTACCTCTCCTAGGCAAGGGGCCATGCTCTCTTCTCCAAAAGTGGCCAAGCCCCAGACATCAAGAAAAAGGGTGTCTAAAAATATAACTCCAAATGTTATTAGGGCCCTCCAAAGCAAGGGGAAATTACCCAAGAAGCCCATTATCAAATTTCCCAAGATGAGGAAGACCAAAAGAGCCACCCAAAGCAAGGGGAAGGAGAAAGAAGAAAGCAACCATGAAAATGAGAGGGACTTCAACATAATTCAAATCGAAAGTGATGATAGCGACAATGAGGCCTGAATCCTAGAAACTCTCTTGATCAATAGATAAAGCCAAATTGATGCTTTGAGGACTGATCTAAAGAGGGCTAAAAACTTCAATCACTTTTTGAAAATTCAAAACAAATAGATGAGTGTCCATATGGCAGTATATGAGAGACGGGCCATCAAATACAAAAAGGAGGCCTCCAAGGCACAAATTAGATTGGAAGAACTCATGGGTGAGTTTGATGAGAGAGAATATGAATATCAACACAGGAGAAAGAGGCCGAGAACCATGGGACTCAAAAGAGCCCTTGAGAAACAAAAGGAGGAAGAAGCTTCCCTTCTCCAATCTACTCCTCTCACTACGTTGTTTGCCTAAGAGATAGAGAACAATTGAGAAGCATGGCTTGAGAGGGTAAATGATCAGTTGGAAAAGAATTTGGAGAAGGAAAATAGAGATTTGGACCTTCAATGGAGGATGATCAGGCACTATAAGAATCTCAATCAGTTTTCCCGGTGGAGATTGAAGGCCACACAGGAAAAACTCAAGGAGGCTCAAAGGAGGCGCTCGGCACAAAAATTGAAGAAAGACACCTCAAAGCTCCAAATTTTGGCCTCATCTTCACAGCATGTTTCTGAAAACCCTGGAGGGTCATGCTCGCAAGAATTGGGCAAAGTTCAACAAGTTTTGGTTTTTTGTCATTTTTGGGTTTTTGGCTAAAACTCATGGGCATCGCCATTTCTGTTTGGGGCATCCTCAAAGGATGAAAATGGTATCATTGGATGCCATAATTTTATTGGCATATACTCAACGATTTTCAGATCAATTGAAGATGATTTTCACCCCCAAAATGGCGAAAAACACTCACTTTTTCTACACTCTACCCCGTTTATCAGCAAGGTCTATTTTTTGGGTTTTTACACACAGGTTAGTTTTTGATGGACTTCCAGTGATCGGTTTGGATAAAAATAATATTTTCAGAAAATATACATTCAGAGCTTTCCAACGAGCCATCACAGGCCTCGTTTGGACATCCGAAAGGCCTCCAAAAGTTGTCGGCAAGTCAGAGGACTTTCTGGTGATGTATTTCTTAAGTATTTTTGTGAAAAATGTACCTTTCAAAAGTGACTTTTCCTCATGTGCGTTTAGCTATTTTTGTGCATGGTTAGTTAGGAAAAGTCAATTTATTTTCCCTTTTTAGCATTTCTGAGATATTTTATTAGATTTTTTGTTCCTTGGGCTTTTCAAAGCCTCAAGGACAAAATCAGATATTTTGGATAGGCCAATTAGATTGCAAGTTGAACTAGGAGGTTTTCCTTCATATTAGCCTATATATTCCAAAGGCTTTCATTGTAAACAAGGCTGAAATTGATGAGTAGAAGCAATATATGGTTATACAATCTTGGAAGAAACACTTTTCTCATGCATTGGATAGTTTCTTGAGTGCTTGTGGATGATGAAAGAGGACTGTTGTTGGATTCCATGACTTGGTAGAATGGTATAGTGTCTGTCTCTCTATTTTGTTTCTTAGTTTTAATTCATATTTCCATGTTCTTGCTTGCTATAAGACAGTAGAGAATAGATTTGAGACATGCCCTTGGAGGCACCTCAAATTTCCTATTTCTTTATAGCTTCTATGTTTTCTTCCTTCTTAGTCATATCAAAGAATCCTTGATTACTCTTTGATAACTGAAGAATATTTTTTGTTTGTTTCATTTATGGTTTTATGCATGCTAAGTATGATTCATGTTATGCCCTTCTTACTTATGGCTAGTCATAGCTCCACCTCTGAAACCTCTCTTTGATTGATTAGATTGTCATTTGTTGAACCAAGGAGGTCTTTTACTGATCTTGCCCTTTGCCTAAAACTATGCAATCTTGTTTCAAAGTGCCCAATAGCTTGAAATATTATGCTTAGGCATTTCCTCATAGTGATTTGAGTTGTTTGTTTGTCTTGAATGTATTTCCCCAAAGTCTGATAGCCATTTCCTAAAGTTAGAGAGTCATATATCTCTATGCATGGCTTGAATGTTTATTTCTATGCATCAATCAGTTTATATTTACATTTCTCATGATTAATGGTTAGCCCTACCATGTTTATGTCAGCTATTAAAACTGTTTATGTTTGAAATCCTTTGTTATTCATAAATTTAATGTCCATCTCACTCCATTTTACCCAAAGATCCATTTTACCTCGAATCAAATTGGCCCTTCAACAACCTTGTATCACCATCTAAAAGCTTTCTTGACCTTTTCGACCCCATAGCCCAGTTGATCCAACATATTTTTACCTATATTAGTCTTTGATCAGTTCATCCCTCACAACCTAAAAAACAAAACCAAAAACCTACTTCGTAACTAGCCTGAAATCAAGAACACAATAAGCAAACACACAGATATCCCTTACACAAATAGAGAGAGCCCTCTTTTAGTCCAGGAAGGCTAGGTCCTTGGGCTCCAAAGACTGGTTTGATGTTACACTGTCATTTGGCTCGAAAATTAGCCAAATCATGGGACCCTAACATAAAGGCGATCACAGTGTGACTCTGAGTGAGAAACAAATTCAGATTCCCTAAACATTCCAGTAGCCTTAAGAATATTATCTGATTGACTTATCCCACTGCTCACTAACATAATGGCGATCATGGTGGTAATTTGAGTCAAAACATCCTCGGTATCCCTTAGGATCTCTCAAAATCTTAGTCAAAATTAGAAAACTTAGGTATTGTCTGAAGAGTAGAAACTAGCTCCCTCACCATCTTAGCAAAATGATGATTCAGTTATAGGAAACTCAGAAAACCCCAAAATATCTCTAGATTGGTGTTTATCAATATTGGTGGTGGACCATACACATATATTCTCAAAACAACTAAAAATCCACCTGGCGACTTCACTAGCCTCTAGTAGGCCTTACTACTTTGCTAAATTTTAGAATACTATCCGATCATCCACCTCATCACCACACTAACATAATGGCGATCATGGTGGGACTCTGAGTAAAAAACAATCTTAGATTCCCTAAACACTCTTGTAGCCTTAAGAATACTATCTGATTGACTTATCCCACCGCTCACTAACATAATGGCGATCACGATGGGACTTTGAGTCAAAACATCCTCGGTATCCCTTAGGATTTCTCAAAATCTTAGTCAAAATTAGAAAACTTAGGTATTGTCTGAAGAGTAGAAACTAGTTCCTTCACCATCTTAGCAAAATGATGATTTAGTTATAGGAAACTCTTCCAAACCTCAGGGTTACATATAGGAAACTCAGAAAACCCCAAAATATCTCTAGATTGGTGTTTATCAATATTGGTGGTGGACCATACACATATACTGTCAAAACAGCTAAAATCAACCTGGTGACTCCACTAGCCACCAGTAGGCCTTACTACTTTGCTAAATTTTAGAACAATATCCAATCAGCCACCTCATCGCCACCCTAACATAATGGCGATCACGGTGGGACTCTGAGTGATAAAAAAAATGAGATTCCATAAACATTCCAGTAGCCTTAAGAATACTATCTGATTGACTTATCCGACCGCTCACTAACATAATGGCGATCACGGTGGGACTCTGAGTGATAACAAACTGAGATTGCCTAAACATTCCAGCATCCTTAAGAATACTATCTGATTGACTTGTCCCACTTCTCACTAACATAATGGCGATCACGGTGGGACCTTCTGAGTTAGTGGCAATCTAAGTACTCCTTAGTAACTCTCGAAGTCTCAATCAAACTTAGAAAACTTAAGTGTTGTTTGAAGAGTAGAAGCTGGCTTTTTCACAATCTTAGCAAAATGATGATTTAGTTATAGGAAACTCTTCCAAACGTCATAGGCTACACAAAAACTCAGAAAACCCCAAAACATTCCCAGATTGGTTTCTCCCTAGTTATTGGTGGTGGACCATAGCTACATCTTTACAAAAACAACCAAGTTCCACCTGGCGACTCCACTAGCCTCCAGTAGGCCTAAAAACTCCATAAAACCAAAAAAATCATAAACCATACCTTTCTGTTGACTCATCCTTTACAAAAATTAAAACTTATGGTGCAAACTCTGTAATCAGTGACAAACTAAGTATAACTTAGCGATTCAGAAGACTTCACCTAAACATAGGAGATAAACATAAATAAACTTGCAAATAGAACCATTATCTTGTCCAGACATCCCAGCAAATTGTTTGAACCAAGTGAATCACTCTTCCTTGCAAATATTCATCTCAAAGTTTGCTAGAAAACATTTTCCTAAAATCATCTTTGATAGTGTTGGTGGTGGACCATAGTTCTCACAGAAATCCTCATGGTGACTCCACTAATCCTCTTTTTTGTTTTGACCATCCTTCACACTAGTAAACCCGTAGAGAGGACATCCATCTGGAACAATCACAAATACCATCCTCTCTAAACTCTGGATCCAAAATCTAGCTTCACGAAGAATCAACACCAGATCTCATCCAGACCCAAATCCCCCTATCATAGTAGATGACCAAGAGAAGATTTTGTGGCAAGCCTCCGAAACTGGAAATTTAGCTACTGATATGACCATCTGTAAAGAAAGATCAGTACCTGAACACCTCATAGCCTTGCAGGATTCCCCATTTGACTTAAAATCAACAAAAAACCTTTCTAGAAGCAAGTCACAAAGTAAGGTAAACTTTGACGATATTGAGCACCTAGATCTGCCACATAGTCCTAGTAGAGAAGCCTGACCTACTACACCTCTCGAATTTTGGCTTCTCCATCACTTTGGCTCCTACCATCCCAGATCTTCTCAAAATCAGATCATTAGCCCAAGTACATCTGCCACACCCATCCAAACCACTACTATTCAAATCACCTTAGCTCATCCTACAAGCCCTCATTTTGTACATCATCCATTAGCTCTCACCATGGCAGCCTGGTATGCACCCTTGGTCTTGCCACACCCTTTGGCTCCCTTACAAAATGACTATCAATCCAAAATCCCGCACTTTACCAGAGTTGAGACTACCACATCTCAACAACATGTAGATAGAATTGGCGATGCCTTTGAATACATGGAAATAGAAGACGAGACCATTAGAATGAGGATGTTCACCCAAAGCCTGGGCAGAGAAGCCAAAAAATGGTTTAAAAGCTTAACTCCAAACAGCATCCACAATCTCCCATAACTTTACCAAGCCTTCATAAATAAGTGGGAAATCGAAAATAACCCCATTCAAATCTTGTCAGAATATAACAATCTAAAATGGGAAAATGGGGAAAGTGTCCATGGATACTACACTAGGTTCAATAGTGTTTATAACACCATCCCACCTCACTTCAAACCTCCACTTGGTTCAGCCTTAGTAAATTTCCCTGAAGATTTTGACCCAGACATGACTTATCAACTAAGATACAAGGACCCCCCTACCTTAGAGGAAATGCAAAAAGTGGCCATAACTGCGGAAGCTAACTTAGCAAAAAAGAGAGCTAGGATTAGATCAGAAAGGAAATTCAGATACCGGGATGAGGTCTCCACTTCAGCCCCTTCCTTAGATCCTAGAATAGATGACTTGGTTAGATCCATGGCGAAAATGTGGGAAAAGATAAGTGAAAAGACACCTCTTAGGGACAACCAGCCAAACCCTCCAAACAGAAACTGGAACCAAAATTTTAGGAGGGAACAACCTCAAAACAAACCAAGGGAAAATGACCAACAAATTAGGCCACCCTTTAATGAAAATTATGTGGAAGAAGATGAAAGGGATACAGAAACCATTGATGAAAATCATTTGAACCTTATAGGTTCTGATAACGGGAGTGAGGTTTACCTCATAGAAGAAGAACAAGCGTTTTTCTCTCTGAATCAAGATGAAATCAACTATGAAGATCCCGAAGATCCTGCCATAGATTCTCAAAATTCCATAATAGAAGCTCACAGAAAGTATGACCTTAGAAGAAGAAAAAGCCAAGACAACTCCAAGAAAGGTAGCTCGGACACCGCTAAAACCCCTGATACCATCCTTAAAAAATAGTGGGTAGCAACAAAATCATGGTCAAGAAACTGAACAAAAAAAAGATAAAGCTATTCAAACAAGTCTTGGCTCAGATGCTCCTAGTACCTCCACAAAGATTCCTAAGATAGCTATGTCAAACAAAATGCCAAAAAAAAGTCAGCAAACTCAGAACATATAGAAAGTCATGGCTGAAAAAATTGAAGCAAACCGGTCTAAACTACAAGCACCCTTCAGTTTTGAGGGAGAAATCGCCAAAATAAAGATTACCATGCCTCTCACTGAACTTATCGCCCAAAGCTCTTATAAATCCCAACTGTTAAAGGTCCTCAATATAGCAAATGATGCAAACACCCTTAATCTAGCTGATGACACTCCTCAAGTGTTGATTGGTCCAAAAATAGAAGGGAAATTCCAAGAAGGAACCACTCTTCCCTTTTACATCAGTTTGAATATCCATGACCAAATCTTACACAATGCCATGCTAGACTTCAGAGCCTCGCATAATCTCATGCTAAAGGTTTTGATGGAAAGATTAGGCCTAGAAATCACAAGACCATATAAGGACTTATATTCATTTGATTTGAGTAGAGTCAAATGTCTAGGTTTGATCAAATATATTTGTTTTAGTTTGGCCCAAGTACCTGTGAAACACCTGATCATGGACATAGTGGTAGCAGACATCCCTCCAAAGTATGGAATGCTTTAAAAAATGTATATAGTAAAAAGCACAAAGCATTATGTACCATCAAGAAAATTGCTCAGACCTTAGGCAAACATCAGCAGTAACATCAGGGGACTTTTTCAGAACAGAGGCATTAGAAGACTTGCATATGACAAACCTCTTTGGAAATCAAGGGCAGGGAAGCTTAATTTTCCTACCATACCTTAAGGATTTACCATCGCATAACCCTACCCTTTTAAGTGAAACCTTGACTGTAGCCATAACAGCTCCAAATCCAGGAAACACGTCTGAAAAACTTCTTATGAAAGGATATGATGACTGCAGCCCAAATATACCTGAATTTCTTGAAGTGGCTAACATTCTGTCACTCCACCAAAGACTTAGAACTACTAGAATTTGCAATCTTGTTCAAAATACTACTCCATATAGAGAAAATAGTGAGAATCACTATGCCACTGCCATCACTCCAAGAAAAAACTTTGACAAAAGAAAATACAAAAATCTGGACCAAACAGTAATAGTCAAAGATAAAATAGCTAGTCATAGGATATGTTTTGATTTTAGAAACACTAATACACACCCTTGTGACAGAAATTTTATCCTTCCTGCCAAAGACCATGATATACCAATGATAAGTGCTTTTAATCATGTGTATTTGCAAGATGATGTTTCAGGTTATAGCCAAATAATTCCTTTGCAAAGAAAATAGCTCAACGAATTTTTCAAGTATGCTGGAAGTAGTTCCATTTTCAAACCCAGAATTGCAAAACCACCGAATATCAAAAATATGCTCCTAAAATCCATGTTTCCAGTTCTGAATTTCTGC
Organism: Pinus albicaulis; assembly: GCA_034641835.2. NCBI lineage: Eukaryota > Viridiplantae > Streptophyta > Pinopsida > Pinales > Pinaceae > Pinus > Pinus albicaulis. The sequence goes on from CM076582.1 coordinate 1,053,584,463, forward strand.
ATTCTGACATACCTTGATGATGTCATCATATACTTCAAAAATGACAAAGAATATCTGCATTATTTGAAAAAGATGTATAGCAAAAGAAGAAGTGGAAATTAGAGGTATAAAGAGTTATAGTGGGAAGATATAGGGCTGTTCAAAGATTCATGCATGAATCCTTATATCATGCTTGAAAGAGAATATTTTCCAAATTTTTCTTTTGAAGAGCTGAGTGGACCAAGAGTGGTAGGATATCCTTATGAAGATAGGATGCTTAAGTTTCACCATTTCCAAGATTTCTAAGTTAGAACATTTTCAATCATTGTATATACCATTGTTTGAAAAATAAATAAAAAACAGAAAATTCAAAAAATAGTAGAAAAATAGAAAAAGAGGGTAGTTTGAAAAATTGAAAGAAAACCCCATGTGCAAAAAATAGTCATTCAAAAAGCACGCAAGTCTAAACGCCACTACTAGTGCTCAAATGTCTTGTTTAGTTATCTAGCCTAATCATAACTGAACATGTTTCAAATTTATTTGCTGATAATTTAGTGAGAGGAAAAGATAGTCAACATTGTGTAAGCTTGACTTATCAAAGAGAGTACATTAGGAAAAGACACTGGTTCCACATGCTCAAAATAGAACCAAGAAGGAAAGGAGGGATGAAAAACAAATTGTGTATCCTAGCCTTGTTTTTCTAGATTTCATTTTACACAAAATAATATTTGTGTGCAGCTTTTCTTTAATGCCACAATTCCATGACAAATGAGACTATCTAACCCTTATTTGGTCATTTTCAATTTCATGTTTTAGATTAGAGAATAAAATCCTGTCAAACAGCTTAACCTTGATAGTTGATCTAGCATAGGTAGAGAAACAAAGGAGTTCGTCAACGTAACCTGAACTCCTGGGAGATACAAGTGTAGAATTAGATAGTATCATTTTTCAAAAATATTATTTCAAAGGGTTTCTAGTCCAAATTCACCCAAAAGAAGAAAAAAATGTTAGGAAATATAGTGCAGTAGATAGAAATATTGTTGATGCTAATCATGCTGTCAATTTTTAGAAATAGCATCAAGGAAGAAAGAAATTTGTGCCAATGGATAAATGCACTGGTCTTCAAAGAACCAAGATCTGAAATTATGGACACCTCTTGAAAAGAAGGTGCCCTCCCCAAATGGAGCCACTGTTAGTCATCAGTATTTCCACCCGTTGATGATGACTAGTTGTTAAAGCCAATTTTTCTAGCAGCTGATCTCCAATATGTCAAATTTATCAGCTACAAAACACCCATAAACATTTTTTCCCTCCTACCTTTTCAATAATCCCATGATGAGATAAAACCTAATTGTCAAGCCCTGTCTAGTCTTAGTCATACAAACTTTTCCATCAGCTCAAAAGAGAATACTCCAAATCTATCTAAAAAGCCCCCCCTAAGTTAGGTAGTGGTGCTTTAGGCATTCCTCCCTTGGCAAACTATCCTAAAGCCAAAAGACCTCTGTCTAATATCAACCAGTCATAGATAATATTCCTATTCTTCAAATAAAGCTTGATACACCCTTAAGTCCCACCACTAACAAGCCTTGATGTCTCAGCAATACATATGCCACAGGTCAAGATGATATCACATGGATTTATAGTGTTTCAATGTATTTTTCAAGAGAAAAAGTGTGCCAGTGTTCCAGAAGACATTATTAAACTTAACATGAGAAGACAGCTGCTTGTCATGTGGTTTTGAGCCTGGGATGCAAGTACTGGAGAGAGAGTTATTTCAATAAGCTCCTACAAACACATTCAAAAGGTTAGTGACTTATGAATAACAGGTAATACTCTAGAGACACTGGTCAAGTTGCTTCTGATGTCTAAATATGCATAAAAGTATTTTAAGAGAAGGATTACGTGTCTCAGAGTACTACCCCTCATGGCATATTATCAATTTGTCACTTTTATTTTCTTAACTATGAATAGGCAGTGAAAGGAAAGATGGCACTGCTTGAAAGAAGATGAGATTGCATCACTATGTAAAACCTCCTCCGAGCATGAGCAGAGGGTTGAATGATTGTGTAAAACCTCCTCCAAGTATGAGCAGATGTTCAGGTCATTGGTTGAAAACCTCCTTCAATTTAGAAGCAGAGGGTACGAAAATGTGATAAAGGGCTCCTTCATTTAATAAGAAGAGGGCCAGGAACAGAGGTATTGCTTCATTTAAGGGCACACGGCTAAGAATGTTTCAATTAGCCTTAGAAACTTGTTTTACAACTTGTTCTCCAATAGATGAAAACCACTAACACAGCAGTGTGTTTTGAAGATTGATTATATGGTTTCACTAATTAAAAAGTAGAGTTTAAGTGCAGTGGGAGATAATTGAAGGCTTATGAATAGAAAAATGGTGTTAAAAATAGAGGGAAAGCAGTGGTGTTTTAAAAGGTGCTTACATGAGTTTCACTGTTAAAACACCTAATTGAAATACAGTGTGAAACTAATTGGATGATTATGAATGGAGAAATGTTGTTAAGCAGATGGCCAAGGAGTGATGTGTTGATGATTCCAAGAAACTTTTCTCTTCTTGTCTATGAGGATCTTTCTCAAAAACTCATCAAAATTGACAAGAAGGTAGCCTAAGCCTTGCTTCTCAAAGGGACTTTGCAAATAAACAACACAAAGACAATATGTGTGAAAAAAGGGTATGCAATGTGTTTTAAGTTCAAGGACAACATTCAAAGAAATAAAACATGCCACTGTCACAGACAAAGGCCGTTTTTCCTTGATAAACAGATATAGGTAAAATCTGGGGAGTACAAACGAGTTTCTTCACCCACAGTGAAAAGAAAATCTCAAAGGGTGCCTTGCAGTTTTGATCAACTTCACAATGGGCATAATCAATAGAGTCAAAATTGTCAAAGTAAGTTTAGAGTTGTAAATAATCTCCTCCCAAGATATGGCAAAGGATGCATCAAAGGGCTTGGATTTGACTCTTAAGCAGTGCTCCTTTAAAAATAAAAAATAGGCAAAGAGTGAAAAGAGTATTGCCTTGATGAGAAAGAACTGAGAGAGATTTTGGCTTTCAAGATGGTTTCCTTACTTTCAAAAGGGCCATATATATGAAGATTTTCAAAAGTATCATCCACAACACTTTTAGGAGTCCTGGTCAAATATTGGATTTTGTGATGTTTTAAAGATAATAAAGTGACAAAAATAGTGCTTCATGTTTTGTTTAAAATGAAAAGCCTTTTCAAAAGGCCTCCAAAACCCTCACAAAGAAATTTCAAAAGGTGGTTGGATTTTTCAACTATAAAGGTGAAGAGACCGTTGGCAAAGTCTCATTTTGCAAATTCAAACATATACACCATTCTCCCATAGCTGCTCACTCGATAGAAACGAGACTTCAAGAAAATTTCAGAGTTTTTTAAGGCTTAAAGCCTGCGTGGCGCATTTAGAAGAGAAAATACACAAAGTTTCTACTGTGGTGAGGCACGCCTGCAGCAGTGTGCGGCGCGCCTATAGCGCCGGTCATCCACTGCCTGAGGCTGACCTGATTTCCTTTCCATTGTGCGACGTTCTTTCCAGAAAACGTGCCGCTCCTCCTTTCACCTTCTAAGAAGCTTTAAAATCTCCCCAAATGATCAACCAAGGCTCGTGAAGAATCTTTGAGGTATTTTCATCACCTCATGTTAAAGTTCGATTTTTGAAAGGGGTTTTTTTGCTATGTTTTTCCCTGAGAAGAAACAGTTGTCTTAAAACCACTTCATCATATAAAAATCATGAGATGGGCAGTGTTAAGGAGGCAGAATTCTTGTCAAAACTGAAAATTTTTCCTATGCTTAGGAGGTCTTAAATCAATTTGAACAATAGCCTGACAGTGGCTTTAAAAAGGCAGTTTGTCATATAAAGAGTATAAGAGAGAGACAGTGATTAGCGGGCAGTGTTTTTGAGAAAACTCAAAGGTTTTTGTTGCTGTGATTGTCACACACCATTACAGTTGTAGGTGGATGTTTTAAACAATCTCAAAATACCCTTACTGCTTTTAAGAACAGTGATAGCCCATAGGTAAAACAAGAGCAGACTCTGTTTGAAGTTTCAGAGGTGAAAAATAGTTTTTATAAGGTAAAAGATGTCATTATAAAGAATCCTCTCTGTGTGATGAAACAACCAAATATGTGTAGCCTCTATAAGTCCCAAAAGCAGAGTGTGTGAGAGGTTTTTCAAAGTCAGTTGAAAGTTTTTTTGTCTACCTTTGTAAGGAAACAGTGAATAAAAAAAAGAGTATTGTTTGGAGGAAGGGTGTATTGTTTCTATCAAAACACAAAAGATCCTTGTTCAAACAAGAAACCACAATTACCTCTTTTCAATACCTTTCCTAAGCATAGTTATAAGTTTATTTTATTTTCTTTTGACAAATACTTGTTGATTGGAATCAAAGAGGACAGACAGTGACTTATAAGGAGGACAGAGATGTGGTTGAGAAAAATATTTCAAGGGCCATTTGAGACAGCTTGTTTTTGGAAAGAACATTCAAAATAGAAATGCCTCCCAGGTAGAACAGTAGAAGTGGCCTTCATAGGAGCTTTGAGCCTATTTCAACTGAAGAGGTAAATTCTCATCCGTCAGTCCTGTTTAACTTTCATGAGGTTGGGTGTCTAGATTTTTCTCAAAGGGTGCAGGAGGTGAAAAGCTATTCCCCTTTGACACATATTTGCGCTTTGAGATTTCAAGGAAAACACTTTCAGCTGGCAGGCTTGGATTTCAAGTTTTCTCCTATATCCATTTCCAAGGCCACCAAAATCCCTTATGTTGGAGAGAAGTGGTTTAAACAAAGCCACCTAGATGCAGAACAGTACAAACCTTTTCTAAAGCCTGACCATAGAGACACATGTCCATCCATTTTTCCCTTCTCATATCTGTTGACTAGTTATGCCCCCCTCATGAAGATAATCATGAAATACTTCACTTGCGAGGGAATATTTTCCCGATTATATGCTTACCATGTCTGGTTGCTCATGCATTTCACAAGAGCCAAATTGTTAAATCTCCCTTTCTTCCTCCATAGAAGTATTGAGAAAATGGCCTCCACTGTTCAGAAAAAACCTCCTTCTCAGTAGACAGCCTGCCTCTTCCATCACTCCCTCATCAAGGTTATCATTATTCATCAGCTTGAGAAGAAGGAAATCTCTCGAGTTACTTTCATTTCACATCCAGATTTCACCACTATTCCTTCATTTCATACATATCCTTCACCTTCCACTCACCATCTGTCGCTTTCTTCAAGCAAGCTCATTACGAAGAAACTAAAATTTACCATTGAATAAGAAGAAGAGCATGATGAGGAAGAAGAGCTTGAGCAAGAGGAGGAAGATGACGATGAGCAGCATCATGATGAAACAGGGCAGCATGATGAAGAGGTGTAGCACAGTGAGGCAGAGAAGCAAGGGGAAGAAGGGCATGATGAAGAAGGGCATGATGAAGAGGAAGATGATGATGAGAAGCATGATGATAAACAACAGCAAGATAAGGAAGGGTAGCATGATGAACAGGTGCAGCACAGTGAGGAAAGGCAGCCACATGATGATGAACAAGAACAAGATAAGGAAGGGCAGCATGATAAAGAGGTCCAGCACAGTGAGGAAAGGCAACCTCATGAAGAAGAACAACATCATGGTGAAGAGTTGCAGCATAGTGAGGAGGGCAGACCTCAAAAAGAAATGCAAGAAGAGAGTCAAGGCATACATGAGGCAACTCAATACAGTGGCAAGAATGATGAGGAAAGTAACAAGGGCAAAGAGCCAATAGAGCATGTGTTAGCTGCGTCACCTAGGCAAGGGGCCATGCTCTCTTCTCCAAAAGTTTCCAAGCCCCAGACATCAAGGAAAAGGGTGTCTAAGACTATAACTCCAAATGTTACTATGGCCCTCCGAAGCAAGGGGAAATTACCCAAGAAGCCCATTGTCAAATTTCCCAAGAGAAGGAAGACCAAAAGAGCCACCCGAAGCAAGGGGAAGGATAAAGAAGAAAGTAGCCATGAAAAGGAGAGGGAATTTAAAATAATTCAAATCCAAAGTGATGATAGATACAATGAGGCCTGAATCCTAGAAACTCTCTTGATCAAAAGAGAAAGCCAAATTGATGTTTTGAGGACTGATCTAGAGAGGGCTATAAACTTCAATCACTTTTTGAAAATTCAAAACAAACGGATGAGTGTCCATATGGCGATATATGAGACATGGGCCATCAAATAAAAAAGGAGGCCTCCAAGGCACAAGTTAGATTGGAAGAACTCATGGGTGAGTTCGATGAGAGTGAAGATGAATATCAGCCCAGGAGAAAGAGGCCAAGAACCATGGGACTCGAAAGATCCCTTGAGAAACAAAAGGAGGAAGAAGCTGCTCTTCTCCAATCTAATCCTCTCACTACTTTGTTTGCCCAAGAGATAAATAACAATCGAGAAGCATGGATTGAGAGGGTAAATGATCACTTGGAAAATAATTTGGAGAAATAAAATAGATATTTGGACCTTCAACGGAGGATGACTGGGCACTATAAGAAGCTCAATCAGTTTTCCCGGCGGAAATTGAAGGCCACACAGGAAAAACTCAAGGAAGCTCAAAGGAGGCGCCCGGCACCAAAATTGAAGAAAGATACCTCGAAGCTCCAAATTTTGGCCTCAACTTCACAGCATGTTTCTGAAAACCCTTGAGGGTCATGCTCGCCAAAGTTGGACGAAATTCAACAAGTTTTGGTTTTTTGTCATTTTTGGGTTTTTGGCTAAAACTCATGGACATCGCCATTTCTATTTGGGGAATCCTCAAAGGATGAAAATGGTATAATTTGATGCCATAATTTTAGGGGCATATACTCAGTGATTTTTAGATCAATTGAAGATGATTTTCTCTCCCAAAGTGGTGAAAAACACTCACATTTTCTACACTCTGCCCCGTTTATCAGCAAGGTCTATTTTTTGGGTTTTTACAAAAAGGTCAGTTTTTTATGGACTTCTAGTGGTTATTTTGGAGAAGAATAAGCATTTTCAGAATATAGACATTTAAATCTCTCCAACGAGCCATCACAGGCCTCGTTTTGACATCAGGAAGGCCTCCAAAAGTTGCCGTCAAGTCCAGGGGACTTTCTGCTGATATATTTCTTAAGTATTTTTGTGAAAAATGTACCTTTCAAAAGTGACTTTTCCTCATTTGCGTTTAGCTATTTTTGTGAATGGTTAGTTAGGAAAAGTCAATTTATTTTCCCTTTTTATCATTTTTGAGATATTTTATTAGATATTTTGTGCCTTGGGCTTTGCAAAGCCTCAAGGACAAAATTAGATATTTTTTATAGGCCAATGAGATTGCAAGTTGAACTAGGAGGTTTTCCCTCATATTGGCCTATATATTCCAAAGGCTTTCATTGTAAACAAGGTTGAACTTGATGAATAGAAGCAATATATCGTTATACAAGCTTGGAAGAAACAATTGTCTCATGCATTGGATAGTTTCTTGAGTGCTTTTGGATGATGAAAGAGGATTATTGTTGGATTCCATGACTTGGTAGAATTGTATAGTGTTTCTCTCTCTGTTTTGTTTCTTAGTTTTCATTCATATTTCCATGTTCTTGCTTGCTATAAGACAATAGACAATAGATTTGAGACATGCCCTTGGAGGCACTTCAAATTTCCTGTTTCTTTATAGCTTCTATGTTTTCTTCCTTCTTAGTCATATCAAAAAATCCTTGATTGCTCTTTGATAACCGAAGAATATTGTTTGTTTGTTTCATTTATGGTTTTATGCATGCTAAGTATGATTCATGGTTTTCCCTGCTTACTCATGGCTAGTCATAGCTCCACCTCTGAAACCTCTCTTTGATTGGTTAGATTGTCATTTGTTGAACCAAGGAGGTCTTGTACTGATCTTGCCCTTTGCCTAAAACTATGCAATCTTGCTTCAAAGTGCCCAATAGCTTGAAATATTATGCTTAGGAATTTCCTCATAGTGATTTGAGTTGTTTTTTTGTCTTGAATGTATTTCCCCAAAGTCTGATAGCCATTTCCTAAAGTTAGAGAGTCATATATCTCTATGCATGGCTTGAATGTTTATTTCTATGCATCGATTAGTTTATAGTTACATTTCTCATTATTAATGGTTAGCTCTACCATGTTTATGTCAGCTATTAAAACTATTTATGTTTGAAATCCTTTGTTCTTCCCAAACTTAATGTCCATCTCACTCCATTTTACCCAAAGATCCATTTTACCTCGAATTAAATTGGCCTTTCAACAACCTTGTATCACCATCTGAAATCTTTCTTGACCTTTTCGACCCCATAGCCCAGTTGATCCAACATATTTTTACCTATCTTAGTCTTTGATCATTTCATCCCTCACAACCTAAAAACCAAAACCAAAAACCTACTTCATAACTTGCCTAAAATCAAGAACACAATAAGCAAACACACAGATATCCCTTACACAAATAGAGAGAGCCCTCTCTGAGTCCAATAAGGCTACGTCCTTGGGCTCCAAAGACTTCTTTGATGTTACACTGTCATTTGGCTTGCCAATCAGCCAAATCATGGGACCCTAACATAACGGTGATCACAGTGGGACTCTGAGTGATAAAGAAACTGAGATTCCCTAAACATTCTAGCAGCCGTAAGAATACTACCTGATTGACTTATGCCACCGCTCACTAACATAATGGCGATCACGGTGGGACTTTGAGTCAAAACATCCTTGGTATCCCTTAGGATCTCTCAAAATCTCAGTCAAAATTAGAAAACTTATGTATTTTCTAAAGATTAGAAACTAGCTCCTTCACCATATTAGCAAAATGATGATTCAGTTATAGGAAAATCTTCCAAACCTCAGGGCTACATATAGGAAACCAAGAAAACCCAAAAATATCTCTAGATTGATGTTTATCAATAATGGTGGTGGACCATACACATATACTCTCAAAACAACTAAAAATACACCTGGCAACTTCACTAGCCTCCAGTAGGCCTTACTACTTTGCTAAATTTTAGAATACTATCCGATCAGCCACCTCATCACCACACTAACATAATGGCGATCACAGTGGGACTCTAAGTAACAAACAAACTTAGATTCCCTAAACATTCCAGCAGCCTTAACAATACTATTTGATTGACTTATCCCACCGCTCACTAACATAATGGTGATCACGGTGGGACTTTGAGTCAAAACATCCTCAATAACCCTTAGGATCTCTCAAAATCTCAGTCAAAATTAGAAAAATTAGGTATTGTCTGAAGAGTAGAAACTAGCTCCTTCACCATCTTAGCAAAATGATGATTTAGTTATAGAAAACTCTTCCAAACCTTAGGGATACATATAGGAAACTCAAAAAACCCCAAAATATCTCTAGACTGGTGTTTATCAATATTGGTGGTGGACCATACAGATATACTCTCAAAATAGCTAAAAATCCACCTTGCGACTCCACTAGCCTCCAGTAGGCCTTACTACTTTGCTAAATTTTAGAACACTATCCGATCAGCCACCTCATCGCCACCCTAACATAATGGCGATCACGGTGGGACTCTAAGTGATAAAAAATCTGAGATTCCCTAAACATTCCAGCAGCCTTAAGAATACTATCTGATTGACTTATCCCACTGCTCATTAACATAATGGCAATCACGGTGGGACTTTGAGTGATAAACAAACTGAGATTCCCTAAACATTCTAGTAGCCTTAAGAATACTATCTGATTGACTTATCCCACCGCTCACTAACATAATGGCGATCACTGTGGGAACATCCGAGTTAGTGGAAATCTAAGTACTCCTTAGTAACTCTTGAAGTCTCAATCAAACTTAGAAAACTTAAGTTTTGTTTGAAGAATAGAAGCTAGATTTTTCACCATCTTAGCAAAATGATTATTTAGTTATAGGAAACTCTTCCAAACCTCATAGGCTACACAAAAACTCAGAAAACCCCAAAACATTCCTAGATTGGTTTTTTCCTAGTTATTGGTGGTGGACCATAGCTACATCTTTAAAAAAACAACCAGGTTCTACCTCGCGACTCCAGTAGGCCTAAAAACTCCATAAAACCAAAAAATTCATAAACCATACCTTTCTGTTGACTCATCCTTTCCAAAAATTAAAACTTATGGTGCAAAATCTGTAATCAGTGACAAACTAAGTATAACTTAATGATTTAGAAGACTTCACCTAAACATAGGAGATAAACAAAAATAAACTTGCAAATAGAACCATTAGCTTGTCCAGACAACCTAGCAAATTGTTCGAACCAAGTGAATCACTCTTCCTTGCAAATCTTCATCTCAAAGTTTGCTAGATTTTTTTTTCCCAAAAGCATCTTTGATAGTGTTGGTGGTGGACCATAGTTCTCACAGAAATCCACCTGGTGAGTCCACTAATCCTCATTTTTGTTTTGACCATCCTTCACATTAGTAAACCCCTAGAGAGGACATCCATTTGAAACAATCACAAATACCATCGTCTCTAAACTCTAGATCCAAAATCTTGCTTCATGAAGAATCAGCACCAGATCTCATCCAGACCCAAATCCCCCTATCATAGTAGATGACCCAGAGAATATTCTGTGGCAAGCTTTCGAAACTGGCAATTTAGCTACTGATAGGACCGTCCGTAAAGCAAGATCAGTACCTAAACACCTCATAGCCTTGAAATATTCCCCATTTGACTTAAAATCAACAAAAAACCTTTTTAGAAGAAAGTCACAAAGTAAGGTAAACTTTGACGATCTTGAGCACCTAGATCTGCCACAGAGTCCTAGTAGAGAAGCCTCACCTACTACACCTCCCGAATTTTAGCTTATCCATCACTTTGGTTCCTACCATCCCAGATCTGCTCAAAATGAGATCACTAGCCCAAGTACATCCACCACATCCATCCAAACCACTATTGTTCAAATCACCTCAGCGTATCCTACAAGCCCTCATTTTGTACATCATCTATTAGCTCCCGCCATGGCAGCCTGGTATGCACCCTTGGTGTTTCCACACCCTTTGGCTCCCTTACAAAATGACTATCAATCCAAAATCCTGCACTTTACCGGAGTTGAGACTACCATGGCTCGAAAACATGTAGATAGAATTAGCGATGCCTTTGAATACATGGAAATAGAAGACGAGACCATTAGAATGAGGATGTTCACCCAAAGCTTGGGTGGAGAACCCAAAAAATGGTTTAAAAGATTAACTCCAAACAACATCCACGATATCCCAGAACTTTACCAAACCTTTATAAATAAGTGGGAAATCCGAAAGAACCCCATTCAAATCCTGTCAGAATATAACAATCTAAAACGGGAAAATGGGGAAAGTGTCCAGGGATACTGCACTAGGTTCATTAGTGTTTATAACAGCCTCCCACCTCACTTCAAACCTCCACTTGGCTCAGCCTTAGAAAATTTCCCCGAAGGCTTTGACCCAGACATGACTTATCAACTAAGAGACAAGGACCCCCCTACCTTAGAGGAAATGCAAAAAGTGGCCATAAGTGCAAAAACCAACTTAGAAAAAAAGAGAGCTAGGACTAGATCAGAAAGGAAAGTCACATACCAGGATGAGGTCTCAACTTCAGCCCCTTCCTTAGATCCTAGAATATATGACTTGGTTAGATCCATGGCGAAAATGTGGGAAAAGATAAGTGAAAATACACCTCTTAGGGACAACCAGCCAAACCCTCCAAACAAAAACCAGAACCAAAATTTTACGAGGGAACAACCTCAAAATAAACCAAGGGAAACTGACCAACAAATTAGGCCACCCTTTAACGAAAATTATGTGGAAGAAGATGAGAGGGATATAGAACCCATTGATAAAAATCATTTGAACCTTATAGGTTCTGATAACGAGAGTGAGGTTTACCTCACAGAAGAAGAACAAGCATTTTTCTCTCCGAAATCAAGATGACACCACCTATGAAGATCCCAAAGATCCCGCCATAGATTTTCAGAATGCCATAATAGAAGCTCACAGGTAGTATGACCTTGGAAGAAGAAAAAACCAAGATAACTCCAAGAAAGGTAGCTCGGACACCGCTAAAACCTCTGATACCATCCTTAAAAAAATAGTGGATAGCAACAAAATCATGGTCAATAAAACTGAACAAAACAAAGATAAAGCTATTCAAACAAGTCTTGGCTTAGATGCTCCTAGTACCTCCACAAATATTCCCAAGATGGTTGTTTCAAACAAAATCCCGAAACAAAGTTAGCAAACTCAGAACATACAGAAATTCATGGCTGAAAAACTGAAGCAAACCTATCTAAACTACAAGCGCACTTCATTTTTGAGGGAGAAATTGTCAAAATAAAGATTACCATGCCTCTCATTGAACTTATCACCCAAATCTCTTATAAATCCCAAGTGTTAAAGGTCCTGAATATAGGAAATGATGTAAACACCCTTAATCTAGCTGATGACACTCCTCAAGTGTTGTTTGGTCCAAAAATAAAAGGGAAATTCCAAGAAGGAACCACTCATCTCTTTTACATCAGTTCGAATATCCATGACCAAATCTTACACAATGTCATGCTAGACTCTAGGGCCTCGCATAATCTCATGCTGAAGGTTGTGATGGAAATATTAGGCCTAGAAATCACAAGACCATATAAGGACTTATATTCATTTGATTCGAGTAGAGTCAAATGTATAGGCTTAATCAAAGATCTTTGTTTTAGTTTGGCCCAAGTACCTGCGAAACACCTGATCATGGACATAGTGATAGCAGACATCCCTCCCAGGTATGGAATGCTTTTATCCAGATCTTGGGGTGCTAAGCTTCAGAGAAATATTCAACTTGATATGTCCTATGCCACCATTCCTATGTTTGACCAAACTAGAATACTCTACCGGGAATCACACATGAAATATATGATGAGTAGTCAGGAAAGGCCAGATAACATCCCAATGTAATCCTTGCATTATGATCTGAATGCTTTCATTTTACAGACTAATGAGGACATTGAAGAACAGTGAGGAAGATTTGAAACAAACTTAGGCACACCACATCAACTGCCCCAAGTTCTCTATGATGAACTAGACACTTAGAATTATCATGACCATGATCAGTTATGTCTTGAAGAAAGAGAGTTTGTTCCTTTTGAAATAGGTATAGAGAAAGAAGCACAAACCATTATGTACCATCAAGAAAATTGCTCAAACCTTAGGCAAACATCACCAGTAACATCAAGGGACTTTTTCAGAATAGAGGCATTAGAAGACTTGCATATCACAAACCTCTTTGGAAATCAAGGGCCGAGAAGCTTAATGTTCCTACCATACCTTAAGGATTTACCATCACATAACCCTACCCTTTTAAGTGAAACCTTGACTATATCCATAATAGCTCCAAATCCAGGAAACACGTCTGAAAAACTTGTTATGAAAGGATATGATGACTGCAGCCCAAATATAACAGAATTGCTTGAACTAGCTAACATTCTGTCACTCCACCAAAGACTTAGAACTGCTAGAATTTGAAATCTTGCTCAAAATACTACTCCATATAGAGAAAAAAGTGAGAAACACTATGCCACTGCCATCACTCCAAGAAACAACTTCGACAAAATAAAATACAAAAATCTGGACAAAACAGTAATAGTTAAAGATAAAATAGCTGTTCATAGGATCTGTTTTGATTTTAGAAACACTAATACACACCCTTGTGATAGAAATTTTATCCTTCATGCCCAAGACCATGATATACCAATGATAAGTGCTTTTAATCATATGTCTTTGCAATATGATGTTTCAGGTTATAGCCAAATAATTCCTTTGCAAAGTAGACAACTCAAAGAATTTTTTGAGTATGCTGGAAGTAGTTCCATTTTCAAACCCAGAATTGCAAAACCACCAAATATCAAAAATATGCTCCTAAAAGCCATGTTGCCAGTTTTGAATTTCTGCATTCTGACATACCTTGATGATTTCATCATATACTTCAAAAATGACAAAGAATATCTGCGTTATTTGAAAAATATGTAGCAAAAAAAGGAGCGGAAATCAGAGATATAAAGAGGTACAGCAGGAAGATATGGGCTTGTTCAAAGATTCATGCATGAATCCTTATGTTATGCTTGAAAAAGAAAATTTTCCAAATTTTTATTTTCAAGAGCTGAGTGGACCAAGAGTGGTAGGAAATCCTTATGAAGATATGATGCTTAAGTTTCACCATTTCTAAGATTTCTGAGTTAGAACATTTTAAATCATTGTATATACCATTGTTTGAAAAATAAATCAAAAACAGAAAATTCAAAAAGCAGTAGAAAAATAGAAAAAGAGGGCAGTTCGAAAAATAGAAAGAAAGCCCCATGTTCAAAAAATAGTCATTCGGAAAGCGTGCAAGTCTAAATGCCACTACTAGTGCTCAAATTTCTTGTTCAGTTATCTAGCCTAATCATAACTGAACATGTTTCAAATTTATTTGCTAATAAGTTAGTGAGAGGAAAAGATAGTCAACATTGTGTAAGCTTGACTTATCAAAGAGAGTAGATTAGTAAAAGATACTGGTTCCACATGCTGAAAACAGAACCAAAGAGGAAAACAGGGATGAAAAGCAAATTGTGTATCCTATCCATGTTTTTATAGATTTCATTTCATGCAAAATAAATTTTGTGTGCATCTTGTCTTTAATGCCACAAGTCCATGACAAATCAGAATGTCTAATCCTGATTTGGTCATTTTTCAATTTCATGTTTTAGATTAGAGAATAAAATCATGTCAAACAGCTTAACCTTGACAATCGATATAGCATAGGTAGAGAAACGAAGGATTTCATCAGCTGAATCTGAACTCCCGACAGATATAAGTGTAGAATTAGATAGTATCATTTTTAAAAAATATTATGTCAAAGAGTTGCTAGTCCGAATGCACCCAAAAGAAGAAGAAAAATGTTAGGAAATATAGTGGGGTAGGTAGAAATATTGTTGATTCTAATCATGCTGTCAATTTTCAGAAATAGCATCAAGGAAGAAAGAAATCTGCGCTAATGGATAAAGGCACTAGTCTTCAAAGAACCGAGATTTGAAATTCTAGACACCTCCTGAAAAGGAGTTGCCCTCCCCAAATGGAGCCACTGTTAGTTATCAATATTTTTCACCTGTTGATGATGACTAGTTGTTAAAGCCAAGTTTTCTAGCAGCTGATATCTAATATTTCAAATTTGTTAGCTAGAAAACACCCATAAACATTTTTTCCCTCCTACCTTTTCAGTCAGCCCATAATGAGATAAAACCTTATTTTCAAGCCCTGTCTAGTTTTAGTCATACAAACTTGTCCATCAACTCCAAAGAGAATACTCCAAATCTATCCAAAAAGTCCTCCCCTAAGTTAGGTAGTGGCACTTTAGGCATCCCTCCCTTGGCAAACTATCCTAAATCCAAAAGACCTCTATCTAATATCAACCAGTCATAGATAACCTTCCTATTCTACAAATAAAGCTTGATACACCCTTAAGTCGTGCCACTAACAAGCCTTGATGTCTGAGAAATACATATGCCACAGGTCAAGCTGATATTAGGTGGTTTTATAGTGTTTCAATGTCTTTTTCAAGAGCAGAAGTGTACTAGTGTTCTAGAAGACATTACTAAACTTAAAATGAGAAGAGAGTTGCTTCTCATGTGGTTTTCAGCCTGGGATGAAAGTACTGGATAGAGATCTATTTCAATAAGCTCTTGCAAACACAGTCAAAAGGTTAGTTACTTATGAATAAAAATTAATACTCTGCAGATACTGGTCAGGTTGCTTCTGATGTCTAAAGATGCATAAAGGTATTTTAATAGTAGGATTACATGTCTCAGAGTAATGCCCCTCATGGCATATTGTCAATTTTTCACTTTTATTTTCTTAACTATGAATAGGTAGTGAAAGGAAAGATGGCACTACTTGAAAGCAGATGAGATGGCATCATTGTGTAAAACCTCCTCCAAGCATGAGCAGAGGGTTGAAAAACCTCCTCCTTGTGATGTTTTAAAGATAATAAAGTGACAAAAGCAGTGCTTCATGTTTTGCTTAAAACCAAAAGCCTTTTCAAAAGGCCTCCAAAACCCTCAGAAAGTAATTTCAAAAGTTGGTTGGCTTTTTCGACTATAAAGGTGAAGAGACCGTTGGCAAAGTCTCACTTTGCAAATTCAAATGCATACATTGTTCTCCCCCGGCTGCTCACTAGACAAAAATGAGACTTCAAGCAAATTTCATAGTTTTTTAAGGCTTAAAGCTTGCACTGCATGCCTAGAAGAGTGTGTGGCACATTTAGAAGAGAAAATACACAGAGTTTCTACTGTGGCGCAGCACGCCTGTAGCGTCGGTCATCCACTACTCGAGGCCGACTCGACTGCCTTTCCACTGCGCGGCGTTCTTTCCAGAAAACGTGCTACTCCTCATTTCACCTTCTAAGAAGCTCTAAAATCTCCCCAAACGATCAACCAAGGCTCGTGAAGAATCTTTGAGTTATTTTCATCACCTCATGGTAAAGTTCGATTTTTGAAAGGGGTGATTTCGCTATGTTTTTCCCTAAGAAGAAACAGCTGTATTAAAACCACTTCATCATATAAAAATCATGAGATAGACAGTGTTAAGGAGGCAGAGTTCTTGTAAAAACTGAAAATTTTCCTACGCTTAGGAGGTCTTAAGTAAATTTGAACAATAGCTTGATAGTGGCTTTAAAAAGGCAGTTTGTCATATAAAGAGCATAAGAGAGAGACAGTGATTAGAGGGCAGTGTTTTTGAGCAAACTCAAAGGTTTTTGTTGTTGTGATTGTCACACACCGTTACAGTGTTAGGTGGATGTTTTAAACAATCTCAAAGGACCCTTACTACCTTTTAGAACAGTGATAGCGGCCCACAGGTAAAACAAGAGCAGACTTTGTTTGAAGTTTCAGAGGTGAAAAACAATGTTTATAAGGTAAAATTTTTCATTATAAAGAATCCTCTTTGTGTGATGAAACAACCAAATCTGTGTAGCCTCTATAAGTCCCGAAAGCAAAGTGTGTGAAAGGTTTTTCAAAGTCAGTTGAGAGTGTTTTTTTCTACCTTTGTAAGGAAATAGTGAATAACAAAAAGAGTATTGTTTGGAGGAAGGGTATCTTGTTTCTGTAAAAACACAAAAGATCCTTGTTCAAACAAGAAAACACCATTAGATCTTTTCAATACCTTGCCCAAGCACAGTGATAAGTTGATTTTATTTTATTTTGAAAAATACTTTTTGATTGGCATCAAAGAGGACAAAGAGTGACTTATAAGGAGGACAAAGGTGTGGTTGAGAAAAACATTTCAAGGGCCATTTGAGACCATTTTTTTTTGCAAAGAACATTCAAAACAAAAATGCCTCCCAGGTAGGACAGTAGAAGTGGCCTTCATAGGAGGTTTGAGTCTGTTTCAAATAAAGAGGTAAATGCTCATCCATCAGTCCTGTTTAACTTTCATGAGGTTGGGTGTCTAGAGTTTTGTCAAAGGGTGCAGAAGGTGAAAAGCTACTCCCCTTTGACACATATTTGCGCTTTGAGATTTCAAGGGAAACACTTTCAGCTGGCAGGCTTGGATTTCAATTTTTCTCCTAGATCCATTTCCAAGGCCACCAAAATCCCTTATGTCAGAGAGAAGTGGTTTAAACAAAGCCACCTAGACTCAGAACAGTACAAACCTTTTTTGAAGCCTGAGCATAGAGACACATGTCCATCCATTTTTCCCTTCTCATATCTGTTGAATAGTTATGCCCCCCTCATGAAGATAATCATGAAATACTTCACTTTCAAGGGAAGATTCTCCCAAGTCTATGCTTACCATGTCTGGTTGCTCATGCATTTCACAAGAGCCAAATTGTTAAATCTCCCTTTCTTCCTCCATAGAAGTATTGAGAAAATGGCTTCCACTTTTTAGAAAAAACCTCATTCTCAGTAGACAACCTGCCTCATCCATCACTCTCTCATCAAGGTTATCATTCTTCATTAGCTTGAGAAGAATGAAATCTCTTCATATACTTTCATTTCACATCCAGATTTCGCCACTGTTCCTTCATTTCATACATCTCCTTCACCTTCCACTCACCATCCTTCACCTTCTTCAAGCAAGCTCATTCCCAAGAAACTCAAATTTCCCATTGAACAAGAAGAAGAGGATGATGAGGAAGAAGAGCATGAGCAAGAGGAGGAAGATGATGATGAGCAGCATCTTGATGAAACAGGGAAGCATGATGAAGAGGTGCAGCACAGTGAGGCAGAGCAACAAGGGGAAGAAGGGCATGATGAAGAGGAAGAAGATGATGAGCATCATGATGATAAACAACAAAAAGATAAGGAAGGGCAGCATGATGAACATGTGTAGCACAGTGAGGAAAGGTAGCCACATGATGATGAGCAACAATAAGATAAGGAAGGGAAACATGATAAAGAGGTGCAGAACATTGAGGAAAAGCAGCCTCGTGAAGAAGAACAGTAGCATGGTGAAGAGGTGAAACACAGTGAGGAGGGCAACCCTTAAAAAGAAATGCAAGAGGACAGTCAAGGAATCCATGAAGAAACTCAATATAGTGGCAAGAATGATGAGGAAAGTAACAAGGGCAAAGAGCCAATAGAGCATGTGCTACCTACCTCTCCTAGGCAAGGGGCTATGCTCTCTTTTCTAAAAGTGGCCAAGTCCCGGACATCAAGGAAAAGGGTGTCTAAAAATATAACTCCAAATGTTACTAGGGCCCTCCGAAGCAAGGGGAAATTACCCAAGAAGCCCATTGTCCAATTGCCCAAGAGGAGGAAGACCAAAAGAGCCACCTAAAGCAAGGGGAAGGAGAAAGAAGAAAGTAGCCATGAAAAGGAGAGGGACTTCAACATAATTCAAATCGAAAGTGATGACAGTGACAATGAGGCCGGAATCATAGAAAATCTCTTGATCAATAGAGAAAGCCAAATTGATGCTTTGAAATTGATCTTTAGAGGGTTGGAAACTTCAATCATTTTTTGCAAATTCAAAACAAACAGATGAGTGTCCATATGATGGTATATGAGACACGTGCTATCAAATAAAAAAAGGATTCCCCCAAGGCACAAGTTAGATTGGAAGAATGCATGGGTGAGTTCGATGAGAGCGAAGATGAAGATCAGCCCAGGAGAAAGAGGCCAAGAACCATGGGACTCAAAAGAGCCCTTGAGAAACAAAAGGAGGAAGAAGCTACCTTTCTCCAATCTACTCCTCTCACTCCTTTGTTCACCCAAGAGATAAAGAACAATTGAGAAGCATGGCTTGGGAGGGTAAATGATCCCTTGGAAAAGAAGTTGGAGAAGGCAAATAGAGATTTGGACCTTCAAAAGAGGATGATCGGGCACTATAAAAAGCTCAATCAGTTTGCCTAGCGGAAATTGAAGGCCACACAGGAAGAACTCAAGGAGGCTCAAAGGAGGCGCTTGGCACCAAAATTGAAGAAAGACACCTCAAAGATCCAAATTTTTTCCTCAGCTTCACAACATGTTTCTGAAAACCCTTGAAGGTCATGCTCGCCAAAATTGGGTGAAATTCTACAAGTTTTGGTTTTTTGTCACTTTTGCGTTTTTGGCTCAAAACTCATGGGCATCACCATTTATGTTTGAGGCATCCTCAAAGGATGAAAATAGTATCATTGGATGCCATAATTTCAGGGCCATATACTCAGTGATTTTTAGATCAATTGAAGATGATTTGCTCCCCCAAAATGGCGAAAAACACTCACTTTTTCTACACTCTGCCCCGTTTATCAGCAAGGTCTATTTTTTGGGTTTTTACACACAGGTCAGTTTTGGATAAAGTTCTAGTGGTCATTTTGGAGCAAAATAAGAATTTTAATAAAATATACATTCATATATTTCCAATGAGCTATCACAGACCTCGTTTCAACATCGAGAAGGCCTCCAAAAGTTGCCGGCAAGTTAGAGGAATTTCTATTGATGTATTTCTTAAGTATTTTTGTGAAAAATGTACCTTTAAAAAGTTACTTTTCCTCATGTGCATTTAGCTATTTTTGTGCATGGTTAGTTAGGAAAAGTCAATTTATTTTCCTTTTTTAGCATTTTTGAGATTTTTTATTAGTTATTTTGTGCCTTGGGCTTTGCAAAGCCTCAAGGACAAAATCAAATATTTTGGATAGGCCAATGAGATTGCAAGTTGAACTAGGAGGTTTTCCCTCATATTGGCCTATATATTCCAAAGGCTTTCATTGTAAACAAGGTTGAACTTGATGAATCGAAGCAATATATGGTTATAAAAGCCTGGAAGATACACTTGTCTCATGCATTGGATAGTTTCTTGAGTGCTTTTGGATGATGAAAGATGACTGTTGTTGGATTCCATGACTTGGTAGAATGATATAGTGTCTCTCTCTCTATTTTGTTTCTTAGTTTTCATTCATATTTCCATGTTCTTGCTTGCTATAAGACAATAGAGAATAGATTTGAGACATGCCCTTGGAGGCACCTCAAATTTCCTGTTTCTTTATAGTTTCTATGTTTTCTTCCTTCTTAGTCATATCAAAGAATCCTTGATTGCTCTTCAATAACTGAAGAATATTGTTTGCTTGTTTAATTTATGGTTTTATGCCTGCTAAGTATGATTCACGGTATGCCCTGCTTACTCATGGCTAGTCATAGCTCCACCTTTGAAACCTCTCTTTGATTGATTAGATTGTCATTTGTTGAACCAAGGAGGTCTTGTACTGATCTTGCCCTTTGCCTGAAACTATGCAATCTTACTTCAAAGTGCCCAATAGCTTGAAATACTATGCTTAGGCATTTCCTCATCGTGATTTGAGTTTTTTTTTTGTCTTGAATGTATTTCCCCAAAGTCTAATAGCCATTTCATAAAGTTAGAGAGTCATATATCTCTATGCATGGCTTGAATGTTTATTTCTAGGCATCGATCAGTTTATAGTTACATTTATCATGATTAATGGTTAGCCCTACCATGTTTATGTCAGGTATTAAAACTATTTATATTTGCAATCCTTTGTTATTCACAAATTTAATGTCCATCTCACTCCATTTTACCCAAAGATCCATTTTACCTCGAATCAAATCGGCCCTTCAACAACCTTGTATCACCATCTGAAAGCTTTATTGATCTTTTTGACCCCATGGCCTAGTTGATCCAACATCTTTTTACCTATCTTAGTCTTTGATCAGTTCATCCCTCACAACCTAAAAACCAAAACCAAAAACCTACTTCATAACTAGCCTAAAATCAAGAACACAATAAGCAAACACACAGATATCCCTTACACAAATAGAGAGAGCCCTCTCTGAGTCCAGGAAGGCTACATCCTTGGGCTCCAAAGACTTCTTTGATGTTACACTGTCATTTGGCTTGCCAATTAGCCAAATCATGAGACCCTAACACAAACCAGGCCATTCCTAGAAGAGTTTTGTGTAAATATTATGCGCTTGAAAGATGGGTAACAATCACATATTAGCTAATATTAGTTAGCACAGTGGCCACTTTAGATTCATGAGATTAATACTAACGCATCCATAATCAAGTAGAGAAGGCATTTCATCTTTTTCTAGTGTGAAACAAACATTACAAATTTATTCAGATCAAAATAGCTTATTAGTTTTTTGTGCAATAAGACTTAAAGTTCTAGTTTAAATACTGAAATAAACTATAAAATATCTACACTTCCATGCAAATCCAAACCAAGCCAATGTGAGAAGATTTTTTTGTAAATATTATGCCCTTGAAAGATGGGTAACAATCTAGTTTCAGGTAGCACAGTGGCCACCTTAGATTCATGAGATTAAGACTAATGAGTCCATAAGCATGTAGAGATGGAATTTCATCTTTTTCTAGTGTGTATATTTTGTTAGAGCTAGCAAATTTATTGGCTAGATTAGGACAAATAACATTAAAGTTGAAATAAAACATTAATTTTCTTTTGCAATAAAATATTTAGAAATTAATATTTTAAATTATAATAAAAAATATGTTATTTATTTCTAAATTTTAATGTTAAGTTTTTTATACGTCAAAACTAAACTATTAGCAATCAACCTCAAATGTATGAATGTATTGCTAAATTCCTCTCTCAAAAGACTAAAAAGAAAAAAGAAAAAAAAATAGTGTTCAGAGTTTTTAGTTATACTATGTCAATTTAATAGAAGAATAGTTATCATTTTCATTAACTATTTTCATCATTATTTTCATCATTAAAAATATAGAGTAAAAATATATATTTTTTTTTATTCCTGTAATTTATTAACAAAAATCTTTACAAATTTATATATTTTTTATTTAAACTACATTTTAATAGACATAAATGAATTTAACATTACTATTTTTTGTTATTTTAATTATATTTTTATATAGATAAATAAATTTAAATCAAATATTTACAAAGTATTGAAATTATATGGATTACAAACCTGTAATTAAAATAAATCGTTACAGATATCATGACAAAACACTTCATAACACTTCTATGGGGAAGCCTCTTTATATTGTATTTGCATCACATTTTTCTATGGAGGCGTCGTGAAGCAGTATTTGGCTCAAATTTTTTTGTAGATGGGTTAAAGTCATGGGAAATTTTAGGGGCTAATATTCGCAGGTGGGCTAATTTTCCATGGTTTCTCCAAAAAAAAGATTCGCCAATTTCCATTTTTTTATAAAAGTGATTCGCCCAAATTTTACAATATAAATTTATTTTACCTTAAAAATCACCAACATTATATACATATTATATATAATATCATTATATATTTGAATAATTTTACAAATACATCAATAAAGATTTTATAGTTTTCATATTAGGGACTACTTAGATTCGCCAATTTTTTAAACTTCAAAATCATTTTTCATCCTTAAAATTTTCCCTGGTTAAACTCCCACCAATTCATCTATACCACAATGAGCATGACCCTAATAGTCCCAAGAAGAATTGAACCCATGCCTTATGGTAGAGGGCCAATGACTTGGTGGAGACATTATTACAACATATATATTAATTATTTTAAGATACGTAATAGGAGTTAAGTTATGAATGTAGTTATATTTTTTTTTAATATTAAAATTATAGTATATAATTGATAAATATTTTTGGAAATTATTTTATTTTATTAATATTATTTGTGATTTTGTAAAATTCTAAATTTATAATTAATTAATTTTTCCTTTCTTTTTTTGGGTGTAAATGGACCTTTTCATTAATTATAAAATGTTAAATAACTTGAATTTCCAAAATAGGACTAAAATATAAGAGATATTACTTAAGACTAATAAGTTTCATAGGAGCTATAGACTAGAATAATCATAATAACATTGAAAGCTCTTTGACGATTCAATATTTAAAGGGGGGAATTTATTTAACATTTGTACGACTCTCCTCGAATTGAGTAATTATTCACGGTCTTCTTAGATCCCTAAGATAACTAATTCTTCATGGTATTCTTATATACTTACCTTATTTATCTTGCAACCACAATTTTTTTCTTCTTTATGTTGGTTGGAAACCACCCTCAAATCCATTCTTTGAACCCGCAAAGCCAACCTATGAGGAATTCGAGAGAAACTACTTGCTTAGAAGATAGGATTTATACAAAATCCTAGTCTCATGAACTGGCATGTCCTTCACATCTTTTCCATGTCATTCTTTTACAAGGGAAATCCATAGTGCGTCATATAGATATGTATCTTCTTGAGGGATTCTTCTTTAGCTTCACTAAAGGGGAGCTAATTATTTCCTTTTGTAATGGATTTTGTTGGTGCAAGTTGAGAGGATTTTTCATGACCTATGCAGTTTTATGGGATTTAGCTTCTCTTGATTATATTTTTAATTGAATATTGATTTATTCTGGAGACTAATTTAGAGACGAGAGAGACTCGAAAGTGTTTTTAGATCTATGGATCTGTAGAATATTTGAGGTACCCCGGGGACTGAAATTTATTTGTATTTGAAACCAACTTGCTTTTTATGAGAATGATTTTCTTCAAATAATTCTTTTTTATTCATGATGCAATCCCTAATAATATGTCCATATTCATGCCAAAGTATGCATGTAAAGGGGAATAGTTAATACTCTAAGGACTTCTTGCAAACACTATATTAAAAATATGTATCTAAGGAAGCCCGAAGAGGTTGAGAGGGATTCATGTAAACATAGATCTATGTATATGAAGGGTAACTCCCTTTCTTGGCAACCTCTCATACATTGACAAAGTTTTCAATGGAATTTTTAATGCCTTTAAGGCTTTCCTCGTCCCAATATTTCTTGGGAAGAGAAAATAGATAGACCCACAATGCGGCTTCAAGGAAATCATGCTTCTTGGGATTAAATTTCTTCTTCTAGAATCACATGAAGAGCCAGGCATTGTTGAAAAATATATCCCTCCTTGAAAAACACTCGACCTATTTTTGATGATGGATAAGACGAGTGTAAAATTTCCCTTGGCATCTAACTCATAAAACAAGTGTAAAATATCCCTTAGCATCTAACTCAAATTATATTTCGCTCTGGGGTTCCATTGATTTTGAATCCACCCAATCCAAAAATTTTAAGAGGGCCATAATCCAATAAATTTGTGAATCAATATGTGATCCTGCATATATATCATATATTTTCCATTTTTACTACATTTAACCTTGTATTTTGGATCTTTCACTAATTTTAGCTAGCAATGCCCTGGATTCCTAACTTTCCATGATGCATCCAACGAATGGTTTGTTGTGATAAAAAAAATCCCTCTTCGTCTAAATATGAAAAGGATGCCAAAGATGATAAAATTGATCGGGAATACCAGTAGGTACAAGCTCATTATAAACTCATAAAAAATTGAATAATAGAGGGGGTAGAGCAACCCATTATAGAGCCAAGCATAGATGGCTATGCAAAACAAAATCTAGATTTTGCATATGAGAGCCAAAATATTTACGTCGAAAGATGCTATGCAAACCAATACAGGGGAGATTTGCAAGCATAATATAAGAAATTATTCCAACATTTTTTTAATTTCAAGAAAAATATGTATAGGAAAAAAAAGAAAGCAATAAAAAAAATATGTGATTATATGTTTTAATTAATATTCAGATTAAAATGTAATATACAGTAAAATGTACTAGAAAAAAAATATATAAAAGAAAAAAAGAAAAACAAAATTGAATGTAAACTTCATATTTTTTTATTAATATTTATATTAAAACATATTTAAATGTAAAATGTAACATAAAATGAAAAATGAAAAATGTAAATTAATTTAAAGTGTAAAATACAAAATGTAAAATGTAACGTACATAGCTATCAAGTTGATGAGAAGAAGATATTGGTGTATATATAATATAAAGTTAACATACTACATTTTATTTAATAATTTACTTCTTTATATATTATTATTGGTATAATAATCAATAATATTTATTATTATTAAACAAATATATTATAATAATAATCATGTACATTATAAGTATTATTATATTAGACCTTGCATATATTATTGATTACATAGAGCACGATAACTCTCGATCTCATGAATGAAAGGAAGAACAAAGTCGTAGAGAAATAGTGGTGGAGAGAGAGAGAGAGTGACAAGGGATAGATGTAGAGAAAATAAGGGAGAGAGGAGAAAAGGAGGGAAGACAGATAGAAGGAGATGAGAGAGAGAGGGTGACAGATATATTGATGGGGGAGAGAGAAAGAGAGGGGGGGAGATAGTGGCAATAGATCGAGGGTGGAGAGAGAGAGATACAGACATAAATAAAGGACGAGAGAGAGAGAGAGAGTGAAGGAGTCTTAGAAAAATGGGGTGTGAGAGAAAGTGAGAGAGAGGAAGGAATAGACAGAAGGAGAGAGGGATGGATAAAGAGATGGATTTGGATGAGTGTAATACCCCTTCGTCATTGTAATATTGATTTTATTTAAGACTAAAGTATGTTGGAAAGAATGGCAGAAAACAAATCAAGAACATGGAAAAATTTTATGTAAACAAATATATGTATTAATAAAATTATGAATTTAAAGTACTGAGGAATGAGACACTCGAAGATGTGATTCTTTTCTAAAATAATTGTTCCATGGTGAAGTTTGTAGATAAAATTAATAAATGGGAGAGAAATATATATTAAGTTTCTTATCTGGGGAAATGTGCTAAGTTTGGATAATCCTAAAGCATCGCGGAAGATAAAGGTGAGGTTTTAAGAAATATCCTAAGCAAGTGGTTGTGGATGACCACAAAAGCGGGATGCAACTAAATTAAACTTCCAACATGGAAGAAAGGTATGAAATACCTAGGAAAGGATCAACATAGGTGTTAATTCTGGGGTAAGTAATCTTAGCTCGGGGGAACTGAAGGTATCGTTCATGGTTAGGTGGCCAGCATACT
Organism: Pinus albicaulis; assembly: GCA_034641835.2. Lineage (NCBI taxonomy): Eukaryota > Viridiplantae > Streptophyta > Pinopsida > Pinales > Pinaceae > Pinus > Pinus albicaulis. The sequence goes on from CM076582.1 coordinate 1,053,610,772, forward strand.
CATGATTTTGGCTAGAAAACCGGTGCATAATTTCTCTAGTGAATAATTCTGAAATGATTTTGATGCACTTAGATTTTTCAATTAAATATGGAATATGTTGATGTGAAAAATATTTTAGTGCACTCAAAATTCTGCAATTAATTTTGATGCCTGTATATTTAAAATTATTTTCTATGCATATGGATCTTATAATCAATTTTAATGCCTAGGAATTTTCCATCAATTCTTAATGCATTTGAGTGTATATGTGCGGTTATCAAGGAAAGCACATATTGTACTTTTAAGGAATTTAGAAATGATTGAATCTATTGTTATATGGGATTGCATGCATGTAGATGTTCAAAACTCCATAGGAAATATTGACTCCCTATCTACGTATTTATGGATTGTATTAATTTCACATCTCGAGAAGGGGATGGAGTTACTAAGGATAAATTTGGACGTAAAAGCTAAAGAAAGAGGGGTGGAAAGTGTGTGGTTTAGTATGATATATAACATGTATATATTCAAGAATTAATTCCTCTTTTCAAAACTGAGTTTTCTATACATTAAATTCGACGACACTAGGAGGCATGATATATGTAAGGAGAATTAGTTAGGGGGTTGTGGAGAATACCATATACTAGCAATTTCACCTAATGTTGCAAAGGAAACACCGTAAAGAAGAAGCTAGAAACAAATAAATTGTAATTAATTTGATGTTAAACAGAGAAATTAAGATATTGATTGTCAAAAATAGATATAAAGGAATTAGGATACAGATAGCCAAAACAACAAAAACTGATGATGTTTAAAAGAATGTTGGAGGGATAGAAACTATAGAAAAACCAAAATAAAATCTTATACAAGAGAGAATGGAATTGATGTAGTTGTGGGTCAAATATAAGAGAATATCTAACATATATAAGAATGAAAAGGGCCCAAAAATGACAAAATATAGTTGTCAGAGGTGGACAGTAAGGATGCCTCTGTAAATGGTATCTATGTAAACTTACCATTAATGATAGTTGGGCCGACATTGGAAAAATATTCTAACACTCCCCCTTGAGTGAAATGTAAGAGTAAATAAAGAAGACAAAATGGGTCTCCAAAGTCAAATTCTCATCACAAATGAGAAAAACCTGTAGGAAAAAGCTCCTCCCTAAAGGAGAGAAAGCAACATAAACAAAAATGAAGGTAGGAAGACTTAACATGACCCCCAAGCACAACTTCTTTTACCCCAAGCATTAATTGTAACTGAAGAAAAGTAGGTGATTCCACAGGTTTAGTGCAGATGTTTAGAAGTTGTTCTTCAATAGTTAAATACTCCAAGTTGTGAATACCATATTTCTTATTCTTCTTGGCTCTGTCCTGCAAATTGCAATGGCAGCAACCCTCATTCATGTTTGGTTGAATTTTGTTGGCAACGGAAACATATACTCAGAAGCTAAAGCCTGTGATGTGTCCTCTTGACTGTAGCCTCCTCATCTCCCACTATCCATCTGCCTTTTAATGTACCACTACTTATTCAACTTACAAGATACAGATAACCAAAATAGCAACAAACAATGATGTTTAAAAGCACATTGCAGGGATAGAAACTATAGAAAAACAAAAAGAAAATCTTCTAGGTGTGGGTCAAAGGGGGAAAGAACAGAAATAATTTGTGAGGCAGAGTGACCTACGTGAGGGATTATGGCCTTTATGCATGATGTAGTGTAATCAAGATCCGTAACTAACATGAAAACATGATTTCATTTTTATAGGCCATGCAAAATCACAAAAACAAGGGAAAACAAATTGAAGGTTTTTTTTTTCATGAAAGTTTCAAATTCAATCACTATAAAATAAATAAAAAACCAAGTGGTCTCTTTTCCTCTTGCTTGATATCACAGACCACCACCTCCTAACAAATTGAAGGTTTTTTTTTTCATGAAAATTTCAAATTCAATCACTATAAAATGAATAACAAACCAAGTGGTCTCTTTTCCTCTTGCTTGATATCACAGACCACCACCTCCTGCTCACTTCAGCAGAACCTGCTGGTACGGACAACCTAAGCCATTCACTATTACTCCGACTGATTAAACCAACATTTGACAAAGCTGTAATGGGAAACCGTGGTGGTAATAAGAGAGAAGAATTGAATCTTCATATGTATATGCAATTGAATAACAACAATTAACTGTAACTAACTACTGCAAGTTCTTCAATGAGGTGGGGCCATTGGAATAGGCTTGCCCCTTCTTCGAATTTGAAATTTTGTAGTAAACAGACATGAAATTTCCCTCTGCTTGATACCTGCATAAAGATAAAAGAATATTCATTCTGTGGGGTAGCATAAAGCAACACAACCATAAACAAAAGAAAAAGGGAGTAGGAAACCTACTTTTTATGAACATCATCATAGAGAGTTTTTTCAAACATTTGCCAGAACTCTTCGTCGCTCTGTTCTACAATAACATACAGGCACTGATAAGATCCATTATCCCGCAGCCATTTATCCATGCTTTTGGTGGCTTCAACACCATCCCACACTCATTTCTCAGCACTGGAAGCAGCGCTGTCCAAATTCCAACATCGGTCGACATCTAAGCTTCTTCTGTGTCTCCCACCTGCATGTCTTTCTCATACTCTGGCTCACAGTGCAGCATGGTGCCCACTCTCTTCTTGGATAGCCGGTGAGGGCAGAGCCACAGAGGATATGCCGGTTCGCACCAAAAATAAAAGTTCGAAAATGATAATAATGGTGTTTCTAATATATATCTCCAAAATCCAAATCAACTCAGCTCAACTATTTAAGGGGGCATAAAAGTAAGCAGTTTACAGTGTGATTCCTGCAACGAATCAATCATACCTACCTTAAAGTTGTCATGGCAGAACTTCAAACAATCGACAACCTTCCGAGAGGGTATCAGCATGTCATGGGATGCATGGCGTTGCTCATAATAGTTTCTCATGGAACTCGTCAGTGTCAATTTCAGGAGGCTTACCTGCAATATCACATACCCAGAATAAACATGAAGCATCATCATTTAAATCCTTTTTCAAAGTTTCTGCTAGTACAGAGTATTGATTCATTTGAACATATAACAGTGGATGAAGAATTATCATGTGAATCATTTTCCAAATTTTCTGCGATTTTTGAACAATACGATTTTTCACTGCATATGACTTAGTTTTATGAGTCATTTCCCCACTTAATAGATCGCTAGTTAAGATAAATTTATGCTGGAAAGAGCAGAAGGAAAGGATATGTTGACAAGTAACCTTGGGCGGCATCAGCCATCCGAGGAAGAAGCGGAACAGGGGATGATTCCCCATGGGAACAAGGAGAGTGCCTTCCCAATACAAGGATCTGGTGTGCCTATGGTGATACTCACGAGCAGGCACGTAATCAATAAATTTGCCTCTCTTCAACGCAGTGGCAACATGGGTGTGGAACCAGGGCGCTCTGCTCTAGCAGTAGTTCTGCATATACCTCTAAATATCATCCTAGTATTTGTTTTTAAATTTGGTGTGCCAGGGGTTGCAATTGCTGCAGTTCTAACGAATCTCAACATGGTGTTCCTCTTGGTTGGGTACGTCTACTTCTCCAAAGTATAGAAGAGGACTTGGACTGGTTGGTCTGCTGATTCTTTCCGAGAATGGTGGCCTCTCCTAAGCCTAGCCCTTCCAAGTTTCTTTGCAATATTCCTTGAATGGTGGTGGTATGAGATCTTGACTTTGTTCACTGGTTATCTCCCCAATCCAGAGGTTTCAGTGGCAACTGCAGAAATCCTCACCCAAACAACAAGCCTGATGTACACTGTCCCTCTAGCACTTAGCTCCTCTATTTCAACTCGTGTTGGTAACAAGCTTGGTGCCTGTAAGCCTGTCAAGGCCAAGCTTGCTACCCTTGTAGCCCTTGGTTGTGAAGTAGTGATAGCTCTGATCAGTGTAACATGGACTAGCTTCCTAAGAGACAAATGGGGAAAGCTCTTCACAAATGATGATATTTTTTTAGCCTTAACTACTGCAGTTATGCCTATCATAGGTCTATGCGAATTAGAAAACTATCCCCAAACAACAGGTTGCGGTGTCCTAAGGGGCAGTGCTAGACCTGCTATCGGGGCTAGAATTAATCTTGGGTCATTTTACTTTTTAGGCACACCTGTGGCTCTGGCCGTGGCCTTTTGGTTGAAGATCAGCTTTGGGGGTTTATGGTACGGTCTGTTGGTGGCTCAGTTTTCTTGTGCATTTTCAATCCTATTTATTGTTTTGAGGACTGATTGGCAGTATGAGGCAACGAAGGCCATGATGCTAACAGGGGGGCAGATCAGTGGCCAGTTGCAGATGGGCTGTGGCAATCACCATAACAAAGAGGATGATGATGAAATGCAAGGCCTTCTACCAATGCCTTCTATCAAAGACCAGTTGCAGTTGCACAGTTTGCTAATTTGTATAGGATAATGTCAATCAGACACTATGCGGTGGATACATTTTCAATCTTTAGTATTTTACTCTAATGATGGTGTTTTCAACATGGAAGCCAGAGCTATAGCACAACTGGTGAAGGATGACAGTTTGCTTTCACAAGCCTCAGAATCTCTCATTCTGATGATGTAGAGGAGATAGCCTGAGAATCTCTCATTCTGTCATGATGAGGAGGAGAATGACAGTGATGCTGCTGCTCTGCTTTGGGCTTAAAGTTCCTGAGAATCTGCAAATCTTATCAGCAGAATGAATGATATCATTACTTTTTTTATCAGTCCAAAAGCAGCATACCCTTTTAGTATTTTCCGAAAAAGAGTTTTGAGGACCACACTCAGACAGTGGAAGTAGTTTTCACTGAGGGATGCCATGTGCCTCATGGCGTGTCCAAATGCACTGTTCAATCAAATGATTATGAAGTGCATAACAGATTAATACTGATGTATTTTCTTTTCCTTTTTTGTTCTCTGAGTTGAGAGGCATTTAATTTATCTACTGACGTGCCCCTACAATTTTGAAGTACAATCCTTACAACGAATGAGGGACCAATTATACAGATGGAATGTTTACACAGTTGGGGGATATGTATACACACAGTTGAGCCTTCAATAGTTTTGGATTCTGACCCTCTGCCTTTCTACTGAGCTTCAGAGCAAAGTCATGAATACCAGAGAATGGTTTTGGATTCTGACCCTCTGTCTTTCTACTGAGCTTCAGAGCAAAGTCATGAATACCAGAGAGGGCTTATGATTGATAGTATCAAAATTTCTTAGGAATGTCCTTGTGGGTGTTCAGAAATGGCCTCTCAGTAAAGTCTTTTGATCCCCCATCATCTCTGTTGTTTCGGACTTTTATAATTTCTGTACTAATAGGAGCAAGTGCAGAGTCTAACTTGGGTATGTTTGTAACAAATGGAGCGATAATATATGTTGCACAAACAACTTTTTCTTGTATCTGAAATTTCATAGAAGGGATGATAGTCTTTATGCATGTTAAGGAAAATATTGGACAACATGATGAAGTCTACAAGGATAGAGGTGGAATGAAGAAAAGATAAACGTTGTCAAATAGTGTTATGAATATGGTGCATAAAAATCGATTTCCCCAAAGGCCCAATAACAAATTTAAAATGAATTAGTTTGGTCACTGTCGAATTTTGATAATTCAAATTACAGATGATTTGCATGTAGTGTAATCAAGATCCGTAATTAACATGACAACATGATTTCATTTTTATAGGCCATGCAAAATCACAAAAACAAGGGAAAATAAATTGAAGGTTTTTTTTCATGAAAGTTTCAAATTCAATCACTATAAAATAAATAACAAACCAAGTCGTCTCTTTCCTCTTGCTTGATATCACAGACCACCACCTCCTAACAAATTGAAGGTTTTTTTTTTCATGAAAATTTCAAATTCAATCACTATAAAATGAATAACAAACCAAGTGGTCTCTTTTCCTCTTGCTTGATATGACAGACCACCACCTCCTACTCACTACAGTAGAACCTGCTGGTACGGACAACCTAAGCCATTCAGTATTACTCTGACTGATTAAACCAACGTTTGACAAAGCTGTAATGGGAAACTGTGGTGGTCATAAGAGAGAAGAATTGAATCTTCATATGTATATGCAATTGAATAACAACAATTAACTGTAACTAACTACTGCAAGTTCTTCAATGAGGTGGGGCCATTGGAATAGGCTTGCCCCTTCTTCGACTTTGAAATTTTGTAGTAAACAGACATGAAATTGCCCTCTGCTCGATACCTGCATAGAGATAAAAGCATATTCATTCTGTGGGGTAGCAGAAAGCAACACAACCATAAACAATAGAAAAAGGGAGTAGGAAACCTACTTTTTACGAACATCATCATAGAGAGTTTTGTCAAACATTTGCCAGAACTCTTCCTCACTCTTTTCTACAATAGCATAGAGAAACTGATAAGATCCATTATCCCGCAGCCATTTCTCCATGCTTTTGGTGGCTTCAACACCATCCCACACTCATTTCTCAGCACTGGAAGCGGCGCTGTCCAAATTCCAACATCGGTCCACATCTGAGCTTCTATTTTGTCTCCCACCTGCATGTCTTTCTCATACTCTGGCTCACAGTGCAGCATGGTGCCCACTCTCTTCTTGGACAGCCGGTGAGGGCAGAGCCACAGAGGATATGCATGTTCGCACCAAAAATAAAAGTCCGAAAATGATAATAATGTTGTTTCTAATATATATCTCCAAAATCCAAATCAACTCAGCTCAACTATTAAAGGGGGCATAAAAGTAAGCAGTTTACAGTGTGATTCCTACAATGAATCAATCATACCTACCTCAAATTTGTCATGGCAGAACTTCAAACAATCGACAACCACCACCTCCTAACAAATTGAAGGTTTTTTTTTTCATGAAAATTTCAAATTCAATCACTATAAAATGAATAAAAAACCAAGTGGTCTCTTTTCCTCTTTCTTAATATCACAGACCACCACCTCCTACTCACTACAGCAGAACCTGCTGGTACGGACAACCTAAGCCATTCACTATTACTCCGACTGATTAAACCAACGTTTGACAAAGCTGTAATGGGAAACCATGGTGGTCATAAGAGAGAAGAATTGAATCTTCATATGTATATGAAATTGAATAACAAAAATTAACTGTAACTAACTACTGCAACTTCTTCAATGAGGTGGGGCCATTGGAATAGGCTTGCCCCTTCTTCGACTTTGAAATTTTGTAGTAAACAGACATGAAATTTCCCTCTGATCGATACCTGCATAAAGATAAAAGCATATTCATTCTGTGGGGTAGCAAAAAGCAACACAACCATAAACAAAACAAAAAGGGAGTAGGAAACCTACTTTTTACGAACATCATCATAGAGAGTTCTGTCAAACATTTGCCAGAACTCTTCCTCACTCTGTTCTACAATAGCATAGAGGCACTGATAAGATCCATTATCCCGTAGCCATTTATCCATGCTTTTGGTGGCTTCAACACCATCCCACACTCATTTCTCAGCACTGGAAGCGGCGCTATCCAAATTCCAACATCGGTCCACATCTAAGCTTCTTCTGTGTCTCCCACCTACATGTCTTTCTCATACTCTAGCTCACAGTGTAGCATGGTGCCCACTCTCTTCTTGGACAGTCGGTGAGGGCAGAGCCACAGAGGATATGCCTGTTCGCACCAAAAATAAAAGCCCGAAAATGATAATAATGTTGTTTCTAATATATATCTCGAAAATCCAAATCAACTCAGCACAACTATTTAAGGGGGCATAAAACTAAGCAGTTTACAGTGTGATTCCTGCAATGAATCAATCATACCTACCTCAAAGTTGTCATGGCAGAACTTCAAACAATCGACAACCTTCCGAGAGGGTATCAGCGTGTCATGGGATGCATGGCGTTGCTCATAATAGTTTCTCATGGAACTCGTCAGTGTCAATTTCAGGAGGCTTACCTGCAATATCACATACCCAGAAGTTTCTGCTAGTACAAAATATTGATTCATTTGAACATATAACAGTGGATGAAGCATTATCATGTGAATCATTTTTGAAAGTTTCTGCGATTTTTGAACAATACGATTTTTCACTGCGTATGACTTAGTTTTATGATTTATTTCCCCACTTAATAGATCATTGGTTAAGATAAATTTATGCTGGAAAGAGCAGAAGGAAAGGATATGTTGACAAGTAACCTTGGGACCTGGCATCAACCATCCGAGGAAGAGGAGGAACAGGGGATGATTCCCCATGGGAACAATGAGAGCGCCTTCCCAATACAAGGATCTGGTGTGTCGATGGTGATACTCACGAGCAGGCACATAATCAATAAATTTGCCTCTCTTCAACGCAGTGGCAACATGGGTGTGGAACCAGGGCTTATACCACCATCCAATCTCATTAATCACATTCCCTTTACGCCTCTTTAAAATCCGAGAATGTCTAGGTCGCCCAATGTCTTACCTTCATAACTGCATTGTAAACTAACTTTTGGATCAAGGGTTGAAAATGTTTGAATCGTCTAACATATAATCTAAGGGTTTCAAATTATGACACGATGCACATCAGCAAAGTTGTTTTCAAATAATAACGCCTTACGGCATAATAATGAGCATATTGAAATTGGAATTATATAAATATTAATCTATGTTAATTATTGGAGCACTCAAAGGCCTAAGTAATAGTAATACTTAATAGGCGAAGGAAATATAATTAATACATATGTACATTCATAAAAGCCACAATTAACATAGATTCCTAGACAAATATGCTCTAGCTATGGATCAAATATTTCTCAGGGTCGACCTTAAAGGATACTAGTAACAACTATTTTGAAGCTAACACCATACATATAGTGAACTAAACAATAAACTAGTGAATAAATATATTTTTAGAAATATATACATGGTTATGGATATGCATATAAGAAGTGCTTTCTTCTGTCCCATCTCAAACAAATATAAATCCAACCGAGGAGTAACCCTTCCTATGAATTAGTGACTAAGACACCACCATATACATTAATAAATAAATAAATAAATAAATTTAGTGCTACACGGATATAAGATATTAAAGAAAAGTGAATAGAGTGATAACTCTCTCTTATACTTGATATCGTTTTGTATATAGCGATAACAACACCAATGTAATATAGAGAAGGGTTGCGTACTAAGAACTTAGGTAAGCACATAGAATCAAGAGTCGTCATTCTTGAACTTACTAGAAGGGATTATTAATTAGAATCATGGAAGAGAGTTTCACCTGCATCAAAGGAATAAACCATTTCTCTGAACAAATAACAGTGGATGAAGCATTATCATGTGAATCATTTTTGAAAGTTTCTGCGATTTTTGAACAATACGATTTTTCACTGCGTATGACTTAGTTTTATGATTTATTTCCCCACTTAATAGATCATTGGTTAAGATAAATTTATGCTGGAAAGAGCAGAAGGAAAGGATATGTTGACAAGTAACCTTGGGACCTGGCATCAACCATCCGAGGAAGAGGAGGAACAGGGGATGATTCCCCATGGGAACAATGAGAGCGCCTTCCCAATACAAGGATCTGGTGTGTCGATGGTGATACTCACGAGCAGGCACATAATCAATAAATTTGCCTCTCTTCAACGCAGTGGCAACATGGGTGTGGAACCAGGGCTTATACCACCATCCAATCTCATTAATCACATTCCCTTTACGCCTCTTTAAAATCCGAGAATGTCTAGGTCGCCCAATGTCTTACCTTCATAACTGCATTGTAAACTAACTTTTGGATCAAGGGTTGAAAATGTTTGAATCGTCTAACATATAATCTAAGGGTTTCAAATTATGACACGATGCACATCAGCAAAGTTGTTTTCAAATAATAACGCCTTACGGCATAATAATGAGCATATTGAAATTGGAATTATATAAATATTAATCTATGTTAATTATTGGAGCACTCAAAGGCCTAAGTAATAGTAATACTTAATAGGCGAAGGAAATATAATTAATACATATGTACATTCATAAAAGCCACAATTAACATAGATTCCTAGACAAATATGCTCTAGCTATGGATCAAATATTTCTCAGGGTCGACCTTAAAGGATACTAGTAACAACTATTTTGAAGCTAACACCATACATATAGTGAACTAAACAATAAACTAGTGAATAAATATATTTTTAGAAATATATACATGGTTATGGATATGCATATAAGAAGTGATTTCTTCTGTCCCATCTCAAACAAATATAAATCCAACCGAGGAGTAACCCTTCCTATGAATTAGTGACTAAGACACCACCATATACATTAATAAATAAATAAATAAATAAATTTAGTGCTACACGGATATAAGATATTAAAGAAAAGTGAATAGAGTGATAACTCTCTCTTATACTTGATATCGTTTTGTATATAGCGATAACAACACCAATGTAATATAGAGAAGGGTTGCGTACTAAGAACTTAGGTAAGCACATAGAATCAAGAGTCGTCATTCTTGAACTTACTAGAAGGGATTATTAATTAGAATCATGGAAGAGAGTTTCACCTGCATCAAAGGAATAAACCATTTCTCTGAACAAATACAAGATTCTTAAGAGTTCATTGAATCTGTAGTACGTTGTTAAGAGTTTATTGAATCTGTAATACGTTGTTGAGTTGACTATTTAATATGATATTAGTATGTATGAAACCTAGATAGTTAGAAAACAAAACATTCATGGTAAAGCTAGATGAATTTCAATAGAATTATAGAAAAGTCATAGTTAAATCCTCTTTCAAATTTCTTATAGTGCATATTATATACAGGTGAGTAATTCCAGTTTCACGAAATTCTACCTTAGCCAATTTAGAGGTATAGTAATTCCGGTACTTTAGTCACTATGTTCACACTTATATCTCAAAGAAAAGGTATGCATTGACAAGTCGTATATAGTTTATAGAGGCATGCAAAATTTATGGAAAAATGAAAACCAAATTATTTTCTTCTTTAAGTGAAAACGAGAGAAACTATGCAGTCCAAAAGGGCAATCATAGTTCAATAAACACAATGACAACGAATTATAAAACTATGGTAGTTCCTATTCTCAGCCGAAGAATTAAATATGAGTTAGCTTTGAAATTATTTATACAAATATGAATATCTAAAGCCATAACTGGAAGTTACAATTTGAGACTACAAAACATGTGAACCTAATCTACTTGTCCATAGAGAAATCGGTAATGCCCAAATCTACATTTTGAAAATAATACTGCACAAACCACATAGCTACCGACGAGATTGATCGGTTAGGCACAGTATTTAAACTCCATATTATGGGAAGGTAACATATTATATGGTAGCTAGACAGAAAGAAACCGACCTTCTTGTTGAAAATATTAAAGTCACCTCCAAAACCCCGTGCAGGTAGAAACATAGTACAACAGGGGTAGCTTAGGTTGAGTGCACACCTTTGTGCATTTAACAGGAGTTTAAATGAAGTTGTAAGGAAGTTTTTATGTATATGGGCGCAACCGAATTTTGAAAAAGGAATTGAAGAATTCGTGGTTCAAACCACGCAATAGCAGAGCTTATTAAAAATAGTCTTATCGGGCTTTTAACGCCCTCACCAACCAAAGTTATTTAAGCGCCAGTGTTTTGCTTTGAATTGGGCTCGAAGTGTCTTGTTGATGTGAAGCTCCAATGCGATGCGATGTTGCGACATCGCACATCACACATCACAATGGACAATGTAAAGCCTCCTCTGCAAATATCATTCACCGCAATATGATATTGTGATGTGATGTGGTCCCCACAGCGCACATCGCATATCACAATTGCCAATGTTCAAATTTCGACAACATTGTTCCATTATGTTATGTTACGAAGAATGTTTGCGATGTGATGTGGTCCCTACCACCATCGCACATCACAATCACTCGTCACCAAGTTCTTTCGCTCATCCGATCCGCCAATCGCCGATGCGATGTGGTCCCACTGCCAACTCAGCCAGTACATGGACCAATCACAGTTTATCGTGCAGGTTTTTTCCATGACGTCAAAATCACCTTTTGGTACACGAAGATTTTATGAAGTCGGGTTTATGTTTTGTTTGAGTTCCGTGGGCCCCAGCAATCAACGAATCACAAAGCGTTCGCACTAGTTTTGGGTTTGCTGATGTAAGGTTCATTTGTAACGCGAAAAGTTTGCAATGCAGCTCAATTTTTTTTTGAAGTTTGGGTTGAAAGTTTATTAAACTTTTGGTTAAAAGTAATGTTTTGCGCGGATTATAAGGGGTTAAAAGAAATGGACCCCACCAAAGTTAAATGCCACCCAGATCAATGGGGGAGGGCACAGCTGAACCAGATCAACGGTTTGCGGGAGCACGAGTAGCGCAGAGGTTAGCCAAAGGGTGTGCCTTCGTAGTTGACCAGGAAATCGCGCATTGACCTGAGATCAACGGCTATCGTCCACTGAGGTAGCACAACATAGTTTTGTTGTACCCGCAGAGGAGTGCCTCCATAGGGACCCACATAGGGGTTTCACCAATATAATTTTTGTAATAAGTTTTATTTTAATTTTAAATGTACCACGCCATATATAATGTTGAATAGCATAGTTGATTTAGTAGCTGATGTTGCACAGACAGACTGTGTTGTGTTTTGTAATGCTCGAAGGCAGAAAGAGAGACAGAGAGAAAAGATTATAACACTACGTCTGTAAAAGCTAATCCATTGTAAAACAAGAACTTCGTTCTAAAGACAGAATCCCCATTTTGTAATAGTTTTTTTGTTTTTAATGAAATAGAAAAATTTTGTGTCATCTCTGTCCAGTAAGTAAGAATTTTTTCATTTATCTATGTTTAAGGAGGAGAATTTTTATTCTCCCTGTGTGTTTGGAATATTCAAAAATTTCAACATGGTATCAGAGATAGTCCAGGCTCTTTGATGGTGTCAAAGAAGTTGAAGGAAGCTTGTTGTAGCAGTTCACCAGCAGATCTCCACCAAGCCCAGGAGAAGTTAAAGTCCAGGAATTTCTCAAAAAATAGAGTTTTGTTTTGTTTAAAAGAGTGAAATCCTCAGAGACAGAGTTTGTCTTTTAAAGAAGGAAAGACAGTTTGGTTTTTTAAAAACACAGTTAAGTTATTTGAACGTAGTTCAGAGTGCTAGCCATGGTAGGAGGCAGCACAAGTATGAGTATTGGAAATACTCAGCTCCCACAGTTCAATGAGATGAACTATGATTATTGGGCAATCACCATGAGAGCCATGTTTGCCTCTCAAGAATTATGGGGGTTTGTCGAAGATGGTTTTGAAGAACCAGTTGATGAGAAAGCCTTTAATGCCTTAACATAGGCAGAGAAGGATCTGTTGAAGGGAAATAGGAAGAAGGACTCTAAAGCCCTCTTCTATCTCTATCAAGCAATACATGAGAGTGTGTTTCCAAGGATAGCAGTAGCTAAGAGATCCAAGGATGCATGAGATACCCTCCAAATTGCCTATCAAGCTATGGATGAGGTGAAGACAGCAAAGCTACAATTGCTAAGGAGAGATTTTGAAACTCTTTGTATGAAAGAGTCTGATAACATAGACTCATTCTTCACACATGTGATTGGGATGGTCACCCAGATAAGGTCTCATGGAAAGGAAAGGGCCTAGGATTGTAGATCGAGAGGTCATAGATTCAAAACCTATTCCAAAAACCACCAAATCTCAAGGTAACTTTTCTATTGGGAGAAATACCATCATAGACAAAATCATTTTCCGTTTTTTATCTCAAGTGTTGGTAGGTCCCAAAATAACATTTGGGAAGGGTTATACTATTGCCTCTCAAGTGGAAGGATCATCATATGTAGCTCACGCTGAAATTCATGATAAGACTGTGAGTTCTAAGAAAAAATTCCAGAATACATTCATTAATAATATTGGTCCTTATAGTCGAAGAGAGGGGGGAGGTGATACAATTAAACCACATCTTTCTAAGTCAAAATTTGTAGTAACACTTGTTGTGAAGGGATAATTTGAAATTCTTGGTAGGAATAGCATTCTAAGACCTAATCAAAACCCAAATTTTAACCAACATACTATCCTTTGGATAATACCTCCTCACCATGCAATCCCTGAGGATTATTGGAATATTTTAAACCAAATGGAAAACACAACACAAGAAACACTGACTTTGACCATAGAATACCTTATGGTCAATATGCACGCCAATGCACCAATGAAATCCATCCCATTACAAAATCTTCCAAATTTTCATGGTATGGCTTCTGAGGGTCTTGATGCATTCTTGTTTCAATTTGTTGTCTTCTGCCGATGTTAGGACTATACCATTGATCCTTAGAAACTCAAGTTGTTTCCTTCCACCTTAAAGGGAGCATCCCTATGTTGGTTTATGTGATAAGGAGCAGGCATTATAAACTCATGGTACAAGATAAAAGAAACTTTTCTAGCTAAATATTAGGACTATTGTCATTCTAGGGATATGAAGGAAGAAATATTTAAATGATGTCAAAAGAAGATGGGAATTTAGAGGAATATGTTGAAATATTCCAATATAATTTGCAAACATCACCTTATACCACTTTACCTAAATTATTACTGAAAACTACTTTGGTTAGAGGTATGAAAGATGAATGGATAGAAACACTTAATTTAATGCGACAAGGTGATATCCCTAAGGAAGAATATGATGGCATTGTAAAAATGTGTATCAAGTGCTCACAACGAAGTACATGAACCAAACCCGCGATCCGAGACCCTCTCATCAAGACTATCATAAATGTAGGGGGAGGGGTAACTCATAGAGAAATCAATAATCTCTCAGAGGATTTTAAAACTTATATTTTCAGTATGTTAACTACCTGGTTTGATGTCTTATAGGAAAATCAAAAACATGAAGAGGAAGAATGGGATTTAGCCATTTTTTACCCTTTTTGTCGAAAGACTCATAGCCGTAAAGAGTATCCACGGGACAGTAAAAATGCGTGCCATATGTGCCAAAGATCATTCCAAAAAACATCATCCCTCACTTCCAAGACTAAAATACATGTGCAAGGAAGAAGAAAAATACCATAAGCGAATGTACCTTATGGCACAACAATGACAATGGAAGACATGACCTCTAGGTATGATCCAAAGCCCTGATTTTTTTATTCTGGACAACCTACTCAATAAGAGATTCATAGATCACAGTGGTAGCAACATTTTAATAATGCATGGAAATCCCAACCATACGCTACACCACCATGGGAAAATAAACTATTTTCTTACCCCTCGGGGCCTAATAAAAAATACTCTGCACCATGGAAATATTTCTCAAGCGACCTATATCAGTCCCATTGGGATAATTCCCCTACATAGAGATAAATTTGGTATCATAATTGGCACTGCCTTGTAGGAATAAACAATCTATCTATTAGATCATTTCCTTAGTTACACATACTACTATGAGATCCTCTCCAACTCCCTCCAAATGTTCCAAATCCATTGTGTCCTTAGCTAAATGACCAACCAAATCCCAATCCTAATAATAGACCCATCCAGTATCTGAAAATTCTCAAAAATACATAGTATGAATCCATCCCCTTTGAATGTAATGAGTTGTGGTTAAGATCTAGACACACGATATTTCCAGAAGTTGACATAGGGAAACATGGGAAGGTAGATAATGAAAACCTTACTGAATTCATCCTTTGAGAGAATACTCTTCATCACCCGTGGTTAATACTGAAACAAAAATGCCTAATAAATTCACCACACAACAAAAATATGCTACAAGTACGGATGTTGCTCCAACATAGACCAATTGACTTACTGTAATTAAACCGCTTGTTTATTCAAATTTTGATATTACAGGGGAATTAAGAAATTTATGTATTAAAATTCCTCTCCTCTAAGATATTCAAGACGTTTCAATCTATGTCAAACTATTAAGGAAGTATGTGTAAATAATCCTGGAAGATAACCAAAAGACCCTCCTAAATTCCATGTGTTAGGGACACTTTTTGACCTCATTTTAGGGAAGAAAGTACCTGTTAAATATGATGATCCTGGAGACCTAGTAGTTACCATTCAAATCTAGTGGCATAACTTTCAAAGAACCTCTGTAGACTTAGGAGCTGCAATAAATATCCTGACTGTAGAAACTTGTGGGATCCTTGGTATTACAACGTTTATACCAACTAAAATTATGTTGGAATTGGCCAATAGATTGGTAGTAAGACCAGAGGACACTCTGGAAGATACTATCGTCTCAGTAGACTCCTGGGAATACCTAGCAGAATTTTTGGTTATTAACCCCAGAAATTGATTGGATGGACACCCTTTGATACTAGGGAGGCCATGCCTGGAAACTGTAGACGCATATATTGACTGCCGAATAGGAAACATGACAATTAAAAAATGAACTGGTGTTAGAAACCTTATCCTATATCCACCTTCCAGACCTAGCCTATCAATTGATAATTACCAACGGTCTCCTCCAAAATATCAGGAAGAAAATATGCATCCTCCTCTTAGTTTAGATGAAGCTCTTACTTTTAAAAGGAAAACAAAGGACGATGTGATTAGTATTTTTATTAACCAACCATCTACAATGGGAAATCCAATGTGACAAATTTTAAAATAAGAATTGAATAATGAGGCCCAGGGAGATCCCTTGAATGTTCCAAATGATGACAATATACACAAAACTATGGTCCATAATAGTACTCCCATCAAAATCGAACTTCTGAAAATTTTGAACATCAATGCTAATCTCGGTAGACTAAAATGTGATAAAATGATTCACATCCTCCAGAAACATAAATAGGCCTTTCCTTGGGATTATTCTGATATGAAAGGCATCGACCCTCAATTATATACACATCACATTTATATCAAGAAATATGCCCATTCCATTCACTAGCCATAAAGAATATTAAATCGAAACATCAGGGACATAGTGAAACTAGAATTATAGAGGCTTCTTGATGTAAATTTTATATATCCTATTTCTGATAGTTAGTAGGTCTCATCGCTGGTTGTAGTCGTTAAGAAAAATTGAAATGGATAATTTATGTGGATTACAAAGAATTAAGTAAAGATACATAGAAATATCATTTCCCACTTCCTTTTGTAAATCAGGTCCTTGTTAATATTGTTGGGAAGAAAATTTTTTCTTTCCTTGATGGATTTACTGGATATAATAACATTCATATTGCACCTTAAGATCAGGAAAAAACCATATTCACCTCTCCATGGGGAACCTTTGCATACCATATTTTACCATTTGGGCTATGTAATGCATTAACAACCTTTACCATTTGGGTCGTGTAATGCATCAACACCCTTCTAGAGAGAAATCCTTAGAATTGTTTCTGATTTAATCAATAAAGGACTCGAAATATACATGGATTATTTTACCCCCTATGGTAATGAATTTGAGAAAGCCTTACAAAATCTCGATAAAGTTATTAAACAATGTGTCGCCACCAGACTATGCCTTAGGAACGAAAAATGTTGCATGATGATGATAGAAGGTGTAGTGCTGGGGCACTATATCTCTGCAGCATGAATTCGAGTCGATCCATAAAAAATTGAGGTAATTCTTATGTTGCCTACTCCACGTACGCAGAAACAGTTACGTATTTGTTTTGGTTATGTTGGTTATTATCGTCACTTTATAGCACATTTTTCAAATATAGAAACACCTTTGTATGTATTAACAGGAAATGTGGAATTCGAATGGACTGAAAAATGTGATGTTGCCTTTGCATATCTTCAGAAATTGGTGTAAAAAACCCTCATATTATGGGGGCCAAATTGGAACTTTCCATTCCACATTTCGGCAGATGCATATGACACAATAATAGGGGTCATGATTTGGAAAGAAGAAGACAAAAAACCATATGTTATTTATTATATTAGTAAGAATCTTACTCCAATAGAACTAAACTACACAGTGACAGAAAAATATTTTCTAGTCGTTGTTTACTCTATTAATAAATTTCGTCACTATATAATAGGATATCATATTTTTCTTTATAATGATCACTCAACCATTAGATATTTAGTTAATAAACCTATCACTAATGATAGAATAACCCATTAGTTTTGGTTATTATAGGATTTTTGACTTTACCATAAAAGATCGGTTAGGGAAAGAAAACTGGGTCGCAAACTTTTTATCCAGAATCCTTGTAGTATCCAAATATTAACCTTTAGAAGATCAGTTTCTAGATGAGAATTTGTTCGATGTAACAATTAAGACACCTTGGTACGAAGATGTAGCAAAGCCTCTGGAAGTAGGGAAAATACTAGCACATTTACCCTCTTGAGAAGCTCATTATTCAATGAAGTGCACGTTTTCTTGGATTGGTCATTATCTCTTTCACATGAGGTTTGATATTCAAATCCATAGATCCATCAGAGAAGATGAGATTTACGGTATCTTTAAGGCTTACCATGATGAGCCTTGTGGTGGGCATTTTTTTGATATCAAGATTGGGCATAAGGTGTTTCAGATGGGATATTATTGGTCCATGATATTGAAAGACATAAAAAAATATGACCAAAGTTGTTATAGTTGTCATAGGATGGTTCATCCTATTCAAGCTAATGAAATTCCATTATAGCCTCAAATTGTACTTGAACCCTTCGAAAGATGGGCATTATATTTTTTGGGCCCCTTTAATCCACCTTCTAACCAAAAGACATATATTATGGTCTATACATATTGTATGACTAAATGGGTGGAAGAAGTAGCGCTCTCTAAGGCTACAGAAGAGGCACTTAATAAATTCATGTTTGAATTGCTTTTCCAAAATGGACTTCAAAGAGAAATCGTAACAGATGGAGATTCACAATTCACTTGCCAAAATATTTCTTCTATAATGCAAAATGATCACATGAAAGAGAGGGTTACTTCACCTTATCATCTTGATGAAAATGGACAGATGGAAAGTATCAATAAAGTTTTGGAAGTGATTCTAACCAAAACTATATCCACAAACTACTGGAACTAGGCCACCAAGCTTCCTAAGACCCTATGGGCCTATCTAACAACATGGTGCAACATTACTGGTTACTCGCCATAGCAGCTTGTTTTTTGGAAGGATCCCATTTTCCTGATAAAGTTTGAAATTAAGACTCTCAAGAATGCAAGGGAAGTCAGACTTCGATTTGACAAAAGCACAAAAGCACTGTGTACAACAAATTAATGAACTAGATGAAATACACTTGGTAGCTCTCCAACGAATAATGGTTGTCCAACAAAAAAGGACCAAATGGCATGATCACATTATTAAGAAGAAAGCTTTCAAAAAAAGTGATTTGTATGTTGTGAACTTCAGAAAGAAGTTAATAAATCATTTCATCATTTTATTATTCAAATGACTTGATTTAATTATGAAAAAATGTGTTATGATTACAATTTGAAGTGATAAATAACAAGGATTTCGATAAGTGGATGTTGTTTCCTAGGAAGATCGACAAGAACAAATTTCAAGGAGTTGTTCAGGTTAGTTGTGGCCAAGATAAGAGAGAATAACGATCTTCATGGAAGGACAAGCTGTGAATGAGATTTTTTCCATCTATTCCGAGGGAAATTAAGAGATTACATAACTCGAATTGAGCATGCTTATTATCTTCAGAGTCTCTAGATCAGTCTTTACTTTAATTATATAATTGGTTGTAATTATAAAAGAGGGGAAAAAATCCTCGGTAAAAAAAAAATTATTCTCATTCTTGTATCTATGCTCTGAGTTTCTGCATACACATTTTGTAATAGTGATGTTAATTAATATAACATATAATTTCATGATTCAACTTTAATTATTGCAATGATTTAGTTCTAAGGCTTTTGAATTCCAAAAATCGTCGGCTCAATCCTCGAACGATTACTTCCTCCTTGTGTTATTAATTTACATTTCAAATTTTCAATTCTCTTTTCACAATTCTCTAGTTACTTTCTAGCATTGATCATTGTTACTGAATTGTTCATTGCAGTGATAGTTTCTATTGGATTCCTCATTACAACGATAGTTGTTACAACAATTCGAGCAATTGTTGTTTGAATTAGAGTTCTGATAGTTGATTTTTTGAAATCATTATTTATCCTGTCATTTCTTGTGATTGAGAAAGAATATTTGAGTGCAAGGTTTTACATTTCTTTCAGCAAATATTTTGTTCTAGTTAAGTATGTTGTTTCTCTCATGTAGTTGCATTTTCCTAGGAAATTGTTGGTACTTAGTAGAATCATTTATAGAATGTTTTATTCTTTGATTATCTTAGATGAAATTTCGATTGCTTAAATTTAGGAACTTATGAATAAATTGTTTCTTTAGGAAATCTTAGCTATTTCTTGCATTTTTATGTATATTACTCACAATAGGATTAGACAGATTAGGCTCCACAAACACTATTCTCTGCACATACAGTGTAGACAACCTTGAAAGAACCAGACGAGTTACAAGTTGAAAATATAATGTTTAAAGGCATGTTGGAATTTTTAAGGAGCCATTAAGTAACCCAACAATGAGTATATAGATGGAGGTAGGACAGAGAGAAGAAGAGATTGACAAAGGGAGAGATATATAGATATGGAGATAGAGAGTGTTTGTGTTTGGGATGTTGAGATAGAGATTAAAAAGGAAATATGGAGGGAGATATAGATATAGATGGTCAGGAGAGAGAGAGAGAGAGAGAGAGAGAGAGAAAATAATAGAGAGATAGACAGAGACTGATAGTCAAAGATAGAGAGAGAGAGAGAGAGAGAGAGAGAGAGAGAGAGAAACGAGGGAGAGATGGGTGGGATATACAATGTTATTCACTGAAATAGATGCATTGATTTCATTGTAGATGTTGATTCCTAATAATATTTGATTGATTTCACTCTATGTATTGATTTTAGTGTAGTTGTTAATTTATAATCGTATTTGATTACTTGCAATAGATGCCTTAATCCCAGTGTAGATACCGATTTCTAGTCCTATTTGATTGATTGCACTAGATGCATTGATTTTAGTGTAGATGTTGACTTATAATCCTATTTGATTCCTTGCAATAGATGTATTTATTTCAGTGTAGATGTTGATTTCCAATACTATTTTAATTCTTGTACTAGTTGTATTGATTTCAATGCAGATGTTTATTTCTAATTCTTTTTGAATGCTTCCACTAGATGCATTGATTTTAGTGTAGGTGTTCTTTTATGATTTGTTGTAACTAAATTTATGATCTAAATTAATTTCGAAGTAATTATATTTACAATGTGCATTGATTTCAATTTAAGCTCAAAATAAATATTGACGACATGTATTGATTTCGTGTTACAGTGATTCAACCATAAATAAAATACTTGAATTATCATCTTAAATAAAATGTTCACCTAGATTAAATGTTTTCTCCTTGAAATTGTAACCTATTTGTAATTGACTAGATTTTTATTATTCCCATTTTCTATCATTCAACATTGTTAGTCATTTTCATTCAAACGAGATAATGGAAAAAAACTATCATTGAAAATTACTTGGGATTTAACAGTCCATAAGTTACAATGGTTGAGTTTGGAGAAAGCTACTATTAGTATTGGAAAGTAAGAGAGAAAATGTATGGCGTTGACTACGATATATCGATTTAATGATTTGAATGGTCTATGAATAACCGCCCTTTTCATATGCTCCATATGGAAAGATGACAAAACTAATACGTGTGACAATCATAATTGTAGAAGAAAATAGTTTGAGATTGATTACAATGAAGACTATTTGTAATTGTCTACATTCTTACTTGTCACATTTTCTATCACTTAACATTGTTACATTGTTACTTTTCATCATTCTAGTTATTGTCTATCTTTATCATCTCAACAACGTAATGTAAGTGAGCATGTTTAAAATTAAAATGACAAGATTAATCTTTGACATATATAGCATAGTTAAAATGATTGATATAATTTAATGTTTAACAAATTTTCCATGCCGAAAAAAGACTAAAGCCAATCTAGATTCATCTTAACCCCAAATCCATCAAGTGTCGAGATTCTATCGGCCAATAATAAATCCAGGTTTAAGGTGAGTCTAGATGGGTTAACATTAAATACATGTAAATATTACTTTTTTTTGGTATTTTTAATATTATTTTATTTTTTTCTTCCCTATTATTAAAACTCAATAATAATAATAATAATAATATTTCAACAAATAGATAGTGAGTGTAATAATGTCATTATTGTTTAATTTATTTTATATTAATATCGAAAACTATTATCTTTATCTTTATTTTTTTAAGTTACCTTAAATTATTTAAATTTATTTGAATAATTAATATACTCATAAAAAAAATGTGATATTATATATATATATATATATATATATATATATATATATATATATATATATATATATATATATATATATTAATATATATAGATATAGTTGTTAGGTCCTATACAAAATACTGGAGGCTATTTGCAGGCCTCATGTTTGCTAAAATAGATGTCAGCCTTGGATCTTCATTTTCTAATGTAGGTAGTAGATGCATCATAAGAACATGTTCATCATCATGAGGAAATGGGATGTCTGAACATTTAGAATTAGGACAGGGATTGGTAGAAGTAGACGGAGGTGCTTCACCAGTCCTAAAATTATGGTTCTTATGGATAACCAGATATGCAAGCTGACTCAGATTTACTTGTTGTTGACATTGAGGACATGCAACTGACAGCGGCTGGAAATTAACTAACTGTGCAAATTCAAAAAGAGATGTATGATAACAGGAAGGATTTACAATACTGGAACATGCAGTATCAGACAAACTAGGTGGTATATACATTGGTGACTTTTTACATTATTCTTCAATCCTACGCCTGTCTATTGTAGATCTTCTTGGAAAAGGAAAAGTGGTTGTGGATTTATTCTCGACAATGTTTGCAGAAGTGATTTTCTGAGCAGAGATAGGCTTTGGGTTAGGTACTACCCAGTGTTTTGGAAAAGACAGGTCTTCCCATTTTATGGCTTGGTGCTCAATTTTTTGGTTCTTGGGATCTGTCATGACAATGACAATGGTTTTTGAGTCTCTGCTTGGGGCATGGAGAACTGCAGGAAATAGAGTGCTGGTATGATGAAAACATCCTTGGATTTGTATGGAAATATTGTTTCTTTTTCTCTTCATATCAAATCCAAAGGTCTGGATCTGTAACTGCAAAATATCTGCCAAAGTTTCATCATAAACATACACCGAGAAGTTGGGATAACAGTAAAACCAAACTGCGCCATTGGATAATGGCGCAACAATACCTCCTATAAGGGAATTTGTATATTTATTGTGGGTTAGATCCCGGACTGTGGCTAACACATAGGTATCTAAACCCGCATGAGTCATGGCATGAATCCCCACCTGAATACACCCTAGATGTAGGAATTGGGTCCCTAGTTTCTTAGCTTCTCCTTGGAGTTTCTTTGGATCTAAAAGTGGAATAGACTGAACACATTCAGAGTTTTCTTCTATAGAACTTATGGATTCTTTTATTGTTATTCTTGTGGCCTCTTTGAGATGCCACACACCCAGATCTGCATTTACTTCAGATGCAGAAATTTTTGGAGGAACCCATCTGGCCTAGGGTTCGACCTCTTCATATAACAACTCTGACTGATTTAAGACTCTACTAGAAGAAGATCCAAACATTTCTCTGAGAGGGTCTTGTTCGGCCCTATCATTTTATTCTAATTCTCTGAAAGAAACTTATTTTCTCATTGAAGAGTCCATTTCAAATTTTTGATAAAGAGAGACATAAGATTTAGAAGGAGAATCAGAAAGGGATTCTTCAGCGACTTGCTGGATAGCAAGAGGACGGTTATGACAATATTTTTTTTTATGAAAAGAATAATGACAATGCGCACATCTAGACTCTGTTTTGATAGGAGTACTAGTGGAAGGTTGCTTACGGGTCTGTGCTTTCTTGCCAAGAGCTCGTTTGGATTCTAGGGCTGTAGGACATAGGTTAGAAGTATGACCCGGTTGACCACATAACCAACAGACAACATAATTCATTTTGGCAAGTTTGACATCTTTGGGACAGATGTCTGCAGGTCCATAATAATGGGTTTTTGGAACATATCTATAATGACCCTTCCTTCCTTTTGGTTGCCTTCTTTTTTGTGAGCGGAGCTCACTTCTCTTTCTAGAGCTCAATCTATATGTAGAGGCTCGAGACCTTTTGTGAGCCTTCTTTACTTGTCTTCTTGTATTTCTGCGAGTAACCAGAGGATCATCAATGGTAATACCATATCTACTGCAGAAAGATTTAGTACCAGGGAGTCTATTTAACTTGTCAATAGATTTAGTCATCTTAGAACTGGTACGTAGAGTTATCAACAACTTGGTGACGATAGAATAGATTTCTCCCCATAAATAGACTTCAAGAGGCATGGGGAAGACTTCTTGCAACTTCAAAATATCAACCAACTTTGAAGGTAAAGTTGCAAGGTATACTTGCTTCCATAGGATATTCTTTGGTTCTTTTACCAAAAATATCCTTTGAATCCAATCCCTGTGCAAGTCCTCATACTGATTTATGTTTCTACACTTCAGATTCATTAAGACCATTTCATTTTTATCTGAAAGTGTAACATCTGCACCACAAAAGTGCTCTTGAATCATAGCAGTGAGTGCATCGATCATATTATTCTATGAGGTGCCATCTGGATTAAGAAATACATCTCCATTTTCATCATTTAGAACTTCCTGTTCCATTTTTGCAATCATTGCAGGGGAAGATTCTAGTTCCCACCATCTTGCCAGTGTTCCCGTAGAACACTGAATCAAAGTTTTGCAGGATTCTACTTCAGTGTTTCCTGCAACACACATGAGCTTATATTCAATAATCATCATATCAAGCATTTGCCTTATCTGTGCAGTAGTCAGATTATCTAAATTCCTTTCCTTATGACTACTTTCAAAAAATGTTTCTCTAGCTAGAATTCTACCAGCTCCATACAAATCAGGGGCAGCATGTCTTGTGAACTGAGGCTCAAGTGGCTCATAGATTGGGAGAAATTTTTTCTCTGTATCAGATTCTTCAGGGAGAGAGGCTATAGTCAGCTTTTCAGATTTTGACTCAGACTGCTGGGATGGTTTTTCTGCTTCTTTAGGGAATAACTGGGGAAACTTAGAGATTAGGCTATCACTAAGTTCATGGGTATGAATACTTTTTCCCTTTGTCAAAAATGAAGCTGGAATTGGCTTATCAATCTTTTTCAAATTCAATCTGTCAACCTTGTGAGACAGATTGGAGATCATATGCCTGGTAGAGATAGATTGCTCTATAATACAGTTCTCTACCTCATTAATCTTTTTAAAAGATTCTAAAGAATAACCTTTTGAAACAGAAGAATGGTACTGTACAAAATTCAAAGAATTATTTACATCATTGATGGAAACTTGGATTCTATCGATCTGATCTTTGACTATGGCAGCTTTAGCTACATTTTTCTCTAGTCCAGTGAGAGTAGTATTAGTCTAGTTAACTTGCTCACTGACTTTCTGAACTCTACCCTTGACTCCTACGACTGCACCATCCTTTTGAACTAAAGGATAAGCATTGGTTGAATTATGTCCTTCTCCTAGGACAATGCTCTTAAAATGAGGATAGGAAGTAGATGTTTCAATCTTAATGCCATCTGGGGCTGTCCAAGAGTGTGAAGAAGAAGATGTGGAAGCAGTCATCAAAACAACCTCTGATTCCTTTCTTTGTTTCCACGAATAAAAAGAAATCCAGACATTTCTTTCTTCCATGAATGCCTTCCATTCAGTGGCCAAACATTTTTTCTCTTCAATTGAATATGCAAGCCCAAACTCATTAGCTTGTGGATGGGTACAAAGATCCCAATTTAACATCTGCTTCATCCATTGAGCAGGGATCTGATGCTTCGGAAATCCATCCATCAAAGTATAAAACTTATGGATCTTAGGGACTGATGGTCTCTTATAGTCTTTGGGCATATCTTTAAATATGCATTCAGGGATCAGCTTATCTACTTGTTCTACATATCCAAGTCCATATTTGGGGTTGTTTGCAGGCCTCATGTTTGCAAAAATAGATGTCAGCCTTGGATCTTAATTTTCTAATGTAGGTACTAGATGCATCATAAGAACATGTTCATCATCATGAGGAAACGGGATGTCTAAACATTTAGGATTAGGATAGTGATTGGTAGAAGTAGACGGAGGTGCTTCACCAGTCCTAACATTATGGTTCTTATGGATAACCAGATATGCAAGCTGACTCAGATTTACTTGCTGTTGACATTGAGGACATGCAACTGACAGCGGCTAGAAATTAACTAATTATGCAAATTCAAAAAGAGCTATATGATAACAGGAAGGATTTACAATACTAGACAAACTAGGTGGTAAATACATTGGTGACTTTTTACATTCTGCTTCAATCCTACGCCTGTCTATTGTAGATCTTCTTGGAAAAGACAAAGTGGATGTGGATTGATTCTCGACAATGTCTGCAGAAGTGATTTTCTGAGCAGAGATAGGCTTTGGGTTAGGTACTACCCAGTGTTCTAGAAAATACAAATCTTCCCATTTTATGGCTTGGTGCTCAACTTTTTGGTTCTTGGGATATGTCATGACAACGACACTGGTTTTTGAGTCTCTACTTGGGGCATGGAGGACTGCAGGAAATAGAGTGCTGGTATGACGAAAACATCCTCGGGTTTGTATGGCAATATTGTTTGTTTTTCTCTTCATATCAAATCGAGAGGTCTGGATCTGCAACTGCAAAATATTTGCCAAAGTTTCATCATAAACATACACCGAAAAGTTGGGATAACAGTCAAACTAGACTGGGCCATTGGATAATGGCGCAAAAATACCTCCTATAAGGGAATCTGTATTTTTATTGTGGGTTAGATCCCGGACTGTGGCTAACACATAGGTATCTAAACCCGCACGAGTCATGACATGAATCCCCACCCGAATACACCCTAGATGTAGGAATTGGGTCCCCAGTTTCTTAGCTTCTGCTTGCAGTTTCTTTGGATCTAAAAGTGGAATAGAAAAGATTGATGAGGTAGAGGACTGTATTATAGAGCAATCTATCTCTACCAGGCATATGATCTCCAATCTGTCTGACAAGGTTGACATATTGAATTTGAAAAAGATTGATAAGCCAATTCCAGCTTCATTTTTGACAAAGGGAAAAAGTATTCATACCCATGAACTTAGTGATAGCCTAATCTCTAAATTTCCTCAGTTATTCCCTAAAGAAGCAGAAAAACCATCCCAGCAGTCTGAGTCAAAATCTGAAAAGCTGATTATAGCCTCTCTCCATGAATAATCTGATACAGAGAAACAAGTTCTCGCAATCTATGAGCCACTTGAGCCTCAGTTCACAAGACATGTTGCCCTTGATTTGTATGGAGCTGGTAGAATTCCAGCTAGAGAAACATTTTTGAAAGTAGTCATAAGGAATGGAATTTAGATAATCTGATTACTGCACAGATAAGGCAGATGCTTGATATGATGATTACAGAATATAAGCTCATGTTTGTTGCAAGCAAGACTGAAGTAGAATCCTGCAAAACTTTGATTCAGTGTTTTACAGGAACACTGGAAAGATGGTGGGAACTAGAATCTTCCCCTGCAATGATTGCAAAAATGGAACAGGAAGTTATAAAAGATGAAAATGGAGATGTATTTTTTAATCCAAATGGCACCTCACAGAATAATATGATTGGTGCACTCACTGCTATGATTCAAGAGAAATTTTGTGGTGCAGATGTTACACTTTCAGATAAAAATGAAATGGTCTTAATGAATCTGAAGTGTAGAAACATAAATCAATATGAGGACTTCCACAGGGATTGGATTCAAAGGATATTTTTGGTAAAAGAACCAAAGAATATACTGTGGAAGCAAGTATAGCTTGCAGCTTTACCTTCAAAGTTGGTTGATATTTTGAAGTTGCAAGAAGTATTCCCCATGCCTCTTGAAGTCTATTTATGGGGAGGAATCTATTCTATCATCACCAAGGTGTTGATAAATCTGTGTACCAGTTCTAAGATTATTAAATCTATTGACAAGTTAAATAGACTCCCTGGTACTAAATCTTTCTGCAGTAGATATGGTATTACCATTGATGATCCTCTGGTTACTCATAGAAAGACAAGAAGACAGGCAAAGAAGGCTCACAAAAGGTCTCGAGCCTCTAGATACAAATTGATCTCTAGAAAGAGAAGTGAGCTCCGCCCACAGAAAAGAAGGCAACCAAAAGGAAGGATGGTTCATTATAGATATGTTCCAAAAACCCATTGTTATGGACCTGCAGACATCCATCCCAAAGATGCCAAACTTGCCAAAATGAATTCTGTTGTCTGTTGGTTATGTGGTCAATCGGCTCATACTTCTAACCTATGTCCTACAGCCCTAGAATCCAAACGAGCTCTTGGTAAGAAATCATAGACCCATAAGCAACCTTCCACTAGTACTCCTGTCAAAACAAAGTCTAGATGTGCGCATTGCCATTCTTCTTTTCATAAAACAGAAGATTGTCATAACTGTCCTCTTGCTATCCAGCAAGTCGCTGAAGAATCCCTTTCTGATTCTCCTTCTGAATCTTCTGTCTCCTCTTCTGCTGAAGAAGTCAATGCCTACTGTCAATGTTATGATTCTGCAGATTATCATTGTGACTGTTCTGGCTCTGAATCATAATTCTCTTCTGACGACTCTCTTCCAGAAGAATTTTATGGGAAATTAAAAGTCTTCATGGCCCAAACTGATGAAGATGATATGAAAGTATTTTTTAGATCCGTGCCATGGAGGAAGGTGACCTTAAAGCTTCATTACTCAAAGCTTTTATGCAGCATAGAACTAGTTCTACCAGTACTTCTTGTAGTAAGAAGCCTAATTTTGTTGATGCTTCTTACAAACGTAACACTAAATCGTATCTCCAACATAATTCTAACAAATTTCGTGCACTCACTCTGGGGGAGGTGAGTAGGGAGATACACACAATGAAGTCATAAATCTTTGCCCTGAAACTTCAAGTTTCACAGCTAGAAAAGGCTAAACAAGAACAAAAGCCTTCTACATCTGTTCCAAGCAGACAGGTAAACTACACTTTGCATTCTAGTCCAACATCACAAGTGGAGATTGCTGAAGGAAAATTTGATCCATCAGTTGGATTCAGAGAAATGCAGATCTTAGCTGTACAATACCAGCAACACCACATCAAGGTAAACATCTGTGTTGCAGGAAAAGTGTACAATGTCACTGAACTAATTGACTTAGGTGCAGATGTCAATGTTCTTTCCAAGAAAATAATCCCTTCTAGATTTTGGGTATCTGCCCCGAGAAAAGTAATGGGATTAGGAAAAAAACAATTAGAATTTGAAGTTCAGAAAGCTGCTGTTTGTTTTGATTCACATTGTGTAAAACTTTCATTTGCAATTGTTGATATTCCAGTGGAATGTATATTGGGAAATGTATTTTTGGCAGCAGTTGAGCCCCATGGTTCCTTCAGATTTCTAGATAAATCTGCGTGATATTTTATTACAATCAATACATCAGATGGGCAAGGTAAGAGGATATAAATCCCTTATGTCTCTACTCCTCGTATTTCAACCATGCTGCAAGCTATGCAGAAACTTCGAAAGGCAGAAAAGAGTTTGGAGGAACTCAAAGATCAGAAAGACATGATCAGAATAGAAGACCAGCTGAGTTCTCCTACAATTCAGAAGAAAATTTCTAAGCTGCAGAAAGAATTTGAGAGCACATGTTGCTCAGAAGAACCTAATGCATTTTGGCATCGCAAGCAACATTGTGTAGAATTTCCCTACAAAGAAGGATACACGGGCAAACCATGTAAGTCCGGAGCTATCCCAATGTCAGCAGAATACAGACAACTTTGTCAAAAGGAGATAAATCAGCTTCTCCAGAGAAAGCTGATCCGGGAGTCTAACAGTCCATGGAACTGTTACGACTTCTATGTCAACAAGAGAAGTGAAAAGATTAGAGGTATTCCTAGTCTTGTTATAAATTATAAGCCTCTAAATTCTGTTCTTGCAGATGATACATATCCTATTCCTCACAAGGGAGATCTGTTGAGTAGGATATTTGGAGCCAAGATATTTTCAAAGTTTGATCTAAAGTCTGGTTTCTGGCAAGTAGCTATTGCTGAACATGATAAGTGGAAGACTTCATTCAGCATACCAGCAGGGCATTACGAGTGGAATGTGATGCCATTCAGCTTGAAGCATGCACCTTCTAAATTCCAGAAGGTAATGGATTCAATCTTCAGACCTTATGATGAATGGTTGCTTGCTTATATTGATGATCTCCTCATTTTTTCAAAGAATCTTTAGGACCATTTTAAGCATTTGAAAATATTCATGAAGTTGGTCCAGAGAAATAGTTTGGTCTTAAGTAAGAAAAAGATGGAACTATGTAAGACCAAAATAAAATTCTTAGGGCACACGATAGAAAACAGGAAAATTTCTTTACAGAGTCATGCACTTGAGTTTGCAGATAAGTTTCCTGAAATTATCCTGGACAAAACTCAGTTGCAAAGATTTTTGGGATGTTTAAATTATGTAAGAAATTTCTATCCTTCTTGTGCCACTGATCGATCTCTGCTCAACCAGAGATTAAGAAAGAATCTGAAACCTTGGACAAAAGCTCATACTCAAGCTGTCAAAGAAATCAAAGCCAAGGTTCGTAATCTCCCTATTCTTTATGTTGGTGATGATTCCTCTTTTAAGATTGTTGAAACAGATGCCAGCAATATAGGTTGGGGAGGTGTTCTCAAACAGAGACCAAGTGAAAAGAGCCAGAAAAATGAAGAACAAGTTGTGCAGTTCGCATCCGGAGTTTGGAGTAAAGCAGAGAAGAACTACTCCACTATAGAGAAGGAAGTTAAGGCAGCCTGGAACTGCATAAGTAAGTTTTCAATTCACTTGGTAAATAAGAATTTTCTACTAAGAACAGATGCAAGGGCTCTGGCAAAGGTAATTTCCAAAACCATCAAGAATCCTAAGGATGCCAAATTTGAAATATGGCAGGCGCTATTTGCATATTTTACTTTCAAATTTGAACACATCAAGGGTTCTGAAAATTGTTTGCCAGATTTTCATAGTAGAGAATTTTTCCAGCAACAAGAACAAGACGATGGCCCAGAAGAAGAAGCACATTTGATGGTCATCATCATAGAATGGGACCAAGCCCAGCAAAAGGAGACAATTAGGTCAATATCAAATGATGAATCATGGGCTGTCTACCAAGAAAAATGGAGACCTACATGGCAACTCCGTAATACCAAAGTGCTTAATGCAAAACTACAGAATCATAATGATATCTAGTACTTTGTACCAGAACGAAGAGTGTATCCAAAAGGAAACAAGTGGATACATGATATGGTATACTCTTCTAGCATGATAGCTTCGTATGAAGCTGAAAGATCTCTCTCTGAAGACTTTTGTGACATCTCTGTCATCTGTACTGGTGGAGGAGATAGAACAAAAGTCTACTATAAAACATATCACATAAACAGGACAAGGAATCCTGCCTAGTACACAGGAGGAAGATTTCAGACATGGCCAGGTAATAATCCAGAACTGATTTTTCCTAACATTGTTTATGATTTTGCAGGTTATAAAGATCTTTGGTGGAAACTGTTAAACAAAGATGGTCGAGGAGAGACTCATTATACAAAATTAAAATTCACACCCACCTGGATCAACTCTTCAAGCCCAGCTACACCTTGGTTAGAAAATTGGTGGTATGATTATGGATTAAGTCCTTTCAGCGTGGATCCATATTACTACGAAGCCTATTTTCACAGGCAATGCACTTCTTGCCTTGAAAGTAGTACCAGTGACTGTTTTCACTATCCATGCCAAAATGTTAGAGAATTGGGACAGCTAGAATATAAATTGACAAATCCTATTCTAGAGTCCCATATGAAGATGCATCACCAATGGTTAGTAATGACTAAGATAAAGCATCAAATAATCCTCAACAAGCCAATGATTGTCCACCGAATATACACCAAGGCGTGGGATGATGATATCTATCCAAGGTTCAGATTTCCTGACATCCAAATCTTGGATACCCCTGCAGTAGCCATTATGAGTGGTTCACGGGATCCCCCACTAAAACAAAAGCATTCCCTATGTAATGATACCTAGTCACAGGTTTACAGTGATATAGATTTTCTCGAGGGCTTTTCATCTGTCCGAAAAAGCATCCTCCCTATACAAAATTATTCTGTTTCCTTGTGGGCCTTGTACATAAAAGGTATCCACAGTGTAATAAGCACACACCTTCACATGTGTTTGTCGGAAGGATCGAATCTATACGCGGATGTCACTTCGGTGTTACCCGAAAGAAATGATCCACCTTCCACTTGTCAATAATCCGATGAGTCTACAGGAATGTTTGTCCCCCCAACCAATCTATATAAGGAAGGGTAAGGCTCATTCGAAGACATCGACATTTGGAGTTTGTTTTTGCATTTGTGTGTTTTGAGTCTAAGTTCGAGCTCCCTGCCCTGCATCTGCGGGATGTCTCGCGATCTGCTTGCATCACGGAGAACTGAATCACAGTCCTTAGGAGATCTGAGAAGCCTGCGTGTCTATGTGCTCAGCATAGGCAAGAACCTAAAGTGGCCAGATCTATATATCGAGTCTGTATATTTCTGTATGTGTGTTTTGAATCATAGAACTCTGAGACAGAGTCTGCAACTGGCCAGATAGCCTCAGTATCGCTCGCTCATTCACTGAGTAGCAAATCTGGTAAATGCCACTGCAGTCAATCTCTGGAAAGAGATCTGAGTCCATAAGTCTGTAATCTGATTGTAATATCATTCGGAGAAATTAATAAAGAGAGAGAAGATTTTGTATTCCGCATCATTAAGTGTTGAAACTCTGTGCATTTATATTGACTGCTAAGATACTGTTTGTCATTCTCAAATTCTTGAAAGTTCGCTAGAAGTTCGCCAAAGGTTCGCCAAACCACCGAGAGACACCAAGGCCGTAAGAAGGCAAGGGAAGTTGCAGAGATAGGCCGCTAGTTGCATGAACGTGGGAGTAGGTTTGTGTATGGGTTCATCGCTGGGTTCACATAAAGAATTTTGAGAATTTAAGACAAAGGAGAAACTTAGCAAGGCCAAGTCCGCCCGTGAGTGTGTGAGTGAGGCAAGAAAGCTTGTTAAGAAGCCCCTGCTAGAAATTGGTATCAGAGCCAGTAGTCATGGTTCGACTGAAATCTGGTTCAAGAAAAAAGGTCAGTACTTAATCTCACTCTCTTTATCAAAAATTTGAAATGGACTCTTCAATGAGAAAATCAGTTTCTTTCAGAGAATTAGAAGAAAATGATAGGGCCGAACAAGAACCTCTTAGAGAAATGTTTGCATCGTCTTCTAGTAGAGTCTTAAATCAGTCAGAGTTGTTATATGAAGAGGCCAAACCTGAGGCCAGATGGGTTCTTCCAAAAATTTCTGCATCTGAAGTATATGCAGATCTGGGTGTGTGGCATCTCAAAGCGTCCACAAGAATAACAATAAAAGAATCCATAAGTTCTATAGAATAAAACTCTGAATGTTTTCAATCTATTCCACTTTTAGATCCAAAGAAACTCCAAGCAGAAGCTAAGAAACTAGGGACCCAATTCCTACATCTAGGGTGTATTCGGGTGGGGATTCATGCCATGACTCATGCGGGTTTAGATACCTATGTGTTAGCCACAGTCTGGGATCTAACCCACAATAAATATATAGATTCCCTTATAGGAGGTATTTTTGCACCATTATCTAATGGCCCAGTCTGGTTTGACTGTTATCCCAACTTCTCGGTGTATGTTTATGATGAAACTTTGGCAGATATTTTGCAGTTGCAGATCTAGACCTCTGGATTTGATATGAAGAGAAAAAGAAACAATATTTCCATACAAACCCGAGGATGTTTTCGTCATACCAGCACTCTATTTCCTGCAGTCCTCCATGCCCCAAGTAGAGACTCAAAAACCAGTGTCATTGTCATGACAAATCCCAAGAACCAAAAAGTTGAGCACCAAGCCATAAAATGGGAAGACCTGTCTTTTCCAGAACACTGGGTAGTACCTAACCCAAAGCCTATCTCTGCTCAGAAAATCACTTCC
Source organism: Pinus albicaulis (assembly GCA_034641835.2). Classification (NCBI taxonomy): domain Eukaryota; kingdom Viridiplantae; phylum Streptophyta; class Pinopsida; order Pinales; family Pinaceae; genus Pinus; species Pinus albicaulis. The sequence continues at coordinate 1,053,644,855 of CM076582.1, forward strand.
GCAGACATTGTCGAGAATCAATCCACAACCACTTTGTCTTTTCCAAGAAGATCTACAATAGATAGGCGTAGGATTGAAGCAGAATGTAAAAAGTCACTAATGTATATACCACCTAGTTTTTCTGATACTGCATGTTCCATTATTGTAAATCCTTCCTGTTATTATACAACTCTTTTTGAATTTTCACAGTTAGTTAATTTCCAGCCACTGTCAGTTTTATGTCCTCAATTTCAACAACAAGTAAATCTGAGTCAGCTTGCATATCTGGTTATCCGTAAGAACCATAATTTTAGGACTGGTGAAGCACCTCCGTCTACTTCTACCAATCCCTGTCCTAATCCTAAATGTTCAGACATTCCATTTCCTCATGATGATGAACATGTTCTTATGATGCATCTAGTACCTACATTAGAAAATGAAGATCCAAGGCTGACATCTATTTTTGCAAACATGAGGCCTGCAAAAAACCCCAAATATGGACTTGGATATGTAGAACAAGAAGATAAGCTGATCCCTGAATGCAGATTTATAGATCTGCCCAAAGACTGTAAGAGACCATCAGTCCCTGAGATCCATAAGTTTTATACTTTGATGGATGGATGTCTGAAGCATCAAATCCCTACTCAATGGATGAAGCAGATGTTAAATTGGGATCTTTATACCCATCCACAGGCTGATGAGTTTTGGCTTGCATATTCAACTGAAGAGAAAAAATGTTTGGCCACTGAATGGAAGGCATTCATGGAAGAAATAAATGTCTGGATTTCTTTTTATTCATGGAAACAAAGAAAGGAATCAGAGGTTGTTTTGATGACTGATTGCACATCTTCTTCTTCACACTCTTGGACAGCCCCAGATGGCAGTAAGATTGAAACATCTACTTCCTATACTTCTTTTAAGAGCATTGTCCTAGGAGAAGGACATAATTTAGCCAATGCTTATCCTTTAGTTCAAAAGGATGGTGCAGTCGTAGGAGTCGAGGGTAGAGTTCAGAAAGAATCCCTATCGTATTCTCCTTCTGAATCTTCTATCTCCTCTTTTGCTGAAGAAGTCAATGCCTACTGTCAATGTTCTGATTCTACAAATTGTCATTGTGACTGTTCTGACTCTGAATCAGAATTCTCTTTTGATGACTCTCTTCCAGAAGAATTTTCTGGGAAATTAAAATTCCTCATGGCCCAAACTGATGAAAATGATATGAAAGTATTTGCTCATATCCGTGCCATTGAGGAAGGTGACCTTAAAGCTGCATTACTCAAAGCTTTTATGCAGCATAGAACTGGTTCTGTCAGTACTTCTTCTAGAAAGAAGCCTAATTTTGTTGATGCTTCTTACGAACATAACACTAAATCATATCTCCAACATAATTATAGCAAAGTTCGTGCACTCACTTTGGGGGAGGTGAGTAGGGAGATACACATAATGAAGTCATAAATCTCTGCCCTGAAACTTCAAGTTTCACAGCTAGAAAAGGCTAAACAAGAACAGAAGCCTTCTACATCTGTTTCAAGCAAACAGGTAAACTACACTCTGCATTCCAGTCCAACATCACAAGTGGAGATTGCTGAAGGAAAATTTGATCCATCAGTTGGATTCAGAGAAATGCAGATCTTAGCTGTACAATACCAGCAACACCACATCAAGGTAAACATCTGTGTTGCAGGAAAAGTGTACAATATCACTGCACTAATTGACTCAGGTGCAGATGTCAATGTTCTTTCCAAGAAAATAATCCCTTCTAGATTTTGGGTATCTGCCCCCAGAAAAGTAACGGGATTAGGAAAGAAACAATTAGAATTTGAAGTTCAGAAAGCTGTTGTTTGTTTTGATTCACATTGTGTAAAACTTTCATTTGCAATTGCTGATATTCCAGTAGGCTGTATATTGGGAAATGTATTTTTGGCAGCAGTAGAGCCCCATGGTTCCTTTAGATTTCCAAATAAATCTGCGGGATATTTTATTACAGTCAATACATCAGATGGGCAAGGTAAGAGGATATAAATCCCTTATGTCTCTACTCCTCGTATTTCAAGCATGGTACAAGCTATGTAGGAACTTTGAAAGGCAGAAAAGAGTTTGGAGGAACTCAAAGATCACAAAGACATGATCAAAATAGAAGACCAGCTGAGTTCTCCTACAATTCAGAAGCAAATTTATGAGCTATAGAAAGAATTTGAGAACACATGTTGCTCAGAAGAACCTAATGCATTTTGGCATCGCAAGCAACATTGTGTAGAATTTCCTTACAAAGAAGGATACACGGGAAAACCATGTAAGTCCAGAGCTATCCCAATGTGTGCAGAATACAGACAGCTCTGTCAAAAGGAGATAAATCAGCTTCTCCAGAGAAAGCTGATCTGGGAGTCTAACAGTCCATGGAACTGTTACGGCTTCTATGTCAACAAGAGAAGTGAATAGATTAGAGGTATTCCTAGTCTTGTTATAAATTATAAGCCTCTAAATTCTGTTCTTGCAGATGATACATATCATATTCCTCACAAGGGAGATCTGTTGATTAGGATATCTGGAGCCAAGATATTTTCAAAGTTTGATCTAAAGTCTAGTTTCTGGCAAGTAGCTATTGCTGAACATGATAAGTGGAAGACTGCATTCAGCATACCAGCAGGGCATTACGAGTGGAATGTGATGCCATTCGGCTTGAAGCATGCACCTTCTAAATTCCATAAGGTAATGGATTCAATCTTCAGACCTTATGATGAATGGTTGCTTGCTTATATTGATGATATACCAGCTCCATACAAATCAGGGGCAGCATGTCTTGTGAACTGAGGCTCAAGTGGCTCATAGATTGGGAAAAATTGTTTCTCTGTATCAGATTCTTCATGGAGAGAGGCTATAGTCAGTATTTTAGATTTTGACTCAGACTGCTGGGATGGTTTTTCTACTTCTTTTGGGAATTACTGGGGAAACTTAGAGATTAGGCTATCACTAAGTTCATGCGTATGAATACTTTTTCCCTTTGTCAAAAATGAAGCTGGAATTGGCTTAACAATCTTTTTCAAATTCAATCTGTCAACCTTGTGAGACAGATTGGAGATCATATGCCTGGTAGAGATAGACTGCTCTATAATACAGTTCTCTACCTTCTGTTTTATGAAAAGAAGAATGACAATGTGCACATCTAGACTCTGTTTTGACAGGAGTACTAGTGGAAGGTTGCTGACGGGTCTGTGATTTCTTGCCAAGATCTCGTTTGCATTCTAGGGCTGTAGGACATAGGTTAGAAGTATGACCTGGTTGACCACATAACCAACAGACAACAGAATTCATTTTCGCAAGTTTGACATCTTTGGGACAGATGTCTGTAGGTCCATAATAATATGTTTTTGGAACATATCTATAATGACCCTTCCTTCATTTTGGTTGCCTTATTTTATGTGGGCAGAGCTCACTTCTCTTTTTAGAGCTCAATCTGTATGTAGAGGCTCGAGACATTTTGTGAGCCTTCTTTGCCTGTCTTCTTGTCTTTCTGCGAGTAACCAGAGGATCATCAATGGTAATACCATATCTACTGCAGAAAGATTTAGTACCAGGGAGTCTATTTAACTTGTCAATAGATTTAGTCATCTTAGAACTGGTACACAGAGTTATCAACACCTTGGTGATGATAGAATAGATTTCGCCCCATAAATAGACTTCAAGAGGCATGGGGAAGACTTCTTGCAACTTCAAAATATCAACCAGCTTTGAAGGTAAAGCTGCAAGGTATACTTGCTTCCACAGGATATTCTTTGGTTATTTTACAAAAAATATCCTTTGAATCCAATCCCTATGGAAGTCCTCATACTGATTTATGTTTCTACACTTTAGATTCATTAAGACCATTTCATTTTTATCTGAAAGTGTAACATCTGCACCACAAAACTGCTCTTGAATCATTGCAGTGAGTGCACTGATCATATTATTCTGTGAGGTGCCATTTGGATTAAAAAATACATCTCCATTTTCATCTTTTAGAACTTCCTGTTCCATTTTTTCAATCATTGCAGGGGAAGATTCTAGTTCCCACCATCTTGCCAGTGTTCCTGTAAAACACTGAATCAAAGTTTTACAGGATTCTACTTCAGTCTTGCTTGCAACACACATGAGCTTATATTCTATAATCATCATATCAAGCATCTGCCTTATCTGTGCAGTAGTCAGACTATCTAAATTCCATTCCTTATGACTACTTTCAAAAAATGTTTCTCTAGCTGGAATTCTACCAGCTCCATACAAATCAGCGGCAGCATGTCTTGTGAACTGAGGCTCAAGTGGCTCATAGATTGGGAGAACTTGTTTCTCTGTATCAGATTCTTCATGGAGAGAGGCTATAGTCAGCTTTTCAGATTTTGACTCAGACTGCTGGGATGGTTTTTCTGCTTCTTTACGGAATAACTGGGGAAACTTAGAGATTAGGCTATCACTAAGTTCATGGGTATGAATACTTTTTCCCTTTGTCAAAAATGAAGCTGGAATTGTCTTATCAATCCTTTTCAAATTCAATCTGTCAACCTTGTGAGACAGATTGGAGATCATATGCCTGGTAGAGATAGATTGCTCTATAATACAATTCTCTACCTCATCAATATTTTTAAAAGATTCTAAAGAATAACCTTTTGAAACAAAAGAATGATACTGTACAGAATTCAAAGAATTATTTACATCATTGATGGAAACTTGGATTCTATCCATCTGATGCTTGACTATGGTAGCTTTAGCTACATTTTTCTCTAGTCCAGTGAGAGTAGTAATAGTCCAGTTAACTTGCTCACTGACTTTCTAAACTCTACCCTCGACTCCTACGACTGCACCATCCTTTTGAACTAAAGGATAAGCATTGGCTGAATTATGTCCTTCTCCTAGGACAATGCTCTTAAAAGGAGGATAGGAAGTAGATGTTTCAATCTTACTGCCATCTGGGGTTGTCCAAGAGTGTGAAGAAGAAGATGTGGAATCAGTCATCAAAACAACCTCTGATTCCTTTCTTTGTTTCCATGAATAAAAAGAAATCCAAACATTTCTTTCTTCCATGAATTCCTTCCATTCAGTGGCCAAACATTTTTTCTCTTTAATTGAATATGCAAGCCCAAACTCATCAGCCTGTGGATGGGTATAAAGATCCCAATTTAACATCTGCTTTGGACATCCATCCATGAAAGTATAAAACTTATGGATATCAGGGACTGATGGTCTCTTACAGTCTTTGGGAAAATCTTTAAATCTACTTTCGGGGATCAGCTTATCTGCTTGTTCTACAAATCCAAGTCCATATTTGGGGCTGTTTGCAGGCCTAATGTTTACAAAAATAGATGTCAGCCTTAGATCTTCATTTTCTAATGCAGGTACTAGATGCATCATAAGAACATATTCATCATCATGAGGAAACGGGATGTCTGAACATTTAGGATTAGGACAGGGATTGGTAGAAGTAGACGGAGGTGCTTCACCAGTCCTAAAATTATGGTTCTTATGGATAACCAGATATGCAAGCTGACTCAGATTTACTTGCTGTTGACATTGAGGACATGCAACTGACAGTGGATGGAAATTAACTAACTGTGCAAATTCAAAAAGAGATGTATGATAACAGGAAGGATTTACAATACTGGAACATGTAGTATCAAACAAACTAGGTGATATATACATTGGTGACTTTTTACATTGTGCTTCAATCCTACGCCTGTCTATTGTAGATCTTCTTGGAAAAGACAAAGTGGCTGTGGATTGATTCTCGACAGTGTTTGCAGAAGTGATTTTCTGAGAAGAGATAGGCTTTGGGTTAGGTACTACCCAGTGTTTTGGAAAAGACAGGTCTTCCCATTTTATGACTTGGTGCTCAGCTTTTTAGTTCTTGGGATCTGTCATGACAATGACACTGGTTTTTGAGTCTCTGCTTGGGGCATGGAGGATTGTAGGAAATGGAGTGCTGGTATGACAAAAAAATCCTTGGGTTTGTATGGCGATATTGTTTCTTTTTCTCTTCATATCAAATCCAGAGGTCTGGATCTGCAACTGCAAAATATCTGCCAATGTTTCATCATAAACATACACCGAGAAGTTGGGATAGCAGTCAAACTAGACTGGGCCATTGGATAATGGCGCAACAATACCTCCTATAAGGGAATCTGTATATTTATTGTGGGTTAGATCTCGGACTGTGGCTAACACATAAGTATCTAAACACGCATGAGTCATGGCATGAATGCCCACCAGAATACACCCTAGATATAGGAATTGGGTCCCCAGTTTCTTAGGTTCTGCTTGGAGTTTCTTTGGATCTAAAAGTGGAATAGACTGAACACATTCAAAGTTTTCTTCTATAGAACTTATGGATTCTTTTATTGTTATTCTTGTGGCCACTTTGAGATGCCACACACCCAGATCTGCATATACTTCAGATGCAGAAATTTTTGGAAGAACCCATCTGGCCTGGGGTTCAGCCTCTTCATATAACAACTCTGACAGATTTAAGACTCTACTAGAAGAAGATGCAAACTTTTCTCTGAGAGGGTCTTGTTCAGCCCTACCATTTTCTTCTAATTCTCTGAAAGAAACTGATTTTCTCATTGAAGAGTCCATTTCAAATTTTTGATAAAGAGAGTGAGATTAAGTACTAACCTTTTTTCTTGAACTAGATTTCAGTCAAACCACGACTACTGGCTCTGATACCAATTTCTAGCAGGGGCTTCTTAAGAAGCTTGCTTGCCGCACTCACACACTCACAGGCGGACTTGGCCTTGCTAAGTTTCTCCTTTGTCTTAAATTCTCAAAATTCTTTATGTGAACCCAGCGATGAACCCATACACGAACCTACTCCAACGTTCACGCAACTAGCGGCCTATCTCTGCGGCTTCCCTTGCCTTCTTACGGCCTTGGCATCTCTCGGTGGTTTGGCGAACTTCTAGCGAACTTTCAAGAATTTGAGAATGACAAACAGTATCTTAGCAGTCAATATAAATGCACAGATTTTCAGCACTTAATGATGCAAAATACAAAATGTTCTCTCTCTTTATTAATTTCTCCGAATGATATTACAATCAGATTACAGACTTATGGACTCAGATCTCTTTCCAGAGATTGACTGCAGTAACATTTACCAGATTTTATACTCAGTGAATGAACGAGCGATACTGGAGGCTATCTGGGCAGTTGCAGACTCTGTCTCAGAGTTCTATGATTCAAAACACACATACAGAAATATACAGACTTGATCTATAGATTTGGCCACTTTAGGTTCTTGCCTATGCCGAGCACATAGACATGCAGGCTTCTCAGATCTCCTAAGGGCTATGAGTCAGTTCTCTATGATGTAAGCAGATCGTGAGACTTCGCGCAGATGCAGAGCAGGGAGCTCGAACTCAGACTCAAAACACACAAATGCAAAAACAAACTCTAAATGCCGATGTCTTCGAATGAGCCTTACCCTTCCTTATATAGATTGGTTGGGGGCACAAATATTCCTATAGACTCATTGGATTATTGACAAGTGGAAGGTGGATCATTGCTTTCAGGTAACACCAAAGTGACATCTGCACAGAGATTCAATCCTTCCGAAAAACACATGTGAAGGTGCGTGATTATTACACTGTGGATACCTTTTATGTACAAGGCCCACGAGGAAACATAATAATTTTGTACAGGGAGGATGCTTTTTCGGACAGATGAAAAGCCCTCGAGAAAAGATCTGTCCCTGTAAACCTGTGACTAGGTATCATTACACAGGGAATGCTTTTGTTTTAGTGGGGCTCTTGTGAACCACTCGTACTGGCTACTGCAGGGGTATCCAAGATTTGGATGTCAGGAAATCTGAGCCTTGGATAGATATCATCATCCCACGCCTCAGTGTATATTCGGCGGACAATCATTGGCTTGTTGAGGATTATTTGATGCTTTATCTTAGTCATTACTAACCATTGGTGATGCATCTTCATATGGGACTCTAGAATAGGATTTGTTAATTTATATTCTAGCTGTCCCAATTCTCTGACATTTTGGCATGGATAGTGAAAATAGTCACTGATACTACTTTCAAGGCAAGAAGTGCATTGCCTGTGAAAATAGGCTTCGTAGTAATATGGATCCATGCTAAAAGGACTTAATTCATAATCATACCACCAATTTTCTAACCAAGGTGCAACTGGGCTTGAAGAGTTGATCCAGGTGGGTGTGAATTTTAATTTTTTATAATGAGTCTCTCCTCGACCATCTTTGTTTAACAGTTTCCACCAAAGATCTTTATAACCTGCAAAATCATAAACAGTGTCAGGAAAAATCAGTTCTGGATTATTACCTGGCCATGTCTGAAATCTTCCTCCTGTGTACTGGCCAGGATTCCTTGTCCTGTTTATGTGATATGTTTTGTAGTAGACTTTTGTTCCATCTCCTCCGCCAGTACATATGACAGAGATGTCACAAAAGTCTTCAGAAAGAGATCTTTCAGCTTCATACGAAGCTATCATGCTAGAAGAGTATACCATATCATGTATCCACTTGTTTCCTTTCGGATACACTCTTCGTTCTGGTACAAAGTGTTGGATATCATTATGATTCTGTAGGTTTGCATTAAGCACTTTGGTATTACGGAGTTGCCATGTAGGTCTCCATTTTTCTTGGTAGACAACCCATGATTCATCATCTGATATTGACCTAATTGTCTCCTTTTGTTGGGCTTGGTCCCATTCTATGATGATGACCATCAAATGTGCTTCTTCTTCTGGGCCATCATCTTGTTCTTGTTGCTGGATAAATTCTCTACTAAGAAAATCTGGCAAAAAATTTTCAAAACCCTCGATGTGTTCAACTTTGAAAGTAAAATATGCAAATAGCGCCTACCATCTTGCAAATTTAGCATCCTCAGGATTCTTGATGGTTTTGTAAATTACCTTTGCCAGAGCCCTTGCATCTGTTCTTAGTAGAAAATGCTTATTTACCAAGTGAATTGAAAACTTACTTATGCAGTTCCAGGCTGCCTTAACTTCCTTCTCTATAGTGGAGTAGTTCTTCTCTGCTTTACTCCAAACTCCGGATGCGAACTGCACAACTTGTTCTTCATTTTTCTGGCTCTTTTAACTTGGTCTCTGTTTGAGCACACCTCCCCAACCTATATTGCTGGCATCTGTTTCAACAATCTTAAAAGAGGAATCATCGGCAACGTAAATAATAGGGAGATTACGAACCTTGGCTTTGATTTCTTTGACAGCTTGAGTATGAGCTTTTGTCTAAGGTTTCGGATTCTTTCTTAATCTCTGGTTGAGCAGAGATCGATCAGTGGCACAAGAAGGATAGAAATTGCTTACATAATTTAAACATCCCAAATTCTTTGCAACTGAGTTTTGTCCAGGATAATATCAGGAAACTTATCTGCAAACTCAAGTGCATGACTCTGTAAAGCAATTTGCCCATTTTCTATCGTGTGCCCTAACAATTTTATTTTTGTCTTACATAGTTCCATCTTTTTCTTACTTAGGACCAAACCATTTCTCTAGACCACCTTCATGAATATTTTCAAATGCTTAAAATGGTCCTGAAGATTATTTGAAAAAATGAGGAGATCATCAGTATAAGCAAACAACCATTCATCATAAGGTCTGAAGATTGAATCCATTACCTTCTGGAATTTAGAAGGTGCATGCTTCAAGCTGAATGGCATCACATTCCACTCGTAATGCCCTGCTAGTATGTTGAATGCAGTCTTCCACTTATCATGTTCAGCAATAGCTACTTGCCAGAAACCAGACTTTAGATCAAACTTTGAAAATATCTTGGCTCCAGATATCCTACTCAATAGATTTCCCTTGTGAGGAATAAGATATGTATCATCTGCAAGAATAGAATTTAGAGACCTATAATTTATAACAAGTCTAGGAATACCTCTAATCTGTTCACTTCTCTTGTTGACATAGAAGTCGTAACAGTTCCATGGACTGTTAGAGTCCCAGATCAGATTTCTCTGGAGAAGCTGATTTATCTCCTTTTGACAGAGCTATTTGTATTCTGCTGACATTGGGATAGCTCTGGACTTACATGGTTTGCCCATGTATCCTTCTTTGTAGGGAAATTCTACACAATGTTGCTTGCGGTGCCAAAATACATTAGGTTGTTCTGAGCAACATGTGTTCTCAAATTCTTTCTGTAGCTCAGAAATTTGCTTCTGAATTGTAGGAGAACTCAGCTGGTCTTCTATTCTGATCATGTCTTTGTGATCTTTGAGTTCCTCCAAACTCTTTTCTGCCTTTCGAAGTTCCTGCATAGCTTACACCATGGTTGAAATACGAGGAGTAGAGACATAAGGGATTTCTATCCTCTTACCTTGCCCATCTGATGTATTAACTGTAATAAAATATCCCGCATATTTATCTGGAAATCTGAAGGAACCATGGAGCTGAACTGTTGCCAAAATTACATTTCCCAATATACAGTCTACTGGAATATCAGCAATTGCAAATGAAAGTTTTACACAATGTGAATCAAAACAAAAAGCAGCTTTCTGAACTTCAAATTCTAATTGTTTCTTTCCTAATCCCGTTACTTTTCTCGGGGCAGATACCCAAAATCTAGAAGGGATTATTTTCTTGGAAAGAACATTGACATCTGCGCCTGAGTCAATTAGTGTAGTGACATTGTACATTTTTCCTGCAACACAGATGTTTACCTTGATGTGGTGTTGCTGGTATTGTACAGCTAAGATCCGCATTTCTCTGAATCCAACTGATGGATCAAATTTTCCTTCAGCAATCTCCACTTGTGATGTTGGACTGGAATGCAGAGTGTAGTTTACCTGTCTGCGCCTTTTGTTCTTGTTTAGCCTTTTCTAGCTGTGAAACTTGAAGTTTCAGGGAAGAGATTTCTGACTTCATTGTGTGTATAGAAATGGAATAGACAGTTATGGAAGTGTTGTAATTATTATGGGTAAAGGGATATTAAGTAGGCAACCATGGAAATAGTTAATTTATTTACTACATTTTTAATCTTAATCATTGATGAGAAGATACTGACCAATACTAAGTACCATATAATAAAGCAATCGATCAAGATCAATCTTGCCGGGTGAGGAAGAGGTATTTTTTCACCGTACAAGTCCGAGTCACTAATTAGTCACCGCCCAAATCTCCGGTATCTCCAACCAGGAGCAGAGTGACTGCCCGCGATGAATACAAGCCCAAATAAACGTTACGAAGGTTCATGAATTAACGCGAGATGCACTGTTATCACATAAAATAACTCGTTTGACTGATTCACACATTTGGTAGTAGGGCCAGTAAGCCACATGGTAAAATACAACGTTATCTCCAGTAATTGGAAATTAATCGCGTAGTCTATAGTTCTACGTTTTGGAGAGTGATGCCCATCAACGTTGTTATCGGATGGATAGTTTTGCACAGATGGGAACAAATTGTGCATTAGACGTATTCACCATAGTTACTAAATTCGAATTCGGATTCGGATTCGAATTCGATACGATACCATAAAAATTCGTATGGCATTTTTTCAATTCGTTAAAAATTCGACAGTATATATGTTAAATATAATTCCTTTTTTATAACTGCAATGTTTTTTATACATTTTTTTCTTATTCATTTTAAAATTTAGATATATATTTTTTATATTTTTAATTAAATATAAACATTTTTAAAACTACAATTTTCTAACCAAAATCACATCTTATTAATTTCTATATACTTTTCAAAACTCAAAACTATATTTCTCTTTAGACTTTTGTAATTAATACATATTTAAAAAATTAATATTCAAAATTGAAAAATTATATTTTTCCCTAATTTCAAATAGTATCTAAAATCCTTTCTTAATTAATAGATATCTAAAAACTAAATTTTTAGAACTTCATTTTATCTCATTAACATGATTAAAAAGTCAAATGCCATTTATAAATTAGTTCAACACTAAAATTCAAATTCTTTCTTTTATGGTTATCTCAGCTTTTTAAACTTTCATAAAAACACTCAAATTAGAAATTGGAAAATTTCTCCTTACAATATGTTTCTATTTTTTTATTATTTTTTCTGTTATCTAATCATTTTCAACCTTCTAAAAACATTCAAATTAAAAAGTCCGAAATTTACTCTTACAATAAATTTCCATTTCCATTTCTTACTGACTCAGGACCATCTATTTTTAAACTTAAAAAAAAACACTAAAATTAAAAACTCTAAAATTTACCCTTACAATAAATTAACAAATACATAAGTTTCCATTCCGTCCCAACACCCGCTGCCATCTATTTTGTGACTGTAGCTACCATTCGGGCACTCAAATTAACAAATCCATTATCCGGGGATTAGGTACCATGAACCGAACCCACGTTTTCAGTCACCCGCGCGATCATTAGCTGCCATGCCGAACCGAATACTTATCGAATTATTCGAGGTACGAATCGAATTATCGTATTTCCGAATTTTTTCCTCCAATTCGACCGAACTTGGTAACTATGTATTCACCTCTGAACAATATGTGGTGGAAAATTCATCGAAGTTCAACCAAAATATCTTCAGTCAATGAGCTGCACGGTGAGAATTTTATCCTGATGGGAGTCTTTCAAATTTAACATAGTGAATTGCACGTAGTACATTCTGCTTGCTGTTGCAAATGAGTTTCCTATGTTATATCAAATTTATCATAGTCAAATTCGTGTAGTCTATCCTGCTTTCTTTGAAAATGAATTTCCTATGTCATATCCGTGAACAAGGTATTCCACTTTCATGTGTCTTATATAATGGTATTTCGTGTAAAACAAAATCAAGGAAAATTCATTACTAATGTTGCATAAATACTATCCAAAATTATTTTAGTCTAGTAATCCAAATATTATCTTTAAAACTTCAAACTCACGAAGTAACAAAAATAATTAAAATTTTCCTTCTTTTTTTTCAACCAAATTTGTTTGCAACTGAAAAATGACATATTGGCAAAATTCCTTTAAATAAATTACAAGAAATATTAATTAAGTCTAGTTTGCCTTCCCAAAATTTGCCAAACACATTCCTCTTGTTGTTAGGAATTTGTTCGAATTAAAACATATATTTTTTTATTTTTGTAAAATAAGCCATAAAACTAGCAATTGCACCATATGTTGCAAAGGAAACGCCGTAAGGTTGTGGTATATGGTATAGGAAAAAATAGCATATAAAAAAGAAGAGGTAGTAGGAACTTTCTCGGCTCTAACTGATCCTCCATAATAAGGGGTGGAGAATTATGTTTAATGGACCTCAAATCAAAATATCCATATTGGGTAATTATTATGTTCACTTGGTTTTTATGACCAAGTTGGGTAGACATCACCCTTCTACGAAATTATTTTCTTCTATCACATTCACAATTTTGAATTCCTTTGATACTACTCCTAGAACTCTGGTTCTGCTCTACACCTAGAATTATTTAATGGAATAAAATTTTTTAGTCCTCCTTACAATTGAAATGTTTCTCTTCCCATAACTCTATCTCGGGTTATAATTCTAGCTTTCTTTTGTTTATGAATAAATTGTCTCTATATCACTATTATCTATCTCTTTCTGAGCGCTTGCTTGAATCAATGAGAGAATGTAGCTCATCTGGTTTCCAAAATCTTTGAGTAACCCATTTTCAAATGTAATTCATCTGGTTTCCAAAACCCTTGAGTAACCCATTTTCTGAAGAGTCCTCTTCAGTTTTTAATTCTGCTATTTCGTCCTCCATAGCCTTGTCAATGTAGTTTCCTTCTAAAGAATCATACACTTTTGATAAGTATCCATTGTCCTACTTTTCTTCTTCCATATACTTCAAATCTAAATGAATGGAACATAAGATAAGCTTCGTGACATTTTCCAAATTCCAAGATTTTTCATTGCACTTATCATGTGTATCAGGGAAAATGGATTGCATTTCTCATTGCACTTCTCATGTGTATAAGGGAAAATGGATTCCATACATTCAAAGTTATGCATTTTTAGGGCTTGTTGTAAGATTGGAAACTTCTCTTCACCATTTCTCATTTCTTAGTATCCTTGACTTTGATACAAACAATTGTTACCCACCCCTTTAAAGGTAAATTTAGTGTTATTTAAGAAATGAGAATTATGAACATTCATCATTATTGCTCAACATAAATCATGTCCTATGAAATAATTTGGAAATTTAAAAATTATCACATATTTCAAAAAATTTCATTATTAATTTAATTTTTATATATTAAGAAATAATACTCATTGAGATTAAAATCTAACATATTTTTAATAACAACATTTTAACTTAAAAATCACTAAAACCTAAATTCAATTTAACTTATTAAAAAGAAAAAAATTAACATTATAAAAAACATATATATAAATATTTACTTGATCTAATGGCCTAAAACATTTCAATCTTATAACATTTGACCAAATGGATCAAACACAGACACAGTGGCAGCTACGGAAGTTGTTTTCAAATAACATTCATCATTATTGCTCAAGATAAATCATATCCTCTGAAAAATCTGGAAATTTAAAAAAGATAACATATTTCAAAAAATTTCATTATTAATTTAATTTTTTTATATATTAAGAAATAATACTCATGAATTATAAAAATGTTGTAACATAAATAATATATAACAAAAAAAATCACGTATTTTTGGAATAGTAAAATAGTTGTTTATATAATATTACAAGGAAATATACAATATCTAGCTTTCAACCATTCAATAAATATGATACCATTTACCCTCTGGTCTTCATATCTTCACATCTTGGTGGCATGGATGTACCTACAATGGACCATCGTACATTGGACCTTCCTGCAACTCGCACTCATCTGCACGAACATTAATCATTTACCTGCCACCATGACAAGCATAATTTCCCTTTGTACATGACAAGAATAATATTCCTTTGTACATGTCACCATCATTCCCTGCTATGATGCCTTCAACATAAAATGATATCAAGATTCATAAAGTATTAATCAATCGCTATAGTAGTTTCTCCATCTACTCATGTATAATCATGACAAGCAAGTAAAGTACCTTGTCATTCTCTCTTTAATAACACATACCTCATATGTACTGGTTATAGGTCATCACAATAACTAATGCTTACGTCGCATAAGCACACATTCCTGCAAGACAATGGTTACATCTCCCAAGTTTTCTTTGAAATAAACTGATACATCAGCTAAGATATTTATGCATGTGATTTACATACATTTAATAAAAATAGCTAACCCTTAAGCTATTACCTTTAGTGCATGGAATGCAAGATAACATAACAATTGTCTCTTCCATGCATGCAAATGCATACTGATTCCAAAAGACTCTCCCTAAAGGAGTGCTTACACAATGAAGCACATAACCTCCTTCACGAGTCTTCCCAAAGAAGATCTCAATGTTAGTGAGAATGTAAACATATGTCAAAATATGCAATTAAGAATATAGATACATGTCTTATTTTTCAAGATTAAACTAACCATCATATTCAATGTAGTTTTAATACTACAAACTATCTTTCTTCATACAAAAATATATATTATTGTTCAATAAAAACTAATACATATGTTGCATGTATATGCAAGATTTTCCTCAAATAGGAATTTAACATCATAAACATGATAATGTAAAATAATCCCTTAGTTTATTCATCTAAGGATTAAAACTGATTAGTTTCTTTACCATTATTAAATAACTTAACTTTACCAACACCATGGTAATTTGTTCATGGATTTATTAAATAGCTAATATTTTCCAACACCATGGTAATCCAACCATGGTTTTATGAAATAATTAATCCTTGTCAACACCATGGAAAAACTATCCATGGTTTTATGAGATAATTAATCTTTGTATATAAAATCTATATATTATTTTTTTCAAAAGATAATCCCATAACCTATTATCTTCAAGCACGACTACATATTTCATCTTAAAAAGTAAATCCCAACTTATTATCTTTGCGCATAGGATATTTCCCATGTATTTATTTCATCTTCAAAGGTTGATATTCATGGTAAGAATGGTAATATAACTTTATCAATAGCGGAAGTTGGAAAATCGATTAGGGTGACATTAAATTAGTGAACCGCTTTTCACTTTCATCATAATATCGTTCATAATGCAATACTTAAATTAAAAGATCACATATTAATTATGATGAATATGGGTTGGAAATATTAATAAATAAAAGAGACTCTTCCTTCTTTACCGATTACAGCTTCTAAGCATACAAAAGCTGTGGTAAACTCTAAAATTCAACGAAGATGCCTGAACATTAAAATTTCACAAGACAAAGATACCTAATTTCAAGGCCAGTCGACAGCTTGACCTTTGTTATCGAATATACGGTGGTATACGCCTTTCCAAGAGCCTTTCCACGGGGCATGATTACACTAAATTTTTATATCAACAGGTCGGACATGAAAACAATATATGTGTCTTCCTCACTGCCAATCATCAGAGATTCAAATCCATAATGTATAGTGGCCTTCTTTCATTTACAGCCATGACCCCTCTGCAACTGCCTCCAAATCCATTAAAATGTTGGCCACCATGTAAATATTTTATTTACAGGTTTCCGGCAACAAGAACAAGGTGCCCCCTGCAAATATGCATCCCGCGAAGAATGTCCACGCAACCAGGGTCTTTCTGCTGTATCCAAAATCCGCCATCCACTTCTTTGGTCGCAAAGCATTCGGATACCTCCTTCCCCAGGTTCTAGAGCGTTCATTCATACTCCTGGACACCCCCTCATCGAACCTTCTCAAACCAAGAAAATGGGAATCTTTCAACCGTTCAACTGATTCAAGAATTCGTTCCCTTTTTAACCGATTCTTGATTTTCCAAATTAACGTAAGTTTTATTTACCGTTGAGTAAATACGTTGGTTGAGTCATACGTTACATACTCCCCCCCTTAAGAGAACACCGTCCTCGGTGTGCTTCTCTCACTGAAACTTATACTCATGATATATTGATATAAACAACCCAAACAATGAAACACTTTCGTTTCCTTAAATGCCATTAATTGAGACAATAATGTTTTTATCCATACTCATAAGCATGTATAGTGCAAAGAAATTTTCATTTCCATTTCTACTGCTTATCCCTTATTCAATTCACAAAGGTATAGAAAAGTTTCTGTACGAACTTACCAATTACTATTGGTAGAAATGATGGCTTTTATGCAACCTTTCATCGAATGGTTGAACACCCATCAACACTTCCTGGAAAGAGCCTATATTGTATGACTAGCAATTCAATCACATTAGTCACATAGTTTCAATCAAATGAAAATACTTGCAACTAACAAACATTCTTGCAATATAAAGAGATGTTTTAATCAAGTACTTCCATAAGTACTCAGAGAGAACCAATCCTCTTATCAATGCATCATGTGCACACTATCTTAGCTCCTGCTAAGACATTCAAACAAATTAGTAATAATATAAATGAACTTATACATTCAGTACTTCATTTTCCGAGCGCTAAGCTCTTTATACTTATCTGGAAATTTAGTCTTTCAAACTGTGGTCCTCCCAACCATCAAGTGAGGCTATTACATCCTCCACTTGCCCCCTAGCTCCAGAATCTGGACAGTGTCACGGGTCAACAGTGGATTCTTCTGCTGTGACATCGGGATGGCCAATCCAGTCACACTAAAAAAATCCTGGAAGAGAAATTCGGGACAGTCCGGTCCAATTCTCCAATTCCAGTCATACTCAGATATTTTTGGCTTTACAAGAGTTGCTGGAAGCTATTTTAAACTGGTCCCAACCAGCTTGAGAAAATACTCTCCCTTTACCAATTTCACAGAACGCCTACTCCTCCCCAGGGATCCAGCTTATCCTCAGAGGAGTAGGTAACTGTCTTTCCAACTGTCCCCAACCACTTCCTATTCTTGGAAACATTTATCATCAGCTTAAAAAGATTTTCTTTTCATTAATTAATTTCAGCAATTTAAATAACTTGCTTTATCAACAGTGATAATTTAAGTTTCTCTTGTCAAATAAAAGAGAATTAAACAAATTGTCTTGAACTAGTTAATACTAGTTAGCTTTAATGAAGTTGTCACAACTTCCCCCCTGGAAGTAACATACATGTGTTGTACATTAAAACATGATACTTTAATGTTTACTGTTGCAATTCACATTGCAATGTTTGCGATGCTTTTTTTTTCACGGATTTTCTGTTTCTATTAAGCTACTCATGCTTACAATAAGAAACAATGCTAATCGTAAATATGCATTTTTCAAGCACATATTATCTTATGTAAACATTTCTAATTCCCATAATGTTCTGTTCCAACAGAATGACATACGAAGTAATTATTATAATCACTTGTTCACAATTTTCAAATAGCTTTAGTCAAAATCGATTTTTGCATATAACTATCATTAGTTATTCATTCATAACTAACCAATGCTATTAATAATTTTAATGCATTCATTACATGAGTCACTCTAAAACTAGTCATTAAGTGAAGTTTCACAACTTGACCCATTAAGAGGTTTTATTCGATTTAATTTTAAAACTATATCATCTTATAGTAGGAATTTACTCATCCTTTGCATTCATGCATTAGTTTCACACACCATCACTATACACATTCATCCTTTTAAGCAGTGCACGGTAACTTAGAAATTTTATTGCCTGCAAAAACAATTGCTTCTTTTCAAGCTCAAATGAAAAGTAACTATTTTTCTTTCATGCTTTTATACTTTCTTTCCTAAAGAAATAAAGCATAATACACATACTAATCTCATATGCATATTCTTATGCAGAAAAAGTATATTATAATAGCATGTACATTTTAAGAATTCTCTTAAATGGAAGCTCATGCAATGCCATGTATGTAACAATTCATTTTTAAAGGAATCAACATGCATATGCATAGACTTCTTAAAATAAAATAACATAAAATACTTATCTTTATTTCATTTGAAGGACTTCTCTCCCTACTGCAATACTCATCCTCATCAGGAATTCACATTGCTCCTCCACAACAATGTTTTCTTGTAGCAACATCGACAAGATTTTATAGCATGATTAGATAAAGCCTTAATCAATAAATAATCAATCTTTGAGTGATCTTTTAACACCTATTCATGTGCATATATGAGATGTGAATACAATGTCACAACATGCTTTCTTCTAACATCTCTACATTAGTGTGAGTAACTAATTATCAATTCATGTCAAATAACTCCCACATTATTATGACATTTTTCACACACGCACACATTCGTACAAGACAAATCACTATATCTGTTAAGAAATTCCTTTAATGGAAAATGACACAATGTGCATTCGCTTTACTTAAACTTTTACAAAAGACCCACCACTTCAGCTTTTGCCTTTGGAGCATGCAAATATAATAAAGCTAACACATTGGTTGTTGTTCCTATGCATACAATGCATAAAGATTCTAATCTTAATTTCCCAACAGAGTACTTAACATAATCGAGTAGGCAAACTCATGATTCCTCTTCGAGGACACATAACATAATAGGCATGCAAAACATGGTTTTCTTTTCCATAAAACTAATGGAATAAAACATAAGAATACATACCTTATTCTTGAAATATTATACCCACATTAACCATGTATATATTTCAAGGAAACTAGAACATTACTTTAGTTTTTGTACATGTAATTCATATTCCTTGCCAAAGAACTCTTTTCTAAAGCATGATAACAAAACATATTATCATTTCCACATATAGAATTATGTTATTTCTGATGAAATCTAACACAACTATTGCATGCAAAGAACCTTGTTCCTCTATGATTCTATATGCAAGTTGCTCAGGCTTTGCTTCCAATAATTATCATAAATTGCCTCTTTTATGCATAAAAACTACGCAACACTAACAAGGTTAACTTAACCTTTAATAATCCATCTAGAAATGCAATATATATTCAAGAGGTTATTCTCTTTAGCCTATATTTATCTTCAAGAAAAGAACTTGTATTCCTTATCATTTAACACCCTTGTACGAAATCCCTTTTAAAAGAAAACATGCTTCCTATCTTTTCTTAAATAGGATATATATATAAGCAAGTAAGTTTACTTATTTATGTTTTGCTACTGCTCACACCTTTCAAGATACTTACTGCTCACACCTTTCAAGATACTTACTATTAATCTTTACAAGAACTCACATGGATTCTTCTCAGCAAAAACTAGCATAGTAGTTTGGTCTTTTACCATGGTATATCTTTCTAAATGATTGTCATATTAGCAATGCTTTATTACTTTCCAAAAGAACTAGCACAATCTTGCATATTAAGTAAAACCACATTTTACTCTATATTTGTCTCTTTTAGTTGCAAGATTCACATGCAAGATTTATTTTCAAATATACATATTTCTCTCAAGAAGAATCAAATGTATATTAGTTAAATTTTCAAGCACACACATGTTTCTTTTTCAAGAAACCAAATTCCCAACTCCTTTCAAGGAAACTTCAACACAACAATAGAAGTTTTACGTACATGGAAAATACATATCCTTTTTAAAGAAATGCTAACTCAACAGTTATTTACTTTGTAAGCAGTGTATTTTCCATAAATGCAATAACTATTACTTTCAAGACAATAAAGATATTAATACTTATCTCTTGAACGCATTGTTCAACCTGGATTAAAGGTGCGATGCCTTCCTTCACATATGCGCATTTCATCTCGGATCCCTCAATTTCTTTTCGCTAAATCCCAAAGGCGCCAGTTTTTGAACCTTTAGCTCTGATACCACTTGTAACATACACCATTAACTTCACAGGGAAATGTAAGGAGTTAAAAAAAAAAATTATACAAGTTACTCATCATTACATAGAATGTTTAACAGTTCACATTGTAATTTTATAAATAAGAATAGTAAACTCCTTAACCCTTAACAACCTCCATTACAGTATATTAACTTAATACCATACGATGTAACCATCCATTCATCTCATTACTCATATAGTCATCACATAATTTCCATTATGAACATCATAACAAGAAAGGAATCAACCTCATCATCTGGACACAATAATCAATCACATCATTGAACACCAATATACCCTGGAAACCCCGTAGGGTGAAAACCAGCAAACGTTTAATTTTATTATTAAATGCTCGTGAGGGTGATCAACCCATCACTCAATGGGTTATAAGGAAGACCATCCCTTAACCATCGTTTATAAAATCTTACAAGGAAATATGCAAATTTCTAGCTTACAGCCATTACAATAAATATGATACCATTTACCCTCTGGTCTTCATATCTTCAGATCTTCACATCTGGTGGCATGGATGTACCTACAATGGACCATCACACATTGGACCTTCCTGCAACTCGTACTCGTCTGCACAAACATTAATCATATACCTGCCACCATGTCAAGCATAATCTTCCTTTGCACATGTCATCATCATTCCCTGCTATGATGCCTTCAACACAAAATGTTGTCAAGATTCATAAAGTATTAATCAATCGCTATAGTAGCTTCTCCATCTACTCATGTATAATCATGACAAGCAAGTAAAGTACCTTGTCATTCTCTCTTTAATAACACATACCTCATATGTGTTGGTTATAGGTCATCACAATAACTAATGCTTACGTCGCATAAGCACACATTCCTGCAAAACAATGGCTACACCTCCCAAGCTTTTCTTCAAAATAAACTGATACATCAGTTAAGATAATTATGCATGTGATTTACATACATTTAAAAAAATATATAACCCTTAAGCTATTACCTTTAGTAAATGGAGTGCAAGTTAACATAACAATTTTCTCTTCCATGCATGCGAATGCATACTGATTCCAAAAGAATCTCCGTAAAGGAGTGCTTACACAATGAAGCACATAACCTCCTTCACGAGTCTTCCCAAAGAAGATCTCAATGTTAGTGAGAATGTAAACATATGTCAAAATACACAATTAAGAATATAGATAAATGTCTTATTTTTCAAGATTAAACTAACCATCATATTCAATGTAGTTTTAATACTACAAGCTATCTTTCTTCATACAAAAATATATATTATTGTTCAATAAAAACTAATACATATGTTGCATGTATATGAAAGATCTTCCTCAAATAATAATTTAACATCATAAACATGATAATGTAAAATAATCCCTTAGTTTATTCATCTAAGGATTAAAACTGATTAGTTTCTTTACCATTATTAAATAACTTAACTTTACCAACACCATGGTAATTTTTTCATAGATTTATTAAATAGCTATTATTTTCAAAAACCATGGTAATCGAACCATGGTTTTATGAAATAATTAATCTTTGTCAACACCATGGAAAAACTACCCATGGTTTTATGAGATAATTAATCTTTGTCTATAAAATCTATATATTATCTTTTCAAAAGATAATCCCATAACCTATTATCTTCAAGCACGACTACATATTTCATCTTAAAAAGTAAATCCCAACTTATTATCTTTGCGCATGAGATATTTCCCCATGTATTTATTTCATCTTCAAAGGCTGATATTCATATGGTAATATAAATTTATCAATAAAGGGATTGGAAAATCGGTCGGGTGAATAACCAATAGTGAACGCTTTTCACTTTCATCATAATATCGTTCATAATGCAATACTTAAGAACTTAAAAAATCAAATATTAATTACGATGAATATGGGTTGGAAATATTAATAAATAAAGAGACTCTTCCTTCTTTACCGATTTCGCTTACTTTACCGATTTCTCTTTAAAACCATAGAAAAAAAATACATGGTAAAACTCTAAAAATTCACGCCAAAGATCGCACAAGACATTAAAATTTCACAAGAAAAAGATACCTAATTTCAAGGCCAGTCGACAGCTTGACCTTTGCTATCGAATATACGGTGGTATACGCCTTTCCAAGAGCCTTTCCACGGGGCATGATTACACTAAATTTATATATCAACAGGTCGGACATGAAAACAATATATGTGTCTTCCTCACTGCCAATCATCAGAGATTCAAATCCATAATGTATAGTGGCCTTCTTTCATTTACAGCCATGAACCCTCTGCAACTGCCTCCAAATCCATTAAAATGTTGGCCACCGTATAAAGATTTGATTTAAAGGTTTCCTGCAACAAGAACAAGGTGCCCCCTGCAAATATGCATCCCGCGAAAAATGTCCACGCAACTAGGGTCTTTCTGCTGTATCCAAAGTCCGCCATCGACTTGTTTGGTCGCAAAGCATTCGGATACCTCCTCCCCCAGGTTCTAGAGCGTTCATTCATACTCTTAGACACCCCCTCATCGAACCTTCTCAAACCAAGAAAATGGGAATCTTTCAACCATTCAACTGATTCAAGAATTCGTTCCCTTTCTAACCGATTCTTGATTTTCCAAATTAACGTAAGTTTTATTTACCATTGAGTAAATACGTTGGTTGAGTCATACTTTACATTGAGATTAAAATCTAACATATTTTTAATAACAACATTTTAACTTAAAAATCACTAAAACCTAAATTCAATTTAACTTATTAAAAAGAAAAAAATTAACATTATAAAAAACATATATATAAATATTTACTTGATCTAATGGCCTAAAACATTTCAATCTTATAACATTTGACCAAATGGATCAAACACAGACACAGTGGCAGCTACGGAAGTTGTTTTCAAATAACATTCATCATTATTGCTCAAGATAAATCATATCCTCTGAAAAATCTGGAAATTTAAAAAAGATAACATATTTCAAAAAATTTCATTATTAATTTAATTTTTTTATATATTAAGAAATAATACTCATGAATTATAAAAATGTTGTAACATAAATAATATATAACAAAAAAAATCACGTATTTTTGGAATAGTAAAATAGTTGTAACAAAAATAATACAAAACAAGAAAAACTATGTATATCTGGATGTATGAAAATTTAGATACATTTTATTAAGTAAAATTTTAAAAGAATAATAGTTATAAGCATTTAAAAATAATGTTATCAAGTAATTAGTTTAGATCCACACTGAAGATTGATTTAGGGCATCTTAGTTCTCCCTATAAAGAAACCCATGGGTCAATACCATGGGTTGTATTTATAGTTTACCATTATTTTATTTTATTATTTTTATTTTTTATTGTATTTTAACCTAGTTAAAATGTTCATTACATTAGGTCAATCTTTTTATTAAATTTACTTTTATTTTTAATTTTGTGTAATTTCACATAGTCAAAATGTTAAACATGACATTACAACCTTTTAACATCACCAAAACCTAAATTCAATCTAACTTATTAAAAAGAAAAAAACTAACATAATAAAAAATATATACAAAAATATTTACTTGATCTAATGGCCTAAATGTTCATTACATTAGGTTAATCTTTTTATTTAATTTACTTTTATTTTTAATTTTGTGTAATTTTATATAGTCAAAATGTTAAACATGACATTACAACTTTTCTAGCATGACCAAAACCTAAATTCAATCTATCTTATTAAAAAGAAAGAAAACTAACATAATAAAAAAACATATATAAAAATATTTACTTGATCTAATGACCTAAAACATTTCAATCGTCTAACATTTAATCGAATGGCTCAAACATGAACACAATAAAAGCTAATGGAATTCTTTTCAAATAGTAATTCTTTACAATGTAATTATGGTTCGAAAACTGACTAAGGCCATAAAATATTAGTATTACATTGTAAAACAAAACCAAGACAAATGCATTATGAAATTTGGAATTTTAGATAAATAATATGTAAAATAAATAAATTCAATTTAAAATTTCAAACTCACACTATATGCATTATGAAATTTGGAATTTTAGATAAATAATATGTAAAATAAATAAATTCAATTTAAAATTTCAAACTCACACTATATGCATAAATAAATTCAATTTAAAATTTCAAAGTCACACTATATGCATTAACAGAAGCAAAGAAAGTTGGGTTCACTATCATTTATGTTAAGGATAAAATAATTTACAAAATTAAATACTTAAGAATAACATAATTTACAAAATTCGTAAATTCAAGGAATATTTACTTAAAACTAGTTCATTTTCTCAAAATTTGTCAAAAAAACCATTACAAATTTGTTCAGATCAAAATAGTTTATCAGCTTTATGTGAAATAAGACTTAAATTTATGGTTTAAATACTTAAAAAGACTATAAAATATCTACACTTCAATGCAAATCCAAACCATGCCATTCTGAGAAGAGTTTTGTGTAAATATTATGTGCTTGAAAGATGGGTAACAATCACATATTAGCTAGTTTTAGTTAGCACAGTGGACACCTTAGATTCATGAGATTAAGACTAATGCATCCATAATCAAGTAGAGAAGGCATTTCATCTTTTTATAGCATTACAAATTTATTCAGATCAAAATAGCTTATCAGTTTTTTGTGTAATAAGACTTAAAGTTCTAGTTTAAATACTGAAAAAAACTATAAAATATCTACACTTCAATGCAAATCCAAACCAGGCCAATGTGAGAAGAGTTTTGTGTAAATATTATGCCATTGAAAGATGGGTAACAATCTAGTTTCAGGTAGCACAGTGGCCACCTTAGATTCATGAGATTAAGACTAATGCATCCATAAGCATGTAGAGATGGCATTTCATCTTTTTCTAGTGTGTATATTTTGTTAGAGCTAGCAAATTTATTGGCCAGATTAGGACAAATAACATTAAAGTTGAAATAAAACATTAATTTTCTTTTGCAATAAAATATTTAGAAATTAATATTTTAAATTATAATAAAAAATATGTTCTTTATTTCTAAATTTTAATGTTAAATTTTTTATACATCAAAACTAAACTACTAGCAATCAACCTCAAATGTATGAATGTATTGCTAAATTCCTCTTTCAACAGACTAAAAAGAAAAAAGAAAAAATTGTGTTTAGAGTTTTTAGTTATACTATGTCAATTTAATAAAAGAATAGTTATCATTTTCATTAACCATTTTCATCATTAAAAATATAGAGTAAAAATATTTTTTTTTATTCTTATAATTTATTAACAAATTTTTTTATAGATTTATATATTTTTTATTTAAATTACATTTTAATATACATAAATGAATTTAACATTACTATTTTTTGTTATTTTAATTATATTTTTATATACACAAATAAATTTAAAACAAATATTTACAAAGTATTGAAATTATATGGATTACAAACCTGTAATTAAAATAAATCGTTATAGATCTCATGACAAAACACTTCATAACACTTCTATGGGGAGGCCTCTTTGTATTGTATTTGCATCACCTTTTTCTATGGAGGCGTCGTGAAGCAGTATTTGGCTCAAATTTTTTGTAGATGGGTTAAACTCCCACCAATTCATATATACCACAACGAGCATGACCCTAATAGTTCCAGGAAGAATTGAACTCACGCTTACCACAACGAGCATGACCCTAATAGTTCCAGGAAGAATTGAACTCATGTTTTAAGGTAGAGGGCCAATGACTTGGTGGAGACATTATTACTACATATATATTAATTATTTTATGATAATTAATAGGAGTTAAGTTATGAATGTAGTTATATTTTTTTTTAATATTAAAATTATAATATATAATTGATAAATATTTAAGGAAATTATTGTATTTTATTAATATTATTTGTGATTTTGTAAAATTTTAAATTTTAAATTAATTAATCTTTCCCCTTTTTTGGTGTAAATGGACCTTTTCATTAATTATTAAATGTTAAATAACTTGAATTTCCAAAAGAAGACTAAAATATAAGAGATATTACTTACGACTAATAAGTTTCCTAGCAGCTATACACTAGAATAATCATAATAACATTGAAAGCTCCTTGACGATTCAATATTTAAAGGGGGAAATTCATTTAACATTTGTATGAATCTCCTCGAATTGAGTAATTATTCACGGTCTTCTTAGAACCCTAAGATAACTAATTCTTCATGGTCTTCTTATATCTTTACCTTATTTCTCTTGCAACCATGATTTTTTGCTTCTTTATGTTGGTTGGAAACCACCTTGAAATCCATTCTTTGAACCCGCAAGGCCAACCCATGAGTAATTCGAGACAAACTACTTGCTTAGAAGATAGGATTTATACAAAATCCTAGTCTCATGAACTGGGATGTCCTTCACATCTTTTCCATGTCATTCTTTTGCAAGGGCAATCCATAGTACGTCATATAGATATGTATCTTCTCGAGGGATTCTTATTTAGCTTCACTAAAGGGGAGCTAATTATTTCCTTTTGTAATGGATTTTGTTGGTACAATTTGAGAGGATTTTTTATGACCTATGTAGTTTTATGGGATTTAGCTTCTCTTGATTATATTTTTAATTGAATATTGATTTATTCTAGAGACTACTTTAGAGACGAGAGAGACTTGAAAGTGTTTTTAGATCTATGGATCTGTAGAATATTTGAGGTACCCCGGGGACTCAAATTTATTCGTATTTGAAACCAACTCGCTTTTTATGAGAATGATTTTCTTCAAATAATTCTTTTTTATTCATGATGAAATCCCTAATAATATGTCCATATTCATGCCAAAGTATGCATTTAAAGGGGAATACTTCATACTCTAAGGACTTCTTGCAAACACTATAGTAAAAATATGTATCTAAGGAAGCCCGAAGAGTTTGACAGGTATTCATGTAAACATATATCTATGTATATGGAGGGTAACTCCCTTTCTTGGCAACCTCTCATACATTGACAAAGTTGTCAATGGAAATTTTAATGCCTTTAAGGCTTTCCTCCTCCCAATATTTCTTGGGAAGAGAAAATAGATAGACCCACAATGCGGGTTCAAGGAAATCATGCTTCCTGGGATTAAATTTCTTCTTCTAGAATCACATGAAGAGCCATGCATTGTTGAAAAATATATCCCTCCTTGAAAACAATCAACATGTTTTTTATGATGGAGAAAATGAGTGTAAAATTTCCCTTGGCATCTAACTCATAAAACGAGTGTAAAAATTCCCTTGGCATCTAACTCCAATTATATTTGGCTCTAGGGTTCCATTGATTTTGAATCCACCCAATCAAAACATTTTAAGAGGGCCATAATCCAATAAATTTGTGAATCAATATGTGATCCTGCATATATATCATATATTTTCCATTTTTACTACATTTAACCATGTATTTTGGATCTTTCATTAATTTTAGCTAGCAATGCCCTAGATTCTTAACTTGCCATGATGCATCCAATGAATGGTTTGTTGTGGAAACAAAAATCCCGCTTCGTCTAAATATGAAAAGGATGCCAAAGATGACGAAATTGATGGGGAATACCAGTAGGTACAGGCTCATTATAAACTCATAAAAAATTGAATAATAGAGGGGGTAGAGCAACCCCTTGTAGAACCAAGCATAGATGGCTATGCAAAACAAAATCGAGATTTTGCATATGAAAGCCAAAATATTTACATCGAAAGATGCTATGCAAACCAATACATAGGAGATTTGCAAGCATAATATAAGAAATTATGCCAATATTTTTTTAATATCAGGAAAAACATGTATAGGAAAAAAAAGAAATCAATAAAAAAATTATGTGATCATATGTTTTAATTAATATTCAGATTAAAATGTAAAATATACAGTAAAATGTACTAGAAAAAATATATATATAAGAAAAAAAGAAAAAGAAAATTGAATGTCAACTTCATATTTTTTTTATTAATATTTAAATTAAAACATATATAAATGTAAAATGTAACATAAAATGCAAAATGAAAAGTGTAAATTAATTTAAAGTGTAAAATACAAAATGTAAAATGTAACGTACATAGCTATCAAGTTGATGAGAAGAAGATATTGGTGTATATATAACATAAAGTTAACATACTACATTTTCTTTAATATTTTATTTCCTTATATACTATTATTGGTATAATAATTGATAATATTTATTATTATTAAACAAATATATTATAATAATAATCATGTACATTATAAGTATTATTATATTAGACCTTACATATATTATTGATTACATAGAGCACGATAACTCTCAATCCCATGAATGGAGGGAGGAGAGAGAGAGCGGGGGAAGGAAGAACAAAGTCGTAGAGAAATAGTGGTGGAGATAGAGAGAGAGTGACAAGGGATAGATGTAGAGAGAATAAGGGAGAGAGGAGAGAAGGAGGGAAGACATATAGAAGGAGATGAGAGAGAGGGGGTGACAGATATATTGATGGGGGAGAGAGAAAGAAAGGGGGGAGATAGTGGCAATAGATAGAGGCTCGAGAGAGAGAGAGGGGGGGACATAAATGAAGGATGAGAGAGACAGAGAGTGAAGGAGTCTTAGACAAATGGGGTGTGAGAGAAAATGAGAGAGAGGAAGGAATAGATAGAAGGAGAGAGGGATGGATAAAGAGATGGATTTGGATGAGTGTAATACCCCTTCGTCATTGTAATATAGATTTTATTTAAGACTAAAGTATGTTGGAAAGAATGGCAGAAAACAAATCAAGTACATGGACAAATTTTATGTAAATAAATATATGTATTAAAAAATTATGAATTTAAAGTACTGATGGATGAGACACTAGAAGATGTGATTCTTTCCTAACATAATTGTTGCATGGTGAAGTTTGTAGATAAAATTCTAGATAAAATTAATAAATGGGAGAGAAATATATATTAAGTTTCTTATCTAGGGAAATGTGCAAAGTTTGGATAATCATAAAGCATCACAGAAAATAAAGATGAGGTTTTAAGAAAAATCCTAAGCAAGTGGTTGTGGATGATCACAAAAGCGGGATGCCACTAAATTAAACTTCCAACATAGAAGAAAGGTATGAAATACTTAGGAAAAAATCAACATAGGTGTTAATGATGGGGTAAGTACTCTTAGCTCGAGGGGAACTGAAGATATCGTTCATTGTTAGGTGACCAGCGTACTCATTAAATCCAAATTTCCGGAGTGATTTTGGCTAGTAAACCGGTGTATAATTTTTCTAGTGAATAATTCTGAAATGATTTTGATGCACTTAGATTTTTCAATTAAATATGGCATATGTTGATGTGAAAACTATTTTAATGCACCCAAAAATCTGCAATTAATTTTGATGCATGTATATTTAAAATTATTTTCTATCATACGGATCTTATAATCAATTTTAATGCCTACGAATTTTGCATCAATTCTTAATGCATTTCAATGTATATGTGCGGTTATCAAGGAAAGCACGTATTGTACTTTTAAGGAATTTAGAAATGATTGACTCTATTGTTATATGGGATTGCATGCATGTAGATGTTCAAAACTCCGTATGAAATATTGACTCCCTATCTACGTATTTATGGATTGTATTAATTTCACATCTCGAGAAGGGGATGGAGTTACTAAGGATAAATTTGGACGTAAAAGCTAAAGAAAGAGGGGTGGAAAGTGCTTGCTTTAGTATGATATATAACATGTATATATTCAAGAATTCATTCCTCTTTTCAAAAACCAGTATGCTATACAAAGAAAGTCGACCTACACCAGGAGGCATAATATATGCAAGGAGAATTAGTTGGAGGTCGTGGACAATATCATATATAATGAGCATATTGAAATTGGAATTATATAAATATTAATCTATGTTAATTATTGGAGCACTCAAAGGCCTAAGTAATAGTGATACTTAATATGTTAGAATGTATAATTCCTACTTGTCCAGTTGTGACTCTCTATGTATAGAGTCTGTTCATATTTAATAGGAGTTAGCTTCCTTGTTTGGTGTGAGGTTGAGATATTCCCTCAACCAACTTATTGAACGTCTAAGATAGATCTCCTATCTTGAGACTAATTCATGTATAAATGTGTGTAATCTATTTGATGAATAATATAGAGATAGTTTTTTATATTCAGTGCGAAGACGGTGAATATTATGATGATTCTCATACGCAAGAGAAAAAGATGAGGAAGCATAGCAAACATGAGAGCAGGATTCGTCGCGTGGAGACAGATGCTGATTTGTCGGGAAGCAAAGACGAACGGAGGCGTTATAAGCATTGCAAGCATGGCCACAAGCACGGGTCCAGGAGAAGTGAATCGCTCGTTTGGATGGTAAGTATTTTTTGGATTATTCATAAACAAAATTATTGAGTTTAGCCAACTCAATGGGTGGTGATGTTGTTAGAATTGGCTACTCTAGCAAATTACACCTATATGAATATGAAAATCCAATATAATTGGTGGAAAATGACACTAAAGATGCCAATGATAAATTCAAAAGATGAAGGAAAGGAGAAGCAACATTTAAGGATGATGGACAACGAAAGTGAAAGTTTGTTTTGTGTGGTTTTTAATGAGTCACAGAGTTGAATGGTAAGCAAGTCTAGGATGGTTTTGGAGTGGTCTTTGTATGTACCTGATAACTCCAAGAGTTGGAGTATGTAAGCCTTGTAAAGGCATGTGTATCCCCGTAAAAGTTCGTGGTAATCTCAAAACCACTTTGTAACTACAAGTTTATGGTCAGCCAGAAACCATTTTGCAGTGTTAGTTTGTGGTCAGCTAGAAACCACGTATAAAGTGAAGCAGACTGGAAACAGGTCCATGTCAGTGTTTGCCACTGAAGGAAGAGCATGGTTACGGGTCATCCGATAAAACCCCGATGAAGGAAGAGCATGGTTACGGGTCATCCGATAAAACCCCGATGAAAGAAGAGCATGGTTACGGGTCATCCGATAAAACCCACGTTGGAGGGGGATATGTGGATACAGGTACATGTATGCAGTGATAATGGTTGACATAACCATGTATACGAAGGACATCCTATGAGACTAGTGGTTGCAGCGGTTGGTACCCATGCATTCCGGTGGATGGTTGCTCCTTTATATGGACGTCGACATATTCTTTGTTATGTATGATCACAACTAGATTTTGCGAAGTGATATCCAGACAAGTAGTCATTAAGGGGGTGTGTTAGAATGTATAATTCCTACTTGTCCAGTTGTGACTCTCTATGTATAGAGTCTGTTCATATTTAATAGGAGTTAGCTTCCTTGTTTGGTGTGAGGTTGAGATATTCCCTCAACCAACTTATTGTACGTCTAAGATAGATCTCTTATCTTGAGACTAATTCATGTATAAATGTGTGTAATCTATTTGATGAATAATATAGATATAGTTTGCATATTAAGATTTTATTTTTAATAGGAGAAATATAATTAATACATATGTACATTCATAACAGCCACAATTAACATAGACTCCTAGACAAATATGCTCTAGCTACAAATCAAATATTTCTCAGGGTCGACCTTAAAGGATACTAGTAACAACTATTTTGAAGCTAACACCATACATATAGTGAACTAAACAATAAACTAGTGAATAAATATATTTTTAGAAATATATACATGGTTATGGATATGCATATAAGAAGTGCTTTCTTCTATCCCATCTCAAACAAATATAAATCCAACCGAGGAGTAACCCTTCCTGTGAATTAGCGACTAAGACACCGCCATATACATCAATAAATAAAATAAATAAATAAATAACTTTAGTGCTACACGGATATAAGATATTAAAGAAAAGCGAACAGAGTGATAACTCTCTCTTATACTTGATATCGTTTTGTATATAGCGATAACAACACCAATGTAATATAGAGAAGGGTTGCGTACTAAAAACTTAGGTAAGCACATAGAATCAAGAGTCGTTATTCTTGAACTTACTATAAGGGATCATTAATTAGAATCATGGAAGAGAGTTTCACCTGCATCAAAGGAATAAACCATTGCTCCGAACAAATACAAGATTCTTAAGAGTTCATTGAATCTGTAATACGTTGTTAAGATTTCATTGAATCTGTAATACGTTGTTGAGTTGACTATTTAATCCGATATTAATATGTATGAAACTTATATAGTTAGAAAACAAAACATTCATGGTAAAGCTAGACGAATTTCAATACAATTGTAGAAAAGTCATAGTTAAATCCCCTTTCAAATTTATTACAATGCATATTATATACAGGTGAGTAATTCCAGTTTCATGAAATTCTACCTTAGCCAATTTAGAGGTATAGGAATTCTGGTCTTTAGTCACTATGTTCACACTTATATATCAAGGAAAAGGTATGCATTGACAAGTTGTATAGAGTTTATAGAGGCATGCAAAATTTATGGAAAAATGAAAACCAAATTATTTTCTTCTTTAAGTGAAAAACTATGCAGTCCAAAAGGGCAATCGTACTTCAATAAACACAATGACGACGAATTATAAAACTATGGTAGTTCCTGTTCTCAGGCACAGAATTAAATATGAGTTTGCTCTGAAATTATTTATACAAATATGAAGATCTAAAGCCATAACTGGAAGTTACAATTTGAGACTACAAAATAGGTGAACCAAATCTACTTGTCCATAGAGAAATCGGTAATGCCCAAATCTACATTTCGAAAATAATACCGCACAAACCACATAGCTACCGACAAGATTGGTCGGTTACGCACGGTATTTAAACTCCATATTATGGGAAGGTAACATATTATATGGTAGCTAGACAGAAAGAAATGACCTTCTTCACTGAAAACAAGGATTATAAGTTGTACGTCATCGTCCAGGAGTGGTTTATAGATAGGTAATCTGGGCCAACATACGTAATCGAAATGGAAACTACCTATAATACAAAACAACCACGAGGGTTAGGTAAGGTTGATGCCTAAGGAAGGAGGTTAGACAAACTGTAATAACTTAATGATGTAGGTAGGAAAATTTTACCTATAGTTGTGACATATGAAAAAAAATGAGGTCGCCTTGACCACCAGAGCAAACTGGAACATCGAAGAGAAATCGTTAGGAAATCATTAAATTGTGATACCATTATACAGGAAAAAATGCACCGAAGATTAGTGTATAAGAGACGTAAAATTATTCTGTAAGGAATTCTTAGCCTTCACTGCTAATGGGGAAACCGTCAATTATGGAATTTGGATGTTAGAATTCCTCTTTCAGTGTAAATGATGCGTCCAATGGGATTAGTGATAAAAACACATAACTGTAACAAAAAATATATTCCAATTAGACATAAATTGTTACAGTTGGAACAAAATAAAAACAAATGAACATGATAAGGTTCACCTTCCACAATGGTAAAACCAGTATAAAACATACCAGAAAACAGTGTTCGGATTGTGAATTGATGAATTCATTGGAATTGTTAAGGTGCGTTAGAGGAACAAGAAGGGCATACCAGAAGTTCTTAAATTTTCCGTGATGCACTGTAGCGTTAAACCCGTGGGAGTAATACAATATGTTCGAAAGAAATTAAAAACCTCCAAAATGGATCTGATAACCTGAATAGAACCAGAAATATTGTACGAGTAGAAATAACTCCTACTAATGAAATAAAGTTTTAGCATAGCCTTATCAACCACTTGAGAATGAACCTACATGGTGGTGATCAAATCGTGTTCGTTACCATGGCTTAGCTACCATTCTCCGGAAATCTTGTGTTGTGGTCTCAAGCAAGAGTACAATGCCAAGAAAAGGTGAACCATCCACAGGGAAGAATAATGAAATAAGAACTGGCAAGGTGGAGTTGGAAGTTAGGGTTAGAAAAGAATAATAATCACCATCGATCTGTAAAACTCACATCCCACCATTTTTGCATGGCATACAGAGAAACCTTGGTGCGATTCATATGGGATTGGTACACGTGTCATCAGTAGATATGGCCACCGAACAAAGCCCATATGATCCTTTCAAATGTTATAATAGTTGTACATAAGGCCAGTAACACCTTGGAAGTACTGCACCTAGTTTATGGTCACACCGTACCAAAAAAAAACATTAGCACCATCATTTGAATGGAGTGCAACATCAAAAAATAAAAGAAGATGGAGATAACATAAACTATGGTTCTAGTATAATTAAACATACACTGAAATTAATATGGGACCTACGACATTAACTTACAACCATATCACTAGTAATAATAGAACCACCTAGAGTCTTTGAATCATACACATGCTAGATATAAGCTATCGAACCGAATTCAAGGTAATAGCAAGTGATATAAAGGAGGTAAGGTGTTACCAATGGTATAATTACATCAACTCACCATCGAATTACCATGTGAAAATAAGTGGAATCCTTACGTACAATATTGATTATAAAGAAGGAATAGATTTACCCGTAATCCCTATGTGCTTAAATAAGAACAATGGAATATAAATGAAACTAAATTAATAAATTAAATATAATAGTGTGCCACACATGTTACGTAATTGTTAAAGAGTTATATTTCACTATAGAGTATACCCATACCAAATTTATAGTCGAGATGCGCAGTCCTTACACCGCGGGTAAGGAATGAATGGAAAAGCATTAGTTAAAGTGGTATGAGCTGTAGGAATAGAATTATTTACTAGTTGGGTTATAAATAGGAAGAAGAGATATAATGACATGGTGATAAAAACTCTACATATAGGCATTTTTATGTTAAAAAAAAATATGGGAGTGGAGTGAGATTTGTGACAAATTATATCAGGATAGTTAGGTTCAATCCTTGAACCTAATGGGCATTATTATAAAATCTTGAAGGTTGTGTCTGTATAATTGTTGTAATAGGGTATTCTGGTACTTTATTCACCAGTGCTTTAGAATCATTGGAAAGCTTTCCATGGACCTCTTAGATTACTAGACCTATATTGGTTTCGAATAATAATATGGATAAATTATAATAATAATGTCATTTTGAACAACCCCTTGAATGGTAAAGTAAACACAACACAAAGAATTTTGATTGACTGAGAAAAATCACCTACAAGATTTTTGGGGAGTGATGTTTTTGAAAGAAAACTCTCGAGTACTTATTAAACTAGCCTATATCCATCTTAACTTTGGATCTATCAAGCACCAAGAGGGATCAAATCTCTTGAGGTGAAAACCTCTTTTTTTAGTGCAAAACTTGAAGGTTTACTGGAGAAGGGTGATCGGCATGATAGATCCAAATGGATCTAAAAATGATTCTATCACTTGAGCATCACAAATACCAAGGAAAATATATCAAAGATATGATTAATTTTATCAGTAATATGTAAATATATCAAATATTAATATAATCATTTTAAATATGCTAAATATTTCTGAGATTGACTTGGTCATTTTAATTTTAAATTTTCTTAGTTACCTCGGTTTGTTGAGATGATAATTATTGTTAATAACTATAATGATGAAAAATGATGAAATATTTTTTTTAAATGCAAAGTGACAATAATAGTGTTGAAAGATAGAAAATGTGAATAATAAGAACGTACTCATGTTACAATCATTCTCAAACTATTTTCTTCTACTATTCTTATTTCCTCCCTTGTTAGTTTTGTTATCTTTTCATATCGATTATATGAAAAAGAAAATTTAAATCGTAAACCATTTAAATCTTTAGCTCGATCTGTTGCAGTAAACATGATACCTTGTCTCTCTCGCTCTCAATATTAATAGCTTAAATTACTATAACAAAAAAATCAATCTACATTGTTAATAACTTTTTGTGCTTACACTAAAATCAATGCATATTGTTAATCCAATCACTTTAATATTAATGTACCGTCATATATCCAATTACATCAAATCATAAATCAACATATACATTGAAATCAATGCATTTAATGCAAGCAATAAAATAAGATTAGAAAATAACTTCTACATTGAAATCAATGCGCCTAATGCAATCAATCAAATAAGATTAGAAACCAACATCTACACTTTGAAATCAATGCATTTACTCAAAGAAATCAAATCGGATTATGAATCGCCATCTACAGCTGATCAATGCATTTAGCACCATGATCGAATAGTATTAGGAATAATCTACATTGGAAATCAATGCATCTGGTGCAAGCAATCGAATATAATTATAAATCGACGTCTAAATTGAAATCAGCACATCCAGTACAAAAACCCAATCAAATAGTATTAGGAATCATCACCTACTTGAAATCAATGCATCTAGTGCAAGTAATCAAATATCATTAGAAATAAATATCTACACTAAAATCGATGCATATAGTGCAAATAATCAAATAGGATTATAAATCACCATCTCCACTTATATCAATCCATCTAGTGTGAGAAATATTCTTCCCTCTCTCCACCCTCCATCCATATCTATATCCCCATCCATCTCTTTTTTTTTTGTCTCTATCTCACCCCCCTAAACACACACGCTCTCGCACTCCATATATATCATTCTCTTTGTCGATCACCCTCTCTCCCCATCTCTCTCTTCTTCCCTCTCTTCCCCTTCTCTCCCTCTCCCTCGCTAATATCTCTCTTTCCTCCTTTTGTCCTCTCTCTCTCTCTCTCTCCATCTTCCTTATCACTCACTCTCTCTCTCTAGGAACCAACATCTACACTGAAATCAATGCATTTACTCAAAGAAATCAAATAGGATTATAAATCGCCATCTACACTAAAATCAATGCATTTAGTGCAAACAATCAAATAGGATTAGAAATCATCTACATTGAAATTAAGTCATCTAGTGCAAGTAATCAAATATAATTATAAATCGACATCTAAATTTAAATCAACACATTCAGTGCAAGAAATCAAATTGTATTAGAAATCACCACCTACACTGAAATCAATGCATCTAGTGCAAGTAATCAAATATCATTAGAAATAAATATCTACACTAAAATAGATGCATCTAGTGCAAATAATCAAATAGGATTAGAAATCACCATCTCCACTTATATCAATCCATCTAGTGCGAGAAATATTCCTCCCTCTCTCCACCCTCCATCCATATCTATATCCCCCTCCATCTATTCTTTTTGGTCTCTCTATCTCACCCCCCTAAACACACGCGCTCTCGTACTCTATATATATCAATCTCTTTTTCAATCACCCCCTCTCCCCATATCTCTCTTCTTCCCTCTCTTCACCTTCCATCTATATCTCTATCTTCCCCTTCTCTCCCTCTCCCCCATTAATATCTCTCTTTCCTCCTTTTGTCCTCTCTCCCTCTCTCTCCATCTTCCTTATCACTCTCTCTCTCTCTCTAGAAACCAACATCTACACTGAAATCAATGCATTTACTCAAATAAATCAAATAGGATTAGAAATCATCTACATTTAAACCAATTCATCTAGTGCAAGTAATCAAATATAATTATAAATCAACATCTAAATTGAAATCAACAAATTCAGTGCAAGCAATCAAATTGTATTAGAAATCACCACCTACACTAAAATCAATGCATCTAGTGCAAGTAATCAAATATCATTAGAAATAAATATCTACACTAAAATCGATGCATATAGTGAAAATAATCAAATAGGATTATAAATCACCATCTCCACTTATATCAATCCATCTAGTGTGAGAAATATTCTTCCCTCTCTCCACCCTCCATCCATATCTATATCCCCTTCCATCTCTTCTTTTCTGTCTCTCTATCTCACCCCCCTAAACACACACACTCTCGCAATCCATATATATCAATCTCTTTGTCAATCCCCTCCTCTCCCCATCTCTCTCTTCTTCCCTCTCTTCACCTTCCATTTATATCTCTATCTTCCCCCTCTCTCCCTCTCTCTCCATCTTCCTTATCACTCACTCACTCTCTCTCTCTCCACCTTTCTCTCTCTATTTATTTCTTCTTACCTCTCTCCTCCTCCCCCTCCAAGTCCATCTCTCTTTCCCTCCCTCTCTCCACTCTCTCACATCCTCTCTCTTCCTTCCTCTCTTTCCCTTCCTCTCCCATCTCTCTCTCCCTCTCTCTCTCTCTTCACCCACCAACTATGTTACTATATCCCTCCCTCTCTCCTTATATCTCCTTCTCCCCCCTTATCTCCATCTCTCCTTATTTGTCTCTTTATCTTAGCCCCAAACATACATGCTCTCTCTCTGTCTCTCCCTTATCACTCCTTCTCTCTCTTCACTTCTCACTCTCTATATTTCTTATTTCCTACATCTCTCCCCCTCCAACTCCATCTCTCTTATCGATCCCTCTCTCCTCCTCTCTCTCAAGTCCTCTCTCTCGTCCTTCCTCTCTCTCTCTCCCCTAAATCCCTCTCTCTTCCCTGATCTCTCTCTCTCTCTCTCCAATACTCTCTCTTCCCCCATCACTCGCCTCCTCTCTCTCATCCTTGCTCTCTCTCCCTTTCTCTCCCACCTCTCTCTCTCTCTCTTCCCTCCAATCTTCTCTCTTCCCTCATATCTCTCTCTCTCTCTCTCTCTCTCTCATCCTCTCTCTTCCCCCATCCCTTTCTTTCTCTCTCTCTTTCCACCCCTCTCTCTCTCCAACTACATTACTATATCCCTCCCTCTCTCCTTCTCACTTCTTCTCTCCCCCTTCTTTCCATACATCTTACTTTGTCTCTTTATCTCACCCTTAAACATACACACTCACTCTCCATCTCTCCCTTATAACTCTCTCTCTCTCTTTCTTCTTAGTTATGTAAACTAATGAACATAAATATTTGTAAATATAAAGCAGATTATGGAGTAAATATGAAAAGAGGTTTTATTTACTTACCATACCTCTAGTTTATTTATATTTTTATTTATTTACCATACCCCTTTTCTTTACTATGGTATTTGGCCCATAGACTTGTTATATAATTAGATTTTTATTTATAATCCTATTTGATATATTGTTATTTATTTACCTTACTTCTTTATGCCTCTTTTATATTTATTTATTTACCATACCTCTTTATATCTATTTTATATTTATTTATTTATTTATCATACTTGTTTATACCTCTTTTATATTTATTTATTTACCCATGGTATTTGGCCCATGGTATCAATATTAATTTGTCCCATGGTATTCGTCCCATAGACTTCATCTAAATAAAACCTCTTTTTAAAGTTTTTTTAAATATAAAAAGGTTTATGGAATAAATATAAAAAGAATTTTTATTTATTTACCATACATCTAGTTTATATATATTTTTATTTATTTACCATAGCTCTGGAGTAAGTGTAAATTCAGTTTACAAATATTTAATTAAAAGAAATATTAAAAGATTTTGGATTTTGATGGTTTGTGTTGAATTAACTCTTTTCCTTTGATTTAGGAAATGGTATTGACTTTAGTAAAGAGTAAAGATGTTTAAAATTTTACTTAATTTGGAAATTCAATGTGGTAATTTTTTTTTGTTAAAGGTAAATTTATGATCCATTCAAATTCACGTATATAATTTACTATCCATTCAAATTATATAAATAATACATAATTGTATTAGAAATTGATATATGTTCTAGCACAATCAGATTTTTTTTTTATTTTTAATTTTAATTTAAAACGTAGCAAAAATTCTATATGAGGATGTGACCTATCTTTGTAGAGGTCATATTGTTTGTAGATGCACCTCTCAGGTACGATAAAACCTCTTTTTAAGTTTTTTTTTAAATATAAAAAGGTTTATGGAATAAATATAAAAGAATTTTTATTTATTTACCATAGCTCTGGAGTAAGTATAAGTTCATTTTACAAATATTTAATTAAAAGAAATATTAAAAGATTTTGGATTTTGATTGTTTGTGTTGAATTAACTCTTTTCCTTTGATTTAGGAAATGGTATTGACTTTAGTAAAGAGTAAAGATGTTTAAAATTTTACTTAATTTGAAAATTCAATGTGGTAATTTTTTTTGTTAAAGGTAAATTTATGATCCATTCAAATTCACGTATATAATTTACTATCCATTCAAATTATATAAATAATACATAATTGTATTAGAAATTGATATATGTTCTAGCACAATGCGATTTTTTTTTTTTTAATTTAAAACTTAAGCCGACATTTTGTATGAGGACGTGACCCACCTGACAACGGGGTCATATTGGGCTGTAGATGCACCTCTCGGCGCAATTATTACATACACATAGGAAAGTTCTGATAGTTAGGAAAAAAGTGATCTTCTAAATGACATTTTGAGACAATGCTTTAACAATTAACAATACCATTTTTGGTTGGGAAAACTGATAGATGGATGATCTGAATGGGAAGATCCAATTCAGAATAAAACAAAGTGCTTGAGGATTATGATTTTAATTCCAAGTTTGACATGAGTTTTTATGTGTTTTTATGTGATTTTCATGAGAAATTTAACATAAAAAAAACACCAAACAACAACATCTAACATACATGATCACCATAAATAGTAAGACAATATCACATGATGAAGGAGTTCACCCTGCCTGGGCTACGTCTTCTTCATCCAGTTTCAAATGCCTTGGCCCTTTTCCATTATCCTCAAAAGTGTAATTACATGTGTTTATAATGCTCAAATATCTCTGAAACATGTTTCATTAGCTTCATAATTCCCAAAAAATCCTATGTAGACTCTTTCTCCATCGAATTAGGCCAAAAACTGAAGAAGTTATGAGTTCCCCATGTTTTGGCACTAACCGCTCGACAAATTCCCCAAAATCCAGACTGGTCCTACAAATTCGCCCCATTTTCAGCTAACATAGGAACAATTTTCCAGAATTCTAGGCGAAATTTTTGGATCATTAATTTTCCAAATAACTTCATGATTCCAAAATTTAAACTATATTACCAGTGGAAATAAAACAATTTTTTAATTAAAAATTCGGCAGAAACTGCCAGAGGTTAAAATGGGTCGGTCACATGGGTCAGATACATTAATGGTGGTGGTTTGACACAACGGATAACCTCCCCATGGCCTGGTCTTTGGAGTATGGTTATTTGTAACATCATATAGGAGGGTTGGGGCTAAGCCCTCACCCCTACCCCAAACCTTCTGCTGCATAATTCTTATATTGATCTTCGGACCATAATTTAAATGACCAATATTTTGGTGCATTGGCAAAAAAGGTTATTAGTTAGACGGAGGTCACGTGTTCGACCCTCTCCTAGTCCACTTGACCTTGACACAACGTTTGGTGGCCTCCCGTGCTACCACATGATAGCCTACGGTTGGGTCGCGTAGTAGCATGTGGTTGGCCATTATTTCAACCAACCAAATCAAACCATGCAGTAGCCAATGAGACTTTGACAAGTGGCGAAGCATGGTAGGATAAAAAATATTATGTTTCAACCAACCAGAAGAGGCCACGTGGTAGCTTGTCACTAGCCCAATTTTTTTCCTTGTCAACTTCCATTTTTTGAAAAATTTTCTTGTTTGAAAAAGAAGACAGAACATGTTTCTGGGAGCATACGATGTCAGATTTCTACAAAATGATTTGCACCAGATTCATAATGATGTGATTTACACGGTCGTTTAGGTTCCATGCCATTCCGAAAAATTTCATTTTTTTAGCATAGTTTTGAGCACCTGGTCACACCTCCCCACTAGAAGCTTTTGGACCAAAAAAGATCACTTTCAACTCTGAAGTAGATGAGGTTACAACCCCCTCACCTTTCCCATCTCTATCCATTTGGCCTTTGAAGAATTTGTTTCCTTTAGCTTCACTCAAGGGTAAATAACGTTCCATTTTCTTGAAGACTTTGTTATTTTTTCATGAATGATGTCTTGATAAAGCTCATTAATGAATTCTGAAGAAAATTATTCAAAATATGGAATCTAAATATTCTCTCCTTGTTCTTCACTTTGAAGCCTCCCCTTAAAAAAATGACACCAAACTCCATCATCGACTTAGTGCTTGTGATCGATATGATACTTGTAATTTCCTTTTCTCTTTTCAAAATGATCTTGCACTATTTGTTGTACCATTTGGAGTCCTTCAATGAACTTCATGGGTTTGTCCATATCGCCATCAAAATAAACATCCTTCTTACCAAGATGACATAACAAGTTATGATGCAAATGGTAAACAAATTCCACTACTTGGTTTACTTGACTCAAGCTTGAATGTACATCTCGAAAGTATGCATATTTTTGAACATAACTTTCATGTAAAAATATGATGCTTGAGTACAATAGTTACAAAAATAACATGCTTGGAAGGCATATAAAAAAACTTGTCACTTATACCTCTCTTATACCTTTTGATCAAGTTGAATTTTTGATGAACACTCAGCAAATGAAAGTTCCTTAATCTTTGCAACCTAATGATTGCACCATTAAAATGTTATGAATGAAATGAAATGGAAAAGCCACTTGCATCAAACTGAAACTCAAATCACCTTTTCAATTTTAAAAGAGAAAATAAAAGAGTTGAAATGATATTTTGCTTCGAAGCATCATATGCCTATTTTTTTTTCCTTCCCAATAGAAGACCTTTTGCACACATGCCAATGCATGCCAAAGAGCTACAACACAAGAAATATTAAAAAAAAAATTCCTTAAACATTCGAATCCTCCCAGAAAACCTCTTATCGAGATGACCACCTTGGGTGTTGACCAATCCACAATGGTGTCGAACTTGGAGAGATCTACCTTCAACTTACCTACTCCAACATTATATCCCAAGTACATCAAATACGCTTTACCCAAGTCATACTTTGACATCTTCAAAAAAAATTGTTCACACCTTATGACATCAAGTATTTTTCTCTTATATGTGACATGTTCATAATGAAATTTTCTAAAAATGACAATGTCATACAAGTGGACTATCACATTTAGAAATGGATCCAATTCATCATTATTCATATGCATGGAAGTAGTAGGAGTATGGAAAATACCATAAAACATAATAAGCCATTCAAACAAACTTTGTTTGATGTTAAATGTCATTTTCCACATACCTCGTTCAACAATTATTCTTTGATGAAAGCCACTACTTTTTCCTCTCACAATAAAATGATTTCCATTCTTCTTGGGCACCAAAACCATAGGTGCACTACATGGCAGAAGAGATGGTCAAGTGATGCCAATTTTCAACAACTTTTTGGCTTTTCTTTGGTGTTTCTTCACTTTTCATTTTTGACGTCCAATGTATGCCAATGTCACAAAGACAAACATTCTTGCTGCAAAGGTTTTCCATATGGGATTCCATTCTTCTTGAGAGGCAATACCTTTACATCCTGAAACACTTTATCATCATGGTTAATTACATTAACCAAATAAGAATTTAAACTTGTATTACAACCATCAAATACTTCATAATCATCATCAACGTTGGGTATGATCATAAGAAGCACTAAATTTTTTTCTTGAATTAACTAGCCTTTTCATTTTCCCTACATTAACTAATGATAGATTTAGTATCTTGTGATGGGCTCTCACTATGTACTCCACACCATATTTGAACAAGTGGTACATGTTTTCCTGGTGATAAAATATTGTCTTTCTGTCATAGAGGTAAGGACTTCCCAAAACAATCTGTGAAATGTCAAGTGGTACAACA
Source organism: Pinus albicaulis (assembly GCA_034641835.2). NCBI lineage: Eukaryota > Viridiplantae > Streptophyta > Pinopsida > Pinales > Pinaceae > Pinus > Pinus albicaulis. Next base: position 1,053,689,044 of record CM076582.1, read on the forward strand.
TCTAATTCCCCTTCGGCAATGAAGTTTGCGGTGATTGCAAACTGGAAAATACACCTTCTTGTAACATTTAAATTGGTGTCCTTGCATATCCAACCCAACGTATATGGCTTGAGATGATTTATGGTTTCAATATAAATTTTCTTGACTAAGTCTTCAAATATCAAATTTTCTTGAGACCCACTATCAAATAGTGTGTCAACTTTTGCATGTTTTGAGACAATCCTCACATGAAATTGTTCAATTCTAGTTTCTTCATTTGAGGTACTAGTGTAGCAATTTGAAGTGATAGTGCTAGTAATGGAGTTCTTACCTTTTATCCCCATGGCTTTGATTTTATTTTCATCGCCCAAATCGGACCCCAAATCCTCTTGAGTGATTGTTGTTGTATCTTACTTCCCTTTGTTGTTGAATTTCTTTGGGCTCATCTCTGGATGAAGCTTCTAACAATAGTCTTCATGATGAACCTCTTTGGAACAATGTTTTCATGCCATTTTTGTTGGGTATGTGTTATATTCTTTCCACGAAAATTTTTGTTCTTTAATTTCCGGTGGGTAGTCCGCGTCCATGGTTTTGTGCATGGTTTTGCACATGGTATTGGGGTATAATGGTTTTCGGCCCTTGGTATTTTTTGTAGATCCGGTCAAGGGAACTACGGTTATGTTCTAATCCAGGGTTTATGGATTGGGGTTTATGTATGCTTCGGCATGTATATATATGTGTTGTAACACTAAAAGGAATATAATGAAAAATCAAGCTGGTCTTCCCGATTTGGGATCCAAGGGAAAATCTCTGTGTTTATCTATTTTATGTTTTATGCTCTCGCTATTGTTTATTTTATGTTATAAGATTCGTGTGTAGATAATTTATTTTCAGGGTTAAAACCTTCATTTGGTATCAGAGCAGTTTCGGCTTCAAGGGGACGCCTTTGCTGCTGAGGGTTTTTTGCTCAGGCCTGTGGTAGACCCTATTCAGTGGGAGATCTGCGAGATCAATTCTTGCGGTGAAAGAAGATGGTGAGCGGCAGGAAGATAGAGATCGAGAAATTTAATGGTTATAGTTTTGAGTTGTGGAAGCTCAAGAAGGAGGATCTGCTAGTGGATAAAGATCAGTGGATCGCGGTAGATCTGGGTACTAAGCCAATGGGAATGCCAGATGAAGACTGGAAGAAGCTGGATCGGAAGGCTAAGAGCAAAATACGGTTGTCTGTCTCAGATTCAGTATTTTTGAATGTATCTGGGGAAGCTACGATGATGAATTTGTGGGAAAAACTTGGGACTTTGTACCAATCTAAGTCTCTGGTGAATAAGTTGTTCCTGCAGAAAAAGCTGTATAACCTGAGGATGAAGGATGGAGACTCGGTGACAGAGCATCTGAATGCCGTCAATATTGTGGTAAGTCAGCTTTCATTTGTTGATATTAAAATCTCAGATGAAGATAAGTGAATCAGTTTGTTGTGTTCTCTACCAGATTCGTGGGACAGTCTGGTTATTGCAATAGGTAGCAAAACAACTACCTTTAATTTTGATGACATTGTCTCAGCCTTTCTGTCGAAGGAAATGAGACAGAGAAATATGGAGGGTCAGAATGGATATGCCTTATATGTACGAGGAAGGTCCCAAAACAGAAACAAGAATAAGGTTTCCAGTGGGAGATCTAAATCTCCTGGAAAGTTTGTAAAGGTGTGCTGGAAATGCAGAAAGAAAGGGCACGACAAAAAGGACTGCAGATCTAAAGCTCCTGATAAAGGAAGGGGATCTCATGATGCTCCTTCTGCAGAGGAAAAAAACCACCTTTGATGAAGGTGGGGATGTGTATTTGGCTTCTTTTTCAAATACACATGTGGATCATGAGTCATGGTTAATTGACTCGGGTGCATCCTTTCACTTCACTCCCCATAGGGAGTGGTTCTGTGAGTATGAGAAATATGATGGTGATGTCTTCCTAGGGGATGATAGGAAGGCCAAAATCGTTGGACATGGAAAGGTCAAGCTGAATCTACAAGGTGGAAGGATCAGAACACTACCTGGTGTTCTACATATTCCTACATTGGCCAGAAATCTGATTTCTGTAAGCAAGATGGATGATGCAGGTGTAAAAACAATGTTTGAGAAAGATGTCTGCAAGATGGTTTGGGGAGCACTGGTATTAATGCAGGCAGTTCGGACTGGAACTCTGTACAAGCTACAAGGTAGCACTGTTATTGATGGGTGTAACAGTTCTGTGGTTCCTGAAAGTGGGACAGAAAGACGAGTTGTCTCTGGAGAAAATACCATGCTATGGCATCAAAGGCTTGGACATATTGGAGAGAAGGGCCTTTGGATACTGCATAGAAATTGCATGGTAGAAGGTATGTCTATTTTTTCTCTGGATTTCGATTTCTGTGAACATTGTGTATATGGGAAGCAGAATCGAGTGATTTTTCTTTCTAGTGCTAAGAGGGCAAACAAGATATTAGAACTTGTGCATAGTGATGTGTTTGGGCCTATGTCATTTCCATCACTGGGAAATTCTGTGTACTATGTTTCATTCATAGATGACTTCTCAAGGAATACATGGATATATTTCTTGAGGAAGAAATCTAAAGTCTTTGACAAATTTAAAGAATTTAAGGCTCTGGTGGAAAACCAGACAGAGAACAAGATAAAGGCATTGAAGACAGATAATGGTGGGGAGTTCTGCAAGAAGGAATTTGAAGAGTTCCGTAAGAAGTGTGGTATAGCACGACAGAAGACTACTCCATACACAACTTAGCAAAATGGAGTTGTAGAAAGAATTAATAGAACACTGATGGAAAAGGCAAGAAGCATGCTCAGTGGTACCGGGTTAGGACAAGAATTCTGGGCAGAGGCAATGGAGACTGCATGTTACTTAGTTAACAGATCACCTTCATCAGTATTGGAGGATAAGACCCCACATGAGGTATGGACTAGTAAGAAACCCTCTATTTCACATATAAGGGTATTTGGATGTGATTCATATGTACATGTTCCAAAGGAGAAAAGGACCAAGTTGGATAATAAATATGAAAGGTGCATCTTTATTGGGTATAAGGATGGTTTAAAGGGTTACAAACTTTGGAACCTAGAAACAAGGAAGGTTGTGTACAACCGAGATGTGGTTTTTAGAGAAGTGAAAGATGTTGTTAAAAATGAAGTTCTACCAAAGGAACCTAAGAAGATAGAGTTTGAGCTAAAGGAGGATGAATCAGACTTAAGCAATGCAAGGTAAGAACGAGGGAAGGATGAAGAGTCACAATCACTGAAGATCTACCAGCAGAAAGAAGGCAACCAGAAAGGTATAGTCCATCTGCTTTCTGTTCAGGTTTTGCCTTAACTATAACTGATGATGAACCCTTAACCGTCATGAGGCAAAGAGATTCAGAGGATGGAAAACTTAAGGAGGCCATGGTTGATGAAATGGCATCCTTGCACAAAACTACAAGGATCCGGTGGAGTTGCCAATGGAAGGAAGCCCACTGGGAGCAAATGGGTGTTTAAGAAGAAGATGAATGTAGAAGGCAAGGTGGAGAAATACAAAGCTCGGTTGGTAGCGAAAGGTTATTCCCATGTTTCGGGAATTGATTTTGGTGATATTTTCTCTCCTGTTGCCAAAGTTACTTCTATTAGATTACTTTTATCTTTTGCTGCTGCATTTGATTTTGAGATAGAACAGATGGATGAGAAGACAGCATTTCTTCACGGGGATCTAGAAGAGGAGATCTACATGAAGCAACCTGAAGGCTTTATGGTGAAGGGTAAGAAAGAACTGGTATGTAGGTTGAAGAAGTCTCTGTATGGGTTAAAACAATAATAAGGATGTGGTATCGAAATTTGATACTGAGAGGATGAGGACTACAAATGGGCAAGGAGGATCACTGTGTTTATTTTAAATTAATTGGTGACTGTGTTATTTATTTGGTCTTGTATGTGGATGATATGTTGTTGATTGGAAATTACAAAGAAATTATCCAAGATTTGAAGATCCAACTGTTCTCCAAATTCGACATGAAGGATCTGGGTGCTGGAAAATATATTTTGGGCATGGAAATGAAGAGAGATCGGGCAAAGAGGAAGCTCTAGTTAAACCAGACGAAGTACGTCGAGACTATATTGCAGAGGTTCAATATGCAGGATAGTAAACCGGTGAATGTTCCTATTCCTATAGGTGTAAAGCTGTCTGCTAAATAGTGTCCCAAGGTCACACAAGAAGAAGAGGAGTATATGTCTCATGTTCCATATGCAAGTGCAATGGATAGCCTGATGTATGCAATGGTCTATACTAGACCAGACATTCCACATGTAGTGGGAGTATTGAGCAGGTTTATGTCAAACCCAGGGAAGGAGAATTCAACAACAGTGAAGCGGGTTTTCAGATATTTACGTAGCACTAGTGATTATGGCTTGTGCTACCAGGGAAGACCAAGATTGGAAAGAATGTTGGACATTCATGGTTTTGTTGATGCAGACTGGGCTGGAGATCTGGACCAAAGAAGATATACAAGTGGGTATGTGTTTAATCTATTTGGAGGCGCAGTCAGTTGGATGAGTAAAAGACAGTCTGTAGTGTCTCTTTCAACTACAGAGGCAGAATACATAGTAGCCACTCATGCAAGCAAGGAAGCAGTTTGGTTGCAGAGATTGTGTTCAAGTATGGGGTTAGTACAGCAAGCTATCAGGATAGACTGTGATAGCCAAAGTGAAATTTTCTTGGCTAATAACCCTGCTTATCATTCAAAGACAAAGCACATTGATGTTCAATATAACTTTGTTAGAGATATGGTTGAGGCTAAAAGGGTGTTGCTGGTAAAGGTGGACATTTTGAAGAATGTTGCAGATGCATTGGCGAAGTCTGTGAGCACTTAGAAGTTCTCTTGGTGTAGAGAAACAATGGGTGTTGAAGAATTGGCACAATGACTAAGCTCTCCTGTGGCCCCCTGTGGAAAGAAAACAACAAGTGGGAGAATGTTGGGTATGTGTTATATTCTTTCCACGAAAATTTGTGTTCCTTAATTTCCGGTGCGTAGTCCACGTCCATGGTTTTGTGCATGGTTTTTCACATGGTATTGGGGTACGATGGTTTTCAACCCCTAGTATTTTTTGTAGATCCGGTCAAGGGAACTACGGTTATGTTCTAATCTAGGTTTTATGAATTGGGGTTTATGTATGCTTCGGCATGTATATATATGTGTTGTAACACTAAAAGGAATATAATGAAAAATCAAGCTAGTCGTCCCGATATGGGATCCAGGGGAAAATCTCTGTGTGTATCTATTTTATGTTTTATGCTCTCGCTATTGTTTATTTTCTGTTATATGATTCGTGTGTAGATAATTTCTATTCAGGGTTAAAACCTTCAATTTTCTCTCCTTCCTTTTTAACAGATGCATTTTTATTTTCTTTGAAACCCTTTTCTTTCTCTCCACCCTTAAATGGCTTATTTTTACCCTCTTCTAGAATTTTTTTCCCTCTTTCCTAAAGGTGAGTAGCTTGCACAAAAACCTCATCTAGGCTACTGGGATTTAACATAAGGATAGTATGTCTTAGGTAGCTATGTAAACCCCCTATATACTTCAACAATGTGTCTTGTGAATGCAAATCAAAACCTAACATAAGAGCTCTTTTAATAAATTATTGTGTGTAATATTGCACACTTTGAACCTTAAGTTGTCTGAAGTTCTACCAATTCATGATGGATTTTTTGCATATATGCTAGAGCATAAAATTTATTTTAATTGAAGTAATGAAATTAGGCCAAGAGAGTGAGATCTTACCATTTTTATTTATCTCATCTTGTGTCTTGGCTTCCAACCATACTAGTGTTGCACTCTCTAGCCTCATGGAAGCTAGTTGTATCTTTGTATCATCATCTTGAACGTTTTGAATTCTGTAATAGACCTCCAACTGACAAACCCAATTTTCTAGCTTATCTACATTCACTTCACCATTATACATAGGCGACTCAAATTTAATATCAATTTTAACAAGGGTTGTTTACCAATTCCTTTTGAGGTAGGTTGATGAGTATGTGTAATGGTTGTAGTAGTGGAAGAGGATGAATATGAAGGTGAATATGGTGGTGAGGATGATGGTGGAGTAGATGGATTAAATGTGGAAATTTTTCCCACTTGACAAATTCCCCAAAATCTGGACCGGTCCTACAAATTCACCCCATTTTTGGCGAACATAGTGACAATTTTATGGAATTTTGGGTGAAATTTTTAGACCGTTATTTTTCTCAATAATGCCAGGATTCTGAAATTTAAACAATGATACTAACATAAATAAAACATTATTTAAATAAAAATTTCGGCGGAGATCACCGACGGTTAAAAAGGGTCAGTCACATGGGTTGATTATGTTGACAGTGGCAGTTTCACGGGGTAGTTAGCCTCCCTGCACCCTGCTCTCCGGAATATGTTCATGTCTAACATTATATAAGGGGGCGGGGAAGGGTGGTGGCCCCCGGGTGGTGGCTAGAATGAGCCTTGGCCCCTACCCCAAACCTTCTGCCTCATAAATCTTATATAGAGATTTGGACCATAGTTTAAATGAGTAATATGTTGTAGCATTGGAAATCGAGGTTATTAGTTGGATGGAGGTCAGGTGTTCGACCAACCTCCACCTGGTTCGCTCGATCTTAACACAACCTTTGGTGGCCTCTCATGCTGCCACATGGCAGCCTCCAATTGGGCCACGTGGCAGCATGTGGTTCTTCATCATTTCAACCTACCAAATCACACCATCTAGTAGCCAATAAGACTTTGAAAAGTGGAAAAGTCTGATAGGATTAAAAAAAAATCAAGCAACCCAAGGATGCCACATGGCATCCTTCTAGAAGCCCAAATTATTTTCTTGCCAACTTCCATTTTTTGAAAAAAAAATTATGCTTGAAAAATTAGACACAACACATTTAGGGGATAATACGGTGTCATTTTTCCATAAAATAAGTTTCCCTGGATTCAAAACGACAAGATATACTCGGTCGTTTAGGTTCCACATCATTCTGACAATTTTTACTTTTGAGCTTAATTTTGAGCACCTGATCATGCCTCCCCACTAGAAGCTTTTGGACCCCAAAATATCACTTTCAACTATCAAGTAGATGAGGGTACAATTCCATCACCTTTCCAATCTCGTTCAATTTTTCCTTTGATGAATTTGTTTCCTTGAGCTTCACTCAAAGGTAACCAACATTTCCTCGTCTTGAAGACTTTGTTCTTCTGTCACGAATGGCATGTTGTTGAAGCTCATTAAGGAATTATGAAGTGAAATATTAAAAACACTGAATATGCATATTCTCTCCTTGTTCTTCACTCAAAAGCCTCTCCTTAGAAAAGTAACTTCATACTCCATCATCGACTTTGTGCTTGTGATTGATACAATACATGTACTTGCCTTTTCTCTTTTCAAAATTATATTGCATTGTTTGTTGTACTGCTCAGAGTCGTTCAATGAACTTATTTGGTTTTTCCATGTCTCCATCAAAAGAAACATCCTTCTTACCAAGATGACACAACAAGTTATGATGCAAATGGTAAATAGATTCCACTACTAGGTTTACTTGACTCAAGCCTGAATGTACATCTTGAAAGTATGCATATTTTTTAGCATAACTTTGTTGTAGAACAAAATGATGCTTGAGTACAATTGTTACACAAATAACAATCCTAGAAGGAATATCAACAAATTTTTTATGTATACCCCTCTTATACCTTTTGATTAAGTGGAATTCTTGATGAACACCCATCAAAATCAAAGTGTCTTAATCACTACAACTTAATCATTGCACCATTAAAATTTTATTAATGAAATGAAATGGCAAAGTCACTTGCATCAACTTGAGACTCAAATGACCTTTTCAAGTTAAAAAGATAAAATAAAAGAGCTGAAATGATCTTTTTCTTCGAAGCATCACATGACTATTTTTGTTTTCCTCCACACTGGAAGACCTTTTGCACACATGTTAGTGCATTCCAAGGAGCAAAAATAGAATATATAATAACAAAAATTTTCTTGCAACATTGGGCTTCTCCCAAAAGACCTCTTATTGAGATGACCATCTTGGGCATTGACCAATCCACAATGGTGTCAAACTTGGAGAGATCTACCTTCAACTTACCTCCTCTAGCATTATAGCCCAAGTACATCAAGAAGTTTTACCCAACTCATACTTTGACATCTTCAAAAATAAATGTTCGTGCCTTACAATACCAATTGAAATTCTAAAAATATTATGCATTGCGAGAAAGTTGAAGTTTTGAAGAGAATCTAGCCACAGAAATAGAGGTTGGAATTCAAATCTGTCGAATAAATGATTATAGAAACTATATTTTTCAAGATGTATGTTTGTAACATCATATACAAAATTCATAACCAAGAAAAATTGGTTGACTAAAACATACTTGAAAGAAATATGGAACAACACATGTGTGAAATTCATACTAAATATGTGTTATATATGTGGAATAATATAGTATATTGCCAAAAAATTTAAATATTAGTGCCCCAGGAAGTTACAAAAATTATGAAGGCACTAGAAATAGCGCAAAAATGATGCAAAAATTACCAGCTTTATACCCAAATGAATGAATAGAACAATGATTAAATCAATTTAAAATTTCAAAATTGGAGGATTGTTGAACCAAAAATGTCTATGAAGTGGTGGCATGAAATGATGCCACTTGGTAAACTAGGAAGGTGGATATGAAATCAAGAGAGTAGCCTAACCAAATGGAAAAACCTTAACACGAAAATTTCTAAATGGTACAATCAAACCATGGAAGAAAATATTTAAACTTAATTTTTCTAGTAATGTAAATATATACACATAATACTAAAGGTGTTTGAAATAGATGAAAAAACTATTACTAAAATATTGTGTGTTTATGCATATATAAATGTAAAAGTAAAATGATTCATGGTTATACACAAGGAAAGTTATGTTCATAGTTAACCATGAAAACCAATTGTATCAATATACTCCTTACATATATATGTTGGTAATGCCCTTATACCTTTATTGTTTTATTAAAAGGTATGTAAATATTTAACAAAATTATCACAATGGACTTGAATAGGTTCACAATCAAAACAGAACTTGTAGTAGTAATTTATCTTACACTAAAGTAAGCAGGGTAGATGCATATTAGATACAAAGTATCAAACTCACAACATAAAATGAAATGATGAAAATAGGTCAGTAATTACTATTTCTTTTACATATGAAAGGAAAAGTGGAAAAAACCTATTTTGAATTCTATAATAGATCAAAACCATGCCACTGGTTATAGTTGTGAATGAATGAACGAAAAAGAGTCTATGAAAATATCATGATGCTTAATTAATGTTAGTGAAATGGTTTGAATACATGCAGATATTGTGATAGGTGCAGGTGAACTGTGGGAAGCAAGTGTTGCCATGAGTAAAAGCATACTGGAAAAGGAGGAAATTCCTTTCTGCTACTAAAAATGCAAGGACATTAAAAATGGGGAATTATGGTTAAATTTAGGGGAAAATTTAACATGTAGCTTATATAATTACCACGTTATAATAAAGTTCATGATTTATTTTTTTAATATGTACATGGTAGCTCTTACAGGTAGCAACCGAAGGAGGCTACCGACAAAAATCCTTTGTATATTAAATATGAAAAAGTATGATTCAGTTAGAAGTATGATGCAAATATTTTACTTTTGAAGTGGCTACCTATTGATTGGAAAATTCTACAGGTGGAACCCGGAGGAGACCTTTTGGCAGAACCTCTTTGTATCCTATGTCAGAAAGAGACTTGGCTCCAAGATCGATCCATCATTTGGGTTAACATGAAATGGAATAATTTACTCCTAAAGAGGCTACATAGGATCGAAAAATATGAAATGGAGAAAATTTATCCAACATTGTTGCAAAAGAAGGAAAATATAAAATAAACACTGAGGATGGTGTCAATAAAAGGGGGGAAGAATGTAATACCCCTCTATCATTTTAATATTTCTATTATTTAAGATTGCAATATGTCGGAAAGAATGGAAGAAAATCCATGAATTACATGGAAAAATTTATGTAAATAAATATTTGTATTAATAAAAATATGAATTTAAAGTACTGAGGAATGAGACACTGGAAGATGAGATTCTTTCCTAAAATAATTCTTCCATGGTAAAGTCGCAAGATAAAATTATAAATAAAATTCATGAATGGGAGAGAAAGATCCATTAAGTTTATTAGTTGCGGAAAGATGTTAATTTTGGATAAGCCTAAAACATTGCAGGAGATAAAGGAAAGTTTTTAAGGAAAACACGAGGCAAGTAGTTGTAGATGACCACAAAAGCAGGAAACTGCTAAAGGAAACATCCAACATGAAAGAAAGGTATTAAATATCTAGGAAATAATAGATAGATGTGTTGATTCTAGGGCGAGTACTCCCTGCTCAGGGAGAACTAGAGGTACATTTCATGTTTGGGTGTTAATTTTTCTCATTAAGTACGAATTTATCGATTGATTTTGGCTATAAAATCGGCGCATAGTTCTCATTGTGAATAATTTTGAAATATTTTTTGTGCATTTTTATTTTTCAATTATTTAAGGCATATCTTGATGTTAAAAATATTTTAGTATACACAAATTTATTCACTTAATTTTTATTCCTGTCAATTTAATAATTATTTTTTATGCATACCGATCTTATAATCAATTTTAATGCCTAGCAATTTCACATTGATTTTTAATGCATTCGAATGTATATGTGAGGTTATCAAGAAAAACATAGATTGTACTTTTAAGGAATATAGAAATGACTCAATCTATTGTTATATGGGATTGCATGAATGTGGATGTTCAAAACTCCATAGGTAATATTGACTCCATATGTAGGTATTTATGGATTGTATTAATTTCACATCTCGCGAAGGGGATGGAGTTTCCAATGATGAATATGGTAAAAGCTAAAGACACATGGGTGGAAAGTGAGTGGCTGAGTATGATATATAACATGTATATCTACATTAATTCATTCCTTTTCTCAGAACCGAGTATGCTAGACAAGAAATTTGACCTCGCGAGAAGGAGTAAATATGTGTGTAAGGAGAATTAGTTACGGGGGTGTGGACAATAAAATATATAATGATCATATTGAAATTGGAATTATAAAAATCTTAGTCTATGTTACTTATTGGATCATTCAAAGGACCATCTAATAGTGATACTTAATAGGAAAAGCAAATAATAGTAATAGATATGTACAATAATAAAAATGATGAGCCACAATTGACATAGACCCCCAGCTAGATTTGCTCTTCCTACGTATCAAATATTTCATAGGGTAGATCTTAAAGCATGCTAGTAACAATTATTTTGAACTAAAAAATAAACTTGTGAATAAATTTATTTTCATAAATACATACATGGTTTTGAATATGCATAGAAGAATGGATTTATTCTATCCCGTCTAAAACAAATAGAAATCCTACCGAGTAACCCTTCCTATAAATTAGTGACTAAGAAACTGACATATACATAAATAGATAAAAATAAATTAAAAAACTTAGTACTATACCGATATAAAACATGAAATAATAATTAACATTGTGATAATTATCTCTTATAGGTGACATCTTTTTGTATATAGCAATAAAAACACCAATGTAAGATAAACAAGGGTTGCATACTAAAAACTTAGGTAAGAACACATAATCAAGGGCCATCATTCTTTAACTTACTAGAAGGAAAAATTAATTAGAATCATGGAAGAGAGTTTCACTTACATAAAAGGAATAAAGCATTTCTCTGAACCTATACAATATTCTTAAGAGTTCATTGAATATGTAATACGTTGTTGAGCTAGTTGTTTAATCTGGTATTAATATGTATGAAACTTATACAATTAGATAATGAGACCTTCATGGTAAATCAATATGAATTTCAATAGAATTGTTGACATCGCATAGTTAAACCCCTTGTCAATTTTGTTACAATGCATATTATATACAGGTTAGTATTTCTAGCTTCATGAAATTCTACCTTATCCAATTTAGAGGTAAAGGAATTCTTGTACTTTAATCACTTTGTTCATACTTATATATCAAATAAAAGGTATGCAATGACAAGTTGTATGGATTTGATAGAGGCATGCAAAATTTCTGTAAAAATGAGAACCACAATATTTTCTTCTTTAAGTGAAAATGAGAGAAACTATACAGTACATAATAGCAAACAAAGTTAAATACACACAATGAAGACAAATTATAAGCCCTGTTATTTCTTATCTCCAGTTGATGAATTAAATATGAGTTCACTTTGAAAAATATTTATACAAATATGAAAATCTAAATCCATAACTGGAAATTACAATTTCATGCTACAAAACACTGGTGAACCAAATCCACTTGTCCACAGAGAAATAGGTAACATCCAACTCTACATTTCAAATATAAGACTGAATAAACCACATATCTACCCATGAGATTGGGGGGTTATGAATGGTATTGAAACTTCATATTCTAGGAAGACATCATATTATATGGTAGCTAGGCAGGAGGAAACTGACCTGCTTCAGCAAAATCAAGGATTAGAATTTTCCAGGTCATCGTTCAGAAGTCAATTATACATAGGTAATCAAAATGGAAACTACCTATAGGAAAAAACAACCATGAGGGTTAGTTAAGGTGGATGCATAAGAAAGGAAGTTGGAAACTTTGTAATAAATTAATGAAATAGGAAGGAAGAGTTTACTTGTAGTTGTGACAAATGAAAAAAAAGGAGTTCTCCTTGACCACTGGAGCACTAGAACTTTGAAAAGGAATCGTTAGGAACTCATTAAATTTCAATATGATGATACAGGAAAAATGCATTGAGGATTATTGTTCAAGAGAAGTAAATTTATTCTATAAGGAATTATTAGCCTTACCTACTGATGGGGAAACTGTAAAGTCTAGAATATGCATGTTATAATTCATCGTTGAGTGTAAATACTGAGTCCACTAGGACTAGCGATAAAAACCCATAACTGTAACATAAAATATATGCGAATTAGACGTAAATTTTTAGATTGGAATAAAATAAAAACAAAATTAACATGATAAGGGTCACCTTCCACAACGGTTAAAGTACTATAAAATATACCAGAAACCAGTATTCATATAGTGAAATGGTGAAGCCGTTGGAATAGTTAAGGCATGTCAGAGGAACAACAGGGGCGCACCAGAAGTTCTTAAATTTTTCGCGATGCACTCCAACATGAAACTTGTGGGAGTAAGAAAATCAGTTCAAAATAAATTAAAAACCCCCAAAAATTATCTCATCACTTGAATAGACCAAAAAATATTGTACAAGTAGAAATAGATCAAATTAATGAAATAAGGGTTTACCATAAACTTATAAACCACCTGAGAATGAACCTACCTAGCGGTGATGGAATCAACTTTGCTACCATGGCTCAGCCACAATTCTCGAGAAATATTTTGTTGTGGTCTAAACCCAGAGTAATAAGCCAAGAAAAGGCGGACCATCATGAATAATAAGAATGAAATTGAAACTAGAAAGGTGGAGTTGGAAGTTAGGCTTACAAAAGAATAATAATCACTATTGATCCGTGTTGGGGAACTTATATGAATGATATATAATCACAAATTAAATTATCAACCAAGGAGTCGTAATCAGTATAACTAATGCACAATATGTGCCGATAATAGGTAATTTTCTATGTTAGCTGAGTATAACCTAGATAAGAATCTTCCATTCTACAATTAATATAATTTCCTCACAATTAAATATCATAAGGAAAAGATCATAAATAAAATATTAGCAAGCATGTAATCTAAAAGGTTCTTTCTCATATAATAAGTCTGTACATTTATAGGCTCATGAAATAGAAACATGGATTCAACTTTGTTTTCCTATAGAAACTAACTAAAATCAACTTACTTCAATCAAACAAAACAATCATTCCTAATTTAACTAGTTCTGGAGGAAACTATGTATTCTAGTACAAGAAATGTATGAAAAGAGTCTTCACTAAAAACGCATGTAGGTGAATGATGAGATACTTGTTCTTAACTCTTCCTGCTCTCTAAAATAGAAATCAATACTTAAACATACAACTTGATAAATCAAACAAATTAATTGGATATAATCAAAATTGGAATCATATCAAATTCTTTGAAGTTAAACTATAAAACCAAACTAAATTTGTAATAACTATAAAAAATTACCTTGATGCCTTCAGTGTGCCCTTGCCGAGCTACCAAGGAAAGCTGAGAAAACTTACAAAACTAAAGAATCTATTAACACATTGAATTCACCAATTGTTGCTTATGTTGTTGATTTCAAAAGGAAAAATTACATAATCAAGTCTAGATAAGAATAATAAATTTAAAAATTTATCTCTCCTTACTAACTTCTACCTTTGTAAATAATCTTCACTATTATTCCTCTCTTAACACCTATCATTTATGAGCCTTCTCTTATAGAGGAATGGTCGTTACATAAAAATCTTAAAGGATATCATCAAATCATCACAAGATATTTTAGTTCAGTTCATTTGACATATTTGAGTACATAATCATGATAGGAAGTGCATGAGGAAGAAGCATATCTCGATTTAATATGTAGTGATGGTTCCTTTGACAAAAAATTTCCTTGGTCCCATCGAAGCCCTTTTGTTCAATCACCCATCCTGGAAGATGAGATGTAGCACCGAAATCATATATATGTTGGAATGTGGGTACTGTAATTACACGTGTTGTAATGTGGGTACCATTTAATCATGTGAGCAGAGAGTAAATGTAATCTGCTGCAGGTGTTGCTGTTAAGCTGCTTCGATGGATGCTGAGTATGGTAATGCGACACTGTGAGAAAACATGGGCAAGAGCTTGTTCGTGAATATTGAACAAAGAAGAGAACTTGAGTACTTGATTGTTAATGTTGGTACCTAATGAGTAGGAGAATGAGTATC